>CM021766.1:104317841-104547701 GCA_011076525.1 Nettapus auritus | reverse complement strand
AAAAAAACAGAAAGAGAGAAAAGAACTATGAACCAATCTTAGTTTTTGCCATTTATAACCATTATAAAGAATGATTGCTTTCTGAGGTAAGTTAGTCATATGGAGCCATCAAATAATCCATTTTGCTGACTGCAGCTAAACCATTCATGGAGGATCACAGGAATTGTTTCTATGAAAGGTAGGTTAATAACCTGTAAAACCACATAGAAAAGAAGACAAAAACTTCAGTTTGAGTTTTGTGGCTGGCTGGATCCAGTAATCTCAAAGCTACATGAGGTTTATTGTTGCCAAAGATGTGTATCTGCTTTTCATTTGAGTGTGCTAAAGTAGTATGTTGAGTTTGTGTCTGTACAAAAGCTTCTTTCTAAAAAACTTATACATACACATATATGCATATATGTGAACATATTGTATAACTATATACACTTATGTAATAAGTATGTATATATATGTATGTATGTGTTCACTCACATGACAGAATTTTAAAATCCTCTCAGTCATGTAAGACAGGTTTCCTTTCCTAATGCCTAATCATGCTTATTTGTAAAAACAACAACAAAAAACCCTTACTTATTGCACGTAAGTATGTGGATTTAAACACTTACAACCAGTTTTTAAGGGTTTTAGTTATCTAAACCTAGAGATAGGTTCCTCATGGGATCATCTACTTTTACTAGTGAGTTCATCACCCACTGGGAGCTTGTTAAGTGCCTCTCAGTATTCAGTTCTTACCTACATGTTGCATGTACTCAATAGTTTATTCAGGGCCCTTTAAATACAGCTCTTAGGTATACTGCTCATCAGTTTTGAAAACATTATCCTGGAGAAATTTATCATTTGAAGGCTGCGAACCAGGCTTGAAGTCTTCCTTCCTAACTGCAAGGGATGTTATCTCTTCACAATGAATCACACTGGGGAAAACCCCTCCTAACTAATGTATGTATTTTCGTTTCCTGTACTGCATTTCTTCAATCATCTTATCAGCACATTTTTTGTCAGGGTTGCAAAGGGAACCTTGCATCTTAGTCAAAACTGATCTGCTAGCAGAAATATTATGGGGCCACCTAAGATCCTGCAGCAACAGCCAAGAAAAGAACACAGAGGAAAAGACTTCTAAAAGAATTATTCAGCAAGAAAATGTGTGTGCATATCATCCTCAAGTGTTCAGAGATGTGCTCCGGAAGCGCAATATAGTTGAGGAGTTAAGTATTTTATAAGGTAGCTTCTGCATGTCAAAGAGCAAAGATATTTGGTCTCCCATTAAAAAACACACAACAACAGTAAAAAAAAAAAAGAAAAAAAAGAAAAAAAAAAAAGGCAAACAAACAAAAAGCCCCTTCCCCAGCAAAACCTCTGCTTATCTGGAGCCCAAAAGGCATCTGCAGATGTATACCCCCTGCGTGAGAACAAAGTCTTCAGTCACTGGAATGCAATGCTATAAAAACAAATACTACAAAGCCTGGTAGCAGGGGGATGTCTCTCTTGCATATTTTTTTGTGACCATCTTGGTTTGCAGAGAAGGGGGTCCCCAAAGCATGTGAGCCAGCAGGATCTCTTTGTACTGGGTCGCTGTCTGTTTGGCCAGATGTCTTCCCAACAGTGAGATAGAAAAACCAGAGATCTTATTAAAATAAGTCAGGGAAGGGAATGGAAAAAAGCATGTGTCCAGCGAAACAAGGCACATCATGTCCCATCTGATATTTATTAAACGTTGATCAAATCAGCAGTGAGAAATGCACATTGTGCGGAAGTGACCTTGGCTCCCTGGGTTTTGAAGTTAGTGGCAAATGTCTGGGAGCAGACCAGCATTAAAACCATGTGTATGGGACACAGAAGTATGCTGTACTAGAAGCAATGACAAGAAACCAATAAGAGCAGACTGGAGCTGAGAACCCAGTTTGGGGGGTTTTATGTATGTTCTAGTAATGGGATGGGCATGCAGAATCTCTCCCTGTATGTTTACTATATGGCTTTCTGGATGAGATGTTACATATCTCCTGGAAGAACATAACATTATGAGTGAGCCATGAAAACAAGCAGTCAAGTAGGTAGAAGTGCAACTGATTCTGGTGGAAATTTTGTCAAATAAAGGCCAAGTGTGGCTTGCTTCAAGACTTGGCTCTGAGCTTTTGTGAGAAACCTGAATACTTTTATGCCAACCTGCTGGGTGTTGTGTAATCACAGTGAACATTTCAAACCACCTCCTTTCTGTTCTTGCATAATGTTTTGGCTATCGTGTCTTTTCAGAGCAACCCTTCAATAAATAAAAGAGTGTCCTGGGAGTGTGGACTAAATGTTTTTCCTGAATCAGAACAATCTTATTTGGGATTGGTCCTAAAACAGGGAGCGGGGAAGAACAATCAGACAAGTTGAAGCCAGGTTCCTTGCTTGGGGAGGCTATGGAGTCCTGATTACATTATAATTCATCCCGATGCAGAGCAGGTTGCACTCCTGGCTTTTACTCATAGTCTCTTTGATTAACTGCACAAAAAGACATCAGAAAGAGTCTTCTAAAACCTTCAAGGTACCTCTGTCTTCAGTAATTTTTATATGTTTAGTAAGCTACAAAGTCAACTGGAATTATCAGCAGAGTTAAGGGCTATGTATTTGCAATAAAGAGTACATGTCATGGCTCTAGACGACTTTACTGTGTCCATCTAGAAAACAATGGAGCCTGTCAGAGTTCCCTGGCTTTTCACTGCAGCCCTGGACCTGGGGCCCATTAGATGAGGGTTGGGGGGTTTGCTGGCAGTCAAGCACAGTTTTAAGCTGACAGGCAGAAAGCACCAGCAGGCATTGCTATACCGTTGTTCCAGCCCAGGTTAGTTAATGGAATTGCTCTAGCCTGTGCTATCGCTTTAGTATGTGGTGTTTACGTTATTGATACCAACAGCACTGGATTGCTAAGGGATGGAAAGATCTGGCTTTTGTTGGGGTGCTGTTCTGCTGTCTGTTTGAAATATGCTGAAAGTAAAAGTTCCAAAAAGTCAAAGTGCTCTTTTACTGAACCAGAGATAGAGAAGACTGAGACAAGTGAAACAAGATCCTTATGATGTACTAGAGCATGCATGATACTGGGTGCAGGACTGTGATATATCCAATGACATCAGCACTGCTTCAGCTCATTACACTACCCAGGAAGTTGGAGTACAGTGACAGAAAGCAGGACATGTCATAAAATGAGTAATCTTAATATAAGACTGCCATCAAGTGAAACTTTTCTACGTGTAGTCGCTGTCAAAGGTTTTGTTTTGATTTTTGCCTCTCTCTGGGCTTTGTACCTCTGCAGTCTATCAGTCTTCCCAGTTAAGAATTTGATCCTGCTTCCATTAACGTTGAAATAGTGAGGATCAAGCTTTCTGTTATCTGTACAGCTTAGAAGGTGAATCTGATGTGCTTTGTGCTGCAAGCTTCCAGTGTTTTTTGGTATGTGGGATGTTCAAAGACTTAGAGTTTGGGAATATGAATTTTAAACCCTTCAGAGGAGTAACCTTGCATTCAGCACACAGTACACAGCCCTCAGTGATCCCAATAGCACAATGGTGTTCCAGACACCATTGTGAAACAATTTCAGTCCCTGAATGCATATTGCAAAACTTTAGAAAATTGTTCTTTCCCTCTTCAGCTTTTTCAGCAAGCAGAGCTTGCTGAAAACTCACTTGCAAACTCCTTGAGACAACCAGACAAAGGAAAACAGCTCACACATCAGAACCCATAAGCAAACTTGACTATCAAAGTATGGACTCTACACTTTTCTTTTGCAGGAGTTACCCATCTTCCAAGTCCAAGCAGTGACAAACAGACTCTCCAACTGCCCGTGTGAGCACCAGCTCCTCTCCTTCTCAGCCTCATAGGGAGGAGTAAAGCTTTACCCCTCCAGTTTCTCCTCTGTGGCTTTGTCTTCTCTTCCCCTACCGTTCCTGAAGAAGAGAACCAGTTGTTCCCAACTAGTCTTATGCCAAAACCTCAAGTAACCCAAATCTATGACATTGCATTCATCACATGGCAGCCAAACGCGTTGTCACAGCTGAAAGGTTTAGGAAACATGAGATAACATAATGTGGTAAGCAGGCTGACCTGTGAGAGAGGCATTTCTGCCTTTCCATGGCTAGTATACGTGCAAAGGGAATTGAGAAAAAGGCCTAGTCAAATAAACTGTGCGCAAATCCTCCTCCTGAGTTGTTCCAGTTTGTTCATCCTTCCTTCATGTACCGCAGGCCTGAGAAAGTCAGTAGACACTATTCTTTAAGAGAAATACAGTTGACTTAACATGCTGTGTTGGTTACCAGTCCTCAGTGACCCCAGGGGAAGAGGCCTGTGCTTTTCTCTTAAGAAATACAAAATAAAAACAGCTCCGCAGAGGGGCATGAGCTGGGAAAAGTAAAATCAGCTGTGGGCTAGGCCTCGAGGGAAATATAAGTTACTCATAAAAAGCTACAGAGCAAGTCTTGATTAGTTAAGTAATCTGGTACACAGAATTTATTAGAACTTAAAGCTTTCCTGTGGGACTCCCCTAATAGTTCACAAATAAAGTAAAATATCAAAGAGATGCATATTTTGACAGACACAGAAAGCTGCATTTATCCTGGCCTATTAATGCATGTCATAAGGAGGAATAAATCCAGCCCATTCATTTCAGTGCATTTTGCCTGTTTTTACACATTCATGTTTCTCCTGAATTTCTTGGTAACTTAATGCCTTCAAAACTCTCAACCTGTTCCTGAGGAATACATTAAGAAAAGAGGAGTATTAGCTCCATGATATACTTAAAGATATCAAAGCATTCTGCAAAAAGCATGAATTTAAAATAATAAGGGTTTGTTTTCTGTCATTGGTTTAAGGCACTTTTTCCTAATCATGTCTACAAGGAAAAAGTCACCAGCATTCTTCTGCTGGTATGGATCTGCCACTAGCTTTACTAGCATAGCAGCCCTTGTTCTCTTTGGAAATAGCACTCTCCAAAAATTAAAATTAAAATTAAAACAAAAACAAAAATAAATCTCTCATTATGGAAAGAAAGTGTTCACAGAGCAGGTATTTGTGGTAATGTTTGCAAGGCAGGGCCTGTACTCCTATTGCACTTTCACAAAGCTATTTTATTTCTGTATTTTCCTTCTGCCAGAGCATTTACTGTCTCCTGTTGCTTCTGTAGGTTGACCGAATTCTAAGAGCTGCCGTGGTGTGATGCCTGACAGCGGATATACTGATAAACACTTGACTTCCAAAGCTCATCACAGTCTTATTAGCAGAGTTGAAAAATAGTCCGGTCTCCCAGGAAAGCTCCAGTTTTTCCAGCAAAGAACCTACTTCTTTTCCATAGCCTAAAACCCAAAGTTAAAGCATCACAGAGCTGATGCTTTAACCACTGTGGGGGTTATCCTGGAAGGACAGGCAGAGAGACACCCATTTATCATCTGCTTACATAAATATTTTGTTTTTTAGAACATGGAGGAGAGGAAAAGGGAAGATAAAACCAGCAATATGTCCTTTTCCCTTGTTTTAAAATTCTTTAATCTTCTTTTGCAGGTATTCAGGAGGGGACTCAATGCACCAAGTGTAAAAATAACTGGGCACTGAAGTTTTCCATCATCTTATTATATATTTTATGTGCCCTGTTAACAATTACAGTAGCCATTCTGGGATATAAAGGTATGTATGAATTGAGTGCAACGTTTCTCTTTCAGTCAAGCATCCAAGAGCAATTCCATGTACTTGATAAGCAATTTATCACATTTTCACCTTGAATATTCACCTTTGGCAATGTGGTTTGTTATACACACATGGCAACAAACCTCAGCCTTATATTTTCATTTTCAAACAATTGTGAAGTTTTCAAATTTCTAATCTAATTTGAAAAAGGTTAGAACAAATTGATCGTCCTTCCACCATGAAGGAGTAGCTGGAAGACTCAACGCTCTGCAGTATTTGCTATGCCTTATTTTCCTTGAACCCTTTTACATGTATCAGCACCTTTCCAGAGCAAATGTCCTTCTTAGTGGGAGAGCCAGGAATAGTCTTATTAAGATAATTATGATACTTATCACAGGAATAAAGTGTATGATCAATATTACTTTGAAAAATCTGGAAGAAAGATTGAAGCAAGAGAAGCCAATTTATTAAGTTACCTACAATTATTTTGATGAACAAAGATGCTTAGAAGCTTTTGGCAGTAATTTCAAAGATTCTGACAGTTTGGCAATCCAGTATTGAAGGAAAGTTAATTTTTACAAGTCCACAGTAAGGCACATTGGAAAGCACAGCTTAAAATTCCCATACCTAAAGGGGACTAGTGAATGGTAGCAACCTAGACATTCTTATGAATGAATCAATGTAAATGTTTGCTTGTTGTGCGGTCACAGGTATAATAAGTTAAATAAATTAGATGTGAAGTTCTTGAAAGAAAAAGAAAGTGAATAACATGATTTTGATCATTATACTAGGACGCTGCAGCATGTTGTGGAGAAAAGTAGGCTAGCTCTAAACTAGCTGCTTCAATACAACTCTCGGTTGTAGTTTCAAAACCCCTCCAAGAAGCTGGGTCAAATATTCATGTGATTAGCATGCATTGCATCCTGTGCCGCCAACATCTGTGCTTGTAGCATAACTGACATCATCTCTGGTCCTTTGCCAGCGAAAGAAAAGGAAATTGTAGAAATAGAAAGGGATAAATACTTATTTGAGAGGATTCACTAGAGTTTTGAGTGGGAAGAAAATGAATACTGCTTGATTTAGGTGGAAAATTTAACAAGGGAGATGATAGAATGTGAAGAACAAATATTCTATCAGAATAGATATATTCTTTTTCTACTATGAAGCAGACAGAATGTGGTAAATTAAAATAAAATGTAAGAAAAGCAGTATAATTGCTCAGATATTCTCCTGAAGAATGTGTAAGTGGTTTCTGAAAGTAAGATTCTGAGGATAAATATTCTTCAGGATTTGAAAAATTGTTCTTGAGCTATGAGGATAAGATTGGTTATACTGACCAGGGGAGGACAAACTTAGGCCTTTTGCAGGTATAAATCTGCAGAGCTCTGCTTACAGCGAATAAGGATGTGATCTTTCCAGGCTATAACCCAGACACTAAACACCTGGGATTTAGCGGAATTTTCCTCAAGAGCGTTTTATTACATGGTTGTCAGTTCTGGGGCTTACTAGGAGAATCAGACCTCACTTGGCATCAGAAAAAGCACATCAAGTTGCAGGGACCATTGCTCTGTATCTTGCTTTGGCAAGCACTTGCTCCTATATGTGTAGGAAGCAATAGCAATAAGGAAACTGTCCAAAAAAAATCTCTTTGGGAGTTTCTCTTCCTCATTTCAGTCCATGGTTTTCCAGCTTCTTTCTCCATGGGCCTGCAGCACAGTCTTTTCCACAAGCCTTGCTCTCATCTTGAGGCCCCTTCTTTGCTACACTCAGTTCTGAACTTGCTTCTTGCTCTGACTAGTTATTTGTGCCTGAGCAGAGACTAGTATTTCTGTTACAGCCACATTTATTCAGGGTAAGGACAAAATAATTTCCTCGCCCATAGAAATGGGAAAAAGAGTATAGGAACATGGACAATACACATCTTGGTACAAGACATCTTGGTAACTGCTCCAGCTGAATTCCAAGAGAAAGGCATACATTGAAAAAAAGTCCTTTTTGGTCCAAAGTATCCCTTCAGAAACTCCAAAGCAGCAAGTGGACATGTGTTAGGTATTAATTTCACCTTTTCTACCTTGCAGTTTAAGAGCTTTGTCTCCACAGTGCCTAACGCGCTAATTTGCAGGGAAAATATGAGCTACACAAAGCCCCAGCTGATGGTACATATTCAAAGGAATTGCTGCAATATTTTTCTTGGTTGGGAAGGAATTAGGCCTTAAAGTAAGAACAAAACTCAAAATAAAATTTTATAAAGCTCTTGAACTCTCCCCTCTGCATCAGAGTTTGGCTTGTCTTTTTTATTGCAATATTACACTGAAAGAAGGAATTCTGCTGGCATCAGGGATTCTTGCAGTCTCTTAGCTAAGTTTCCGTTAAATTTGCCTCCCACACTTACGTTTATAAAGCCCCAAACTACTTTTAAAACTTTCATTTCCTACATAGCATTTAAATATCCTTTGTGATTTAAAATGTTAAAACTACTAATCAGTGGATTAAATATGGCAGACAAAAAATAACTCAATGGGAGGCAAAGTCAACATAGAACAAACCTCTAAATTGGTGGTAAAAATTACATAGTAGGTTGGAGAAACCTGAAACCAAAACATGAATTAAATATCCAGGTCATGAAGGAATAAAAAAAATGAGTTTACTATTAGTTTGCTTTGGAAGAAATATTAAATTATTGCTTTAAAACTTTAATAAAGGAATCTGTAATTTTTTAATGTACTTTCTTAAATTAAATGTGAAATTACAAAGCTATAATTTTTCAGGCAGCGTCAGGTTAAGGTGAATGGTTTTT
This sequence comes from Nettapus auritus, assembly GCA_011076525.1. Taxonomy (NCBI): domain Eukaryota; kingdom Metazoa; phylum Chordata; class Aves; order Anseriformes; family Anatidae; genus Nettapus; species Nettapus auritus. The sequence goes on along the minus strand of CM021766.1, from coordinate 104,539,255 downwards.
CTGTGACTCACTCCATTAAGGGAAGCTACCATGCTTTCAGTTTGAATTTCTGGTAGCTTTCAGTCGCTGGCCAGCTTGGTGGTTGGAGCTCATACCAGGCAGAAAAGGCATTCGCAATAATAGGATGCCCGTCCATGCTACTGCTTTTGAATGCAAGAGCACCAAAACCAGCTTTGACCATGGGCCTGTACTCATTCTCCCCACAGGGCAGAAACAGGAAGGGCTGCAAGAAAATAAATAAGCCACAGCTTGCTTGGGGAGAGAGTTTGGGCAGGAGACAGATCAAGACCCCCAGGACCACAGTGGAGGCTAAGATCCTGCCCCTGTACAAAGCAAATACATACAGACTTGCCCTCTGAGAGCAAACTAAATAAAGGAAATGGTTTGCCTGATAAAAGCTAAGTCTGCACTCGACATCAGTTAATGTGGGTAAGACAGCAGCAGCCTAATGTCATGTAGACAAAAATCACCACCTTGTGAGCCGCCTTCTGTTTGCAGCCTCTGTAAGCTAGCATCTTCCTGCTAAGCATCTTGTCAGCCCCTCCTGATCCAGGGCTGCTGCCTGCTTCCCAGATACACTGCAGAATTAAAAGCTTCTGCCTTCTTCAAGGGGCTGGGACTGAAAGACCCTTTAACAGTGATCATTTGCAATCTCAGACAAAGTCCAGGCATGGTCTTCTACACGTGCTACAGCCAGTTGTCAATACCAGTGAGGCGTCTGATTGAATTGCTGCTTCAACAAAATTTGGGGCTGTTTTACACAAAGAACCTTCATGCTAGAGAACACCTTTAGTCTTTTTTTGTGGGGGCTTTTTTTCTTTCTTTTTGGCAATGCAAATACCATATGCTGTTGTATCTGCAATTCCATCCACTCACACCACCTGCCAGTGCAGGCTACTACATATTGATAGGATTTCTACTGCTCTCATTTACTTTGGGCTCTTCAGGGGAATACTTTAATATAAGTTTCCAGTGTTAGATTTCATTCAGCCATGACAACATTCTTGTTGTTATAGGACAGCATAAAGCCTCTCGTTTACAAACTTTAGATCTGAAATACAGGCACTCACTTGAACTGCAAAAGGAAGTAACTACATTTTCCTGTCATTGCTGTTATATATATTCATTTGCCAACTCCAAGTGTACTGCATAACTGGAGCAAACGGATGAGTATTACACTGTATTTGAATTAACATAGGCAATGTGACATTGATAGCCAAGGCAAAGATTCAGCAAAAACATTTGGAGTGGCACTGCTTTTTAAATCCAGATGCTTTCACTGGGTCCTCTATGAGTGCCCAGAGTGAGCCATGTCCTTCACAGTGACTATCCATAAACAAAGCAGAACATCACAGACTGAACAAGGAGTTGCCTAGAGCTGGCCAGAAACACTAAGTGTGGTCCACACTTTCACCATCTATGGTATGTGCATCAGTGGAGTAGGAGAAGTAACTGAAGGACCTCTGCTGATCTGGGCTCCAGCCTGGCAGACAGTCACGTAGGACAAAGAGAGGATCAGCTCTGGCTTCATTTAGGAAAAATGGCATACAGTATTTTTACCAGTACCTTCAATAGGCAGAAGGAAAGTGAAAGTTTAGTGCTGTACTGGAAGGAAAAATTCTTTCTAAAGCGGATGGTATTGAGCAATGGCCCCTCTGAAAAAGAAAATCCATTGTTGCAGCCTGGTGATTATCAGGACAGCTGCCATCATCTCAAACACTGAAATCTGCACCTTGACTCTGCATCTCTTTTACTGGGGTTGTTAGCAGCAGAGAAGGGAGAATGAAGGTAATTCACTGAAGGATGTTTGATCACTCTGAAAATCTTGAGACTTTTTCTCAGTTGCAACTCCACTTACCTTAGAGTTAAACCAGAGATAATCTTGGTCTGCTGTTTGTTGGTTTTTGGAACCATTAGAAGCCTGCCGTGTATCTGTGGTACCCATAGTCAGAAAAACAAGGGCAAAAATTAATGAAGAAGGAGCAATTGGTGGATTACACTTCAAAGGTCCAGGATTCTTCTGGTTCCTCATATAGTAGCTAAATATTCCCTAAATTTCCACGTCTAGTAAAAAACAATTCCTTATGTAGCAAAAACTTCTATGATCTTATTTCATGGCAGCAGATTACCTCACAAACAGAAAGAGTTAGTGGAATCCCCTACCCCACACAGGCCTACAGAATTGGTTTTGCTAAATAAAAATGTGGGAAACACCTTCCTTCTTCTGTCTGGAGGGAGGGCTGTCACGATACTGCAGGCAGTCTCTCCCAGGGTTGGTACAGATTTCCTCTGCTCCCAGTGTAACCAAAGGGCCAAATAATTAGGGGATGAGAAGTTTCTGCCCCTGGTTGTGGTTTGAATGCAAAAGCATGTTAGAGTAGGTTTGGTGTGGAAGCTAAAGGCATCTCGTAGCCTTACAAACATTTCACTACATACTTTTCATCACTAGAAGCCACTCCATGCTCTTTATTTGTTGTTCTTTTCCCATTTCTATATCAATTCCATCAAATCATCAGATTGTCTCAGTGACAAGAAAATGACTCAGACATTACAAAATAAAGAGCTCATCGGCAGAAGCCATAAATCTGCACTTGCTGACTGGCCACCATTTCAATCTTAATGAGTCAGAATGATTTCAAGACCATTTTGAGTGATCTGTACCATTATCGAGATGTTTAAAAGTTTGTCCCAGCAGTATTTAATAATTATGTCTTCCAACTGCTACCTCAGACCAAAGATTGCTAGCCAGGAGGCAATTCTTAGTGATTAAAAGGTTCAGGAAATAAAAAATAAAATAAAGTAAAATAAAATAAAATAAAATAAAATAAAATAAATAAAAAAAGTCTCTTAAAGGAGAGATGGTTCATAGCAAAATAAAAGGACATCTTCTCACATATCTGAGCCTTTAGCAACCAGTCTATGTTTACCACACAACACTGTGCTTGTAAACATGGAAGTACCGTAAAAAGACTTGGTTCATGAGGAAAACTCACAAAGAGGGATTTTCTCATTCATAAGGAAGATTGCTCCTGAGCAAACAATGCATGGTGACTGTTGTCAGAGTGAACAACTGGAGGACTGCTGGGTTCCACCAGCAGACAGGAGTTCATCTTTCAACATTTCACAGACCAGCAGAGTGTAGTGGCAAGCAAGGCAATTTTCAGGCTTTTATTTTGTTTCATATTAGTGGTGTTCTTTTGGTTTGCTTTATAGTTTACGAGACTTTTTTCATAGTTGTACTTCTTTCCATAACACACTGTTCTGTTTTCCCTAGTTGTAGAAAAAATGGACAATGTGACAGGTGGCCTGGAAACATCACACAGAAGATATACAGAAAAGCTCACAGAGGTGGAGAGTGGTCTGAAGAAATTAGGTAATCTACATGCTATCAAAGCCCCTTTGTATTCTGTCTTTGAGATATTCTCCTGGAAGATTGTGGTCAGAAATTTGACAGAAAAAAAACTCTGGCTATGACAAGATACAGCACTACTATTCCAATTTCTCGAGTACTTGGGAAAACGCTTAATAAAATTTAGAGCACCTCCACCCAGGACATCATTTTAAGAATATTTTAATATTTACAGTTCCCACTGAAATCACTCTGAAATCACCTATACTTAAATACACACTTAAAAATTGTCCTCAGGAGAGTCTTCTCTGAGTTAGAAATGCAAAATATAGCAGAAGCCGTTCCACGAAACAAGACATTCTGCATAAAATGAGTATGTTACCTAGTTATCTTGATGCTGTTTTAGCCCTTAAGATTCAAAACTCATGGCCATTGTAAGGGATGCACAAATAGTCAGCTGTTCAAAACTCTTATGTCTGAGGCAAGTTGATAACTTCCATAAAGTGTCTTAATCATCTCAGGGAATTCAAAACACAAAGTTGTTATGAGTTCATGTCTCTCAAGTGTTATTACAGTTCTCAAATTTCAGGAAGATGGAAAAAGATCATGAGTATGGATTCTACTCAATATATTTACATTCTACCTTCCTTACTTGTCTGGAAAAGCAGCAGAGCTGTTTATTATCGACTTATAGGTACATAGGCTTAGAGTCTATATAATTAGTTTTTATATAAGTATTGATATGCACATACATGCATGTGCTTACAGAAGTAAATATTGTTTAGCTTCATAAACCATATATTGAGGTATGTAGCTCTTCTAAAATTGACTAACTTGCAGCTTGATTATAATTTTTACAGCTTTTTTCCTCTGAAAAAAAGCCTGTATTCTGAAGTATTTACACACTGCATTTAGTTCAAAGACATGGGTTAATTCAGTGGCATGTACTTTTGCTGATACATACATAGAAGTAAACATTACACCTTAAAGCACATGCAACCTTTTTGTTTGTTCTTCTGATTAAATTAATCGCAACTTGGAGCACCTTTGATTCAGTTCATCCCAGACATTTTTACACACTGCTGGATGGTTGGCCAGTGAGACGCTTAGGAGAGTCAGTTCCCAATTAAGTGGACTTGCTATTGAGGAAATTTAAAAAGTTACAGGGCAGTTTTGTGGGTGGCATAAAGGTAAGAGAACTGCAGTAGGGTTAGAAGGATACCAGCGTGTGGTAAATGAAAGACAGGCCTTCCGGGATTAGCTGTATGTGGACCTGGCAGTTGTCAGATCTGTGTGAGGAAAACAATATAATTTGAGCTGCAACTGAGAGGTAAACATAGTCAGAGCTGAGAAGATCCTGGAACGAGATAAATAGCAGGGAGAGGAACTGTGCTTGGGAACATGTCCATCCTTGAAAGGCTCCATAAACACTTCAGACTGAAGTCTCTCCCACAAGTCACCATTTGCTGTTAGCCATCAGGACTCATACAAACACAGGAGAGAGCTCCATACAGAGCCATATTCATAGTTTATGAAAACCATCCTACCCTCTTTTGGAGACATCTGAAATGATGAACTTCAGACTGTAATTCATAAATATAGCTATACATAGATGGGACAAAAATATATGGACTGTGTGTAGCAGAGGGAAGTGATTGAGGTCAAGAAAGGGAATCTTCCCTCAAAGTGAGTGTTGACTGCTTAATTCTTTGGTTTCTGTGTCCTGGATGATGAGCTGTGCATCTCAAAAGCTTAATCACACTCGGACAAGCTCCCAGAAGAATACTGTAGAGCAGTGCAAGCAAGAGCTGAGATGTTCCTCAATGATTAGGGTTTTGCCTTCCTGAAACACAGAACATGAGGAAACAATAACAGCAAATGAAATGTCATTAGAAGCAATGGTAGTATGTTTGAGAGAAAAAAAAAAAAAAAAAAAAAAAGGGAAATATATCCTGTCATGTCTGGAGTACTCTGCTGGCAAAGCTTTTGTCTCTAGCCAGACTGGTTTAAAATAGGTATTAGAACTATTTTAAAACTAAAACCAAGATTAAATATATATATATATGTACTAAATCACTATGAAGATACTGCACCTGGCAGTAAAAGAAGGAAGAAAATATGAAGTGCTAGAATTTACTTCTGAGGTTTCAGCAAAAGCCATCTGTAACTTGAAAACATAAACCTTCTGATCCCTCTTTAGTATTTTGAATTCTGTTTACCACTCAGTTTTCATTCAAAATGCAAGCACTGTTTGACTGTGTATATTCATCATAGTTTCTAACAGTAGGTTTTCCCATATATGACAATAGAATTGCCATTTTCCTCTCCTCAGCAAGACACAAGGTCTTTGTCTCTTTGACTTCTACTCTGCCTAGTGACAAAACTTTGTTTAGTGTTTTTTCTTGTCTGGAAAATGTATTGTAGAAGTTCTATTGACAGAACATTGGAATATTTATTTTTTTTTTTGCCTGTACAACAGATGACCAAGCTGGACAAAAAGCCATGAATACTAACACTGAACTGTCTAGCTTCAGATCTGACATTCTGGCTCTTCGTCAGCAGCTGCATGACATTGCAGAGAAAACTACCAGAAACAAAGATACACTGGAGAAGCTGCAAGAGTCTGGAAATGTTCTAGATGATAGACAGAGCCAAATGAGAAGTGCTTTAGACAGTAACTCTTTCATGATCATCAGTGTCAATAAGACTCTTCAGGCATATACTGGCTATATCAACAATCTTCAGCAAGACACAAGTGATATTCAAACAAATTTGCAAAACCAAGTGCATTCTCATAATGTGGTCATCATGAACCTCAACAACTTAAACCTGACACAAATACAGCAAAGAAATCTTATCAGTGTCCTGCAGAAGTCAATGGAAGATACGAGTTTGGCTATTCTACGAATAAAGAATGACTTTCAAAATCTGCAGCAGGTTGTCCTTCAGGCCCGGAAGGACACTGACTGGCTTAAGGAAAAAGTACAAAATTTACAGACTTTGGCTGCCAACAACTCAGCGTTGGCAAAAGCTAACAATGATACACTTGAAGACATGAACAATCAGCTCAGCTCTTTCAGCGGGCAAATGGAGAACATCACCACAATTGCCCAAGCCAACGAACAAAATCTGAAGGAACTCCAGGAACAGCATAAAGAATACGAAAACAGAACTTCTGCCAAATTCAACCAGCTAGAAGAGAGGTTCCAGGTCTTTGAGACTGATATAGTTAATATCATTAGTAACATCAGCTACACTGCTCATCATCTACGGACACTGACTAGCAATCTCAATGAGGTCAGGACAACTTGTACAGACACCTTAAGTAAACATTCAGATGAGCTGATTTTTATGAACAGCACACTAGCCAATATTCGTATAGACTCTGCATCTCTGAAGATGCAACAGGATTTGATGAGGTCAAGGTTAGATGTTGAAGTTGCCAATTTGTCAGTAATCATGGAAGAAATGAAGCTGGTAGATTCCAAACACGGCCAGCTCATCAAGAACTTCACTATCCTACAAGGTATGCAGGTTCTTTAGTGATGACCATAACAGTCTTTGATGAATTCCTGTTTGCAATACATTAGTTCTGTGGAATTCAGTGTGCATGTTGGTACCCAGTCCTGGGATTTTCCATTATCTAATACTAAATTTTGGAAATGTATATGTAGCCTGAATTTTCCTTACTAATTTTCCTATGACTTCTTTACATACCTAGAATGGGGATGTTATGAAATAAGGTTCTGACTTAGCAAAACTTTTTTTTGACTGACTGCATGGATCTGCTTTTCATTTAGCTTCTAAAATGAGCCAGTGAAGGTGTGGAACCTCAAAAAACCAGTCCTTGCTAAGGAGGAAATGGCTTAAAAATATATATTGGACTGTTCCCAGAAAGGTCCACCCTAACTGAAAAACAAGTTGCTATTTTACTTAAGCCAGTTTTTAGTCTGCCAGAAAACATCCTACTTTGCTTAGTTTTGAATCCTGGGATACTTTATTTTCTTCAAAAATAAATAGCATCAAGTTTAGGAGGTTTCTCCCAGCTAAATGAAAAGATTGCTCATATTGCCAACCTGATGGGAACCAGCCAGGCTTAAAATTCTAATCTTAAACAAAAATTTGTTGTTCCAAATAGACTACACCTGAATTAGAGCCAAGATTGCAAGTCCGTAACCTTAAACTTTTTCATTTAAACCAGGTCTAAGTGACTCTAGTTGAAGAATTTTAAATCATTTTAAATGATGTTGAAAATATTAATATATATGCAAAGTATTTACTTATCTGTGAATAGAATCCAGAATTATTTTGTTGTTTATAAATGAAAAACTGCCACAATATTACCATTTCCTACTATGTGTATTGTTCTGTTTCCTGTTATAACCTGCCAACTAATGAATAGTACTGGCCTTTCCCATAGATGTCCTATTGCACACTTCCCATCTTTTTTGTCTCTTTTTGACAACCCATTACTGACAGAGTAAGAAAGAAGGCATTACAGGAGTGATGCTGTAGTCCCATAGTCTAAGAGAGGAAGGAGGAAAAAGGAGTGTAGAGGAATGGGAAAATGGGAGCACCAACACACAGTACTGCATGAATAACCAGCACAGAACATGTGTTGTAGGGACTGGCAACTCAGCTGGTCACCTGGGGCATCATGGCGCTGTCCAGTTCACAGGACAAGGTGCGTCAGATGATTTTCTTCTGAATCTTGTATTTCATGTAGACTTAGGAAAGAGAAATTTTGTATAATGCCTGAGAAGCAGATGCATTTTTACAACTACTGTTCAAAGTAGATGTTAGCCCAGTTTTCACAGTGCTGCATGTCCAGTGTCACTGGTCTGAGGTATATCAAACAGGGACCCCAAATGGTGTTTTTGTTTTGTTGTCTGTTTGTATCCCCACTTTGACTGCTTACATTATTTCAGGCCCTCCTGGTCCACGGGGACCTAAAGGTGACAGAGGCCCACAGGGTCCTCTTGGCCCTGCTGGCCTAAAAGGACAAAAAGGAGAAAAAGGAGAGCCTGGACCACCAGGACCTGCAGGTGAAAAGGGTCCACCTGGGCCAATTGGGCCACCAGGAGAAAAAGGAGGGAAAGGTTCAAGAGGATCACCGGGCTCCAAAGGTCAGAGAGGTTCTCCTGGCAAGACGGGTCTGCCTGGACCAAGCGGAGACCCAGGGCCACCAGGGCCACAAGGCAAAGATGGTCCACCTGGGCCACAAGGTCCACCAGGATTTCAAGGCCTACAAGGAACTGTGGGAGAGCCAGGAGTTCCAGGACCTCGAGGACTACCTGGGCTACCTGGAGTCCCTGGGCTGCCTGGTCCAAAGGGCCCACCTGGCCCACCAGGGCCACCAGGTCCCGGGATGCCAATGGCACTACAGAGTGAACCTACATCGGTGCCTGAGGCTAATGGTAAGCTATTGAAACACCGCGTGTATCTTTTACTGAGATCCAAATATATCTAGCAGAGGGTGCACACCAGAGTTACTGGTTCAAATAGCCTCTGCTACGTTAGACTCAGTCTTTGAGATTCATCATAAAGAGCCCTGTCAAATGAAGCTATGCTTGCTGATCTTCACGTGCATGACCCAAATCTGATTTAAGTTAATATTTACAGCTAAAGAAAAATCAGTTGTATGAATAATAAATAATCGCCTTGGCCACACAGTTCAACCTTGATTTCACAGTGTCAGGACTTTGGTAAATAAATTCTCAAATGATATCTAAGTATTTTATATGGCAGCACATTGTAGGATCCTCCATTTATTATCAGCCAAATGCACAAAATTACCACTGGCTCATTGATTTCAATAACTGGTTTAACGCAGAAAAATTCATATCATAGGTTGTTCTCCTCACTGGAAGAACTATACAGAAAAGTGCTACTATTTTTCAATTGAAAGAGAAATCTTTGAAGAGGCAAAGTTATTCTGTGAAGAGAAGGCATCACACTTGGTTATCATAAACAACAAAGAAGAACAGGTAACTAGGTTTTGTTTCTGTTTCTCAAGGAGATTCTGAGATTATTTAACATGTGGAAGCCACAGGGCAAGTGGGAAACTGAAAGCATCATGAATTCATACAGTGAAGGAGACACAGTGGTTGAGTCCAGTTAGCATTTTATCCACCTTCTGCCTGCTCAGCAGTTATTCCATGTGCAGAAGGACAGTGTGAGCAGAACAGCTCACCCTGAAGGTGGTGGGAATGGAAAGGCTGGTGAGAATTGGAGGTGTGAACCTTTGGAGATGCGGTCCAATATGCCTTGCATATTATCCAAAATGGGGGGGAGGTCTGCAGTGTTGAAAATAGTTTATTTTTAAGTTCTCTTTTAATATATGCAGTCTAAGACTTCTGTGACACAAGTGTTTTTAATATAACTATATAAATCTAGCTGTACTTTTAGTACTGTTCAACATAATTATTCAGTGGCTATGTGGCAGTGGGAATGTCAAGATACAATTGCTTACTGTCTGGGTTTTTTGGTGTTTGTGTTTTGCTTGCTTTTTTGTTTGTTTGTTTGTTTTGTTTTGTTTTGTTTTGTTCAATTTATAGCTATAAGATATTGGCTGTGACTTTATGTAAATCTAATTTTGATGACTAGCCCTCTCTACCACACCTGCAGGTAGCACTATTGATTCTAGGCAGAGGTTCACAAGGCAAACTCCTGAAACCTGTCTTCAGCTTATTAAAATTCCTCTGGCCATTCCTACTCTGACAGCAAAGATGCTCGTGAAGCCAGAGTGTCTTATTAGCTCCAAAGACTGTTGTGTTTGCATGTTATGGACTAAGATCTTCCTTCCACAGCAATGGATAAAAAGGCAGATTTCAGGGAAAGGCAGTTTCTGGATTGGACTTACAGATTCAGAGAAGGAAAATGAATGGAGATGGCTGGATGGATCCTTACCAGATTACACGTACGTAAATAAAAACAATAGTGTTTATTTTCTGCAGATGCTACCACTCTTGCTGACACTTCTAAAAACAGCATCTAGAAATTATCCAGAGTTTTGTAGATGCCAATGAAATAATTCTTCACTGAGGGTGCTGTTGAACTGTTTTTTTCTCTCTGCCTTCTCCATGCACACAGCTTTATTTCCTTGCCAGGAGGAAAACTGAACACTGAATGAAAGAATCACATAACTACACACACAGTGTTTCTTGCCAAAACATTTGCTCCTGACTTTTATTACAAAGTTGAGATGGAAAGCACAGACTTTTTTGTGTCTTGGTTTGATTTTTCCTTATTTGCATTACAACTGGCTATAAATAGAGTGCTCGTTCTGATAAAAAATGACCAGCTTTCAGATAAAACCCAAATCCAAGTGGAAAGCATTAAACATAAGGAAAATGCATGAAATCAGGGTGTCTAAGCTTTGGCCAGCTGAGAACTGAATTGGCAGCTCTCCAGGAATCCTAGGGCTACACCTAATTTGTCCTAAATGGAACAGATTGCAACCACCCAAATTTTTAATACCAAGGAGCGGACTGAAGAGTTTACAGATCTGAGCATGCTGTGCAGCAGAAAAACAGGCTCAGTCAGTCAGATGTTACGAAATGATTAGCTGTGATTTCATTGGTGTTCATTTTGATGAGAAACATGGAAAAAGTCAGATGTATTTCAAATGAGCCATAATATTTTTCCCTTTTTCTCCCTCCCTGTTTTCATTTTTCTTCCTCTTTATGGCAGCACTGTGCCCAATTTCCACTTCAGCCACTGCTTTCAACAGATTTCCACCACCCCATGGTTTTAGGTGCCCTGTAATAAACTCAGAGCTGTCAGTTACAGATTTTCAAAGTATTTCATTATTTCTGGAAAGCCATGTGTCCTCCCAGGTGCCTGGTAAGATGCTATGTGTCAGGCAGGCATGTTTTCTAGCTGAGCATGGACCATATTAGCCAGCAATCACAAGCTCCAGTCAACAACCTGTTCCTTCAGGAAAATGGAGCTTTTAAGTCCCAAGGCTGGAAGTGTTTCTCACTTGTCAAACAAAAACAGGATGAGGAAGCCCTTGCTGTAAGCTCTTTACATGCTGGGTTAAGTTTCACCATCAAGGCTAATAATCTCAAAAGACATGTAGATACATATTTTGTACAATCTTTATAAGCTCAGAAGTTCACTTCCTGTTGAAACACCAATCCGTAAAACAAATAAATCCTTGCTGTGCCTTCTGAGAGGCCCATCTCGGTGCAGACATAGAAGAAGGCACCGTGCTGCCATGGTTTGCAGTGCTTGCAAGCTGCCGGCTCGTCGCAGTACCGTCTGCTGGCAGGAATGAAGTGCACAGACTTTGCAGGTTTGGAACGATGCACGCGGAGCACAGAGCACTCCAACTGTATGTGCATGTACATTCAGAAACTAAAATAAAGTTCATCGGTCTAATTTTAGGTCTTTGAGTTTTGGCAGCCCGAGGCTGAATAGATTCCCTTCTCTGTTATACATCTGTTTTCCATTTTCAACAAGAGTCATGTATTGTTTGTCTCAATGTGTATTTCCCGTTCGGAACAGATCTCATGATGTTTTTGTTAATTTCTTGTGGTTGAAAAACTGTCATGTGTGCCGCGTTGTGCAATAATATCTATTGCTTTTTTTGTTGAAAGAAACTGGAAAAACGGGCAACCTGATAACTGGAGCCATGGGCATGGGCCAGGGGAAGATTGTGCTGGGTTAATCTATGCTGGGCTCTGGAATGACTTCTACTGTGAAGATGTTAACAATTTTATTTGTGAAAAAGATATGGACAAAGGTAAGACAGGCATTTGGTTTGGTTATTTCACCCTACCCATAGCAGGCCAAATTCAAGTAAATTTTGCACAGGTAGTGAGGACATGATCCAGGCATAAAGCTAGTTGCAATGGCAATGCTAATACTTTGTGTAACACAGATGATGGATTGATTGCACTCTGGAAGCAGCGTCCAGACTGACTGCAGGCATGGTATGTTCTATATCTTGGTCATCTCCTGCAGACTTGAAATGTGCCTAAAATTTCAGGCATGGTTTAGCACATGTGTTCCAGACCCTGGCCACAATAGAAGCTGTTCTTATAAACTCACTGGCTAAGCAGGGGGGAATTCTGGCCATTAGGGTGGCCCAGAAACCAGCCTTCAAAAAACAAATAGACTCTATTTTGAGAGTTTGTGCAATACAAAGCACTTGGTGATTGCTAAGGAGGTCTTAAAATTCCCACCAGCAATGCTGCCAGGAGATCTCATAGTGCAGAGATGTTGAGTACAAGTGCCATGAGCAACTGCTCTGTTGCAAATAATGGCCATTGGAGTGGAGGGCTCATAAACAGCCAATGTATCCAAGCCATCACCAAGGTGGTTGCCACAGGGGTTCTCTTCCTGGATGTACAGGCATTTCTGCAAACGGCAGAGCACAGGTAGTTTGCGTGGCTTCTTAGAGCCCAGCCCTGCCATCATAGAGTGAGGTAGCAACTGCGTTCAGGGTGGTGCTTTGTTTAGATGTTATCGCCTACATACAGCCTTGTGTAATATTGCTTTGCCAAGAGTGCCTGGCTGCTCCGGTTGCAAATGTGTAGGCTGAATTTCAGTGAAGGTAGATGGAAATGTCAACTACTGCCAAAAATACATCCCATCCACAAAAACATCCCCCTAAAGCAAAACAAAACAAACTGCTGAACAAGCTTTTTGTGTGTATAACCCTGTTTGAGTGTCCAGAGTGAAGGACTGTATGTAACAACATAATGTGCCCTCATCTTCCTACATACATTTGTTATTTTAGCAAAACTTCATGGTTTACAAATATTTATCCTCCAGGATTTACATACACTGCATATGAGTCCACTTAAATTTTTAACATACCTTGATCTCAGTAAGCTCTCTTTTTGGAAATGTGTTTAATCTTCACAAGCTTTTTCTGTGATGTTTTTCTTTTTCTGTTTGTTTTTCTTTTTTCTCTCGTACTGTAGGGCAAATATTTGGAGCGTAACAGGCTGTGACTTTACAGATACCTTCATATTATGGAAATTTACTTCAAGAAAAAGAAAATCCTGGGAGAGAGCAACATTGCCTACAAAAATCAAAAACAAAACAAAACAAAATTAAGCACTGAAAACTGGTTTAAATGCATAAAGGAATTCAGCAGCAACTCTTCTTCAGCATCCTTCTTCAGCATCCTGCAATTGTTTGAGGACTTTCTACCCACAGCATCAGGAAATACTGTTGGACTAATTCTGTTACAGATTTTCTTCCCAACCAGTAACCACATACATAAGCAACTTTTGTCTTCTGGAAGAAGACATTCTGTCAATCTGAGTAAGACTGTTGGCCACTCATCTATAGAAAAATGAATAAAGCAACTGTGTACACAGTATGTTTCATTCGCTAAAATCCCAAATGTAGGAAAATTATACAGATACACAAATATATAGATTTATATAAATATATATATATAGTCCAACTCTTATCAATAATATGGAATATACTTTTAAGAGCTTTTAAAACTTTGTATTTTTGTACAAAATATTTGCTTTTTACAATTGTTCTCTTTTTTACTGACTTTTTTTTTTTTATAAATATAGTGCACAGGGGCCAAAGAAAACAATAAAGGTACTAATAAATCATTAAGGTTTGCTACCAGGCCTAGTTCAGCTATAGAGAAATATTTTTCCAGTTAGAAATATTTGTACTTTCCCAGATGACTTGTTCTCGATAAATAACTTTTTAAACAGATTTTAGGTAGTGTTTTCCTTATTTTACACAATCTAGTCTGCGTGTGTAACAATTAAGTTGACTAAGGACTAGATACTCATTGTAGCTCTGATTTCAGCCAGTGTTCCATCAGGGTACTCCACAAAGACCATGTTAATAAAAGTTTTTCCTTCCTTCTTTCTTGCCTTCCTGCCTATCTTTCAGCCTTCTTTCACTCCTGAGGAAATGCCACAAAAGTTCAAAGTCATGTTTTCATTCCTTCTTCCTGTTTGTGAGGAATCCTGCCCTAATAGGTGCTACCCACATTGTAAGTCAAGCCCAGGGGAAGGATTTTATGGAAACAGAAACAAAAGTGCTGCACATACTAAATAAAATATGTTTCTTTTCAAGATACATTTCAAAATTTGGTAATAAAAACATGCCATACTCAGAAAAGTCTTGCATTTCTCCAAAGTACTTTGTAAATGGATCTATCTATTTTCTTGGACCAGTACTTCTCTCCCAAACAAACCAGAAAATAAAATATGCTGCAAACAGAAAGCAGTGTGGCTAAATGAGATGATATCATCAACCAGACAGTTTCCTCCACAGTCCCATGAGCCGTTGTCCAGGCAGCAGTGCTGCTTATCAGGAATTTAAAAAATTAGCGACCCATTGATGTTCATTAGCAGAAAGCCTGGTTTTGGTTCTCAGTTTCTATGCTCTTCGAATGGCCACACTCTATACCACAAGGGAAGTTGTTTTGGCTTCTTCTGCTGGAGTTGTTTTTCCTTTGCCTCCTGACCTGCCGTTTACCTTGGCTGAATGCAGATGAGTTTGTTGAAATACTCCAGCTCTGTTGGAAGGAGACAAGGTTTTGTACTTCAGATTTTCAAATACTGTTCCTAAGAACATCCAATTAAAGGCTGCTGCTTTCCGAAATCCCACACTCCCTCCAGTGTTCATTTCTTTGGGGGGTGAGAGTGGGGAGAGAACAACATTTAAAGTACAATTTACTTAAAGAAAATGCACAAAATGTTACACTTGGGAATCCATCCTGTGACATATACTACCTGTGAGACAGGAACAAAATGGAAATTGCACATATTTAATTAAAAGTGAAAGGTCTGTGTATTGCAGCTACACAGACCATGTCTCTCCATCTTGGAGGCAGGGCTTTTCTTGAGATGCTCTGCTTTTCCCGAGGCTTTTCTGTTGGCTTTCTCATCATGTTTCATGCCAAACGCCCTGCCATGTTGACCCTAGGAGCTGTGTGTAGATGCATGCTGTAGTGTTTATATATATATTGTACAATGTCTATGGAGATCATGTTAAACTGCTATTTTTGGATAATGAGGTACAAAACTATTACTCTGCGTGCTCAGAGAGCCTCACAAACCATGGTGAATGAAGCTTTCCAGAGCTACACTGGATGTCAGTGCATGTAGGTAACATAAGCCCATCTGAGCATCGGCCCCATTAGATGAAGCTCTTTCTGCCTTTTACTGATGTGGTGGACCTATATCCACCCAAGAAGTTCACAACAAACCTCTGTGAAAGTCCCAGATACACAGTTTTCTCTCACCCTGATACCATCCTTCTCTTTCTTGAGCAATAGGAGTGATGGTACATTTCAAGATAGGGTAATCCAAGAGTCACCTCATGCCCTCCACTCCTTCTAAAGAGGTTTTCTGTACAGTGATGATCAACACTGTAAGGTTAAAGGAATGGCTGTTCATCAGCCAGAGCTGCTTAGCTGGTTGAAATCTAGCATAGCAGCTAAGCTAAATCACAGGCAGTTGGGTGGTCTTCACATGGAAATAACCATTGAACTAGGGCAGTTAAAGATGCAACATGTTTATAAATTAAATACTTATTTCAAAGTGAATTTCAATGCTGGGTTGTAATTATCTATAATGATGCTCTAATTACCTACCTCTAACTGAGAAACAAAATGTGCCTGCTCTAAACTCTCTGTTTGTGTATTTGAAGCAAAGACTGTAGCTGTTAGTCAAAACTGGCTGGAGGTGGATGCCACATTTGCATGCCTAGTGCATTCAGTCATCCTTAAAATCTGGCTTGAGCAGCCGGGAAGGCTGAGACAGACCATCCTTCTGACCCAGTGATCCTGCAAGAGAGAAATGGAGGTGTCAAATGGCAACAAAGACTGAAATCACTGGGAGAACTGAGAGAGCGTTAAGGCAGCTCAAGAACCTGTCACAGACAGAAGAGATTGGCAAGGATGCAAACAGGACATGAGAAAGGGCCAAGAAATTGTCACAAAATTCAGAGCTGCCACATGGGGTCTGGAAAACATCCCTGTTAAATCTACTTTCTGTATGGTCTGAGTGATAGCACAGGTTGTATGGAAAGTTTTAAGTGATAGGAAATCATTTTGTCCCAGCTAGAGTTTTGGCTTTCCTTCTTAGGCACGAGTACTGTAACTTGGCATACTGAGTACACATTTCCATCGTTCTTTTTCTCATTTTACATCAAACCAAATGCAAGTTCATATCCCCTGGCATGCACTCTGAGGGTTGCAGGAAAGGGAGAAGAAGGCAGAGGGGGGGTGCAAAATCATTGTGATTTACATCCAGTGCTGGATCTCTTAAGTTCATTTCTGACTCATTTCATTAACTTATTTTTGAATCACCTTCAGCTGATTGGAGCTTATAAATCTCAAAACTTTCATCTTCTTCGATGTCTATAAATAACACCTGCAGTTGTTCCAATAAAGGAAGCACTAAGTGGAAATGTAGAACTGAATGCTGTTTACTCCTGCGCGTGCTTTTGTAACCGAGACACATGGAGAGCTGCGTCTACAAACAGCCAGAAGCAGTCATAGGCATTAAAAATCAAATTGGTGACCATTATTTGAATTAAAGCCTTTCTTCTCACTTACACCCTCCTAATTCCAAGCATGACGGTGGCTATTTTATCCCTTAGTTGAAATTTTAGTGCATTGCTCCTGCAGCACATTAGATGCTAAAGACTTGGTTTTGAAGCTGAGCAAGACAAAATGCATCTGAGCTCCCTCTGGAAGTTCCCTGTCCTGATGGAAGAAGGCAACAAGAAGGGCCCCTGCATGAATGATGCCTTGAACTTGGTCGAGCAGGATTAGACCTTAGATGAGCCATTATTGGGTCTGCTTTAAACAGGCTGTTTGTAACAGCTAATCTGATCCTGCTACTTCCCTCTCTCTCAAGCAGCTGACCTCCTCTTTTAATTTTCTTTTCTTGGCAGATGGTTCCTCTGTTTTTAGCAAGTAGCAGGAATTGATCTCTGCTCACTGGCAAGGAAAGGAGCTGGTTGGAGCGCGAATGCTGGCTGTCAAAGGAAACAGCTCCACAGCCAGTAGGGGAAAGGCTGCTGAGGGGGTCGAGCTGATCCTCTTGTGAGAAAACAAAACCACTTTTCCCCAGTGCAGCTTCCTTGGTTAGAAGCACAGCATCTCAGGCAGATGAAGGATCCAAAGGGAACAAAATGTGTCTGGCCTCAGCCTCCAGAATTGCTTTGCTTTGCTTCCCACCCCCATTCTGCGGAGGTCTCTATGCACCTGGGGATGTTTGCTCCTCTGTGAACACCAAGCTGCGCCAAGAGCAGGATGTGTGCTGCGTCCAAGCTCACTCCTAATCTGCTGGTAAGGAGCAGCAATGGGACACAGCTACCTTCACCTGGCACTGCCTCAAGCCCGGGACATACAACACCCCAGGCTGGAAGGGACCTGTCCAACCATGGCTTGAAGACCTCCAGTGATGGGGACTCTACCACATCCCGGGTGAGGTTGTTCCAGTGATTGGTTGTTCTCACTGGGAAAAAAAATCCTTTTTTATATCAAGAAACCTCTCCCAGTGCAACTTATACTCCCCATGTGGCTCCTCCTTGGGAAGAAAAGGCCTCCTTCCACTAGCCAACCCTTAAGTACTGGAAAACCGTGGTGGGGGCACTGCTGAGCCTTCACAGAACCAGAATAACAGTGCCCATGGCCCAGCTAGGAGTGAGACAAGGAGGCAGCCATATAGCTCCTGGTGTGTACCCAATGTTCACTCAAAGGTAATTTGGGTATTTATACGCCAAAAAGCATTGTGCCTGATGGACAAGATCCTTGTTCCCTAGAAACTAGGCCTTCCTAAAACCAGAGTCTATTTGTTCATTTATCATATCCACCCCTTTTTTTCCATGTTGTTTAATAATAATAATAATAAAAAAAAAATACTTGGCTAATTTTTTTTGAAAGTTCTCATGTGTTTCCTTTCTTAGGATGGAATACATTTGTTTGTTCTTTCCATCTGGCTCAGAGATGAAAAAAAAAAAAACATTCTTTGATTTCTTTTTCAAAATAAACTCTGTGTAGTGCTCCAAAATTTGTGTAGAGATTTTTTTTTTATTTTTTAATACCAGAACAATAAGAGCAAATCACTAGGCAAATAATGTTCTTTCTGGAGAATATTTTGCATGTGGATAGGATTTTCTTATCCAAAGGGCTTCCCAGAGGCATGTAAGTATTGCCAGCCTCCTTTTGTTACTGAGGGAAGAGCATACAATTCTTTTCAATATCTTGGTTTGGGGAGTCTGTTCACTTATGCTGGGGAGGTGATTTCTAGAGGCAATTTTCTCCAATGAAACCAATATTGGCATAGAGCACATTAATTTTCACACACCTCAATTTGAGAGGAAGGTGTTCAATGCTAAAGTAATCAGAGAGGCATCTCTCCCATGCATATGGGAGGCTGCCGTTTCTGCTCCTGTTTTGGAGAGCAGACCTCAGTGCAATCCCAGCAGAGCAACATCAGCCCAGCAGAGAGCAATGCCTTGCAGGGATAAGATGGCTCTAAATTACCAAGAGACCCCTTGATCACAGGAAAGCAGGTTAAAGGACTGCTGAGACTACTGACTCCTCTGCAGACCAACATCAATAACTCATCCAGAAAATGTGACAAGTTCTATTTTAAAAATAATTAGGGGGTGGGGTTTTTCTTTGCCCCTTTAATACTTTTGGCTGCTCTTCAAAAACTTTATTAGGAACCTTCTTTTAATAACCAGTGTGAATGCAATTATGTCCAGTTTAGACACATTTGTTCTTGTTCCAGCACTGTCCCTTAGCTTAAATAGCTTCTCTCCTGGGACTACCGTGCAATTGTAGTGGTCAGTCTGGAGCCATTCATCTTGGGACACAGCAAGGGGTGGTTGGGAACAAACACGTCCTCCTGACCAACCCGGGAGCCATGATGACAGAGCCTGGCACTGATTCCACCACCCAGCCCCACAAGGGATTATCTGAGGACATGTGATGCTTCTCGCTGAGTGGTGGAAGTTTTCATACTCTTGTCTTGTTGGTACTGCTAGAGGGTAGAGAGCAGCAAAATGGATGTAGGGGATGGTCTCCTGCTGAACTGGAGTAGGTTAGAAGTACTTGTGCTTTGTTTTTTGTTTTTGTTTTTGTTTTTTAACAAGATATTGCCACATTTTATAAAGCATTTGAAACATTAGTCTGTCAGTCTGAGCTTCAGGGCACTTATTCTGGTTATACACCAGAGCAGAATTTAGGTTTAGGTCATACTTTGGCCCTTAATCTTCAAGGGATTAAAATCTCCAGTTCAGAGTTTAACATGGTTCTCCTGGTTAACTTCTCTGATCTATCTGTCTTGCTGAGGCACAAATCCGAGGCTCAGACATCTGTGTGGTTCCAGGCAGTGAGAGTTGCTTCCAAACACCCTGCGTTTGCAGTCATGCTCTTGCCAGCCTTGCCAGAGGTCCTACGGGTGGAAGTTGCACATCTGAAATGCGACTTTGGAAGAAGTTTGTTCGGGAATCCCTCTCATTCAGAAGTCTGGACATATTGCAGATGACATTTCCTTAATTCCAGCTCTATTATCCACATTCATATAAAACAGATGATGAATTATTGTTCTGAATAGTAACAATGTATTTCTGTCCTTTTTTTTTTTTTTTTTCCATGTCAAAATAAAAGCCTGGAGGTGGAAATTGGACAAAACAACTTTGGCATTGCAGTGTCCCACTGTAGTAAGCAAATGATGTTCCTGGATTAATGCCTGTGAGAACAACATGAACAGCAGAGAACATTTGAACAGCAGACAGCTTAGTGCTATCTGCTCATGGAAGAAAACTTAACTTCACGTACAGCCTTATGGCAAAAAAACCTGCCAAAGATGAGGCAAAAAGTTAAAGAGAGAAGAGTTAAAGACAGAAGGGGAACAGAGGAAAACAGAAAGAGACAGACAGAAAAGAGAAATAGCTGGAGAATGACTGAGGAGTAAAACAAACCCTAATGTTCTCATAGTGGTTTCTAGTAAGATCAACCACAGAGGAGCTCTCTTCTCAGAAACAATATAACAGGGTATTGTCATGGTTCTCATAATTCCCATTCTCGGCTGGGAAAAGAAAACACCCCTGCCTTGCGAGAGAAGAATGTCATTCAGCTGGTGCCCGAAGTCATGCACTACTTTCCCAGCACAAACAGAAATTTCTGTTGGCTCCGAGTCCCCAGGGAGCTGGGCTGGGACTTTTGTTTTGGTGGTTGGTTGTTTTTTTCCTACACGTTCTTTTTCCTCCTACACAAGTTTTGAAACGCAGACTGTTTTCTAGTTTTCCAGCTGTATTAGAAGTACAGAGCTAGGGTTTGGAAGAAAGATTAAAGCAAGAATATACAGCAGGTATCCAAGCAACAAAACAATGTGTGCAGTGGGAAATAGGTCCACAATGGTATTTGGGCTCGTAACTCCTATTTTAGTACCAAACTCTCATTGGTATCTACATTTGAACAGGTGCACTTAATGAACAGTCAAACATGCGTCTTTAATAATAGTAATAAACAGCAGTATAAATGCACAGATGTTGAAAAAGAGGAATTATTGAAACACAAAGAAGGTAGTTTGGCTTTGAAAAAAGATAGATGATTGTTGAATGGAAAATCAGGGACAGTTCAACTTGAAATATCCAAAAGCTTTTCTTGGTTAGGGATTTTAAGTGTATCATGTTTAAATTAGCGACCACCATCTTCTCCCAATTTTTAATTTTAAGGGGCAAAACTTGGAGCCCTTGGGGGAGTCTCAGCAGTCAAGCAAAAACTAATGCCAAAGGCAGATAAGACCTGTGTATTGCATTTTATCTAGCTTAGCCATATTAGGAGCGGAAAGTTGGTCAAAAGTCCTGATCAGAGCTGTTGACCATCTGAAATCAACCCTTTCTTTCTGTGTGTTGTGCAATGTTAAGTAAGGGAGAAAACATTTTAAACATAGTTCCACTCAAGTATCACTGGGAGCACTTTATTTATTTAGCAGACATCACCACGAGGTTTCCCAGTCTGCATTTATCTCCTGGCATTTTACATATGAGAGAAGTCTAAAAATAAAATAAAACAAGAAAAAAAAAAACACAGGCAGAACAGCTGTTGTTCTATCCAGACAATGCTCTGAATGAAAGCCATTATGATGGAGCAGACTCTGCAATTGAAAATCCATTTACATTTTCAAGTCTGATTCCAACTGTAAATCTTAGGTTATATATATGACAGATTAAAAGACTCTGGCCCCACTACACTTCTCCCTGGCAAGAGAAAAACCATCTGCACAGCATCACTCGTGGTTGCTTCAACTCTGTAGGTACACATTTTTAAATGACATGGTGGTATATTTTTTCATTTCCTTTCCCTTCATTTTCACATGCAGCAAAATCATGTGCGCTGCATTTTCCTCAGCTCTGTGGTAGTTGGCACTCTGGCTAAGGAGACTGATGTGTTTTGATTTGCTTTTTTTCCCTCAATTTGAGGGGCTACTGCACTATTTCCTTTGTAATCACACGAGCCAGGGTGAAAACACTGAATGAACATATGGCTGTGAAACTGGGCAAAAAAAAGCCAAGAATATTGCTCGTTTTTCAAGCACAGAGAGAGCGAAACAGAGTGTAGACCATGTAACAGGCTACACAAACCCATCTGGAGCTGACTCCTGCAACACTCTGACCAGACTCTGGGCTCTAAGCTCCTCGTGCCATGGGTAATGCATGAGGGATGACACCATGCTCCTCTCCTCAGCAAGAGATGGCACATCTGAGGAGTCACAGCGGTGTAAAACTGGAGGGGGAGAGAAGAATCAGACACTTTTTCAAACATCTTTTGTTTAAAAGAGAGTTCTGCCTGAGAATACAAACCCAGAGAGGAAGGGATTTGTTCAGGCACTTACTCACAGGTGCTGACTGCTCAGGGCCATTGTCTCCAGCTGCCAGTTCAGAAGGGCTTGGTATCATGCCGTGTCACATAGACCACCCTTGTATGAACATCTCAGGTACCCGGGGAAGTTCTGCACCTATAATTTGGTGACATCAGAGGGTGCCTGGCACACACCACAGGTGCTATGGGGCACCACAGACCTCCTTGGTCTGGTTTAGTTTGATTCATATCATAATGAGATAAAAATGTACAACACTGCATCTCTTGAATTTGCTGGAGAAACTGTTGTTTTTAGGGGTGACTGGGAGTTGGGCATTGCACTTTGTAGGGCAGAGCTTTTACAGCTACAGGAAAAAAAACTTGCCAAGAACATTTGCTTTGTTGGTCCTTCTCATTGCCACTTAAGTGGTTTTTGTTTGTTTGCTTGTTTTTCTACCAAACTACTGTAGAATAACATTGCATTAAAACATTGACTTTAATTGAAATAAATATTGATTTTAAAACAGGATGTACCATGTCTAAAAGGGATTTACCAAATTCTATTGCATTCATTATAGATTTAGGGGCAGGCAACAGAATTGAGAAATATGTTAATATTCATCACCTTTCAGTAAACCAGGCAAAATTCATCTGTTGTTTTCAAAATTGTATAGCTTGACAACAGAGGATTTACCCAGAAGACATCCACCCCCCCTACTTCACAGAATCCCGTCAAACACACTCAGTCTGTAGGATCCTTCCTTCACGGGAGCAAGCGAGACTGAGTGTCATCTTGTAATGTCACAGAAGCTTTCCATGTGTAGCAGTCTGCCACAAAAACAGCTCATTTTCTTCCCAATTTATCTGAATTTTTTACTAAATTAAACAGTAGTTTCCTATAATAATTAAAGCCTGAGCCTGGCAAAGCTATAGGATACACAGGTGCTACCATCAATTTTCTGGATGACATTTGGCAAAGATATGAAGGCCTGGTGTGTTAAATCGCTTAAACTTGTGCTTGGCTTTAAACATATCACCGAACCTATTGATCAATGTCTAAATGACTCTTCAACCTGGTTTCGCTGGCTATTCACTACAGATGTTGATGAAATATGCCAGCCAAAGAAAGGTTTTGTGAGTTCCTGCAGAACACCTGCAAATGACCTTAAGAAAGTTGACTGGAAGATGGACTAGACATAAAAACACCTAGAAAATACTTCACCAGATATTTATTATCAAATGATTCTTTGCCTCATTTACCCAATAGATAGCAGCTGACTAAAGCAATTACATCTTTTCCTTAGATAAGGCAATGAATGAAAAGCCCACCCTGAGCAGGCAGACAGAAGTTATGAGGATGGATTTAGAAGAAGGGCTATTTGAGGTAGATCCTACTCCTTTTGCAAATGCAGAAAAAATAAATAAACACAAAATAAAACCTATGCTATCTACAGAAAAAAAAAAAAAAAAAAAAAAAAAAAAAATTACAAACTCTCAATATTGTTATATATTTACTGTAGAATTAAGTGCAGCTCTACCAGCCTGTACCTTCTGGCTACGTGAAGGAGGCACAGGAGCAGTAAGACTACTGCAGCACTGACTGACTGCAAATAGCATCCCACTGTTCCGGGAAGGACAATGATCTCTCACCAGCACCTCTTGAGTTCCCTTGTGCCAAAAATGGTCCCTCCTCAAAGAGCTGGAATAAAATGTGTGTTCTCCTTGCTCTGCTTCATATAGCTTTTCTTGCAGTGCCCCTCTCCGTCATTTACTTTTTCCTCATGAGGAAGAGACAAAGGTCTTAAAACACTTTTAGATGCAGAACTGCACCAAGAGGTTGGCTCCACTGGCTGCTGCTGAAAAAGAAATTCCTCTTCCAGCTCTGGATCTGAACGAAAGGCCCCCTAGGGCTATATTTAGTCAATTCCAAGTCTAATAGATAGCTGAATAATCTTGGGAACCTTCAGGTGAATGCTTTGAAAATGTTATTAATGTTCCCTTGGGTACCCCAGAAAAGCCATTTGCATGTGAAATTTAGGTTGGCAAGTTATATATAACAAGAAAAGCTGCGATTGATAAAAAGTTGTAGCCAGATTTTATTTTTTTTGTTGTTGTTGTTTGGATATTTTATCTTTGAGGTAGAAACTACACTGTTAATCACTGCTGTTGTGAAGCACAGGGGCACTTCAGTTTACTAATCATACTTTAAAGAAATTAGACAAACATATTTTCAGCTTTTTTTTTCAGTGGAATTACTTTGCATGTGTCAGCTTTTTGCATGTCTTTCTCCATGTTACAAGTTCCCCATTTTCTATGCCCACCTGCCCTGAACTGAGAGAAAAACAACTTGATAACAAGGAAAAATATGCCATAAATTCATTTAAACTGGCAGATAGAGTCAAGGGCAAGTAAATAAAATTAAACTGCTTGCACTCATTTTGTGCATCTTCCCCTCCAGTTTTGTATGTTTTAGCTTGCCCATCTCCCGGGAGCCAGGGGAACACTTTCAGGTGCTAGCAAATGCACAATTTCAAATGCTAGCAAATGCTTCAGTTGCTTTCCCCAGTCTAGCAAAGCACAGAATTGTCTAGGAATGTTTTTTTGGACCTACCTACATGTTTCTGGGAGCTTCAGACTCTTAGCTGGGGGCTTTAACTTTTCAGATTACTCAGCGTGTTTCCAAGTTAAGCAAAAAACAGTAGACTTCATGTTATTAACAGTGACCTAGTGAAACCTTGTTTCTGAATAGCTGTTATGTATTTATTGCTGTTACAGCCCCAAGCACAAGTTCAAGTGACTGGTCTAAAATCCAAAACCATAGCTTAGTGGCTCAGTTTATTATGCCACCATACAAACACTCTCATTTTAGTTACTCAGTTGACAAATTCCTCCACAATAAAAAAGCCGGTAGTTGGTAGCTATTCCAAAATAACAGAATGGTTAGAGGATCTAAGTGTCATCATGAAGAAAAATACAATTAAGCCAATAACAAATGCGAGGAAACTGAAATTCTGAATGATATGATAATGAATACAGAAAGAACCCAAGCCTGTGAGAGAGTCTGGGAACCTTCTAAGCAAGGAGACAAATTACAACACTCCAAGTACTACAGAGTTAGATATATTCTCATTATATGCTGTTTACTGTCAGATTTCCTAAGAAATTCTATGTCTCAAGACCATGACCAAGACCCAGAAGAAGTGGGTAGGCTGATTACATTTTTTTTTAGTTTTGTAAGAAGCTGTCTAGAAAAGAGGCAGACGTGATTGTGTCTTGAGCAAGTCTGTTTAGATGCTATTCCTAAGCTGCAGCCTGAAGGAGGGGTGGATGTGTGCAATGAATTAAGCTGTCATGCCAGTAAGCTCGTCTGCTCCCATTGCTGGCTAGAAATATGGCACAAAAGGAACTGAGGAGATCTTTAACTTATTTCTGTCATTCACGTCCATCCCATCCAATTTATGGCACTCAACAAAGTGCCTAAGAGAGAAACCTACTTGCCCTAAGTTCTCTGCATGGACAATGAGACACCAGAGTATCACTCATCCCAACCAAAACCTAAATCAGCTTTGGTTTTATCAGAAGAGGTGCTCAGGAAGGCTGAGATCTTAACCTAGGCTCCAGATGACAGGGATCTCAGCCTTACTGAGGGATCTGGGCTAGTGACAAGACATACATATAAGCAGAAATTAGTAGGTCTTTTACCCCTTATTTTCTCTCTTCTCGGTTGTCTGGGGCTGCCATTCGCACAGTTTTTGTAGGAGGGATGCTCAAGAGCCTGTCTTTTAAGCTCTTTATCTAAGAGGGACACCAGAGGAAAACAACTTCTTTCCCAATCTGCCCCAGTGATGAGTAGGGAGATCATTAAAGAAGTCTTGGAGCCAAAGAGAGCTCTGCAATCAACCAGTGCCACTTTGCCATTGTGGGTCTTAGCACTCACTTTGGTCATTTGTCACCACTTAGCCAGATTCCCCTGCTGGGAGATGAGGGAAGATTTTCCATAACTGTCCCAGCCATCTGCTCATTGTGTGTCATGGTCATAGAGACTGTGAGGAACACCATCCCTTGGAAAGGGCTTGGGTTGCATCACCACAGTGTGTTGTGCAATTGCATTAATACCTGATCTTCTGGGCCTGTACGTCTCCCAGAATCTAGAGAAACAGTTCACCCTCGTGGAGATAAGACAACAATGTGTGAATGCACATATTGTGTGTCTGTAATAGAGAGAAAGAGTAAACAGCTTTAGGTTTGCTACCATTTTCAGTGCTAAAGGACAGGGTTTCTGTGAGCTTTCTCCAGTAATGCGTGACATGTAAGGCTGCCTGCAAAAAGACTCCTGCTGGCAGCAAGCACTTTGAGATAGCTGACAAAAATGTAAACACTGTCCTGGTTCCAAATTTGTTCAGACACTCTGACTGAACAGGCTATTCCAAATGCTTCTCCATGCTTCAGTAGGTGAACTGTGCTTTAGTTAGAGAGACATTTGCATTAAGACAACGGTCAAAACAGGGGAAATCCTCTCTCCATTTCATGGAGAGGCATATTGGTGTTGAAGAGGTTTTAACGTGATTGGATTCTCTGAAGCAATACGAGTGACTAATTTCCCTTTCAATGAATCCACATATGCTCGGCTTTTGTGTACTGAAAGGCAGCCAAAGCAACATTCTTTCAGGCTTTAAGCTGATATAAATAAATTATAACAGAAAGTCCTGATAGCAAAGTTTATCAACGACACATGCCTTATTTCAAATTTACACATGGATACGGCTGGATTTTCCACTTCGTCTTTAAATGGCTCTTAATGAATGTCACCAGTTGCCATAAGGTGGCAGTTTCCAGCGACAATCAGTCTGAGAGGGTAAAATGAGAGCTCCATGCACAGATGATCTAAAACAACATTTGGACAGCAGCAGGCTGAGGCAAAATGCAAGTCCAGGAAGCGCAAGGTACTTCACAAACTTCATTTTGGGAATTGATACCTTATGGTCTTTGCAGTATTAATATATATATATATATGGTAGAAAGGGATGTCGTAGTGAAGTGAGCCAGAAGACATAACACGCACACAGTTTGCTAATTCCCCTTCTCACCCTCCCTATGGGTTTTTGTGCATCTTAATAAAATTGTTAGCTATAAACCTTACCTATTTTAACATATTTAACCATATCTCGTTACAGTTTTTAGCACCATGGGTCGTTTTGTTTGTTTGTTTGTTTGTTTTTCTGCTTTCTTCTCTTCATTCTTTACTAAGGAAACCAACATGTGAGCAGTCCACAGAGATGATGCAGCATCCAGGCAAGAATATCCTTTCTCCTAAAATCTGTTGTGATCTTAAGCAGCTTTTTCCAATCTCAAGACTTTTCACAGGAAATTTGTCTTGGTTTGGGGAGATTTTTGCATGGATTCCTGCCACAAAGCCTGAGCAGAGCTTTTTCACACTGTATTTCTGTAGCTTGAACTACAAGATCTGGTTCCTTCTTTCTCTCTTGCTTATGCATGTAGCAGTGAGAGGTTATTCGGACTGGATGAATGTCTGGGTAGGGACCATTTCCTCATTGACCAGGCTCCCACACAGAGTTACTGGGCTGCCAAAGGACAAATGCTTGCAGCATGGTGGATTTCTTCCATTTCTGGGCAGGGAAGGCTGATGGTTTGCACTACGATCAACTGCCTTTAGCTTCTCTTTTATTTCTACAAGAGTCTATTCTCCCTGTCCCCATGGGGCCAACCTCTTCCTCCAGATCTTCAAGGCTCTGATTCTGCCTCCTTACATCTTACTAGCTCCCATTCTCTTCCTCAATGTCTTTTTGGGATTCTTACTTTCCTGCCTTCTTCCATCTCTGCCCCAAGTCTGTTGTGACAAGCAGCTTTGTTTTCTAACTACAAAGTTGTCCTCAAAGAAAAGTTCATTTGCAAAATCTTACGATCAGTATTACTTGCTTACTTCTGCTATGTTTTTTTGTTTAGTCTTGTGCTTTTTTTTTTTCTTGTTTTTTGTTTATTTGCTTGTTTGTTTGTTTGTTTGTTTGAATTAGACTTCTTGGGGCAGAGCTGTATTTACCTAAACATTGACAATAACTGTCAAAAAGAGGATGACAAGACGAGAAGGAATGAGTTTCAGTAGTGCAATCCACAGGAACTGAATCTGCAAAAATAGTATTTTTCAGCTGCACAATCACAAAACAACAAGGTATTTCAGAATTTATACCAACAACATGTCAAAGAAGTAACTCCAGGCACATGTGTTACAGAAACATAGGTAAGTGGTCTAGAAAATGCCTTCCTGCATTCTTTCATAGCAGAGGCTGAAATTATGAGGCACTTATGAATAAAATTAAAAAGGTCGATACCACAGTATGCTCAAAATGAGACAGATTTTCCAAGGAAATTCTAGCTACAAATGTCAGGCTAGTCCAAGTCCTCTGCTGAACTTACAGTAGTTTTATTAGGTTATAATCCAAAAGATATTACTGACTGAGGGAATGAACTGCTGATACCATGATTATTGTGAATAGCAGCCAGATGTGTGACACCTTGCTTTTGAAAAAAGCCAGATTTCTGTAGGATTAGTGGCACAAAGATATAAAGTTCAGTAAATTCTTTTGGCAACAAAAATGACACACGGTCTCTGCACTAAAATATAAATAGACGGTAACCACTTTCGGAAACTGAGATTCAAGACACACAGATGATGATGATAAATGAGCCAAATTCAAGGAAGACTATTAAAGATAGCAATCAATACCACTTGGAAACATTTAATGGACACTTATTCTGCAGATTAATAATTATGTAAAGAAATACACATGTTAATAATTACAATGAAAATAAAATGTAGAGAAATAGTTTTAGAAGCAGACCAAAAAATAGTCTACAAGAATAAATTTCTCTCCTTTTTTCTAGCTTACCATGCAGAATGAGTGACAAAAAAAGAGTGCCATTCAGCTCTGGTTTGGGGGGCAATTGCAAGTATCTAGCTACCATGAGTTGTCCGATCATCATCTCTGGTTAGAACAGGACAGTTTATTTTTGTCAGGGTCAGTGTAGATGATGGACTCAAGTTTGAGCAGAATCTGCCTGCAAGAACCTTTAGCATGCTGCAGGAACATCACTCCATGCTGTCAGCTTTCACTGACTCCCATTTTTATTCTACTGTAAGGTCAAACACTGGTCTTGATCATTAAGGTCATTAATGGGTCAGACTCACTTCCATTTGTGACCATATTCCACCTACGTAGAGTGGCTATTCTTGGACAACTGTGCTAGTAAGTCCCACATCCCAGATGGTGAAACAGTAAAACAGAAGATTCACGTGTGGAACAGATTTCTAGGTGAGTCCAAATAAATGAAGCCTTTCTAGATACCCTGAGCAAGTTATTTGAAAAGCGCCATCAAAATATATCAGTGAATTTTTTGTGCTGTAACTAGGATGATAGAATGGGATCATATGGCATGTATTCTCCAGCGATTTATTCAGGAAATTGTGTAGAAAAATTGAAAGAATTACACGCAGTGGAATATTATTATGAGATTTAAAGATATAAAAGTTGTGTGTATGCTCTGGAGAAAATTATTGCATACTAATAAAATGTAGAAAGATTCTCTGCTAAGCACTTTTTAAATGTGTAACTTAAATTTTCCTGAGAGGCTATTTTTTTTTTTTTTTTAATCTAGTTTCTCCCTCATCAGTCCATTAGTTTTATCTCAGTCAGTAACAAACTAAAGTGGCTGGCAGGATGCCACCTAAAAACTAACTACCCAAGGTAATACAGCTTGTGCTCTGGTGTTCATTCATTGCTTTAAAGATGAAAGGTTCTGTATTGTGCACCTTCCCATGACTGGTTCGGGAATACCAGGTAAGCTACTTAAACTAGGCTCATAAGGGAATGTATCCACCTTTCATGCTGATCCTTGTGCAATGAATGTTGGGTGTTCTTGTCCAGGGAAGAAAAGTGTTGAAAAGAAGAGCTCTGAGCACAAGGAAGGGCAACCAAGGAGGGAGAACTAAGCACCAAGCACTGCTGCCACCAGAGACAGAGGCTTCAGAGGCTTCCGAGTATGTTGTTCTGCAGGAATGTTAGCAGAAGTTAAAATAGAAACGCAGTTTGGTCTTGGAAAAGGATTGTATCCAGAAAGATAGCATCTGGTTTAGGTGAAGTTTTTTGTAATTCCAACTACACAACCTATTGACATTAGGTAATACGATTTCTGGTCTATCAATTGCCCTCTGAGCACAGAGATGTTCTGAGATACTGGTTTTGCTAATTGCTTTCATCCAACTAGACTTTCAGCTGGAAATAGTTTTTTTATTCTGGGCTGAAAACTGATTTGGCTTGCACTAGTTTTAAAGAAAGTAGTGTCAACTCTTTTCTCCCCGCCCCTAGCTTTCTACCTAGCACATGCCAGAAGACAGCCTACATGATGGTGTACATTTCTAACATATTGCTAGTCATTTTAGGATGTTGACTCCTCTTTGTGTTTTAATTTGTTACTGCCTTACTGCTCCACTGAGTTTCCGATACCCAAAGCAGAGCAATTTTGTCTGCCAGCCCAGGGCATTGTTTGGCATCTATGCTTAAATGGTGGAAGATGACTTTAAACCATCAGTTGTCAGTGTCTGCACTATGGCAAAGCCAAGTGGCAAGCCAAAATGTCGTGCTGCTGACTTTGCTGTGGGAAGAGTAGTCTGTCTCGGGGGTGCACAACTGCTGGAGCGCAAACATCTTCAATCACAGCAGCCGGCTTGCTAGACTCTTTTGTCAATAGCCCAACACGAGTACTAACAGCTCAGCTTCGGTGCCTGCTCTGCATGAGATGTATAGAAAAGTGACAGACAGCATCCTAAACAGAGGAAAAATTCAGGGCCTGTATCAAGCAAAAAGTGGCTATTAAGTCACAACAGTAATATTTTCTTCCTCTTTATCTGTTCCTACACCAAGAAAAAAAATGTATCTTCTTCTATGCTATACTCATTAACAAGCTAACAGGCTGGCAGCCTGAAGTATAATATGTTATATAATGTTATATAATAAGTATAATATATTATATGTTTGCATATAACATCAGCCTTGGCTTAAGGAATGTTTGTATTCTAAAAAGACACCATTTACTTTGTCAGTATGTTCTTAGGACACTTGCAATTGGCTTTCTACTGTTCTTGTAAAAGTATAAATGTTGTTTTTACCCTATTCAGAGAGCTCTTTGTTTCTCTTTCGTACAGCTCTGGAGGTGGGGGACAATATCAGAATAATCTCAAACAACATACTCAGTACAGTGCCTTATTCATCTGAAAATATGCTTTAATTTACCAAAATGAGAGATGAGAAATATCAGAAAGACACTGTAGAAAGCCAAGCAAACTTTCTTGCAAGCCTGAATTGGTAATATTCAGTATGTCTCACAGTGTATGCAGGTGACTCATTCAATTATTAATCATGCCTATATTCAATGTTATGAAGCCCTTTCCCCCCATGGTTTTGAAAAGAATTGGCACGACCCTGGCATACCCAGCTTTTTTTTTTTTTTTAGGCAGTGTCAAACAATGGTTTCATTTATAGACGAAGGGCCCAAACCTGCACCTGGCAGAGTGCCACCAGAGCCAGGCGTCTATCCGCACCTCTGTTTTCTGGGTAAACGCTTCCCTCTGCTGGCAGGAAAAAAAAAAAAAAAAAAAAAAACCGAGCCACACAAAAAGACAGGCTTCCAGATTATTTTTGAGGGATTTTTAATATTTGCTTTTAGAATAGTAAATGTCATTAACATTAATAAAATGCAAATAATTTATTGTATTTTCCAATAGCAGAAAATTTGGTACTTTCATTTTTTCTACCTACACAAAAGGAATTGGCAGCACCTGCGCTTTTCAGCCAGGTACTGAACTGTGTGCTTTGTAGACCTGGGAAACTGCACTGGAGCTCTGCTTTCTTTGGGTTGTCTGAATTATTAGAATTATAGAATGGCTTGGGTTGGAAAGGACCTCAGAGATCATCTAGTTCCTACCCCACTCCTATAAGCAAGGACACCACCCACTAGATCAGGTTGCTCAGGGCCCCATCCAACCTGGCCTTGAACACCTCCAGGGATGGGGCATCCAAAGCCTCTCTGGGCAGCCTGTGCCAGTGCCTCATCACCCTCAAAGTTCAAAGTAATATCAAAGTCCAGTAACTGTGACACTTTTGTTCTCAGACACTTGTGCTTCTGAGAAACATTTGGAAGATCTGTAAACCAGTGTGTTCTAACATGTTACTTACATTGCTAATAGCACTTAATTTCCACATCCAGGTCAAGGCCTCCTGAACTATATGCTGTATGAACAGTACATTGCTGTATATGCTGTACGAATAATATATTGATATTCTGGGCATAAAAAACATATGGCTTGTTGTGTTGAAATATGATGGAGAAATTTTAAAAATAGGGAACTACTACAGAAACTGGCAGGCAGAAGAGGCAGAGGTCTTCCAAGCTGCTCAACACAAATGCTTCCCTTCCACCTCAATAATCCAAAGAAACCCAAATTAAAACACAGGCCAGAGTGTTTGTGATCTTTCCTGTGCACAAGAAACAATGAAACAGAAAAGGCAAATGTAGCAAAATGTTTTCTGAGGCTCCCGATGACTGAGGGACATCCCAGCTGAGCATGCTGCCTTCAGGGATCTGGCAGCTGCCGAAGCACTCGTGGTGAAGGGCAAGGTGAGAGACCAAGGCACTCAGGGCTTCAGTACTGACGTGATCTCCTCATACTGTCCTAGCGATTTAAAAAATAAAAGCAAAGAAGGTAAGAAGGAGAGCTAAGCGGAGAGAAAAGCAACGTGCTGGTTAGGCATATACGTCTCGGACCGACTCAGCAACTTAAACAGGGCATGAAAACCGGCAGCATTTCTCCATCCCGAGGGCAGAGAGGAACAGCACCTAACGAACCGACGCCTTCCCTGCTCGGGCAACGGGCGGCCCTCCCTCAGCGCCAACGGCCGCCAACGGCCGCCCGCCCGCCATCGCGTCATCGCCAAGCGCCGCGGAGCTCCGCCGGCCGGAGCCATGTCGCCGCCGCTCTTCAGCCTGCCCGAGGCGCGGCTCCGCTTCACCGTGAGCGCCGGGGAGCCGGCCGGCACCGGGGGGACGGGACGGCACCGGGGGGACGGGACGGGGGGCCGCCGCCATCTTAGGATGGGCCGCGCTGAGGGGCGGTGCGGGGGGGCCGCGCCTGGCTCTGGAGGGGCCGGTTGGGCACCTGAGGTGCTACGGGCACGGCCCTACGGATAGCACGCCTTGAAAAGCGGGGATGGGGTTTGCACCTCATCCCCAGCCACCCCAAACCCTGCTGCTGAGAGGGTCGGGTTGTGGGGGGCTTGCGAGTGTCGTGGGCACAACACAGCGCACCCCTTTGTGCTTCGCTTGCACCATTAAGCCCTCGGCTGTCTCTGGTTTGAGGCATGATCTGCTACCGCACATGACTAATTTGCTAGATATTTCTTGTTTTTACCCTACTTGTTCCAAAGACTCCTTTGTAGATCGATACATGGTGCGCATTTACATGTAAATCAATCCATGGCGTGCAATATACGGTTCCTTTGCATTTCTGACCACCATCAGGTGACAGAAAAAAAAAAAAAAAAAAATGTAATAAGGCAGAAACAATCTTGGTAGCCTTCTAGTTTTCTCCTGGTTTTGTAACTTTTGTTTGTTTACGTTTTGATAGTCTTCTACCAGAGAGGCCCTGCATAACAAAACTATCAAACCGCTGCTGAACGCATTCAACCAGATTCCTGGGAGGTAAGTGGCTGCTGCTTGCTTTAAAAGGTTCCCATTTTCACATCATTTTTGTGTGTTCCTAATAATAGCATTATTAATTGATGTGGGATGTTTGCGTTTGCAGTGAAAATGAAAAGAAGTGTACCTTGGATCAAGCTTTTAGAGTTATTGTAGAAGAAGAAATAGTAAGTACTTCAAGCTGCTACAGCATCTCTTGATATAAATCCAACTTTAATCCACTAGTTAGGATATTAATTTTACAGCAACTTACTGCAATATTGGGAAATACTGTGTATTAAAAAGCCGTGAATTATATGAAAGCTGTGTAATTAATGCAGGTGATTATTGGAGTGTGGTAGGTAGGACAGAATGGCAGTGTTTGGCAGATACCAACCTATACTGAGAGGTATTGGCTTGGCCTTTTTCAGCAGCTCTTTCTAATGTTTAGGAAGGTCTGCTTAGTCTGAAAATTCGAGTTCATAAATATGGATTATTCTGCATTATACTTGAAGAGTGGGGTGGAGTTACTAGCATGTAACAAAGCTGCCTGACTGTAAACAAAAGGAAACAGGATGTTTTCATTATTATCACTTGAGTTTAGGTGGAATGGCGGGTAGTTATACTCAGAGGTAAATGGCGCAGCCTGCAGAGTAAATACTGTAGGGTCTTCAAAAGCTGGAAGTGGTCAAGAAATGTTGCTCATTCAGTATATCTGAATACAGTTAACTGATGGGTCTGATGTAACAGGTTGAAATTTCAACGTCGATATCTGTTATAAATACCCCTGCTTGGAAACAAGAATTTTGGTTTCATTAAATATATTTAAGTCATAATAAATAAGTTTAAAACTGTTCTTTTTGCCTAGATAAATAAAGCTCCGTGTGAAAATCTCCTGGCAATTATTTCTCTTGCTATTAATGGAGTCACAGAAGGTGAGCATCTTTTTCTCAAATCTGCTGGCAGTTTGGGGGGCTGTAGAGTTGTTCCAGATTTTAATACCTTGATTTTTGTAAGTTGTTTTCAGCAGTTGGCTTTGATAATGTGTGGTCTTTAGGCTAGTGGTTGACTCTATTTCATGAGTGGAGTATAATAAGAATTAAACTCAGTTACCTGCGTGACCTTTGTGTTGTAATCTTTTTTGAGTTCTGCTGAATGTCTCTGCTCATCTCCCACATACTGACCTGTCAGGGCACAGGTGTTTTTTAGATACTTGGATCTGTTTTGATAACTTCTTCTTCTGTGTCAGAAGTCATTGTGCTAATCTCTTCTGAAGAGCCTTTCACATGCTTCCATTTGTTTACTTGTTCACGTTACCTATCAAATACTTGTTTTGTCAATTGTAGCTCAGTTACCTATGTGTTTTATCAACTGCAGAAAAACATAACCTGTGATTATGATGAATGCAGACGTTAGCAAGGTACAGAGCATGGATATAAGTGCTTGAGGAAAAGACTCTCAGACATGTGTATGCAGTAGAACTGTGAATTTAGAAGTCTGCAGGCGTTTGCTTGTGAGAAGCAAGGCTAGCTGTTCGAGTCTTCTGAGATTTTTAAAACAGTTCTTGTTTAGTATTTTCTATATGTTAATACAGAGCTCTCATCTGCATGTGTACATGCATACAAAAATATCTTCAGTGGGAGTTCATACTTTAGCCAAAGCTTTTTGTTAGGCTTTGTAGAAACCCAGCAGAACTTTTTTGCTTCTTTGGGAACATGTCCATCAAATGCCATGCATCTTACTGCATTTCGGTTCAAATTTGCTGAACAAAATACTCGCTGTTCCTCATAGGTATCTGCACTGCATCAACCCCTTTTGTACTTCTGGGAGATGTTCTGGATTGCTTGCCTTTGGATCAGTGTGACAAAATTTTCACTTTTGTGGAGAAGAATGTTGCTACGTGGAAATCAGTACGTATTTTTCCAAAGCATATGTTATGTCAAAGCTTTTGTCTACCCAAACCATTTTTATAAACAGATTTTAATTGTCGTTGCATCTCTCTATGTTAGTGTTGTAGCATTAAGCATGTTTTGTTTTGACACTTAAAAGTGTAATTAAAAAAAGTGGCAGCAGAGGACAGCAAATTAATGCTAAAAGATAATAATTTAGGCTCTTCTATTTCAAACTACATTCTATTACATCTACAGTGTGCAACACGTTTAGACCGTGGAAATTTATCTTCAGATACACAATTTCTTTGAAAGCCTTCTCTCTTGCCTCTGCTTCCTCAGAGCAGCAGGAGATCCCCCTCTCCAGTTTGCAGGAGAGGAGGTCTTCAGGGTGCCTGGCAGGCAGCTCAGAGCCACACAGCCTCAGCCTCCCCCCTCAGTTGGATGGGAGAATCAGGAGAAAAAAAGTAAAAGCTTGTGTGTTGAGATAAAGACAGTTGAATAGGACAGAGAAGAAAGAGAAATAATGGTAATAGTAATAATGTCCACAAAGCAAGTGATGCACAATGCAGTTGCTCACCACCTATCTGGC
Organism: Nettapus auritus; assembly: GCA_011076525.1. Taxonomy (NCBI): domain Eukaryota; kingdom Metazoa; phylum Chordata; class Aves; order Anseriformes; family Anatidae; genus Nettapus; species Nettapus auritus. The sequence goes on along the minus strand of CM021766.1, from coordinate 104,502,857 downwards.
TGATGCCCAGCCCATCCCCAAGCAGACCGCATCCCACACATCCCCTCACCCCATCCAGCCACCCCATATTCATTGTTCAGCATGCTGCTACGTGGTGTGGGACATCCCTTTGGCCAGTTTGGGTCAGCTGTCCTGAATCTGTCCCCTCCCAGCTCCTTGTGCACCCCCAGCCTCCTTGCTGGCAGGGTGGTGTGAGTAATTAAAAAGCCCTGGGCTTTTTAATTACTGCTCTGCAGCAGTTAGAACATCAGTGTGTTCATCAACATTGTTCTCATCCTAAATCCAAAACACGGCACCATGCCAGCTACTGAGGGGAAAATTAACTCTATCCTAGCTGAAACCAGGACACTAGATCCTTTCCTTAAGGAAGCAGTGGTGACTATAGCGATGGTGGAGACACTGCCCTAAAATACATATGCTCTTGAACAAACTGTGTTGAGGCCTGCATGGGGGTTCTGTGGTGGTGCCACGGCAGTAGAAGAGCTGCTGTGACGGGCTGCTTGAGCTTTTTGTGTTGCAGCGCTGTTCATTGAAGAGGGAATTCAGGGTCTCAGACAGAAGTCCTAACCTGCCTGCATTTTTCCATCATGTTCCAAGATCGTAAGAAATCCTGTGGCAGTACTGCCATAAATGTCAGCGGCTCCATAGATAATACCTGAAGAGCATTCAAGTTAGTCGTACCGTTTTCCTAGCCTGGATTCCTTGACCTATTCCCATAGACATTCGGGCTGTTCTATCTGAGATAACATAGTCTTCCCTGATATATTCACAAACTGCTCCCTATCATTAATTCAAGCATCTCTCATTTTCTTTCTGCCAAGCTACTATTACTGTGAATGCTCTAAATCTTTTGTGTGTTGCTCTTTATAAATGCATAGAAATAATGCATGGAAGAATGAGGGAAATGGGTGGAAGACTGAGTGTGTTCTAGGAAAAACACAGAGGATCATACCCATGCAGTTCATTGTTATGTGTGGGGATTTATTATTAAATTCTGGATTTAAGTGTTGTGGTTTATGCTTTCTTGAAATGTGTGGGGTTGTTTGTTTTATGTTGGCCTCTTGTGAGAACAGTTTCTTATTTAAGGGAAAACTGAAATTTAGAGTTAAGAGTAGGAATAACTTAACCTTGCTCGTGCCTTGTGATTTAATTAAAATTGCTCAAAAACATTTCTATCTCTTAAAAATCTAAATATTTTTACTCTGTTTCAGAATACATTTTATTCTGCAGGGAAAAATTACTTGCTACGAATGTGCAATGGTGAGTTCTAGTTTTTCACAGGTTGTGGTGGGGAATTAAGGAAGGGCAGATTAAAGTGAGTTTAATAATTCGATTTACAATCAGATGTCTTCAATAAGTAATAAAAGGCAGGTCACTCATCTTAGTGCATGTTCATGAGTCTTGCAGATGAATGTAAAAATTATTCTGACCTTAAGGAAATCTCTTCAGCAGTGGAGCTACTTACAGAAGAACATCTGAGAAGTATTTATTTCTCAGCAATGACAAGGCCCCAGTCAGAGGCAGTATTTGAGTTGGATTTGTTTGAACTAACCTTTTCTTGCCACTGTAGGAATTCAGAGAATACACAGAATGCATTTGGGAAAACTGTGGCTGATCTGAGGAAGTTACTAGCATTTAAATATACAAATCTTAGCATCTTTTCATGAGTTATGTAGGATGTGATTAGCTAGTCTTAAAGTGTAGTGATGAGAAATTGAAAGAGGGACAAATACTAATATTCTTTACTTTTTGCAATATTTAGATCTCCTAAGAAGATTATCAAAGTCACAAAACACAGTCTTCTGTGGAAGAATTCAGCTGTTCTTGGCTAGGTTATTTCCTCTTTCTGAGAAGTCAGGTACGATTTTTCCATTTCATGTTGTATGTGACGTTAATTTATTGTGATTTCAAACATAGGTTTTGAATCCTGTTTCTGAGAATTTAAAAGCAGTATCTCATAAACAACGGACTGAACTAACACACTTATGAACTTCACAGCTTTGAAGACTGACCTTCTGTTTTCTGCAGGACTCAACTTGCAGAGTCAGTTCAACCTGGAAAATGTCACTGTTTTCAATACCAATGAACATGAGAGTACGTTAGGACAGAAGGTGAGAATTCTTGTGTCATTTTTCACTCATTCTGCAGAAAACAACTCTGTAAGCACCTAAGGTTGTACAGAAATGGGCTGCTGTGCAGAATTATACATTCGGGACTGTGTGTATATAATTTGGTTGCCCCTCTTCCAGACCAACCTGCTGATTCTGGAAATGGGCACGTTATTTGGTACAGTAAACGGTGTAGCTTTGGGGGGTGGGGAGGAAATCTTGATTTGACTGTGAGAGATGAGAACCATCACTTACTGTAAAAAGTTTTTCCTACAGTCTACAGAGAATAGTGCTTTCCCTGTGATTTTTTTTCTCCAACATATGTCACGCTACCATTGTAAAGTGTATTATGGTGTTAAGATAGGGACTTGTGCATTTTACTGGAGATCTGTTAAATTACCAGCCTAAGCTTTCTCATCTGAAATATAATAAAAGGTATAAAACTAAAGAACACCCTGAAAAATGCATGCAAATTACAGTGACACTTACATGAGTTCTTTATTATTTTTTCCTATTAGCACTCGGAGGAGAGAGATGAAGGAATGGAGGTAGAAGAAGGTGAAATGGGAGATGATGAAGCCCCAACAAGCTGGTGAGCTTTTTACAGGTCTAAACATTGAAACATAATTTTATAAAGTGAACGGAAAGAACTGTTTGGAAAATAACCTTAAATGTTGTGCTCAGAATTCCACTTATTTCTTGCCCCCTTGAGACAAGATACAACCAAGCAGTTGTTTTTTGTTTGTTTTTTTGTTTTTAAATGAAAGTTGCCTGGAAGTGTAAAGAAGTCTACAGATTATTTGAAAAAGTTACATACCCTGGCTGAAAACCACTAGTGTTCTTTCACAGTTCTCCCAAGTATCTTGACAAAACTTGTTCTGGTAAAATGTGTTCAGGGATAATGAGTATATGCTGTGTGTGCTTTTAAGAAAAAAGGATTGTGCTCCTCTTCATTCCCCAGGCAGTGTAAAACTCCTAGATCCCTTTTGCTTCACCAGTTGTGTTTTTATGATGGAAAAAGTAACAGTAGACTGAATGGAAGACTTTTAGGGAGAAGCTTTGAATGACAGACTTCTCCGTAAGGGCTTGCTATTGACTTTATTTATTTCACTTACATAATAAATGTTTTTTTTCTGGGGTTGCATGCTTCTGAGGGGACTTGAATTTAATATAGGGATTTCAGTACAGATTTTCTTAACCATATATTTTCTTCCAGTTCCATTCCAATAGATTATAACCTGTATAGAAAATTCTGGTCACTTCAAGATTACTTTAGAAATCCTGTGCAGTGCTATGAGAAGGTCTCATGGAAAACTTTTCTTAAGGTAATCTCAGTTCTTGCATTCAATAATTCATCCTAAGTAAAAATTACTGTTTACATGAATAAAATAGTGACTGAGCAAGAGACTGAGCAAGTAAACAGTATATTAAGGTGTGCTGTAAATCCTCTAATAAAACTTGAATAAGTCAATTACAGAAACACTTCATATGTTTCAGTAATGTCAGAATGTTTTTTGTGATTTATCAGTTGCAACAAGCAAAACTTTTTCAATAGTTCTACCTAGTCTCAGGTCTTTCTTTTCAATGTGGATTATTTTTGAATATGAATCCCACTAGAATCCTAAAATTGATAGGGTTCTAATGAAAAAGATCTCTCTACAGAAGCAATGACTTGAACCAGCTGTTGATTTCAGCCACCTGTTTCAATTTTGTTTACTCTGAATGCTGAGGATGATTTACTGCAAAGCTACTCATCTCTCTTCACACTTTGTCATTCAGTTTCTATTTAACAGTAAAAAGCTCACTTTAAAAAAAAAAAGTCTTTGTTCTCTGAATTGTAGAAATTTAGAGGTAACATCTGTACAGACATCCTAATACAAATCTGGTTAATGAGGTCTATGTCCTCAGAGTTCAAAAACAAAAGGATTTTAATAAGAAAACATGGTTGAGAGAATGACGGTCAGGTTAAAGTCTTTCAGGTGACTTTTTTTTTGTCAGATTTCCTTCATTGTAGTTTTAAGGTTGAATTGATTTTAAGAACAGCACTGCAAACTTAACTCTCACTTATGTACCTTTGTATGTATTCTGAAGAAATTTGGTGATGTTTGAGTGTCATCATACATCATCATATGTACAGATGATACATAGATGTATCATCACACATACCTTTTTTTCTTCATAGCATCTAAACAAGAAAGCGATTGTGCACTGTTCACAACCCATAGCATTTTGTCCTTAATACGTTTTAAATGCTCCAATTGAGTAGATATTCTGAAATGATAAATAATGCTTTGACTGTCATAGATGATGTTCAGAGATCCCCTGTGCATTGGTACGCTGTGGCAAAAAGGTGTTATTTTGACTGGCTGATAGCAAGCCCACTACTGATTTTACTTGCTTGGCACTTGATCTGTTATAGTTCTCTAATTAAATACAAGCTTTCTTAGTTTATTTTTTTCTTCATGTGGTAAATAACTCTGTTTTATAGTACTCGGAAGAAGTTTTGGCTGTTTTCAAAAGTTACAAATTGGATGACACTCAGGCTTCCCGAAAAAAGCTGGAAGAACTCAAAACAGGCGGAGAGCACGTATATTTTGCAAAGTTCCTAACTAGTGAAAAGGTACGTGATCTCTTTGCTCAGAATCAGAGTAGCTGAGGTCGGAAGGAACCTGTGGAGATAGTCTTGTTCAACTTCCCTGCTCAAAGCTCTCAGCTCGAGCAGGTTTTGATCTGCACCACATCCAGTTGGGTTTGGAATGTCTCTAGTTTCTCCAACTATCCCATTGCATTGACTGCTGTAGGAAGATAAATTTCTTCTGTTCTAACATTTTATTCCTTCTCTGTGGATTCTGTTTAGTTGATGATTCAGGGACTACTATTTCTGGAATAGTCTGCAGTAAAACTGTTATTTATTTATTTCACTCAATAAGGTTTTGTTTGTTTGTTTTCAATTTAAAAAGGGAAATTAAATATTTACAGAGCTGCCTTTTTATTGTCTTTACAATTACACTTTCGAAACCTGGCTGATGTGTTAACCATATTTCCTGTTTCTAACAGACTTGTTTAAAATTGCTTTGAAGAAGGTACTGAATGTTTTGAACTCTGTTAAGAGTTAATTAAGAAGTGAAATGCTATTGACTTGAATCCTACCACTTTTGTCTTCATTTTGGAATAACTTGTAACTTCAACTTTTGCATGCCAATGTTAGTAGGTGACAAAGCAAGTCACAATGCAAAATAAGTTTCTCTTTCTGGGATTGGGAAGGGGGAGAGGAGGAAGAGGCATGCTCATAAGCCTTTGATTTGTTTGTCAAGAATTTTAAAATAATATAAAATTGGTTGCGTAATAAATACACAAGTGAAAGGTCTTTTTCTTTAAAGAATCTTCTTCAGTGGTCTCTTTGTATGGGAGATCATGCAAATCATGTTGCAACACGTGAGGTGTAAATCAAGCAGTGTACCAGTGTACACTGGTGATGAGGGTAAACACTTTTCTGACAGCCAAACCCTTACGTAGCCAGGAGTTCAGAGGAAAAGTAGAAGTAGAATGTTGTGAAATCCAGCAGTATAAAATTCAAAAAAGAAAAACTTAGAAATACGCTGTTTGCTTTTACAAGCAGCTCCTCATGGCTATAAGGAATGGGTTACTTTAAACGTTTTGATAACTGTCTTTCCTAAATTGTGCTGAATGGCAGTTTCACTTATCTCTCTACTTTGTAGAGCACTGTCTTTGAAGTATAGGTGATCCTGAGTAGAGATTTTTGTAACAACTTGCTATCATCATCTTCTTGTAAAATTTGTCCCCATCTGGTTTATCTGAAAATTTGTTGCTATTTTTTCAGTTATGTGTGTTTAATGTCTTTAAAATCTATGTGTAATTCTTTTTTTTTGTCTAGTTGATGGATTTACAGCTGAGTGACAGTAACTTTCGCCGTCACATCTTGTTGCAGTATCTAATACTATTTCAGTATCTGAAGGGACAGGTCAAATTTAAAAGGTAATATGGATGGAATTAAGCTGAAACATTTTAAAAGTGCTTACATCTACTCATTCTTGTGACACTTGTGGAGCCCTGGACTGGTTAATATAAGAGGTGGCTGAAATTACAGCAGTAAAGGGGAGGTCTCGTTCCTACCTTTGTTTGTTCACCTTGGTGTGATTCTCTGCTCCCCCTTGCAGTGACACTAGTGTTTGTTAGTCTCAAGTTTTGTGCAGTTTTCTAGGATAGCAAAAGTGCGTCTGCTTGTCTCGCAGAGTGAGTTTTCTGTTAGGTTAGTGAGTTGGGTGTGATTTCGGAGAAGCAGAGAGACCTCTAGAGGTTGCTTAGGGTGGATGCCAGGCATGAGAGGGAAAGAGTGCCTCTGTAATAGCAGCAGGCCATTAGGGAGTGCAGGATGCCTATAGATTCAAAATGATGGCATGTATATAATCAGCTCTGCCATCCTCATGTGGCAGTGTTTGCTGATTTGTTTCTTCCTAAAGCTCTGCAGAATCCTGTCTAAAACAGCAAGAAATAACAAGGGTGACTATTCCTTTTATAAACTGATGGGACAGAACAAAGCCCTTTCTTCTCAGTCTTCTCAAAGTCTCTTTCGTCTCAGTACTCCAGTGTTACGCTGAAGAAAAATGTTCCTGTTTGTTCTTTTCCTGTGCCATTAACCATATGGCCACAAAAAGATTAACATTTAAGGCAGCTTTCACCTGTAATATACTGCCTTTTGCAAACAGATCTCAGAGAACTTTGCAAACTAGAGTAGTTTTATTATCCTCATTCTATAATTTATTTACCAAGGTGAACCAGTGGCAGAGAAGGACTAGAATTCAGGTATCCTGAATTGCAGTTCAGCCCTGTAGAGGTGATAGTTGATCATTTCAGTGATAGTTCATTCAGCAGTTCATTAAAAGCACTCATTTATCAGTGGTCAAGGACAGTGTAATATATATATGGCATGGTATAACACTAATTTGTTCACAAAAGAATTCTGGTCTCTTCTTGGAAATGAAATGAGCCACATCCTGAGTATTGTATTTATTTCTGCTTTTTACTTTTTAATTTCTACTTAGTAATTGCATTATAATTCTAGGTTACGCTATATAGAACTCATGTTTTAAGGTACTCAAGATCTGTGTCTATATAATGGCAGTAGATGAATTCTTTCTTTTACTATGGTTTGTCTACAGCAGTGCTTTAGCTGAGGTTAGGAGTGGATCTTTTGAAGTCTGGTTTTTGTGCCCACTTGCTGTGCTTTGGGTCCACATAAAGATCTGTTCTTGAATCACACAAATTAACTTTCTACTGGATGAAGCTAAACCTGGAGGTATTTTCCACACGCACATCAAATTAAATCCACAAACCAAGAACCGTTCAGTCCATGGGACCAGATCAGAGCATATTCAGAGTTCCTTCTTCAGTTCCCCTCTAACACCTCTCAGGAAGCACAGAAAGCATGTAGTGTAAAGGGTGTGTCCTCAGCACTATTTCAATGTTTAGTCATCTCTTCACGTTAAAAAAAAAAAAAAAAAAGGTGATTTAATGATTTTTCTTTTTCAATTCCAGTTCGAACTATGTTCTCACAGATGAACAGTCTCTTTGGATTGAAGATACTACAAAGGCAGTTTACCAGGTTGGTACCATAGATGTAAAACTTACATAGAAAAGGTAGTTGCCTCATGTAACAGTGTATTAACCACCTTTGAAGCAATAACAGCCATTTTGTTTGCTTTTTCCTAAATATTCTGCTAAGGATAATGTTAAAAGTTCTCTTTTTTCCTCCCAATTGTAGCTTCTTTCAGAAAATCCACCAGATGGGGAAAGATTCTCAAAAATGGTAGAGGTAAGTACTTCGGTGCATGTCTGAACCAAAGTCTCTCTAGAGTGTCTAAGGAGTAAAAAGGCCATATCAGTATAAACCATCTCTTAGAACATAAACATAACGTCTGAGAGACCTTTTATCTCATCTCAGAAAGAGAGATCTCATAACATCTTTTTGTTTTTAGCCACATTTTCCCATGTTTTTGTTAATGTGCTTTTCTTTTTTCTACTGTGGAGAAATGGAAATGGTCATATGTGCATGTATACGTATATGAGATGCTGATCATTTAAAATTATCTTTGTGGAAAGGAGTACTATGCCCAGAGACATGGGAAGAGGACACAAATGGAATTTAACCTTTTTCCAATCTTCCTGCTTTCTGTTTTTAATTCTCCTTTGGCTATATCTCTTTCTTTGCTCAGAGAAAGAGAAATACAGCCTTTCCCATAGTCACTGGAGAGAGGAGGCGCACTATTTTTGGATAAACTAAACCAGCTGCCTAAAATTATTCTGATGATTATTTGTGGCTGAAATACACTAAAACCAAGTTTTCTCCTTAGTTACAATAGCTTAATTAATATTTGTGGGGCCAACTTTAAAGGTAATTATGACTCTAATAACGTGGAATGTTGTGTTTCTCCAGCATATATTAAATACTGAAGAAAACTGGAACTCATGGAAAAATGAGGGCTGCCCAAGCTTTGTGAAAGAAAGGTATCTCTCTTTCCAAGTAGAAATTTGTCATTTGTTTGAAATGATGGCTCAGCTTCTGAATAAGTATGTGCAGTGTATATGAACTCAGTGATTCACACAACCTTGACATTTGTGTGGTTGGGTGTCCCTTCCATGTGTGCAGAATGCTCTTTAGATTTCTGCCAAAAGTTTTAAGGCTTCGTTATGCCAATGAAGCGGTGGCGATGCATCTCTGGGTCTCAGGAGAGCATTCCTCATCGTGTCATGGCAGCATTTATTTCCTTTAACACCAAGGATCCAGTGGCTGGGGATCACGTCTCCCTTCCTGCCTCTGGCAGATGCTATGATGAAGAAGTCAGTGCCTGACTTTGCTATATACCAGTAGGGATTGCCTCTTAAAGCAATTCCTTTGGCATTATGGCTTTAATGGGGTAGCAAACCTGGAATTATTATTAAGTTTGCCACTTGGTGGCGATCATTTACCCGAAAGGAAAACACAGTTAAGTGGCTATTGCCATCAAAAGACTTCCTGCGTAATTAGTTACTAACTAGTCACAAACGTGAACTGAGGCTCTGTGTGCTTGACTATTTTGAGGTGGTGACCAAACGTTCCTCTTCCATCCTTGTTCATTCCCTCCACTGGCCACAGCCCCTTAGTGGTAAGGAGCAGACGGCTCAATACTTTGTCACAAATTGTTTTATGCAGAGATCAGGTGGAGCCATCTTTTCCTGGCTTCAGCAATTTATAGAAAAGGGAGGGGGGTGGTAAGAAGAGAGAAATAACTATTGGAAAAGAAAATGTAAAATTATTAAATCTGACTTTTTATAAATGTTCTGTCTCCTTCTTTAGATCTCAGCCAGAGTTTCAGCTTGGGTAGGTCTTACCCTTACCTCAGTGATGTGGGATCTCCATTCTCTGATCCCATGAAATCAGGTGCAGCTGGGGAAGGAGAGCTTGCAATCGTAGTACAGATGATCCCAGCAGCAGGGTAGATCATACTTAGTATGTGCTGCTGGAATAAATCTGATTTGCTTCTTTTTCTGTACTGGAACTCTGATAAACCTTTAAATTTGTGAGTGAACTGATCTTGGTGTCTGGCAAATCCTTTTCCTTATCCCTACTTTATGTTCTCTGTCCTCTTCCCTTTCCTTTCCACCCTGGGAATCCCAATTCTTCTGAATACCTTCACTCCTTCACTGTGATTTAACTCAAAGACACCTGAAATGAATCGGCTTAGTTTTGTTTTCTTAAATATTACTGGTTTGATATTAAAGAGATCTTTTTTTTTTTCCTTTAGGCCTCCTGATTCTAAGCCAATGAGGCCTGCAAGAAAGAGGCCAGCTCCTGAGGACTTCTTAGGAAAAGGACCAAACAAAAAAATCCTTATGGGGAAGTATGTTGTGGGTGGTTGTTGTTGCTTTTCTTTTTCTTTAGAGGGTTTCTGTGGTGGTGGTTACTTTGGTGGTGGTTGGTTTTTGTGTTGCTTTTTCTTTTTTTTGCCATTGACTGTTTTTTTTCTAGTGAATGTTTTTCAAACTTCCTCACTTTGGAACTGCCAAGAAAGAATAGCTTGGTTTAAAATTTGCAGTGGGCTTTTCCTTAGTCATCTCTTATAGATCCCATATAGATAGTCCATAAGTCATAGGCTGCAAATCGGTGTTTTTATACTTGTCGGATCAGTTTTTATCCTTTTGTTTTCTCTGTTTTTCCTTAACATGTGTCTATGCCATGGATTTTAAAATAACACCTACTGATATTTTATCCATGGGGCTAAGTGATATGCAAAATATGGGACTTTGATTGGAGAGAACATATTGAGAAGAATTCTAAGTGCTATGTTTTTCCACTTTATTTCTAGGGGAAATTAGTCTCTGTATTGTAACTGTTCACCCAACCTAGATGTGGAAATGTAGACCTTGTCCTGAGCCTCAAGTTCTTGTACTGAGTTACTACACACTGAGAGTTCAACAACCCTTCTGAAAAAGAAAACGATAAATGATTTAATTTATCAAAACAAAATGTCCTGTCCACAGAGGCTATAGTAGAAGTATAGAACGTTGTTTTCCTAATTTGCAACATCAGATCAGGTTTATGTCACTTCTGGTAATTCCTAATATGTTTCTATCACGAAATTTGTATGACAGGCTTTATAAAAAAGGCTTTGGGAAGAGAATTTGTGTAGCACTGTTCTATGAGACTGGCTTTGGTGAATGATGGAGCATGGAATGATAGAATGAAGTTCAGTTTGTGTTTATGCTCCTCTTTTTCAGTGAGGAACTGACCCGCCTTTGGAACTTGTGTCCTGATAACATGGAAGCCTGTAAATCTGAGAGTAGGTAGGTAAGAAATAGTACATCATTGTCTAAAGCTAGCTTCCAGCACTCTGATTTATGCAAAATTACAGTTATTACAAAGTTTTCTAAGTGTTGAGGATGATTATATATAGAATTTCACTTCATTGTGTGTCTTGAGAGAAGCTGATTATATGCATCTCTTGAAGTCTTCTTAGTTTTCTTCACTATTGTTTATTCTCATTTAGTAGAGGGTGATTGTATAAATAAGCACTTTACATAATAAAGGAACATTGCCAAGTCTGTTTCTAATGAAGTTAGCAAGCTATTTAGCCATGATTATCGGGTAGGGATTGCTTCGGACAATACTAGATCAGATCAAATTGTCTAGCCTGCATTGTTTCAGCGCACAGCGAATCTACCAGTAGCGCAGAGGCAGAAAAATGCAATTACTGGTTATCCCTTCTGCCTGAACAATTGTAGGAAATACTGAAAATATACTTTGCTACATGACTGACTGCTTGTTAAAGGTAGCACATAATTCCCTTTTGTGCTGACATGGTACCTTGTGTGGAAATTTGGAAAAGGAATTGGATGGTTCCCAAAGAGGGTTTTGCTGGTGGTGGCTGAGAAGGCTTGCCTGGGGAGAGGTGCCACCTGGCAGGTGTCCTGAATGGAGGAACTGCAGTTCCAGAGGTTGAGAGCTCTGCTGAGGAAGTGCCTTCCTTTCTTGTGAGAATGACATACTGAGGAAGGCCTTTACTAGACCAAAGGCTAAAGGTGGCGTTGGGCTTGGAACAAAAACTTCTGAATCCTGGTGCATGGAGAGGAGAAAGAGCTGTGGGGGAACACAGACAACACACACAAAAGGGGTTGGGGGGAGAACGCGTATGATGGTTAACAGGAAGGAGCAGGTCCCAGAGAGTCTGGATTCAGTTCCAAGTCTTATTATGGACTCTGTGACTGAACATGGTGAAGAGACTTTCACTTTTTTACACTGATTCCTCGAGTCTTCATTCAAATGGGGTAATACTTCTTTACCTGTCTTCTTTTTAGACAGTCATTCTTGGGATAAAATCTGCTTTTTAAAATTTGCATAGTGCCAAATACACTAGAATTCAAGTCAGATGGGTTTTGTAGTGCACTTAAACATGCATGTAGTCGGTAACACATTGTAAACACACGGAGCACTGCTTTTCTGGGCAAAATATGTTTCTCAAAACAAAACCAAACTGAACTTAGAAACCAGCGCTCTCTTTTCCCTTTTTTTGTTTTTAATTGCCCTGACAAATCACTAGGTTCTCCTGTAGAAGCTGGTGTCTCTGTCAAACACAAGGGAGTAGAAATACAGACCACGAGTCTGCTTCGTACCACTGATCAGTTTGGCTCCCAGTAACCTACAGCCCTAAGTAATCTTTGGGTAGTCTCCAAAGCGGAAAACTGTCCCTGATGATTGTGAATATTATTTTTGTTGTTATACTTTTAGGTCATGTTTCCTTATGTGCTGGTCTGAATATCTTACAGAAGCAACCACTGGCTGTTCAGAGAACAAAAATATCAGTTGACCTTTTAATGTGTTCCCTGTGAGCCACAACTTCTGTCTTTCAAATCACTTAGCACAGAAGAGCTGAGGTTGGAAGGGACCTCTAGAGACCACCCCACCCACCCCCTTGCTCAACTACAGCAAGTTGCTCAGGACCCTCTCCAGTCAGGTTTTCAAAGACTCTCCACAAGTGGAAGCTCCACACCCTCTGAGCAGCCTGTTCCAGAGTTTGACAACCATCACAGAAAATCTCTGGTTTCCTTTTTTTGGTGGTTGTTTTTTTTATGCTCACGTATAACTTCCTCTACTTGGGCTTGTGCCCGCTGCCACTTGTGCTCTCGCTGCATCTGAGAGTCCAACTCCTCCTTCTTTACCCTCCCCATCAGGTATATTACTGCCTTCTCTTCTCCAGTGTAAAGTACATGAAGTACGATCAGCAGAAGGTACAGGGATCACCAGGGGAAGCGAAATGAACGTGTTTGAGCAAGTCTGGGAAGCTGCTGCGATGAGATCATTAAGTACAATATTAAGCTGCCTGGTGCTTTCCCATCTCAAATTAGTGACCGTAAATAATTGCAGTGGGGTTAGTAGTTCTCTGGCTTTCCCTGGTTGCAGATGAACTGGCATGTGAGCGTATGAGGGAAGAGACCCTGCTTCACTTCTCCTGTTCTATCAAACTGCACAAAACAAACAGCCACTTTAGATTCCCGTGTGTTTGTGAGCTCGGCATGTGGCAGTATGTTTCTAATGCTGCCAGGCAGTTGTCGCAGATACTTCTGTGCAAGTCTCATTTCCTGATTGCCAGAAATCTTGTCACGCATCCCGTGTTCTTTGTCACCAAACGTTCTTTACAGGTGTTAGTGTCGCATTTCGGTATGGCAGAAAGGTTAAGCACATAAATTGGTAGCGCTAGTGATTCCTCGTAGATTTGAATGGTTTTGTGGTAAATAATCTCATAGTACGGTGTATCTAACAGATTCTTCACTTATTTGCAGCTGTTAAATATGATTTGGTTTTGGTTTTTTATGCTTCTTTAGATAAGTTTGAGATGTTTATGAAGTAACTGAAAAACAGCTATTTTACAGCAGACTGTGACTAGAATTATGATCCTTACTTTATTTTTTAGGGAATATATGCCAACGTTGGAGGAGTTCTTTGAGGAAGCTATTGAACAAGCAGATCCTGAAAATATGGTTGAAAATAAGTACAAGTAGGTAGAGCTTTTGTTTTGTTTCACTTTGTTTTGACCTCTTGCGTGTTTGGATTGTTGAAGAAAACCGACTGTTCTGCATAATACTGTGCATCTGTGCTCGAGTAATACACAAAGAATATAGATTTGGACAGAATTATATTAATTAGGAAACGAGTCAGATCTTTCTGTGTACTTTATAGATGACAGACTGTTACCAAGCAAACATATTTTTTTTGTAGGGCTGTGAACAATTCTAACTATGGGTGGAGAGCATTAAGACTACTAGCACGCAGAAGTCCCCACTTCTTCCAGCCAACAAACCAACAATTCAAGAGTTTACCAGAATATCTAGAAAACATGGTAATCAAATTAGCCAAGGAGCTGCCTGTAAGTGGTATTATCCTATAATAATAATAATAAATGAATTCATTTGACTTCCTGCTTGTCTCTTTCTGCAGTCCATTTGGTACACTGAGGGGGGGGAAAACACAAGAAAAAGTTTGTACACTAAAGGAAATATTGCAAGTAAAATTGCTTTAAGCTGTGAATCCCAGTAATACCAAGCGTCAGATGACATTGGCTAACATGAACTGCTGAGCTTTTCCTTGTGTTCTGTGAACGAACAGCTGTGGTAGTCCAAGTTTTGCTGCACCCCTTGCAAAGTTGGTAGACAGATGTTTCTGCCAAGCTACTCGGGTTCCGTGTTGTAGTGCAAACTGCTGCCACAGGTGTAAGCTGCTGGTATGTGTGGCTCATGGTAGCAGTAGCTGTGCTTAGGAAAGGGGCAGCGTGTGCAGCTGAGGATGCTGTGGTGTTGCAGCAAGATTTAGCAGGGCTCTTTCGTCAGCCCCCTGGCTTTTAAAATATGTAAAGAAAAATAGACCTTGTGGAGCTGTAAAGCTGATCCATTATCGCTTTGTATGGTCAACAATACCAGCCTGAGGCAAGGGCCCTAGGGGTCTTTCAGGTCACTTTATACACAGTGGTAAGAGAGATGAGTGGTTGGGGAGGGGAACATTTTTGAAGCTTTTGAATTAGCCTGCAACCCAGGTATTTTGTGCAGATATTGACCCTTGGTTCCATATTTGAGACCTTTCTTGTCTGTGATGTAAAAATTGGATTGCAATATGTAGCATTTTTATTGTCCAGCCATCAGAATTAACTAGATGCTAAAAACAGTTGGAAAAAAAATACTGGGAGGGAAGAGCGGTGTTTAATAGACAACGTATCACTTGATGCAGTATTCCTGCGGTCCTGGACCAGGTATTGCAGCAAGAAACAAGTGCATGGATGAGGCCTGTGACTGAGATGTAGAAAAAGGAGCCTTTTGCTCATCTTGTCTGATCAGTAGCTAAATCAAGGAGTGAGAAGTCTGCTGCTTGCTTACTTGTTTGCCACCTGTAGCTAGCCTACAAAAAAGTCTGAAAGTACCAAAAACTTGAATTCCTGAGTGAGGAATAAAACGAGTAAAGATTTTTATTTTGTTTAAGAAAGTAAGAAAGCTACATATGTGATGCTGTATTTGTAGTTAGCGTGGAAAGAACTGGAGAGAATCCTGTAAAGTCATTTGGTAGCTTCATTATTTTTTTTGTTTTGTTTTAGTACTATGTTTTATTGTTACTGGTGTTCTGGATGCAGAAGACTGGGGGAGACTTGTAATTCTCACATGGAATCATGTCAGATTTTCCATACTAACACACATGCCAGGGACCATCATAGAGCTGTAAAATTTCTCTTTAAACACAAAATCCATCCAATGATACTTAGTTCTCTCATTATAGCCTCCTTCTGAAGAAATAAAAACAGGCGAAGATGAAGATGAGGAAGATAATGATGCTTTATTAAAGGAAAACAATGAAAGTAAGGTTTGCATGTTCTTAGTCTTTTCACAGTTTCTCTTGATGCAGATAGTGGAAGCTGTGTTTATCTGTAGTTTCTGCTGAGGGTCGCCAGTCCCGGTAGCCCTGGTACTTCTGACTTGTACCCACATTCATGCTGAAATGTGCAGCTTTTCGGGTCACACCTGTAGCAACCTCTCAGTCTCATTGTGTGCAGTGCGGAAGGTGTCCCGATTTGCTGAAGTTGGATAAGCATTTTCATTAGGGGCCTCCTCCATTTTTGCTGCCTGGTGTGTGTTCAGTGTTACTAGATGTTAGTAGCCCAAAGATCCACAGTGCTGTGTAGAAACCTCCCCAGGTGTTCCTCAGCCCCTCTTCCCTCTTTCTGCCCTTCAGAGGCCACGGGTGAGTGCTTCCCTCAGCCCCTGTGGGGTAGGTAGTTACGGGACCGTGAGAAACCGATGTGTTCCACCTCTGGTATCTTTACTTCAGCCGCATTTGCCTGGCTTAAAGGCAAAAGCTTCTCTGAAGAGAAGACAGAAACCTTCCCAACAAATACCATCTCTTGTTCCTCTCCATGAACCAGCCCCTTCGTGTGTGTCTCTTGTCAGCAACTTTGGTGTGTCGTGCTCCCAGTTGTCCCTCCCTGTCCCATGTCTGTGGATCTGCCCCTCTCCATCCTCACTCACGCCCCCACCTCACAGGACCTCCTCCCTGGGGTGTTGCGGCTCTGTACACCAGCCTTGGATCCAGCGTGGGCAGGGGGCACAGGAGGGGTGTGGAACTCGCACGCTGGCTGCTGCTGGTGACCCGCGTGCTTCCTGAGCTTCGGGGATTTCTGTCACTGGAAAGCCGCCTGTGGGCCTGTGTCAATCCCTCTCCTGCTGCCCGCTTCCATCCAGCACCTGACCTCTTCTTCTCCAGTCTCGTTGTTGATGGTGGAGTTCTCTCCTCCTCAGCCTAGCGCTGCCTGGAACAGCCTTCCTAGTTTCACTGCGCTGAATTTACGTCTTTCGTTAAATACTGTCTTAAAGCAAGGAGGGGAGAGCTGTGGTCTGCACATTTTGCTTAGAAACAGTGGAAGTGATCTGAGTGCTTTTTGTTCTTCTGTTGTTTGTGCTCTTCCAGTCCTTTCCCTCAGCGGAATGGTTTTAGTTCAAATAAATGACTGTGACTGAAAGCACTGGAAGGAGCTGAAGCTCCATCTGTGCCAACTCACTCTTCAGGTGGGGTGAGAGTGAGCTATTTATTAAAAATGAGGAATATGCTGACTGTGTAAATAACTCGGTCTTTAAGGTGTTTTGCTTTGTTTTCCTTTTAAAGTGTGTGAAGTAAGCTACGGTTTACCACCTGTGTTTATAGCCCATGTTAAGTTACGGATTTGTAAACCCACTTGTGTGATCACTTGGTTTCTCAGCAGAGCACAGAATTTAGTAGTTTTTTTTTTTATCTTGATGCCAGAAAGACAGAAAAGTCCTTAAAGTACTGACCACGTATTAAAGCTGATACCCCATTCACACTCTGCTGCTAACAGGAACGTGAGGCTTGTTAACTGTTTCATCCTTTAGTAACTCAGTAAAAGGGAAGCAAGCTTTTTTATTATTATTTAACAAATCTATGCAAGTTTACCTGGGTAAATTCCATAAAATGGCAAAAATAATTCTAGAAGATTAATGTTAAAGCTCACGCTGTGTTCTAATACTATAGCTGACTTGTGTATTGACAGTTGGAGGCTACCTGCAAATGTTGTTTTCACTTGGAGGAGGCACTTGTGATGTACTTGAGGCTTTAGCAGTTCTCCCTCAGTCAAGCAGGTGATACTTAAAAGGAAGTTTTAAGACAGGGACGGGATGGTCTTCTTGAAACCCGCTACATCTGTAAGAAGCCAGAGCTTTTGAGTAGGTTAAAGGCTAAAGGGCAGGGTTATGTCAGTCTGTTAGTAAGAGGTTCAAAATGGGGCAGGGCAGGGAGGAATCATGTGCAGTATTGACTCAAGATGCGCCCCAAGTCTCGCCGTGATTTTTATTGTTTGCTATTTTTTTTTCTCCAGGTCCAGAGGTGCAACGGGACAAAGCTATGACAGGCGACCAAATGGAGTTATTCGCCAGCAGGCTGGGGGAGCACTGGAGGATCCTGGCCCCCTACCTGGAAATGAAGGATTCGGATATCCGGCAGATCGAGTCGGACAGCGAAGACGTGAGGATGAGGGCCAAGCAGCTGCTGGTTGCCTGGCAGGATCAGGAGGGCGCGCACGCGACACCCGAGAACCTGATCACTGCCCTGAGCAAAGCCGGGCTCGCTGACCTCGCAGAGAGCCTGAGCAATGACACTGAAAGCAGCAGCTAGCTCCCTTCAGGTGCTGACTGGGGTCCACGTTAATTGTAACAATTGTTGCTAGGTATTAGCCCTTTGATAGGTGTTTGGTGTTTGATAAACAATAAAAACCTTTTTAATAATACTGTTCATTGGCCGGGTTTTCTGAGACAAGGATTAGTCGGCAAGCTTGAGCTCAGGTGGGGGAAACATAAAAGGGAGGCTGCGTCTTTGGGGGGTTTCCCAGCTCAGGGAGCGATGTGAGCGGCTCCTGCACCACCAGGTGGGTGTGGGGCAGCTGCAGACCGTGAAAACCTGGGGCAAGCGCTTCTGAGGCACTGTGGTCACTGCAGGGAAGAACCTGCAGAGGCAGAGGGGTGCTTGTGCCAAAGGACTGGGTCTCCCTGTGCAGTAACGCCTCTAACGATAAAATACTGAATGGGGACAAATACTTTATTTCTGAAGTGATGTGCTGTTTAAGCTGTAAGGGTAGGGGGTTTTGGAGGGGTACAAGCTGTTCTGTGGAGTTTTATTAGTTCTTGCAAAAAAAAATCAAGATTTTTGTGATGCTGAGTTGTAGCTGGCTTACAACTTGGTTCATGGCTATTTTGAGTTTCTATCATTCAGTGAAATCGCTAATTACTGTTTGGAAAACTGCCTATCGCAAACCTCAGAGGCAAGTTCCTGGCTGCAGAGCCACTGATGAGAACTCTGTGGGGCTGCATCTCCTTTTGGCCGTAACTGTATTAGGAATTTGATCATTGGGAGCTTCAGGCCAAGTCTGCGCAGGCTGACAGCACTAGGCTGGTGTTTCCACCTGTCTCACACTGTAAGTAAAAGGCAGCAAGGTGCAAAATCCTCGGTTTTGACTAAAGGGCCTAGATCAACTGAGGTGCGCTGGGATGCCTAACAAGCACCTCTTACGGGCCCAGACACCATTTCTGCTCCTGGAAATGCAGGCTCCTGGCGAGGTGTTCAAGAACAAGCATGGGATTAGTGTTTGCAATTCCTGCTTGAACCTTTGGAGAAAGCGAGAACCCTGTTCCATCACTGAAGTAAAATAATGTGGCTCCCATGACATGGGAAAAGCTGTGAGTTAAAGCAGCTGCAGCTAGTGCTTTGTTACTGATTGTTCAAGACAGGAACCATACTCTGTGCTTACATTAAAGGCCAGAGACTCTGGCACTGGGGTGTCCCCAGTTCAGATTTGTTCCCTTTCCCTAACCCGGCAGCAGAACAGCCTCGTGTCATTTTGCGCGCAGAGAAGAGCTGATTTCCTCTGTGCCTGACACACACAACTCGGAAAAAAATGCAGCCTGCAGGGGTCTGACCCACCAGCAGGACTGACAGGAGACCCTTTGGGGGAAAGACACTGAATGTGGGGATTCCTCTCCTCGGTTCATGCCCCACGCTAGAGCTTAAAAAAAAGAGTGGCTTTGCAATATGGCTGCTTTGAGACATTCATCAGCGATGGCCCAAGAAGTGAAAACAAACACGTACTAACTACGCTACCCAGAGATGAACTTCTTTTTAATGGAGACACATTGTTGATCACAATTTATTTCAAAGTCATGAAATGCCAGCAACAGAACAGACTGAATCAGCAGGTCAGGCTGGACAAATACTTGATTGTAGCCATGGCTGGTGGCTATGGGCAGCAGCACTGAGTTACGCAACGAGGCAACAGTTTTTCTTCCACCTTCCTGACACCGCTGCCAGGTAAGGCAAAGGATGGGCAGCTGATGAACTGTACGAACCATGCAAGAGTAACAAATGTGAGAGTAGGTGTGTAATAAATACTTGATGACATTAGAGGGGAGGGAAGGGGGGGGGCAGGGGAAGAGACTCGTTAAAAAAATTATTTTCTGCAAGACGTTAAAGCTATTTTAAGTTTTGTCACCACCACGGTGGGCAGTCCAGTCCAGCAGTGACTAATTGGTACATGGGTCAGTTTTTAACCAATATCCCTCTTCACGTGAAAAGGTTTGAACAAATTTACGTATCCAATTTGCTAAAGCCCTGGGGTTAAAGAAGTGATCAGTAATCAACATTTATTTCACACCTAGGCAGAATGACTAGAACTGAAGACTACTGTTCAGCTTCGTCTTCAATTACTTCAATCCTGCGAGGCCCGTAGAGTAGAACGTAAGCTATATGCCAGTCTCCACCCCCAGATAACCTCAAAATGTCTTCTGGTGTAACGATGCTGACTTTGTCATCGTCAAATTTAATCCACTCATCTGCAAGAAAAACAAGGGCATTATTTGTAATTCAGGCACATCACATTTAGGGCTGCTCAACAGCCCCTTAACCACCCTTCACAGCTTCCTCTTTTAAACTGTTTTACTTCATTTTTATTTTTACCTTGTTTCCTTTTAACCCAAGACACGTAATGCCCAGAGGAACTTGATCTGCCTTGATGTGTTAGCACTGCTTGCAGGTCATAGTAGCCGCAATTATTAGAACCAATATCTGAAGGAGAAGGGGAAAAAAAGTGGCATAAGTCTTACACGGAAGAATGTCAGCATTTTTAACAGCAGGCAGACCCATAACATGTTAGCCACAATGGGTAACAGCCACACTTACGCAGCTACAGCAGTGTGGCTGTGTAAAACCCCATTTACAGCATGGTCCTGAGAACTAAAAGCTTGGAGACAAAGCTGTTCCCTGAAGGAACGGGGAATCGTGGGCATTCTCACGACATAAATTTGTATCCTGGGGGCAGTGCAAGTGCTCTAAGCCCAAAAACAGATGATGTATGGTCAGTAAACGTGAGTCCTATACATCAACTTGTCAGCTGGATAACAATCTTGTCAACTGAGGGGCATTTTAACTTGCCTAATCTTACAGGTTCTTACATTTCTGTCACTTTCTGAAGATTAATATTCAAAGGCACTAGAAAAAAAACAGGGTTCTCAAGTACTCCTACTATCAGGCTCACTTAAGCATGCGTTTATGGGAAGTTACTTTAAAACAGCTGTATGTCCCCCCCCATACTCACCGTCAGGAAAAGAGAATGGTTCATATTTAACTTCTTTCTGTGCACCATCGCTTTTACTAGACTAGAAAACAGAATACACTGAATTAAAGTGGAAATGCTTTGGAGAAAAAGCTTTAGCACAACCCTACTAAATATTATCTCCACAGTTGTTTAAAAATGTTTCTAAACCTAAACATTTTGGTTTAACAGAACAGATTCTACTGAAACAGATTCTAGTACAGTAATTCTAGCTGGACATCCGAAAATTTAACCTAGACAGTAACACCTATAAAAGCAAGTACGTAACCATTTTAGCACATACTGCCCTGGTGGTTCACCTACAAGATTTACAGTTTTGGAGCATCAAAGCAATTCTGCAATTTCACTATTTTATTGCTTGTTAGGGACTTGCTAGCAGCAGAAGCAGCAGCAAGACAATACCAGACAAAGTACCGAAATATTCCGTATTAAAATAGCTCTCTCTTCTTGCTCCTAACCATGTAAAAAGAGATGCAAGCCTTATTCAAGTATTTAAGCAAAACTGCCAAGAACCAGGCCAGGAAAAGGCTAGCAAATAATAATAAAAAGTCAGTTTCAGAATATGTAAGACAGGGTAGGAAATGAAGCCATCCACCAAAATTTTAGAGGGCAGTATTTCAGCCCGTTAGTGAGACAAGTCCTTGTACGGCCTTTTCTTGTACAGCTGCTGAGCAGGGAGGGAAGAGCTATCTGTAACTGCACTGCAGTGACCCACCAGCGAGCAGTGAGAGAATCACTTTGTGCGGCACACAGTAAACCTTTCTGCATAACAGCAGTACCAATACTGAGATTTTTTTACAAGCACTGCAGATGTATGACACGTCTGAACAACCTGCCCATGAAAACACCGTAAGACTTACATTCTTTGGCTGCTGATTTACTTTTTTGTCCTCTAGATCTTTGAATTTTGATCGATAAGAAACCATTTTTTCCTGAAGATCTGGCGTACACAGCTCATACACATCCAACATAAGAGGAAACTTAACATCCTGGGAAGTGAAAAGCACAAATATTATTAGCAGAGTGTAGTATTCCACATTGAAGTGTTCTCCCACAGGATACCAAGTCCCTAAGTCCAATTAAATGCAACTCATATTAATGACAGCTTGATCTACTTTAGCATGTAGAATAACTTTTATGGGTAGTATTCGCGTAAAGGACTACAGTACTTTGCACAGAAGCACGTCTCATTTGGTATAAACAAACCATGAATTGCCACAGACAACCACACATATACATACATAAATATTTAGATTCTTTTTGGATAGCTGCCATACTTTTGAGCTTGGGAAATCCTATGCAGGCCTAAGGGAAGAAACGCACGTAGATTGTACATTTGCAAAAAATGTCTACGTGTTATCTGAACAACCTTCTCTGCTGGCTACCATGTGCCTTCAGTTCCCATTGCCTTGCTCGTCATGGAAAGAGCGGGCATCATCTACCCCACCGCTCCCTGGGAAGCCTGGGAGTCTAACAGCCAAGGCCAACAGGAAGCACAAGGGGAACATTCAGCTGCTTGCAACTGGTTCTTGCATTTGGCAATCAGAAAGCTCAGACAACTAAGACAGGAAGCGTTTGTCAGCAAAAGCATTTTCTCACCAAATTTAGATCGCTGTTCAATGACTAAAAGCATGGCCCTCTCCTTAATTAAACATTCTCCTCTGAAACACTGGAGAGGTAAAAAATCCTAATGGTACGGGAGCAAATTCGTTTCTGTCCCTTACTTCCCCCTGCCCCCAGTCTATTTTGGTAGCACCATTCCCCACGTACCATCACAACTGGGAACAAAGCTGCTTTGTCTCAAGCAATGAAGTCACACTGTTAATATTTTAAGTAATTTTAAAGCAAACAATTCAGTACATCATTTGCAGGTTATCTACCTACGATGAAAAGCATAAAGAATTAAATTTTACTGTGCAGAAAACTTACCTTAAGAACTTTGGCATTCACAGATTCTTTCTCTTTGTAAAAAAATCTAACCATCTGAATAGTCAGGTACGCTGGCAAGCGACTAATTTTAGACTAAAAAAAAAGTTTAGAAGACACAGTTACTTCAGATATTCACAGATCATTTATACCTTATACGCTACTCATCCTAAATGCTAAGGTACTGTAGGAACATCCTTGCACATCAAGGAATTAAACAAGCCCTCCCACCTTGTAGCTCTATATAGTAGCGTATGTACGCTATCATCGTGTGCTGTATCATAGAGAGAGCAACAGAAGTACCACTCACGGATTTGATATAGAGTGCATTTCTCTGCAAAGTCGGAGAGAGTTTGGTGATTTCCTCTTGAAGACGCTGTTAAAAAAAAATAACAGACACACTTATCATAAAACAAGGAGCAGAAAGCATGGCATGGATAAACAAGCAAACTAAATCTTATTCTGCCCATCTATTCAGTTGCTATCATCAGGAATTCTGAAATTCCTTGACACAATGGCCACGGCCATTCATTTGTTCAGCTCCACATTCATCACTCACGAGACCTAGCACCACTACGCTTCTCTCTGCAGAAAACTTTATCTTGCACAATGTGGTTCTCTTGCAGTTTAAGAATCTGGATTTGGTTAGGAATGTGTCGTGCCATGCCTGGCACACAATGAAAGAAAATTGTGAAGCTTCCTGTGGCATGAATATTTGCACAGTTTTTAACTGTCAGTCTGAAGCAGACAGAGCTGTATGTATAAGGAGATAGATGGCGATACTCTGCTTCCAGGGCCTTTTCCAAGTTCAGGGAAAGACTGACCTGGCTGTCAGTGGTGGGACTCTTTGTTGCTAGAGGCAATCCAGCACAAGAATTCTAGAAGACCTTTCTGGCCTGAAAGTGAGGTTTCTTTTTTCATAATCTTTATCATCTGTAAGCATTAACTATGTCTCTTAGTTTTCCTTCTAAGTTCTTTCAAAAAAAATAAAAAGCAGATCCAAAGATTATCTGAGAACCACGCAACTTGGTCCAATCCTGTACAAACCGAATCACGGCTTCCAAACTTACTCTTACACAAATACTCTGTAGGAGCAGTTACTACAAAGTTTTGTAGTAGATCCTCTCCTTGCCCCTTCAAATTCTCCAAAAAAAATAATACTAAAGCTTAGAAGCATACATAAATGCACACGCAGACTACCTTAAGAAGTCCTATTTAAATAAAGAGCTTACAGATGATGTTATTTAATGGAAAATTACCCCAATCCCCCGTCTGCAAAACTGAAATTAAGTTGAGTTGTTCCATTACCTGTCTTGTTTGTTTCTCCCTCTTCAAACACAGCAATCAAAACACTACCCTGTCTTAAAACTGACTTTTGGAGGACCATTTACAGCACGTTTAATTCACGATACTGCTCACTCTGAAGCGTCATTTGTGGAAAGTGTAAAAAACAATTGTTCAGCTGGCTTACGAGGAATGAATTGGCTTGCATCTGGATACCTGCATGAGGGAGACCATATCGGGATCCAAAAAAAAAGTCTCTGAAGCCTGCTTTATATTAACATGTAATTCATGTTCGCTTCCATCCACACAACAACCCCAACAAATCTTGGAACTCAGTAAAGCCTGGACAGCAGATGCGAATTCCAAGTCAGGCATAAATTAAAAAAGAAAAAAAACATCGCTGCAAAAAGCAGGCCGTTTAGAATTTCAATTAAACAGAAAGCTGTAATGACTTACCAATTTTAGTCCTGTAAACAGATATTTCACTTCTTGGTTGATAAAGCAGCTAAGCTGAAGCTGATTCTCCTTTCCTTTAGTTACTTCCTCTTCTTCAGCTTCCGTACATTTCATGCTTCACAAAATTAAGGAAAACCACCAGGAGCTGAACTACTGCTCTAGTGAAAACAACACGCTGAATGGCACAGGAATTTAAGTAAGACAATCCTGTGCTTGTGCATCACAGCACTTTTACTTCTAGCAGCATAAAAATGAAGATTTGAAACAGACATTCCTTCTGACCAGTCTGTTCCTTTGTGTCTAATGACAAGCAACAGTTGAGGCAGGCAGCCTATCTAAGTTTTCAATCCCTACCTAAGCTCCCAAGGACTGCTTTTTTTCCCCTCCCCCTGCAGGTCACAGATCATACTAACTAGCTACCAATATCAAGTCTTGAAGCCCTTCTGCAATATTATTAATTATAAACAACTTCTGCTGCTGGCCAGACTTCCCATTTAACTCTGCACGACCGCCTTGCATGTGTCCTCTCCACTGAAATGAAGCCCATTTCTTCCTTATTTTCTACATGTTCTTCTAACCATTCCATCCAACATTTTCTCATACTTCCAACACTTCTCTTTCATCCACTTCCTTTTACGGAGGTATTTTTCTGCTCTGAATGCACCTATTCTACAAACGTTGCTGCCTGAATAACAGTCTTTAAGGCTTGCAACACAGCTTCTCTACCAAGTCCCTTTCTCCTGCCATCAGCCTATGCATTATTCCTCTTAGCTACTCACTCTGCTCCTCCCAGCTACTTCAGGGATAACAAACAGCATGGGACAGGGAACGAGAGATGCATGACGCACCTTTAAAAAACAAAAAGAACTTTATTTTTCTTTGCTACCAGCCTACGAGATACAGTACCTCATCTCAGGGGACGCTTCCTTATTTCAAAAGAGCAAAGTTCACAGTACAAATCTTTCTGAAAAGTGATGGTGAGTTTAATAAGGGACAGGATTTTGGGAGGGTGAAGAGTAATTGCTTGGCATGACACGCATGCTCCAAGCAGCCTTTTTGTTCTCGCTGTAAAAAAAGCTACTAGGAAGTCGTGAGCTGAATTAACGTCTTAATTTTTAATAATTATGTATCTAATCTATGTCTTATGAAACCAATCTTATATCAAGTCATCATTTTCCATGTTTAGTTTGCCAAAATTATCAGCAACACTCGCTTATAAGCCAAAAAAATGCTATTTAGGAAGGTAATTACTTTTATTTGCATGAAGCATCTCAGCACCCCTGAAGCAGACAACTGAAAATATTTCCTGGGGAGGAAGTACGGTATTTAAACTCCCTGTTTTTTTTCCCCATAAATTTCCATTACTTTTCTTCCTCCTCTCTCAAATTACATGGAAACTTACTTTTAACTGCTGTGTACTCCTGCAGCGCATCATTCCCTCTCTTACCCAACACGCATCTTCATTTTCTACGCTATTCTGGATGATGCTTTTCATCCTCCCTGCACTCAATCACTGAAGCACAAAATTGTTGCCATTCTTTATGCCTTGCCTCAGTGTGTAGGATACGCTGTTTCAAATTCAATGCTGAAGAACTGATCAATTAAGCTCTTCTTTTTCGAAGTTGTTGCTGCAGCTCCAGAATCTGTCTGTAAAACAAATTCTCTTATGATGTAACTTCACATAGCAGGCAAAGACAGTTGTCTTCACAGACAAAATAACCCCGTTTATTTAAAGTCTTCGAAGCCTTTTCCTTCACCTTTCAACAGGTGCATTTTCTCCTACTCGATCTCCTCACGCAGCGTAAAAGTTCTAAGACAAATGCATTTATAGCTCTGCTGTTAAAGCGTATCAGCAAGATTTCAATCAAGAAGTGCCACCCACTAGGTTAAATCTGCCTTAAATTTCAGAGCGGTCTACCAGATTTAGGCTGCTGCCAAGACCGATCAGAAACAGTTCGCAGAGAAAAGCGAGTCAGTCTGATAAAGCTTTGGGAAAAACTAAGTAATTTCTGAGCAGGTTCATTAAGTTATTTTGCTGAGTAGAACAGCATTCTTGTAGCTAAGAATGCCGTAACACAAAGCTGTTTCTTCAGACAAAAAACGCTCTTATATGCTACATGCATGGGCCAGTCGCTGCATACTCAGACTCACTACCACCCTCGTCCAAAACACGCCCTAGAAGGTCCAAATGAAAGTATTCCTAAAGTATTCTTCCACAGCAGAGCTGACATAATACCGATAGCAATATGCTGATCAGGCATACCAGAAAATAATTTCACTTCCTGGACTATAGACACATGTTAAGGAACTCAGAGATGACTCTTAACAAAAATGTACGTGAAGCGCAAGTAAAATATTATAAATCCTAACTCCAGTAGAGTAAGACTACAATTACCTCCATCACTGTATCACCTTCTATGCCTTCCAGCTTCTGCTGTAGTACCCTCATCATCTGCACCCAGCACTCATTGGCATCCTAGGACAGCAACGCAACGTTAGATGTGACTAGCGGCAGAATGATTGAATAAATAGTATTAAAACCATCCATCTACACGCTGTAAAACCAAACGTAAAGATTCCTTAACTACGAATTTATCCCTGTTCCAGCATACGTTTTCAGAGCTGGATTACATTCAACTTTTCTAGAGTGCAAAAGCACAGTGGGATAAATTATTTTAACAGCAGGAAAATGTTAACGTATTTGTGTTCTTGACTTCCAACATAAGACAGAACTTTCAAAGAACAAGCTAATAATTGCTGCTTACCTGCTGAAGGTACTGCCCTTGATCCCCTTTCTCTGCAAACTGTGGGAAGGCCATATGTAAAAACTGCAGAAGAATGATAGGCGGGATACTGGAGGAAGTTTTATCCATGGAATCAAACAAGTCTCTAAGAGCTTGGAAAAAAGTGAATATTGTGAGGAGCGGAAAAAAATTAAAACGTTTCAGGAAGTTTAAAAATAACAGCATAATGACAGCAGTATTTGAAGATCGATCATTTAACGGTGTCCAATTTGATCTTTCCAAAACAGGGTGAAATTTTCCAGGTGGAGTAACAGGTGCACCTAACGTCTCATTTGTGAGCATGACTTTGCAAGGGTAAAGATGACAATTCTGAGTTTGGCACGTAGTGCCTTGTCTTTCCTGGCTGCTAAAAGAAAAACATTTTCGAACAGTTCAGATTTCGCTTGAAATTCAACTGAGGAGCAACGTTTTCACAGTAGGACAACACCTAGAGAAACTAGAAGGTGTTCACAACCTATACTCTAGAGCAGCTCAAGTTTCACCAACCACTCAAAACCAAAATACATTTTCCCCAACTAAAATATCTAGGAAACACTCATGCTTTATTTAACACCCAGGAAAACAAGTACGTGTGTGCATATGTGCCGACAGTTCCTAACTACGTGTAATTCCATGGATGATACCAATTGCATGACAACACGCAGGGCTTTCTGTTTGGCTCCAGACACACTACTATATATGTCTCACCTAACCATGTTACAGCATTTTACACCCACAAATCACTTCAGACACCTGTTAACCCTCACTTCAGACACTTGTTAACCCTCACAACAACCCCGTGAGGTAGGCAATGGTCTGTGTCGTCCCTTATTTAAAAGCAGAGAGATTAATGAAAGAAAGCCTGGTACCGGTGAGTCAAGATCACAAGGAAGCAAGGTCAATTTCTGCCTCTCTTTAAGAAATACTCTCAGTGACTTTGGTAAGAGGGACAACTGATACGAAACATCAATTAAAAAAATGCCCTTAGCATCATGCAGGAGTTCTTGAGCAGCCCAGCACCGAAGAGTTACTCAGACCTTAAACTACTACGACTCCTAAAAAAGCACAGTTGTCATCTTAAAAAGAAGATAAGGGACAAAGTAAAGGCAGTGGAAAGGGGAGGGGCAGGCATGGTTGTATGGAGTAACCATTGAACTTACCACCCCAAAATTCGATCAACAGGCATACCCACAAACTGGACCTTTCCTTCCTTATATTGTTTTGTTTGTCCTTAAATGGACTGGTAGAAATCCCAGTGTCCTGGCCCAGCATCTTAGTGGGGCAATGCAATAGAGTGAAAAAAGAAAAAGCGGACAAATAGTACCCTTGTTCAAGTGTAAGGGGTCTAACTAGAACTCTAGTTAGAACATGGAGGTAAGGGGCCATCGTGAGCTCCCACACTGCGAGCACCCACATCAACACAGTGAAGAGTAACTTTCCTTTTGGAAATCTGGATCAGTAGGGTAAAGGCTAACACCACCGATAAAGCATCAGCTTCCACCCTAACAGGAATGCTCAGCCAATAAAACATCAAAAAACATCAACGGAATATATATGCTGGGGTACAGTGCTAGCCTACAGCTGCTCACTGAAATATTTCTACACAAAATGATCCAACCAGCAGATGGACGCAGTCAAACTAAGGAATTTCCAATAACCTTCTGCCTACATGTCAAACAGTAACAGATATGAATGCTTTATGTGTAAACCTAGCTAACGTTTGAATATATTTATCCTGGTGTACAGCTACATAACACACAGTGATGTATGTTTTGCAGCCGTGGTCTGTCTAACCTTTAAAGATACAGAGTAAAGAGTAAAATGAGCTCTTGAGTGCTAGATCTGAAATTCCTAAGGCATATGCACTGAAGAACCATACACAGAGCTCTCACTGCAATTCTCATCTCTAGTTGGCAGGAAATCACACGCTAGCCTAACAGCCTATGTTTTTCTCTAAACACCAACCTGCAGTAATGTACTGAGCAGAGGCCATTTCTCCTGAAGCTCTTAAGGCACCACCATACCTAAAAGGGAAGAAAAACAATCTGTATGTAGTCACACTCAATCACAAAGAGCGTTCAAGTTTTTAAATCAAAGCAGGTGGCAGTCAGATTTAAACAGATCTATCAAAAGAACTCAATCATTAAAATGGAAGCAACAGAAGAAAAGACTCAAACCAAAGTCTCCGTTACTCTGCCAGCAATGCACGGAAGCACTGGCACACAGAAAATGAGCATCCTTGAGAATACGTAAATGCTACTTCCCCGGCCCGTTTGCCTCAAAGAGGCAATCTGTTTTTAAAGAAACTGAGAAAAAGTCTGAATAGAAGCTACCTGATTTCTGAAACATTCGCCACAGCTGCTTTAGATGCATGGAAAAAAATGACAACCTTCGAGGACAGATGCCAGCCAAAATGCACAGAGATGGAGAGCCGTCTTCCTCCTTCCACAGCAGAAGTAAAACAGCGAGAGCTGACACATTTTGGAGGGGGGAGGCATTTCCCACAGTGGAAAAGTACCCGAGTCTTCCCACGCCACCAGAACCTACTACTCCTCTTTAAATGATTCCTTAATTTACCACCTGCATGAGGAACAGATGGCTTTCTCAAAGGATCTCCAGATCCTCAAAGAATTTCTGTAGTTTTGACAAACGTGAAGGCCAGCTAATAATTAAAGCAACCAGTTTCAGAAACAACCATAAATCACAACATAATAGCGTATTTTTTGTAAAAATCCTGCGTATTTGAGTAGCTGTCAGGGAAAAGCAAGCAGTTTATTGACTCTGTTCCCCTACAGGAAAACGTATCGCCTCTTCTGATAATGTCAAGGGGCCTTCGAGCAGCAGGAGGGTGCGTTCTGGTGCAATCTCAGACTGAACTTTAAAAATTCTGCCCATTGCCAAATCAAGGCCAACTCCCTGGTGGCAAACAGAGCAGGAATCTACAGCCCTGAGTTCCCACAGACAAAAAGGCCCCATCTTGTACTGCAATCTGCCAGCTTTATAGGGTACATTATGGCATTTGGTACGTTACATTTGTCAAACACTCTGATTCGGTGTAGTATCACACAGAAATAAACAGACTTTTCTAAAACGACAACTCCAAAAAGCAAGAAAAAGGGTTAAAACAAAGCTCCCCTACTTCACAAATAGCTCCCAGTGCTAAATAGTCGAGGCTCACTTGCTAATAGAGCGGAGAAAATTGGAGTACTTGAATAACTGGTGTTTATTCTGATTATTATAGAACATCAAGTCAAATACCAAGGTACCAAGAAAGCGTTGTATTTTAAAGAAATTAATTTAACCAAGACTGCAATCTACCTAATCCTCGCAGTCTTTAAATACTGATGGTTCTTTAATTATAATTCATCTGGAGGACAAATCCAGGCTGATACTGCCACACGTTCTTTCTTAGTCTGATCTTTATAATTTTCCCAAGAGTCTCTTGTAGATTCCTCACCAAAAAAAAAAAAGTAATTTCTACATTTTAGTCCAGAATCACACAAAAAATAAGCCAGAAAAGTTACTCTACAATCAAAACTAATAAAATAGATTCTTATGGACATGGCTTCTGTTCCCTACACATCCACATCACACAAACTCCAGCTTCTTCCAGTTTGTGCCACAGCAATGCCCACGGATCCATCCCAAAGCTTCCCGTTTCATCTCCAAGTACCAGAAGGTCAACAGTGTTAGAATTTCATATTATAAAACTGAAAACACATTATCCAAAGCCATTAAAACATATATATGTGTTCTTCAAAGGAACAGGACTCCCACACACTCCTTTCATACAAAACAAGGCCATACGAACTCACACAGAAAAGAGGGTTCAGAGTTCAGCAGGCTTGTTTAAGCGTTTTAAACAAGTCTTCACAGCAGTTATTTTTTAGCTAGGCAAACCTCATTCTCTCCATTAAAAGCCACGTCCAAAAAACACACGGTCTTAAGTCTTTTTTTAAAAGCACAAACGAGCAAAGCCATAGGATACACTTTAATTAATCGTTAGCTTAATCCTTAATAGATTTTAAGGAAAACGTATTGTTACGATAATCCATAGCAGGCCTTTTGTGGAACAGTCTTCTTAACACTATTTCCTAAGCTAAAGGAAACATCCTAGTCCTGGTATTTTTATACCCAATCCTACCTTTTAAGGGCCTCTTTCACTTCTGGCACAGAGCGGATACACTGAACTGTAGCGTTCATGTAGCAAGTGTTGCCAAGGTTTGTCAATCCACATGGTAATTCCATCTACCAAAAAATTTACAAGGGTGCTTAAAGGTCTGAGAGAAATGTGTAACCATTTTTTCATAAATGCTATAAATTGACATGAGCTAGCAAGAAAATGAACGATCAGAGAAGCACAACACCTGGAATATTCCATCAGACTATGTGATTGAGTTCTCCTGAGCCATTTTCTGATTATATTAATCTATTTCACAAGTTGTTGCTTTTAGAGGACATCCAGCAACGCTTTGTTTTTTTTCCTGTGCATGTTTAGTTTAATGAGCGTATTCTTCAAGTATGGGAGCCATTCAGAAAGTTCATTTATGATCTAATTCAAATTCTGACCTTAAAATTCTACTTCCATCCAATTTCCACAAATACTTTTGTGACCTACTACACTGATGTTTTAATTAAAATCAGTTTCCAGTAGAACTCTGAATGGGATGAAGCTCATAGCTAGAAACAAGCATTATTTGAATCCTTCTCCAGAAGTCGGCAACAGATCTGATCTTTTTACACAACTTGTTAATTTCTAAAGTTCTGACAAATGTGAAGGCCAGCTAGTAATTAAGCTAACCGGTTTCAGAAACAACCATAAATCACAGCATAATAGCACTTTTTTGTTTCTTTGTTTTGTTAAAATCCTGCATATTTGAGCAGTTGTCAGGGAAAAGCACGTGTTTTAATGGTTCTATTCCCATACAGGAAAACTTACCATCTAATCCAATGTCAAAGCGATCTTCATTTTGGAAAGAAAAGTTTACCTGATATAATATTACTTACAAGAACAAACAAAACCACAAACCAACTGTGTATCCCCTTCACAGATAATAAGGCAGGAAACAATTTGCACATCTAACAGCTGTTATTCAGGTAGGGTCCTGGACAGCAATACAGCAAGAGCAATACAAAATTTGTCTTAAAAACAGCATCATTGATGCTTTTGAACTGTGCAGTTTAGTAAATTTTCTTTAAAAAACAAAAATACAGCATTAGTTATATGACTTTTAAAATATGTTCCAGACATCCATCACTGGGTCAATGTAAATTTTGTGCTTAAGAAGCTGTAAATACCCCCCCCAAAAAAAAGAATTACCATTTCAAAATGTACTTTTAAGCAACTACAAGTTCTTAAAAACTTGCCATTTTTCAAAGGTTTACAAGGAAGTGAAGCTGAGAATATGCTTACAGCTGAGGCCAACTGCTCCTCTGTCATGTCTTCTACAAAGACGGGTCGAGCAACGGGCTCTTCTGGAAGCGCATCTGCGGAACCCATCATTAGTAAGGTCATCCCCTTGAAAGACAGTAAAAAGAGTAGTAAGTATTTAAGCTCAGTTGTTTCGTTTAAAAAAAATCATTAAGGTCTTAACATATCTCATGTACTTCCCCAAAGCTAAACGAGATCTGTCTCTTAGTTTACAGAACTGATATTGTACTGTTTCTTATGGGTATACCTTCCTAGAAAATAAAGAAAGAAATAACCCAGGCTCTCAGTCTCCCTCAGAAAAGGCTGTAATTTTCTAGTTATGTAGAAAGCAGTTAATGAGAACAAATCCACAGCACTATCTTTGTTAGATATTTCCACTGAGTCTGGCAAGCTTGCCAGAAGGTGACAACTCCAGATTCCCATCAGGACAGAATTAAACAATCGTGGAGTAACCAGAACGTTAAGCATTCAAAAAGCTCCCCTTCTGATGGACCACTGGAGATCAAGCATCTTGAAGACTTCAGTGAAATTATCCTTCTTTCCCTTAAGTCTCTGCAAATACCTTGGAAAGAAGGATAACTGAGCAGCTGACTTCCAATTTAAAAGTACTGAAAACAATGTTTGAGATTCTCAGTCAAGTAAGTCTAAAGATCTCAAATTCAGAGTTCTCTGAACAATAAAAGAATTCCTTTTCTTTAGCCAAGACTCTGGGGAAACATTTCAGATGTATGTTGGTGAAGATTAGTATTCTGACAATACTAATTAGGATTTTTTTTTTTTCACCTGTAAAACAAGTGGGATAGGAGGTAACATCCTTTGGTCTGGCACTTTCTGAGGATGTTAAACCGATTAACAAGTCAGTTTAGGCATGAGGACAATATAACGTTCAGGGGGAAAAAAAATCTTGTTACCATGCCTGCTGGACTATTACAAGGAAAAGGAGTCTGTCAGCATTCAGCAGGGATAGAGCTATACATCAAAGGGAGAGAAAAAGACTATCTGCAGGCTCTGAAAAATAAGGTGCTAAAGAGAAAGATGAGCAACAGACCGGACAGAAACTGCTTTCACAGTGTAAACACATCCCTAGAAGTTGTATAAAACATTGTTAAAATAAATAAGGCAGCTATAAGCATAACAGTATGCAGAAAAGGACCAGAATGTTACATACTGGAGTTTTTGCTTAATGACCGCTACACTAGCTGCAATTTATTGCTACAGGCTGCTAAGAGCTGCTCGGGAACTAATAACGAGGGTAAGAGTCACGCTAACTTACTCAATCTGCTCAATAAAGAACTGGAGTGAAACCTGTACCAAACAGATGTTACAAGATACCTACAGGAATGAAAACGATCAAAAACAGACAAAGTCTTTGTGGTTCCCTGTTACAATATTATACAGGTAGGAAACACAAATATGTTCACTTTTTGCTCTCTTTTTGAGCAATTCCAAAGGTGGGAATAAGCATTATTGGTGGCTTTCTTTTTAAAGAACAGCTATCTAGTAGAGGAGATAATTTCTGTGGGTTGTTAAAAAAGGAACTAGGCAGAGCAGTAGCTTCAGCATTCCTTATGTAAGGATTCTCCACACTGGGGATGTACAAGAGCAACAGACTGCAGGCAGTGCCCAGGTTCACAAGTTCTCTTAAATAACATCATGGTCACAGGCAGACTACACAGAAGACCCACTCATCTGACCCAGCACGTTTCTTGTAAGAAAGATATTCCAATAATTCACAAAAATGGCGTAATTTCTCTGCTGATGCTATTTTTTTAAATTCTTTATTATTATTATTTTTACAAATCAATGGTAAGGACTTAGTAAGAATGCTTAGCTGTGACAACTCTCTAATTGCTCTTCATTAAGGCTTGATTTTTAAGAAAGAATACTTGCTAAGACAGAATTCATAGAGAAGCAGGTATTTTACATTTTGCTAGCTTGAGGTTTTGGCATTTAAAGAATTCAATTCTTCCTTAGAACTTACATTTTTTATTTTTAAGTTTCCCCAGTCATCATCCTGTATTTGAAATGAAATAAAAGAGAAGTTAATTTTCCACCAAAAGACAAGCATTTTCAGTGATAGTAATCATGTACTTCTAAATATACAATCATGCTTCATCCAAAACTCCAAAATATTAATAATTTACACATCAAGTCTTGTCTGACTATAATAAAAAGCAGTCAAACTATCTTTTTAACACAGCTCTTTAACGCTGCTTAGCCGTAACATCTTGTCTAAGAAAGTTGCCTATATTGCACCAAGATAATTCTCCAGCACATAAGTACCTGAGAATCATTTCTTAAACAAACTAAAAAGCAAAAAGTTGTGTTCAGATTCCGAACATTAAAAAGGAGCAAAAAAAAAAATCCCCACCAAGCAGAGCAGAATTTAGGGCAAACAAGTCAAAAAGTGTATAGCAGTAAACAGCAGTAAAAAAGATGTGTATATCAAAAACAGCAGTATGCCTCCCAGTAATTCAGCAACAAATTTTTGCTCATATTTTCTAGTAGGAGGCAATGAATCACAGAGTATTTCTGAAAAGTATACTCGATATACAAAGAAAGATCTTCTAGGGAAACACTCAAAAATATTGTTAATTATGTTACAGTGCGATAAAGAAATAATACAGAAGAAAGATTTCTACCTTCAGAGTTCCGCCTTTAACCATCACCTTCTGTCTAGCTGGCTGAACTCCAGTCAGTGCGAACAACTGGGCTTTGAAGACCATTGGAGGTTCGTCAGTGTTAAGCTCCACACCATCGAATTTCTCTTTTCCCCATTTCACATTAACTGCAAACAAAAGTATTTTGAAACTAGGTTATTTCCTAATACAAAAGAACGGAATTACCAAGATGGAACCAGTGTTTCCAATTTTGGACTTCGTACCATCTCAAAACATTAGCTTCCAACTTTAAAACCCTTTCCAATCTCATGGCACTGTCCACCGCACACGAATTTCTCTAGAAGTTCACGTGTTCTTTTGTTTAAGTTTCCCATTCTCCTTTGGTGGCAAACATACCACGCTCTTTAAAAGCCAAGCTTTGAGAGCCACAGCTTCGGCTACGAGCGTTGGTCTCGTGCAGTGACACAAGGTGGGAAGCAGCCGCTGAGACAAGCCCCGCACGGTGGCACGCCTTCTGCTGCCTCTTAGCACCATGTTAACCTGGCAGTGCCACTGCCAAGGCAGCCACTGTTATTGCCTGCCTCAGTGTGGGCAGCACGCATGAACAACAAACCCACGCCAAACACAGGCAGTATCCTCACACAGGCTGCAGCTCCCAAAGCCCTGGACCCCGTACGGGTATAGGACTGGAATTAAGAACGGATGTGATGTTGGGTCACACAAGTGTAGCTCGCAATGCTGGAAATGGGATTGCCAGCAGAAATATTAGGGGCAGTGCCACAAAGGCACAGTAATTTTGTTTTGGTAAGGCTAGCACTACCGATGCATGACAGAAACGCCTGGAATAAACTGGGTGTTTTAGAGAAATGTTACGCTTCTTTGATCACTTCTAATCAATCACTCTCAATATGTACAGAAATATACTTCAGCATGCTGTGGTTTTGCAGAAAGTCTGCAAAATACAGCGCACAATGATGTCCTACGTGCACGGCGAGCAGCCAAAATACCATGTTTCGAGAGCCCTACCCTTCTGCCTACCTGGACATCTCTTAAGTAAACCTACTGCGGCAACTCCGGGTTTCTTCCACCACCAAACTCTTGGAGTTGTGATTTAAAAAAAAAAAAAAAAAAAAAAAAAAAAAACTTGGAAAAAGGTTAGGATTTCATATATACACAGTGCTTGTGATGGGTAATAAGGAAGAATAAGCAAGACTTGACTTAAGTTATTAGCCTACACAGCTTCTCAATGACAGACTTTTATGTATTACCAGCAGAAAGCACAACCTCATTTGCACAGCCCGCTGGTTTGTTTTTTTAAAAACATAAATAATATCCATTATTTTGCATACGTAAGATTTACCAAACACAGGGCTCTTCCCATTTCCTGGGAAGAGACCCCAGTCACCGCACAGGCCAGCCTGACACGGGCTTCCAGGTCTTGTGCTTTTGAACAGCCAGCGCCGAGCACAGCACACCCCGAGCTGCGAGGGCCCCACAGGGCTCATCGAGGCCAACTCCCGGCTCCGCGCAGCTCTACCCCAAACCACAACTCAGGCCGAACGACTGAGGGAGAGCACAGCCCAGCGGAGGCTCTCCTCCTGCAGCCTTCCCTGCAAACTTTCCCTATGGAAAAGCAGCACCCCGGCTCGCCAACCCTCCTAACTCGGAGAAGCCCCACACGCGGCAGGCCGGCGGCAGCCGCGGGCACGGCCCGGCCGGGCGCTGCCCCCCGGGGCCGGCTCACCTGAGAAGAGCGGCATGGCGGCGGCCCGCGGGGCACGGAGGGCGGGCGGCTGATGGCGGCCGGGGCCGGGTCGCTGTCCGGGGCCGGGTCCGATCGGCGGCGGCGCCCCGCCGGGCCCTGAGCCACGCCGCCCCCGGGATGACGCTGCGGAAAGGCAGCGGGCTGCGTGCGCACCCACGGAAGGGCGGCGCCGGCATGGCGGAGCAGCCGCCCGTACGGCCGGGGAGGCCGCCCCGGCTCCCCCCCTGAGGGGAAGCGCTTCTGCCTCGGGGGGGAGAGCCGGCTGGCTCCCCGCCGGCTCAAAATGAGCGGTTGGCCGAGCGACGTATCTAATTCGTTAATAAATTTGGGGGGAAAAATAAGTGATTTGGAGCAAACCGAGCGCGGAGCCACCGCGAAATGCGTCTGGGAAGGGTTGGCTCCCCCGAAGCGTTCCCCCCAAGTGTTGAGGGGGGGGGTAACCCACCAGCAATTGCAAATGTAATTTTCAGTGAAAGGTGGCTGCTGAGGAGTGCTCAAGGACTGGTGCAGTGGACAAGAGCCCTCCAGATTTTAAAAAATAATAAGATAATACAATAAGTTTAGGGATGCGGGCCCACGCGCTTCAGCTTCACGTGCTACTACAAAAGCTCTTTCTTTATGTTTGGCCATTAAAGAAACCAAAGTAGAATCACAGAATCATAGAATATCCCCAGTTGGAAGGGACCCATAAGGGTCATCAAGTCCAACTCCTGTTGGTGCTTAAACATGCAAAAACAAAGTGAATGCTAGAATGAAACTTCTCGAATCTCTCCTCTTGGTTTCCTCAGACCCCTCCTAGCTACCACCTTTGGAGCCCCCAACACTGTTCCACCATTAAATATATTTCCTTCATAAACACTGCTCTCAAAACATGGTTTTCAGTTCCAAAGAGTCGACAGTTTTACAGAACAGCCATAAAAAATAATCCAGGCCTTGCAAATAAGTTTTAACGTAGAAGGCTTGGAAATTTAATTCTTGGTTTGTCTTGGAAAGGAAGTAAAGCGGGTTCTGTTGTTCATTGCAGGCTCCTAGATGTGTGAAGGAGAAGCTCTGGGGAACAAGGATTGTTTTACAGAGAAGCTGTGATGGCTGGTATTGCTGAAGTGAAGCTCTGTCTTGAGTTATGGTGGAGTTTCCAATTACTGAGGCAAACTTAAGCATTGTAAAAGGCTATCAGCAAGAGTGATGAATCATGTACGAGTTTGGGTTACTTAAAGGAGACAAGCTAGCTTTATAGAAAAGCTTTAGTCCAGCTCGGGGTGAGGTCCTGCAAACCATACATTAAATTCAGCACAGATCACAGCTGCCTGTTCGTGAGTGTAAGTGCAGGATATTTCCAGTCTAGCCATTTGTTCTTAATACTGACAGCCACCTATATAGAGATCGTTTATTCCTGGCTCCTAAATTAAAACTGAAGCTGAACAGAACACGTTCTCCCCTGTGGTGCAACCTTTAGAGGATCAGGTCTCACCTCCAGCACATACAGATCTCTCGTTTCCAGAGTTTGGAAAGGCACTAGAGGGTGCTGTGCTGAAAGAGAAGAAACTGGCTTTGTACCTGCAGGAAAGCACTTCCCAGCCTCCCCGCGATGAAGAACCACTTTTCTTTCCTCCATGATCTTTTAGGCCTTTTCCCTCCCATAACAGCTTCGTGCCTGTTTCCTTACGGAGAGGATCACCAGACAGATGCTGGCTTCTTTGAATCTTACACAAACGGTCTGAGTACAGAAACAAGGAGTGCAACGTGGTGTATAAATATGAATGGAAGCACAGATTACCTTTACTACATTAAAATTGTAAAAGACCAGTTGAACATTATTAAATGCATCTTTCTCTTTGGCGAAGACTAAGAAGTGAAGACTGGTCTGGGTGTGCAGAGGAGCTGCCTGCCCTGACTGCATGTCCGCTGCCTTTTGCAAAGCAGCCTGAGCACTGCGACTTTGCATTCTGAGCCGGCCAGATGCAAGCCAGCGGCCATCCCAAAGCCAGGCTGCATCGTGCTCTTAGCACAGTCCTGCTTGCAGGCCAATAGGCCCAGCAGGATTTATTAATACTGGACGATTGGTGAGAGCAAGTCCAGATCTGTTTGCAAAAGTCCTTTGCTCTATGAAATCAGCTCCGTTCTGAAGAGCACAGGCAGTGAGTGCATCCTCAGACATTACAAGCAGGTGCTACAATACAGCAAAAGGTGTGGGGAAGCAAGACAAAACGTTTGCAAGGCTCATTTTAGGCGCCTTTGCATGTCTGTGGTAGAACAAAAATGTTATTCTTCATTTCAAATAATTAGTCTCAGGAATTAAAATACTATGTTTACTTTTCTTGTTTCTTTACAGGGGAAGATGTGGTATCCTCATCCAATATATTGACACGTGCATGTCTAACTGCACATTTTTTCAGTGAGGAACATAAAGTTCTTGGGAATCCTTCTGTGTATCCTCAGGCTTTAAAAGCTTCGATGAAGGTGTACTCACAGCTCAGGTAGGATCCAGTCACGTGCAATCCTGCCTTACAGATAACTGCCACGCATATTAAACTCAAAAGAATCTTAAAGTGCTTTAGGTGTGATTTTACAGCGTCCTGGTGTTTTGTAGTGCTCTACACATTCAAAGAAAAACTTCTTCACGTACAGGTCAGCATTCCACTTCACTGCAAAGCTTTGACTGTCTCCAGAGGAGGACCCAGAAAACAAGCAAGAGAAACAAGATACCTGAAAAAAACGCAGTATGCACATTTCCAGCCCCACAAGGGGCTAAGCAATACCCATAAGAGGATCAACCTGGCTGCCCTGTGCTGTTGCAGCTCCTAGAGCTGCCGTGGGGACCTGGGGCATGGCACTGCCTGGGCACCCCCATCCTGAAATCCACCCTTATGTCTGATCCCCAGGTGACAGTGACAAGCTGAAAAATGTGGTGTTAATAAGGTGTGATTTCTACCAGCACGGTACAGAAAATGCAACGGCAGGTAAAAATTGGAGCAATCTGGGAGATGCTTACAGTAGCATTCAGAGTATCTCCCATTTCAGCGTTACCAGTTGCCCTTCGTGGTTTTCAAACTTTTTGCATTGTGGATCCCCAGGAGCGTGTCTGCGGATGGAAAAAGAGGACAAAACGAAACGTTTCAAGAACACAGTATAACCATTCCTATGTGTGTTCTACATAGATGCTGATACTCTTCTCCGTAACACAAACAAATAGCTTCTTGGAAAGGAACCTAATCTGTGAAATACTTATTTTTATTTTTTCTTTCCCTTTAAATATTTGGAATAACTATGAAGTAAAGCATAAATAGGGATTATAGTTTTGAACTACAAGAGGGGAGATTCAGATTAGATGCTAGGAGGAAATTCTTCACTTGGAGGGTAGTGAGGCACTGGCACAGGCTGCCCAGAGAAGCTGTGGATGCCCTGTCCCTGGAGGTGTTCGAGACCAGAGTGGAACTAGATGGTCTTTAACCCAAACCAGTCTATGATGATCTAAATAGGGTTTGTGGCACCAATTTGTCAAAGGGATCTTGTTTAGTGATAAGTAACAAAAATAATATGGCATGTAGGTCTTGGCTAACATATCGTAATTATGGAAAACTAGGGGAAAAAAATGAAAAGCAGAAAATTAAGGATGTATGAAATCTTAGACTTTTTTTCTACATTTTTTTCCCCTAGTAACACCAAAATGTTTCAGGGCAAATATTAAAATATGTGATCTGCAAATGCCTTTGCTGATGCATCCCCAGTCTGGCATTACCTTTTGCATCTGTCTTCAGATGCACACTCCTTCCACAGATGCCAAGGCATAACACAGGGGAAGCACCAGAGACCACAGATGAGGATTTTAA
Organism: Nettapus auritus; assembly: GCA_011076525.1. Taxonomy (NCBI): domain Eukaryota; kingdom Metazoa; phylum Chordata; class Aves; order Anseriformes; family Anatidae; genus Nettapus; species Nettapus auritus. The sequence continues at coordinate 104,461,952 of CM021766.1, read as the reverse complement.
TTTTCTTAAACTGGCATTGTTCTGCTCTCATTCTTTTTGTTTTACAGCTGTACCACATCAGAAATGCTAGTTTCCTACTGATGCCCTAGTGATATCAGGGCAACCATGAAGGTTAAAGGAAATTGAAACAAGCATAAAAAAGCAGCGTCAAGAGATGGAAAACAGATGCAGAGTTTTTATGATCCATGCATACACAAATTTGCAATCAGTCTAATTTCCATTTTGTATTTAAAAAAAAAAAAAAAAAATTCCTCTTCCTTATTTGCATTTTTCACGTTCATACCAAGTACATTAAAATGACCACGACAGTTCACCAGCTCACGGAGGGAAGCTCAGCACCTGCCACCTGTGTTTTCTCACAGGAACCACGCAATCATTGACTTGCTTCTGGCTATAGCCTCTGTGGCTGCTGCGAAAACCCACTTGTAGGAGAGGCAATACCCTTATTGCTCACACTTTTTTTTGTTTGTTTGTTTGCCACAGTTGGCTACTCTTTTATAATTTTCATTTTCCTGTTTCCTTCAGGAGAAATACTTGAAGAGGAAATGAAGTAGAGTAGATTTGGGCATTCTACCACCATTAATGAGCTTTCAGCCTAGTACAGTAATAGAAAATGGAAAAAAGGGAGCATATAAAAATCACGGAATAATCTAGACATCTGATTTCCCCAAATGGTGTGTAAACCTACAGCTTTGCCTGCATGAACGCAGCCATGCTGATTTATGCCAGCTCTTCACAGCTTCTGCATTCTCTTGATGACTCTGCCACCGTGTTAAATGAGCTAAGCACTCCTGTAAGAGAGGAATCATTAACAACACTGGCAAAAGCTAAACAAAAGAAGGCAAGACAGAAAAAGCGGAGCTGTAGTGAACATTGCAGGGAACTGCTTTTTTTCTTCTGCTAGATAGCAAAACCAATGTTTAGTAACTTAAAAAAAATTGATTTAATAACATTTTTCCCCAAAACTTTTGCTTGCACAGTTGAGATTATAGGTATTACACTAGAAAATTTTGGCTGAGTTTGTTATTCAAAGCAGAGCAATTCGTGTAGATAGGCACCTGGCTTAGAGAAAACAAGTGCCAACATCACCATACCAGCACACACCAACTGCAATTTGCATGTCTAGACTTTATTATTACAGTATTTCAGTTGCAACCTATCCTAGACATACAGGTCAACATAATTTTACACTTCATTACGTCTGCTGCTTTTTTCCCAAGGAAAATCAGCATTTAAAAAGAACTGCAGAATTTCAGCACTGGCATGTGCTGTCACTGCCAGAGCTTCTTAGCAATCTGTAGAGCAAATCCATTTTTTCCTCCCACCAGTCATTGTATATTCATAGCAGGTTTTATGCTTTTTTTCCAATTCATAAAGAATTACAAGATACATTTTATTTTTTTTCAAGAAAGATTAATTATTCAGGTGGGAGGCTTTGATTCTGCAGAGATAAGCCCGTTACAAAAAGGAAAGTGGAAAAGCAATGCAAAAATTCATCTGGTTTGGTGCATGACCTGGCCATTGACCTCCTGTACTGCTCTAGATAATATATTTCATCACCCTATTACATTATTTCCCCCCTAGGGCCATGAGGAGAGGTTAGAGCAGATCAGGAACGTAGTCTTCACTACCTGCTTCATCCACAGCTTTGAAAATTGCTGACGTTTCTCATACAGCAAGCTCGACACGGAGGAACCTTTTGAAATTACCACGTCACCTACTTCCAGTTATCTACACCTCCCATCACTGTGACCTTCAAAGTCACAATGGTTTGCATGCAACTTGTCCCTACTGGTCCACTCCTCTGAAGACCGTGGCGGATTACCCAGGGCGGCTCACAGACAGCTTCATGGCATGCACAGGCTGTTTTTCCTCTTTGGAGCAGGGTGCCTTTTTCTGGGTTTCCTCCCCTCAGATAAGCAGGATTTCTGCGTCATGAAGGATGAAGCATCTTTACAGCAGAACCTTCGCAATCGCAAGGCAAGTTCTGTTGGGTGGCTGAATAATATGATTACGCTACTACACCAGGCCAGGAGAATAAGGGAATGAAAAATTTAATACGTTGTTTACTATTTCATGTAGAATAGCAAAAAAATGCAAATGCACCTCCTGCTAGAACCTGTTGCGATGTCTGAATGCTTAGAAAGAAGTGTAAGATGCAGTCAGGAGAAAACACCATGCCAGTCATTTTCAAACGGGTCCTTCCATAAATTACTTTATTTCTCATTAAATGAGCACAGAGTCATAACCATATTAATAACAGATATGTTTATTATTACATATCCATCAGTGCGGCTTTCAATACCACTTGAAACATGCATATCGTCCTAAGGACGAATCAGTTTTCCAGTGCTTCTTATTTAATACACAACTGCAAAGCCATTATAAATTACTGAGGAGGTATTTGGTTAAGAAATAAAATAAAATAAAACCATACTGCCCATACCATGAATGTATTCCTGCTACAAAGCAAGAAAGAGTCTGACAGCATTTACTGAAATTCCTGAATTACCTGGAGCTTGTGTCATATGCCTTTTTTTTCTTTTTGCATTGCCTACACATTTCTTGCCTTACAAACCAGAACCAGTCCCTTTGTAAGAGGAATTCTCATTCAAAGACTGTATTTAATTTAGAAAATTCATCTAGCATCTACAATACTTAAACCAATTAAAGTTCAGTAAAAGCCACTGATATACAATAGTTCTGCCTTTTTTTTTCCTTTTTTTGAGGTTTCCTTTGTTTACTTTTACATTTCTACATTTACTGACATGGCAATAATACAATTATCTCAAATTAAGGCACTAAAAGGACAACGTAAAACTCGGTAAGAGTGTTCTAAGAATAATTTACATTTCAAACAGTGCATATATGTTTGTTAACTTAATGTATGTTATCACTTAAAATTGTAAGGCAATACATTACACAGTTATAGAAATGATGTACCCCAAAATACGCCTCCAAACTTGGTTCTCCTTACTGTTAGTTTCTAATGCCTCTAATAGGAAAATAATTCAGTATGGCTTGGCAAAAATGCATAGATTAAAGGCAATTACTTGTTCCCCCCCCACCCCCCTTTACAAACCTGCTGAATCGGTACTTTGTAAAGCATAATGCAAAATATTTAACACTTTGATCCATTCCATAGTGGGTGATTAGCATTAAGGCTGTTAAGAACTCTGCAGTGAAGGCACTGAAGTTCAAGTGATAAGGCTTCATTTTTAAGCTAGTTCTGCAGTCTTCAAGAGCACAACTTGGAGTCTTGAAAGCAATTGCAGTCCTTCTCACTGAGAAACCTTCCTCCTCTACTCCGTTTCCTACGCTCATCTTGACATAAATATTCCCCTCACAGGGTAAACAGTCTTCTTCTTTCACTGATACGTAGAAAGTTGGCTGTATTTCACCATGATTGACAGGCTTGCTTTTTTTATCCAAAAAGGCAGCACCTTTTTTTTTTATACACCTAGCTAAGCTTTATTTGCTTTAACTTGCATTACATAGTAATAATTAATCTAATCTACCTTTAGGCAAACCCGCAATTAAACACCCTCAGCGTGCTTTTGTGCCAAAGCAAGGAGGAGACAGTAATAGCAATCTTAACCCTGAAGCCTGTGATAGTTATGTTGAAAGGAACAACAGCCTGTCTGCACTGCTCTGTGTGGTTAAAGAAGCCCTGTTTTTCAGACCGCATCCCATGAGATTCCATGAAGCACTGTACATGTGGTTAGCTGGAACAAAGAAGAGAACAGACAATTAATAATAAATGCAAAAATTAGTTTCATAATATTTGGGCATTATGTTAAGAGCTTCACCGTAGAAAACACCTCCGTTACATTATTTTTCAATTGACATGTACAACACTAAAAACATCTTCCACAAAGTGTTCTTAATTTCTGACAACATTAAATTCACACAGAGATCAGGCAGACGATAACGTTAATCATTAACCAGTAAAGCTGCAGTAAGAGTAAACACTCGCGAGTGTATTTATGGCAAATGTAAGGTGACCCTCTTTCACTTGCAGGAGAAGAAAAGGCTTCCGTGGGGCTAAGAGCACACACATGCAGTTGCCAGAGCTCATGTGATACACAGGAGTTTTGTTTTAAACATGCATTAACTTGATCAGGTGCCCGAGTCCAAATATATCAAAACCAAGCACCTCACCTGTGCTGATACAATGAGCATAAATTAGCATACTATAAACTAGGAAGCACAGTTTCAGATCTAGAAGCAGTATTGCAATTGCTAGCAAGTTCATTATCAATGTCTAATTCATATTTATTAGTGGTAAGATATTAGAACGAGGAGTTAGACTTAAAATGAACTTATATTTGAGGTTCCTTTTAATGGGTCTGATACACATCCCCATAAAAATCACCACTGCTTCTCTTACTCCTTTCCTCTTACTCCCTAAGTGCAGAGGTCAGGATGAGAACTGCGGGGTGCAGCAACTTGAGTTCAGGGAGGCCAATCTAACAACTCACTGATACCTGAAAGGAAAAGGGATCCTCCGCTTATCTTCCCAGCCCCAGAGGAGCAGCCTCCTACCTGCCTTTCCTCAGCTTTGGCAGTCACCACACTTCTCAGTGGGCTAATTCAGCAGCTCAGAAAAATAAGTCTATGGTTCTTTTTGACAGTCAGAAAACTGAACAGTGGACCTTTATGAAAGGGACCAAAATGATCATTTTAAGTACCTACCCTGGAGCAAGAGACAGAAGAGCAGGGAAAGAAGACAGAATATGAGAATCCTCCCCTTACAGTGGAAACCAGCTGTCAGATTAGCTCAGCTACTGTCCAGTCACCAGTGAGGTGTTCAGTATAATAGATTTGCTCTAAGTTTATTAAATAATCTAAACACTTGGTACATTAGAAGTGAATTCTCCTACTGAAAGTCTAATGCCCCTTCCTGGACATGGAGAACAGAATGTGTGCTGGTAGCTGGGTACAGGCTGGCCACACTACATCTCAGCAGCCGTTGTCTAGTTCATAGCCACAACTAACATCAAGTCTGTCTTAGAGTCAGAAAACCATCCACAGAAGAAGAAGAGCTTGAAATAAGTTCCTATCTAATTTTTTTCTGGTACTTTCATGCTTGGCATAACTCCGAATCCTTCCATCATTCGCTCGCATTGCCTGCAAGTGCCTCGCAAGCCCCGTTCCGTTGCAGTTAGCCCAGCGTCAGCCGTCTCCCCTCTACACGGCGGGGACGGAGCGTGCACAAAGCGTGCACAAAGCTGCCAAAGCAGCTCCTCAAGCGTCAGTGACGTGTGCGGGCTCCCCACCTGCCTCCGGCATGCAGCACAACAGGCTGGCAGCACGCACATACCTAGCGCTCTCGCTGGTCAAGAGCTGTGCCTCTCTAAATTGTTTATGCTCAACATGCTTCTTCCTCCACACTTGGTGCCTACAATAAGCAGCAGTAAGACAGTTGGCTGTAAATTAATTACGTGTTCTAAGAAATGTCGTCAATATTAAACATTAAGAAATAAGGTTTCTAAGGTCAAATACTAATTATGTCACCAAGTTCACTAATGGATACAGGCTAGCTCTATGAAGAGTCATAGCAAATGTTAACTGATTCGCATCACTGCCTGTGCTAGCAAAATCCGAGAATATAAAAAGATGCAGGATACCATGCGAACATTAACTTCTAGGGCTACAAAGATGGTGAAGGGCCTAAGGAGAAAGGATGGAATCATCATTTAACCTGCCTGACGCTAACAGAAACAGCATGAACAGTCAGAATCTAGAAGTTTGTTGGTGGCTTCTGACACAAACCCATGAATCCCTGGTTGATGAGAAGCTCAACGTGAGTCAGCAATGTACATCTGCAGCCCTGAAAGCCAACCATCTCCCAGGCTGCATCAAAAGCAGCGTGGCCAGCAGGTCGAGGGGGGTGATTCTCTCCCTCTGCTCTGCTCTGCTCTCAGGAGACCCCACCTGGAGCACTGCGTTCAGCTCTGAGGCCCCCAGCATAAAGATATGGACCTGTTGGAGTGCGCCCAGAGGAGGGCCACGAGGATGATCAGAGGGCTGGAGCACCCCTCCTATGAGAGGCTGAGAGAGCTGGGGTTGTTCAGCCTGGAGAAGAGAAGGCTCTGGGGAGACCTTACAGTGGCCTTCCAGTACCTAAAGGGGGCCTACAAGAAAGCTGGGGAGGGACTCTTGGTCAGGGAGTGGAGTGATAGGACATGGGGGAAGGGCTTTGAACTAAAAGAGCGGAGATTTAGATTAGACATTAGGAGGAAATTCTTCACTCAGAGGGTGGTGAGGCACTGGCACAGGCTGCCCAGAGCAGCTGTGGATGCCCCATCCCTGGAGGTGTTCAAGGCCAGGCTGGATGGGGCTTTGGGCAGCCTGGTGGGGTGGGAAGTGTCCCTGCCCATGGCAGGGGGGCTGGAAATGGGTGACCTTTAAGGTCCCTTCTAACCCAAACTGTTCTGTGATTTTATGAATCACTGAGTAAATTTCTCATATCATCCTCATTTGCAAACAAGTTTTAGCTTCCACAAGCTTTGAGTCAGTCCATGAATGTGGATCATCATCATTCTTGCATTTATATGCCATTGCTGATATATTTACTGAGCCTTGCTTTTAAAAAGGAAAATATGCAAACAGCTCCCCCACATGCATTGGCAAGCCTGGCATTGCCATCTCTACTGTACTTTTCAAAATCTGAACTGGTAAATGTAAGAATAGCAGGAGAATTTGGTCTGTTCTTCCTTTCAGGATTTGAGAAGAGATTTAGACCATCAGTTCAGCAGTCTTAATGATGGAGCTATTTTACAATTTCCCATTAAATAAGACTTATAAAGAGGCTTTTTTGTTTGTTTTGTATTTTTTTGTTAAAGAGATCCATAGCTTTTGTAGCTTGTTTCTCACCTAGTTTTTCCAGAAGTATTTTTAACAACTTTTCGGAATGACTGATTTGCTGAGGATCTTGTAGACATAGTTCTAGGAGACGCTCGAACAAAAGTAGATGGTGGGTTCTTAGGGATCTTCTTTACTAAATGATTCACCCACTTCTTCTGTTCATCTTGACAGGATGCCAGTAACAACATGTCTCTTGCTGAAGTTACATCGTAACTCACTGTACATAAAAGGTAGAAGATGATTCAGGGAAAATTAGGATTCATTATCAGAACAACAAATTATGACATTCCAGTTGCAACGACTGGAGAAAAGAACAGCATCCCCATACATACTTGTATCTGAATGCTTTATGTATTTTTAGAAGACAATAAACAGCAGGAGAAATTATAAATACTGTTGTGTTGTTTTTTTTTCAATAGTTGTCTCTCTTCATTAAAATTCTTGATTCTAACATTCATACTGAAGGAATGAGACAATTTACACTCATTTCAGTCCTAGGCTGCATGGGTACCACATGACTGACTTCCAGAGTACATACTCCAAATGCTCCATTTCACAGGAGCACAGGAAAGAAATCTTCACTTCAATCCATGAAGTGGCTGAAGAATCTCTCTTCAAAGGTCTTAGCATGGACTGGTGATGTGGCCACTGTATTGTCACTAACTGGGCCTATGCACAAGGACAGAAAGAATGGTCTGGGAACCAAACAGCTGACCAGTACCTGGGCAAAAACCCCCTAGGGACCCTTGTGCTCTCCAGGTCCTCAGTAGAGCCACATCACTTACACCATGAAAGGCCTCCCCTACACAGGCTTTCCACAGCTGCCTGTTCATAACCAGCATTAACAGTATATTACTGCAACACTACCTTTCATATCTAAAACGTAAAACTAAAGAGTACAACACTTAATCTGAAGTGCTTTTATTTAAACCCCTTAGGTTAGGAGGTCTGGCTAAAAATGCAGAGAATATAGAATGCTACAAAAAACACGAGTGTACCTTTGCATGGTGCAATTAATTCCTCCTTTCTATCCAAGTGGTCCCTATGGCACTTCACGTGGCATCTTCGACATTCCAGGGCAGCAGGGGGTTTGAAGACATGCCAGAGAGGTTTGGCACACGCCTCACAGTTGGCTGGGAAGTGGTATATCGTTGGAATAAATTCATGGCCTTTGTGATTTAGAAAATTCGTCTTCTCTGCCGGCTGTACTGGTTCTACTTCCAAATCCTTCCTGCACTCCCCCTCATTAGCATACAGAATCTAAAAAAAGGAACACTAGCATGTTACTGCTGAAGCACCACATATTTTGTGTGTTTTTCCAAAGACAACTCTGAACTTTTTGAAGGGAATTAGAACAGAAATGACAATTCACTTCTTTTTTTACCTGGAATATTTTAGGAATTTCTTCAGTTTCTGCTCTATATACATCTCCTTGAGTTACAGGTCGGACATGGAACAGCTTACTAGATTAAGAGAAACATAAATCAGAAAAGGCTAAAAGGTTACAGTCAACTTACTTTGAAGTTCTTATAAATCCTGTTTATGCAAGCAAATTTATATATTCCAAGGCTGTAGTGTGGTTTCAGGAATTCACTAAAATCATACAGATCTTGTCTATCCAGGTAAGACCAAAAGCTTGGAAAGAGGATGATCTTAAAATGGATTAAAGATTCACCATGGCAAATTTACCTGTGAAAAAGGCTTTCAAATTCTTCCTTAGAACAGTGGGAAGTCTGATTATTGCTAGAAAAGCAGATTTATAGCCCTAGAAGTAACCATATCAAGCACAGCGATACTTTTTTTTCACTAAATCATGTGATTAACTGAGAATCAATCAATGCAAGAAAATCACAAAAGGCAATCTGGGGCACGAGGTGTTGAAAATGCTGCTGAAATTGGAACAAACATCATCCTCCACTGGGCAAAGTCCATCCAGCCCAACGCTCTCTTTTCAACAGTAGCCATAACAGATGTTTATGAAAAGAGAATAAGAAAAAGCTCAAAGAGAAAATAATGCCTTTCCTATTTATAAGCAATTGGCAGCTTAAGTGCTTCCTGAGTTTGTGATTGCTTCCAGACCACTACATTTGTTATGTTAGTCACTGGCAGACCTATTCATAAATTTTAAAGCCTTTTTCCACTTACTACTCTGTGATGTCCCATAATGCTGGTCAGCTGTTCAAACATCACAATCATGTAACAGCAATGGGCTTCAGTCATATTTGACACTTTTTTCCTTATGTATTACCAATGCAGAGGGAACACAACTTATTTTTTTCACTTAAAATAAATAGAAACCATCTGGAAAATTTAAAAATGCTTTGGGCTCTGTTAATACTGATCCCTTCTCAGACTGCAAGAAAAAGGTGTGAGGCACAGGGATGAGATCTAAAAACAGAGTCCATACCTTGTTTTGGTGTGCCCCACAGCTATCATGACCTGCTTTAGAAAGCAAACTTGAAGCAACTGGACAAAGTAGGTGTGTTGTTTTTTTTTAATTATTACAGTGTCAGGGAGACTGATCCACATCTTCCCACTCAGTTGTATAACTTAGCCAGCACAGATAAAAGGTAACACTGAATCATAAAGAGATGTAATACATAGGTTCCTCTGTTTCTGACCCTCTCATAATAAGGCTCATGTCTTCTATAAAATCAAAGTGGTGATTACAGAGACATGCTATACTGCTATTCATTTTCTCTCTACCTTCTAGCCACAGTAATACAAAGAAAACATAGGACCTTCCAAGGAAGATAACAGCACCCTGAAATACAGACAGACAGACATCTTCCAGCTAGTACAGAAAATTCAAAGTTATTTATGGAATGTTGATTCCAAGCGCCTTGTTATCAGTGATCTCAGACACTGCTCTTTTGCCTATCTTTATGCAAAGTCAACGCTAACTTTACTTACTCTATGTCTAGTACCATGGATGGATTAGACTGGTCCTTGTCCTTTTCATCATTATAGAACAGTATCTTTTTACTGCTCACCACGACATACTGGGGAAAGAAAGAATAAAACAAGTTAAAACTGCATTTTAAAAAGCAGCATTTACCCAACCGTACTCCTAAAAGCATACAGAAGCCTGAGTAAGGTAAGGTTTTTAAACTAATATCAGCAAATACTTAAATCATTAACCAGACAGCTATACTACTGACGGCTATGCAATGCTACAGCCACAGTGATTGTGTATTTTCACCAGAGAACTCTGAAATGCCCAAGACGACTCTGTAAGTCTATGTATACACAAAACCCAAACTTCAGTTGCTACTGGGATGTTACTACGGAAGTTACTCCATCCCTGAGCAGCTCCTGGAATACAAAGTCTATCACTTACTGATAAGCTGAAAACACCTCCCTTAGTCTAGAGACCTGCAGGACTCACTGGTGGTAGCCTTTCCTACAATTTCTCTTTAATGGACCAGTATAATAAAAAGCAAAAGCAAACCAGCAGTAAGAGCAAACAAGTCACGCTCTGGTGTATATTTCAGATGCAGGAATAAACTGAGACAGCAAAGTAAACGTTTGCAGACGAAGAAAAAAAGAAATGGACATTCTTTTGCTGCATGCCACTTTAAAGGTCAAACCACAAAGTACTTTCCAGAATTGTAAAGATGCTAAGAAACAGAAATATTAAGTAATGTGCTGATTGGTTTATTTTTTTCCTTGGTATTTTAAAGCTCTTGCTAAGAACCTACATATTAATATAACTATCCCATGCTACTGAAAAAATGGAGTACTTGAGAATGCATGGGATTCTGAGGCATATGGAAGAGCTATTGGGAAGGCACTGAGAATTTTAGAGCAGGAGTGGGCATCAGGCTCCAATTCCAAGAAAATACCCAAATGTTAAGTATGCCTGCAGCATCTGCCTTCCTGTCCCCAAAAGTGCAAAGATACTGTCCTCAACCTAAAGCATGTGGACACCTTTGAAGTGCCGCTCATAATCACACAATTATAAATGTTTCACAGAATGCTTTGGGTTGGAAGGGATCTTAAAGAACACCTAATTCAAACCCTGCTGCCAGGGGCAGGGACACCTCCCACCAGACCAGGTTGCCCAAAGCCCCATCCAGCCTGGCCTTGAACACCTCCAGGGATGGGGCATCCACAGCTTCTCTGGGCAACCTGTGCCAGTGCCTCACAACCCTCTGAGTGAAGAATTTCTTCCTAATGCCTAATCAAAATCTCCCCTCTTTTAATTTTAACCCATTACCCGTTGTGCTATCACTACACCCCCCCTGACAGTGTGTCCCCTCTCCAGCTTTCTGGTAGGCCCCCTTTAGGTACTGGAAGAAAAAACGTTCGTATGATGTGAAAAACAAAGCAAGCTGTTCAGACAGAATAAGAGTTTTGTAACCCACAAGCAAGTTAAGATTAAACATCTTTAACCCAAACACTTCCCAGTGAATTCAGACCTTTAGCATTTGCTGCTTGTTGCTGTTCAGTAGGACCTACCAGTCCAATGCCTTTGCTACAACTGTCCATAAGCATAAGTTCATTGACAGCTGTGGCAGTTCCCTCCCTGCAGTTGCAAGTGTTTTAGAAACAAGGTTTTAAATGTATGAGGTTTAAAAGAGAATTAAAAAGACTGTTCTAAGTTCGGCTCCATGTTCAGGTATAACATGACACACATGCGCAGGAAAGGAAAGAACAGTTCATCTTGAATTCCAGTTACTGGAAGGTAAGTGAATGGGTTTACTCCTCCTACAAGAGCAGGTTGAGCCTCCTCATTGCAGAGGACTAAGTCTGACCTCACAATCCGAATTTGCAAGTTACCTTAACAAGTTCACAGAAAAGTGCTTTTAAAACATGTTGCTCAAGCTGCATGCTACCGCTGTACACATAAACTACTGAAATGCATCTAAACCCACAAAAGGTGTTGTGGTTTTTTTTGCCCCCCTGACAAAAAGAGCTTTCACCTCCTCAGTCAGGATTCTTTAATACGAAGCCCGATCGGCTTAAGTACCGAGTAGTAGTGGTGTGAGTCTGTGATTTTCTCCACTGAAGAAAAAGAGTCTGTGCTTGTATTCCTTTGATCTATTCCAGCAGAGAGCTAATGCCTTCTTTGCCTTTGAAGTACACACCTCTGCCTTTCACAGATAAGAGTAAGGCCTTAAAATGACTACTACTAACAAATGCAAATTCTGACTGCAATTGAACTCAGTTATCACTCTGCATGCAAGTGTTGGTGAAAGCACAATTCAACCTCACAAAAGAAAAGTTAACTATAAGGCATGCAACAGCTTCAACATCCTGTTATGACCATGCAGAAAATATTTTGATCATCTCAACTTGGGATGAAGTTCCAAATAAAAATATGGCTAACCCATTTTAATGATAGCTTGACCTCTAAACTCAAGTCTTTCTTCTCAAATGAATCTCTTCCACACTCAAAACTTTCTAACTTAAGCTAAATGACTGATGGCATGGGACAAAAATCAGAGCCACTGACATCTGAGTCAGAAATGTGGCAATTCAATTTATGGCCCCTCACTACTGTGTCTCAGTGGTTTGAATCTCAGCTAGTTTAAGGATCTTGTCAGCATGATTCATTTTATGACAGAGGCATCTATTTGTAGCTCAAATTCCTTCCAAGTGCAGGAATTATTATTTAAAATAGCAAAGTATGAATGGAGTAACTGCCTGCAGTATTTTGAAGGATCTAAGCATGCCTGAAGAAGCTCAGATAGCCTTCCAGTGGAGAAGCTGCATTTATCAGAAGGTTTACTAAGTTAATCATCACAGGGTGAATGAATATTCTCCATTTCTAGAAGACAAGTGTCAGATGTATTCTGACAGAAAAAAGGATGCAATATTTTAGATAATCCAGAGCAGAATAAAGCTACATGATTTGTGGCGAAGGTACTGCCAAAAGTCTGACAGCAAGCTGGATAAATCAATCCTGAAACAACACAAGTCAAACAGCCTTAGCTATCAAACAATTTTGGATACATGTTGCACATCCATTACATCAGTACCGGAATAAATCTACAAGCAGGTGTATTTCTTGAGGCACCTGAAAAACATTCTAACACTACTGTCATTTGACTCAAATACAGCACCAAGAACATCCTTGATCTTGCCTGTAAATTTCATCCAGTTCTGCTAATACAGAGACAGTGAAAGACAAAGCGACTAGAAACCAACTGAAAAGCACTTAAAGTATCCGTAATAAACCTAAGGTTCCAAACTGCAGTAATCAAGCAGTTTCAATATGGTACTTGATTGTACTGACTCTCATCTGAGGGTCTGGGGGAAGTTATTTCAACATTAGTTGAAATAACGTAGAGTTTAACACTCACTCTCCACAAAATGTCATTGATAGCAGTCTGACAGACACACCTCCTTCTACAGAGGAAAAACAATACTACTTTCATTAGAGCGGGAATTCCATCACAGAGGTCCAGTTTCTGAGAATAAACCAGTCTTTTCAAGAGACTAACCACTTTAAAGTAAGGGAGAAGGAATTGTCATTGAAAATTATCCATGACAATTTATAACAAGAATGAAGACCAAGGTAAAGTAGAATCCAAACTGGATTCACGATTCTAAGATGCTGATTGTAAAGCATTTCCTCGACCACCCGTTACAAATTTGTACAACATTATCAAACTGAACTTGAATTTTCTTCATTTTTTTTCTTAATAATGTCTAGGCACTGAATTACTCCAATAATTTTGTTTAAGAAAGATGAGTTGTAAAGCAAATTCCATCATTACTGTATGCCTAAAAAGCCTTTCAAAGGAGTTAGGGAAGAAAAAATCCATTTGTACCTGTTTCTTCCAGCCATACCGCTTTATATTTCCTTTGTTTGGTATTGAAAGCCAACCTTCAAGTCTTGATTCTAGTTCAAAAGAAAAAAAAATAAAATTATATATTTAATGATAATAAATAAAAGTAACACAAAGCAAACTACTACTAGAAAGGAAAATGTACTACATGCTATAATAGGCAATTACCTATTTAGCAAAGCAGAATACAAAGCAGAGCTGAATTAAATGGAGATAAGCATTTATTTCATGCTCCATCACAAGCTAACACTATTATATAGTTACTGCAGAATAAAGTGAAACTGTTTTCCTTGATGCCAATATTTTAACATAAATAGTTTGCAAAGGGTCAGGCACAGGGAGACTTTGCTTTGAAAATGTGTTACAGCTTAAACAGAGGATAATTAAGAGATTTTCAATGTAAATATCAATTACACTCATAGGGGCTACATGGAAATATTCAGCAGGAAGATGCAGCAAATAAACCAGAACCACATTTTCCAAGGGAAACAAAAAAGGAGAGCGCACAAGAGCAAGCAAAGCTACACAGGTGTTCCATTACTCACAGAAGATAAGCATAGGAGATAAATAAATAAGGAATGCAGGAAGAATCAACTAGATATAAAGAATAAGAGACAGACATTTTATTCAAATTTTCAGTGGACAGTTTTCTGAAGATTAATGTAATAACTTGTTTTGCTATCACAAAACCACTCATTTAACAATTATACAAAGCAATGTCGCAAGAATAATAATTCTGCCTAATGTGAATTATTGTCTTAAAACTTCCTCCAGCTGATACTGTCATTATTTTTTTCTTTTTGATAGCTTTTTTAAAAATGATGTAGCCAGGTAATAGAATTGAGAAGCCATCCTGACTATCTTGACTCTGCTAATCTAAACTGACATAGAAGTCTCAGAGTTTTATAAATGGAAGAATGAAGTAATGAAAATTTTCACTTCAGAACTATAAACAAACATCAATTTTTTAAAAAATCATATAATATTCTAATCCTTATAGAAGTGTTGATTCTGTAAAATAAAGCATCAGTACAGAAACAAAGCTGATAAAGAATGGATACATTAGTTAACTTGAACAGCAGCACTAAAAACTTAAAAGACATCAGGTTAAAATTTGCTGAAACATTTTCCACAAATATTTGTGTAAAAAATGAGCTGCTGGTTCCCTTTATAATCCCATGACAATTCTGTGAGGTTCATCCCAGTAAGCTGTGAAAAATACACCCAAATATGCAAAATATATTGTCTTTGGAAAAGATATATTACTTTGTTTTGTAAAATTACAAGAAGACTGACAGCCCAACTTTTTACAAGGCATTAAAATTAGGCTTGGAAAAAAATACAGCTTTACAACATTAGCCATACAGCATACAATATTTAAAAGTGGAACATACTTTAAAAAAACAGAATCACCTCTTAACATTTCTCCACAAACAGAAAATCCTCAAAATACTGGGGAGGAGAGGGGTGGGGCACTGAACTATCAAAATTCCAGGTGGGAGAAAAGCAAGTTAACAGAACTCTTCCAACATGAAACTTGCCTGGAAAAAAGAGAAATACACTTCCCCACCTCTCAAATCTGTGTAAGAATTGCAGGGTGCTGGGAGGCTGCTTCTCCTCCTCCCAGCTCTTGATATTCAGGGGTTTTGGAACAGGTAAACTATTTCCTTCGTGTTTGCAGGCATCACAACTAATTCTTACCTTATTTTGAGTATTTGTTCCTTAATGATTAATTTTACATCAAGAGAAGATCATTTCATTTGTAGACATTTTAGAAATATTCCAAAGCTCTAGTCTTCTGTTGCAAAACAAAGTGATTACCCATGACTAAAGAATATACTACAGACTACTGTGATTCAAGAGGAACACTACACATCTGGAAAAAGAGAGGCAAATGAAAATTGAAGGGAGGTCGAATAATGACCATTTTTAAGATGCATCGGGTACTATAATGCTTATACAGACAGCATAAGGAGGAGTATTTTTCTAAATTCACTTTATTTCAGTATGTTTTGAAAAAAATTTCAAAGGAAGTGGAAAGTGGACGAACTGTTAAAAGTGAATTGGTTGACATTCTTTTCTGTTCATTACAAGTCTATTTTAGTGATCAAATACTATTTGAATGAGGAATAATTTCTGAGCTGTGAATAATGTCTTGCACTTGAAAATATTTTCTGAATGTACTCCTTTTCAGCAAAGCCAACATTTGTCTGGAACTAAATGTACTCTTGAAAGGGCAGATGATCCCTTTCGTTCCATCTGTGCCAAAAAGGTTTGTCTTGAGTACTATTTACGGTGCATTTTTATTTCCCTTGACAGAGTTAGCAAACAACTGCAAATGCTTATCTGGATGTTTCACAAATATCTGATCCAGAAGAATAATATTTATGAGAGTTCCGATTAAGTAGTTAAAAAAATATGGGCTATCTAGATTATAAAAGAAGAATCTTTCAGCTTTGTCTCTAAAAGGAGTCTGAAACCTACTGCCTGACAACTTCCCTGTATTTTGAAAGAATCCCAGAACCGATCCATAGTATTCCCAATCCAAAAAAATACAAGATAGGCCTCGAAAATATCTGATGGCTAGCTGGATTCAAACAGTGTATGAAGAAAAAATATCTGTGAAAGGTACAGTTATTATAATTATCTGCCAGAATATATTAGAACATGAATTTGCATTCTAAATATCTTTGTGGCTATTATTCATATTGCCATAACTGTAATTCAATACATTAAACAGGAGTTCTAACAGTATGTCCTCAATAAAATTACAAGAGACAACCATTACTGTAATGATTTATGAGTCTACTTGTTGTTTTGGAGCTGAAATGCCCTTATAATCAATACAGTATCTTCTCCGTTTTCAGGAATTCCTGCACCTCAGGCTCTTCCCATAATAACAGAAAAAAATTGAGATTACTACCTTACTAACTTCTTGCAGTCCATATTCGAAAAAATTGTTCACCCAGATGGTCCACATTCATTATTCTATCCTGTCCACGTAAGACATTACTTAATAACATACACTGTAAACTATTCTGTCTTCCAGTTAAAACTGCAGGACAACTCAATTGTTTAAATTACATTGCAAATCAGATTAAAAGAACTAATTCACAACAGGTTAAGTGCCTTAAGTGCCCTGTAAGGATCAGGAAAAACCCCTTGAAGCTCACGACTAAGTTTCGTCTTCACAAAGAAGAATTCCACTAGCAAGTCTTAATATTTGCATGATTGTAAAATCTAGCCAGAAGGAAGAGGCCTTCTAAAGGCATCATAAAAAAGCACATATTTCAGCTGTTTCAGCAAGGAATCTAATGTGAGATATCGACTGAGAAATGAGCTAGTTTCCAAATTGATTATCAGAAGTGAGAATTATGGGAATTGCTTAGAAGTGAGTACAAGGAAGACTTTCCTCTATCCTTCCCATCAGGAGAAGAAAAATCCTGAGACCAGCCTGGATCACCTGAATAACCCAATCCTAACCTTGGGATCAGTGTAAATTGTCCTGGAGGTACTTGAGGGGAGGGCTATTTAATTCGGTGACACACAGACCACCTCCAAGTGAGATGTAGCTGTAAAGAATTCATTTACCTTGAGCTTGTTCTAAGAGCTTATCTAAGGTCTTCTGAACCCAAAATTTTACAAGATGCTCTTCCTGTAAATTATGAATTCTCTTTTTGTAGCCTCTCTGGTCACTAGTATCCTAAGCTCCTTGAATAGGAAAGAGACTGTCCAATAGCCTGATCCCTCCACTTCTGGCATGCAAGATAATGCTGCCAATATTAATATTGCACCATTTCATATCAAGATTTTTTTTCCCCCTCAACTAAACCAGAGACTGCCCATCACTGGAATTGAAACCATGGAGTCATTCTATGTTTACATTATTTTGTGTTTTCGTTTTTTCCCTGGTGATATTTTTTTACTGTGACTAAGAAAACAGGAAACGAAATAAATCATACTATAGTTATTTATTAGTAATTCTAGTTTTTGCATTAAATATTTCAGGAATATCTTTCCCTTAAAAGCAGATGTATCAGCTAGAGAATCTTGTTGACTACCCATCAGATCCACGTCTTAAACAAGAAGCTATTCTATTCATGCTCTGAAGAAATGCCTGTGTACGAGCTCCTCACCAAAAACACTGACCAAATATTTCAGAAAACATCTGAGAACAGGAATGGAAATGCTACAGAAGTGATGGGAAACTAGCACACAGTTGAAGACAAACATGTTCATACTACTAAACTGTAACAAATGAACTGCTGTGGTATGCCACCTTCTGTTTTGAAGAATAATTATTTGGCTTGCAGAAAAATAACTACACGCTAGATAATTTGGATAGAAGGAGAGGTAACCTGGAAGGAATAGAGATATTGTCTAAGCTGCCAACTATCAAGTTAGGAAAGCTAAACTACAGATAGAATTGAATCTGGCCAAAATCATCAAGGACAACAAGAAGGGCTTCTACAGGTTCCTCAGTGACCAAAGTAAGACTAGGGAAAATGCAGGCCCTGAAGGAAACACTTTTCATAAAGGTGTTACATTATTATGACCAACAGACAAGATTAAGGCAATTTGGGGGTCAAGATACAATCAAGATGGTACGTAAATGCTGGCCCTTTATTGTATTCACTGTACATTGCACACTGCAGTCACTATATTCAAACAGTAATAATGACAGCTGTAAAGATATTCTTTCCAGAGAAGTGGACAGAAATTATGGTAATACTATGCCATAAGGTAGTAGGAATGATGTGAGAAGTTAAGACTTGGATACGAGCACCTTAGCCATGAAATTGACAAATAGAAACAGACAGTACCTTCCTAAACTACACGTACGAGCAAAATTAAGTACTTAAATGTGCTTTTCTCTTACCTGAAAGATTTCCATCCGTTTCATCTGTCGGGAGACTAGCAACACTGGTGGAATCCATTCCTTGCTGGAGGTCCAAAATTTTCCTTCGTAGTTGTTCTATATCACTCTCTTTACTATCCAGCTGCATCTGTAGCTCATTCCTGTATGTAGATTCTTCTGCTAGTTGCTGTATTTATATACACATACATAATTACCTTGATACCAAAAATATGGTAGCAAAGTATTTTAAAAACAAAACTCATTAGAATTTGAAAAAATGCAGTAAACACTTTTGATGGAATTAACAAAAATTATTGTAATAGAAATGCTCCTGAAGTCTGGGAAAAATGTTAAATATCAAAGATATCTAGGAAAAAATGTTAAATATATAGATGAAAAAGAAAATTTTAATAGGAATTTTAGTAGAATATTTGTTACTTTTTTTTTTTTTTTTAAAAGACCTCTGCCTTCCAGAGAAAAACTATGTACGAACTGTATGCTACACAATATTCAGTTTTTATAATGTACCAATAGCTTCCACAGTTAAGAATTTACAAAGGGGAAATGAAGGAGAACAAAGACAGCTTCACACTTCCCAAGTTCTCTACCTCACTAAAGTTCCATAGACCAGTACATTTGGAAAAAAATTCCTTTCCTCAAGTGGACTAGGAGCTTAACATTTTTCCTGTGCAGAGAACTTCATAATGTGACCAAAATTAAGATTATTTTACCGCTTGCATTTCATTGACCTCCCTTTGGTATTTCACTACCATCTGATTGAATTTTTCTTTTTCTTGATTAAGCTCTAATTGTAGCTTTCGGTTTTCCTTATCTTTCTTCCTCAAATCTTGCATGCTTGCTTTCTTTCTGTCTATTTTAAAATCTTTCCGATTCATTATCTCAGCCAGTTTATTGACAGCCTGTAAAGAAAAACAGATCAGTAAGAAAAATTATATATGCAAGCAAGTTTCATACAAAGCTTCCAAGTTCATCTTGTTAGAGGTTTAGATCAAAGACTTGCATATTTTTGCTAAGAATGGTGGAGTTATATATAAATCATTACAATCGATTCCAAAACCAAAAAATGTGTCCTCCTGGATACACTAAAATGTGTAACTCAATTACTGAATTTATCAAACTGATGCTCATTTCAAAAAGCAAAAACACAAACAAGAACTGCAAAAGCCCTCCTCTTCCTCAAATCCAACTTCTCCAGTCACCTCCATCTGTCTTTAAAAAGGTTTCCCAAAATTACAGAAACAGTCAGTACAGCAGAACTTTTGTTACCCCCACAAAATATGTCACCAACATAACTGTTCCTTACTCATGTTAGAAGTAATACTGAAAAGTACTCGGCATCAACTTTCTTTCAACTGTAAATACCAATACATATACCAATACATCATGATTAATATAAATTTAATCTCAAGCTCAAAGAGTTAGTGGCACAAAAAATGAATGAGAATATATCTGATATATATTAATTTATTAGTTTAATATTAATTGTCATTAATTTATTCAACTGTATAAAAAGTAATACCTGTGTCTTCAGAGTTCTCTCAGTGTTGATACTCTTCTCATAATGCATTCTAATATTATTGATTTCCTCCTCCTTTTTTATTTTGTATTCTGTTAAAGCAATATTCAACTTTGAGATTTTAGGACAAGGTAAGAAATCCTAAACTTAATCAATTCTATAATTTTAACATTCTATTTCTCCATATTCCTATTATGTTATCTAAAGTGCAAAATACAGTTTGCAATGATAGATATTACTGCCCTACTGCTACTGTAGTAACAGATAATTACCTGAAGAATATCTTAGAAAGGCACAAAGATGAACTACTACAAACAATATGCGTGTGTTTGTTTCCCAGTAAGTTTGTTGCTCTACTCCCTTGGTGTTTGCTCTACCAAAAATGTTTCTGCCATACCAAAAACATTAAGTAAATAGCCATACAGAATAGGACTGATGTATCTGGACCCACATTCAGCACAGATTCTGAAGTGAGGCATAAAGTATGGAGGAAAAGACTTTTTAAGCAAAGAATGACTGTTACATTACCTCTCCAACCCATCCACCCACACCAGTTACTCAAATTTTATCAGTCTTTGTATCACACCTCCAGTCTCCTGATTTGTTTCCAAAAGTTCTGGAGTATGCATTCCACTGATAAGGATTTCTCCACAAAAACTACAAGCAGTTGAAGAATAATTTTCAAATACTTATGAAGTAACAAATTTCATAAACAAAAAAACACCAAGCAACTGAAAACTGCTTTCTCGCCCTGTCCCTGGCAAATCCCTGATATTAACCAAAACACAGAACAAAGGGAAAACAAACATTCTTGTATGCCTTCCTTCCTACATAGATTTGCAACAACACTGGCAACACAACTGGTAAGGCTTTTCCTCTCATAGTCAACATATATTAAAATATGCAGTCTGATTATATATTCCATATGTTCTATATATTCTTATATAGTCTGAATGCATAAAATCAAAATGCAAATCCACTGATATGCACAAGATCGTAATTCTGAATTCAAGTGACATCTTAAGGAAGCTGAAATATCGATGCAGCCTCACTGTACATACTGGAGATGGAAACAAACACTTCATTAAGTACATTTTATGCAGTATGAAAGGAGTCCTTAACTTTCACGCACTCAAATGCATGGCTGGCAGAAAAGGGTAGAGAGACAGTATGTGGAAGAGCTGTAATGAACAGGCATTCCTGCAACACCTGCAGGAACTTATGTGCTAACTTGCTTTCAAAACTGAGGGAAGCAAGCCTTGAGGATCACTTTTTGCTGTCTGCCAAAGCTGTGATTTAAATTATTTGCCAACAGTAAAGGTAGTACATGGAAACAGAATGTAAAATTAGTGGCACTTTACACGGAATTTCAAGATGAAAGCAGTGACTTATTTTTCCATCAAGCTATTTCACCACTATGGAAGACATACAGGACTTTCAAATTTCCCACTTTCATTTTGCCACATGCTTCCAGTTCATTTGTGCTTCATAACAAGTGATTTTAAACTCCAAAGATAACATACCTTCCTCCTGCTTCCTGATTTTTTCACTGATCTCTGAATTTTCTTTTGTTATTAAATCAACGTCCTTGGTTAATGTGTTATTAGTTTCTTCGAGCTAGATGAAAAACAAGCACATTTTAAAATAAAGAATTTTCCATAAATAATAAAAATATTTATAATGCTATTATTTTCAATTCACTTAATCTTAGTCTTTTACTTGGAATGTCTTCCTCTGAGTGCATCCAAAAAAATCTGCTTATCGTTCAAAACTGAATTTAAAAAAAAATCTAATCTGTCTTGATTTACCAGAAGGATAAAAATATCACAGTCCCAGAAAACATTTTTAAAATGATCTTTGCAGAACTGACAACACTGTAGTATATAATCATAAATCCAAGCAAAGTTAGATAGATCGCAGTTATTCAATGTGACAGTTCAAGATTTTGTGGCACTTTGGAAAAAATAGTACCAGGGGTTCTTTTAAGGAAATAGTTTATTAATGGGGAAAACCTCAAGACTTCCAAGTACTGGTGGTTTTTGTTTGTTTTAAGGACTAAATTTTGCAATAAGATTCTGTAACACACTACACAAATTTACAAGACTTTAAAAATATATTGGGCAATTACAAGAAATGACTGGAAAAGGCTTAATAACCAATTACAGACATTGGCTTGATTTTCAGTCTGGCTTCACCTCAGATTTTCATCTGAGTCTACGTTTGTTTGAGACTTCAGATGGTGGACACTCAAAACAGTTAAATCCCAACTGAGTTCAAACCTAAGATACTGAAATAATCATCAGTTGTGCCCACTAGACCTTACAAATAAAAAGATACATTTTATCTTTCCAGTTGGAGGATATAGAGAGGTATTAATTAGAGCATAATAATTTACCCTTCTAATGATGCTGTCCTTATCTGTCATTTCTTGTCTATGTCTTGATGCTGCTTTTTTGCTTTCCTGACCCAGTTCAAAATACTGTTCTTCAAGGAGAGCTCGTGCCAAGCGTTCCGACTCAGCTTTGGTTTCAGCTAAATCCAGCTGTGTAGTGAGTGTTTCTCTGTGAAAAGAGTAAGATTTTGCGTTCCCTATGCAAAATATTCCATATTTTCAGGAAAAAGCGAACAAACCCAGATTATATCATCCAATTAGCTGTCATTATCTTAGTTTCTTAAGAAAAATAAGATTAAGACCACAAGCTGTTTTTGTTATATTTTGATGGACTACACATGTTACAACAGTAAGCTTACTGTAATTCAATTCAAATTTCAATCATCCATGAAACACCAACCCTTCAGAAATCAAGTGTCAAGTTATCATGCTTTAAGGAATAAAAAAGGCAAACTGGGTAAAGTTTCTGAACACATACAGTGATTCTACGTTTATGCAACTCTTTGCAGAAAGAGTTGCAAATTCTATCTACAGCTCGAGAGGCAATTCAAACTTTCTTGCTCTTGCTTGGAGTAAGTTCTTTTATTTGCCTGCAAAGAAATCTGCGTAAATGACAGTGGTCAGTCTAGCACCCGTGAGTCAAACATACTCAGCAACATGCGACACGGCTCACAGCATGGGGAAGGAAATAAAAGTGGCAATACATTACTGCAGTATGGGCTCATAAGTCCTTCCTGCACTGCAAAATAAAATGTGTTTTTTGCCATGAAGTACGTATTGCCAAGGAATTCACTGATTTGACACATCTGTAGCAGATACAGGCCTCTACTGTAAAGTTAACCGTTGAAGTATATTTGAAGTTTGTCACAATTCCCACAGATTTATACATGTGAAAAACATTTGTAATGAAAACAAGATTACGGTGAACAGTGAGGGAATCAAATAGAAGGAATTTATTAAAATAACTGATAGTAAGAAAAGAAGAGCAAACAAACCAGAGAATAGAAGAAAGTCTTCTTCCTTTCCCTGTTTTGTTTGCTTTTTAACTTGGATACTGTTCTTGACAACTTTGTGTAGATAGGTCTCCTATCATATTTATTACCACATCATTTTTTTCTCCCTTTCTTTGCTGACCAGAATGCACCAAACACTAACAAACTTCTCCCTTTCGATTGTTTTGCAATGCTGATGCTCAAGCGCAACAGGAGACCCTTATTTTCAAGAAATTCTGACTCATGAGTAAGACTAAATCTCCTTCTTCAGAATAAATATAAATTAATGAATTGGAAAAACAAGCTTAGAAGAATTATTTCCTTATTTCATAACTTAGAAATCATTACACCACTATTAACAAAATATTGGATTTACATAACTAGCTTGGTTGTAAGCAACTACAGCATATTAAACTTAGAATTCAAAGTATAATCATTATATTTATCTCAAATTATTCTATTGGCTCTAGAAATATACTAAATATTTACCAGGATGGTACAATCTAATCAAAAAGATGTTTTTTTCAAGCAAAAGGAAAACTACCACAGACTGGAAACCTTTTTCAAAATTTTTACAACTTCCACATACGAATCAAGTTCAAGCAAATATGAACAGCCATGTTTGTCTCTGCCAGCACAGGCAACATGCTGTGTATTTGCCATCTTAAAAGGTGTTACAGAACAGCTTTGAGGCCTGTTTGGGGTTGAAAGAATTTAACATTTTACATCTGATTCAAAATCTTCATGAGTTAGACCACTCTATGGAAAACTTATGTCTATTTAACAAACACAATGGGCATACTTTTCGTTTTGCAATTCCTGCATTTTTCTTTGAGTTTCTTTATTCTTTTCATCAATTTCCTCTTTCAGCTCCTTAACCTGAGTTTTGTAAAGTGTCTACAAAAGAAAGCAGAAAAAGAGAGAATCATTAGTCAAGTTCCATACTAAAATTTATGGGTTTGGTGCTTGGTTGGTTTTAATCTGTCAAATCAATGTATGCCAGTACTATCTTTAATGGAATTTCCTCCTCAC
Source organism: Nettapus auritus (assembly GCA_011076525.1). Classification (NCBI taxonomy): domain Eukaryota; kingdom Metazoa; phylum Chordata; class Aves; order Anseriformes; family Anatidae; genus Nettapus; species Nettapus auritus. Next base: position 104,437,474 of record CM021766.1, on the reverse strand, counting down.
CTGCCCAATACACTCTTTCGCAGTAGCCTGTGTGTTGGGACCTGATCTGACCAGGTTTGTTTTCAGTTTTCTAGGCTGTTTTTTGACACAATTATACAAACACAGCCACCCACAAAAGGGAAGGAAGGCACCTGGGGAACAACTGAGAGGTTCTCTTGGAAACACCAGGATCAAACTGCATCATCTTTTAGCATCCCTATCTCAAAATCTAAGTCAAACTAAAGCTTAGTGAGTACTGTTCTATGCTTCCATCTGTTGTATTTTTTGGTATATATGCTTCTTTTCTCTTAGACTGAAAGAATTTCTTGTGTACAGACTGACTTTGTATTAATAACTGCTTCAACAGAAGTCTTACCAATATGAATAACTTGTGTTCCTAATCACTGTATTAACACCACCACTAATTCTGTACATACAAATTTGATCTTCTACAATAAAGTACTTTTACTACGTTTTCAAAGTGGATTATGAATGTCTTCTGTTTAGACTACACGCTTGTGAAAAAAGAAAACTGAGAATGACACAACACACTCCCTTGTTGGGAAACTTACGGAGAAATGCAGAAAAACCTTTAACACACAATAAAATTATAATGATATGCTGTGTAGTAAATGCCTTTTTTCCCTCTCTTTACCTCCAAGGAAGAACTGAATTTAAAGAGTACTTCCCAAAGTGCAATGTATCCGTGTGCATTCACAAATGTATTTGAAGTTCAGGCCTTACAGAGGATCTCATGCTATTTTTCTGTTCACAGAAATAGAACATATCACACTAAATCCATAAAATACACATCTTGTCTACATGGTATACAGAATAAGGCTCTTCTGTACTCTTCAGGGACTTGGGTGCAGAGAATGTTTTTAGAAAGATGAGGAGTAAGTGCAGAATGATACTGGATCTATGGTTCTTAAATAGGTAGATCAATCACATGGAATATATTCCAGTATACATGGAGATTTTGAACTCTGTAGAGAGTTTGCACTATGTCAGAAAAAGACCTCTTTTCCAAGGTTAAGATACCAACTATTCTAATAAATAATACAGATGACTGAGCTATTCATCTTAACACACAATATGACAAACAACTAAAAGGCAGCATATCAAACAGACTGTCTGTAACATTAAACTTATGTTCTCTAATTTATTGTTTATTTTTTGTGTTTCAAGCACTTTTTTGTGAATTGATGTCTTACACAAGGTTATTCTGATTAACATTTAAAAAACGTAAATCTGCAAAACTACTCAACTGTTCAATGATTCCATGTCAAAATGTAACATTCAAGATTCTTAGTGATCCTTACCGAAAAATACTGCTCAGCTTCAAGCTGATCCTGAAGCTCACGCATTTGACCTTCATTTCCTCTGTACTGTCTTTGAAAGAATAAAAAAGGAAACAGTGTAAAAAGTCAGCTACGAACAAATGACAAAAGCTGTTTCTAACCAAAAGAGCATCCCACAGTGATTTTATATTTGTGCACACATTATTTCCAAGACCTACAGTTTGCTTTACCCTAAAATTTGGATTTAAGTACATGCTTCATTCTACCCCGATGATTGTTTTAATTATGTAAGGAGAAATGCTGAGTTATATTTTCAGCTGAAGGAATCTATGATAAAAGCATTATTAATGAAAAATGTTGTCAGTCAAATTAAGAAAAAGAATAAGGTAGTTAAAGCAGATAAGGATGTTGCCTCCCATGCAGTAAAACCACAAGTCCCAGATGATATCAGAAAGTAGCATCACATTCAATCCACAAGTCAAATTTCAAACAAAATGGCATCTATGCTGTGATGTAAACAATGAGCCAAGGACTGTTCCGAAGCATAGCTCAAAACAAGACTATTCCAACACTGAAGGCTACATATAGAAAATATGCAGCTAAAAATACTTTTAGTTTAGGAAGAAATGCCTATGCGCCAGACAACTATTTTCATGAATAAAAACAGGCAAAACAATGTATGTTCAACTAAGCAACTTTCCTCATTTTACTTCAGATTTTTACTTACTTTGCAAGTTGAGCCAACTCAGCTTCCAGTAACCTCTTTGCTTCCAATAACGTATTGATTTCCTGTTTCAGTTGCTTCTCAGAACCCTTCAAGTTATCTGCTTCAAAAGCTTGTGCCTTTAATTCATTCTGTGCCATTATTCTCTTATTCGTCTCTTGCTCTAGCTGAAATGTCAGATTCTTTACCTAAACGAGAAGTTATTTCGGTTTAGAAGCATTTGCTGAATAGCTAGTTACATGAAGTTGAAAGTTTCATTTATGGATTACGTATTCAACACTACTGCCTAGATGCTACATATTGTACAACATATGAAAATATTCTGAAATCTCCAAACATTTCAGTACAACAACCTTACAGAAAGCTTCTGCCCTTACAGAATGTAATGGTACAACACCACATGACAAATCTTGCCTATACATTGTTTATTTCAAAGGCCCAAATGTATTTTATCGATCTTATCTTAAAAGCAACAATGAAGGAAACCCAAGTTTTCTGCTGAAAGGTCCTGCAAACCACTCTTCAGTTCTACCAAGATACGTATTATAAAAGAGTTCAGTGTAAGTGAAATTTATTTTCTATTTCTTAATGCAACTATAATTTCTTATTTATATGGAAAATTCATAGTGAAAATTCTACTTACTTCATCTTCTAGTCTTTCCTTTTGCTGAAGAAGGTGTTCCAGTTTCTGCTGAGATTGCTTCAGATCAAAGTCTAGCATGGAACACTGTTTTTCAGCCTGAACTATTCGATTCTCTGCCTTTTCTCTTGCTGCCCTTTCTTCCTTTACTTTTTTTTCCATTTCTAAATGGGATTAAGGGAAGAAAACCAATGAAAATGCATGTGTAGCATCTGCAAAAATCTCTTTATAAACAGTCTCACATTTATATTTATGAAAGTCTTACACCCTAACATTTTTCTGACCTTCTTGTTCAGCTATTTAAGTTCTTCAGCTGTTAGATGAACTGACTACTGAATAAAAGCTTCCTGGCATTGTTGCAAGAAACATTTTTAAAGAAATATTAATTCCAATTTGCAATCAAAGTATTGGAAAATTATCATGACAACTGCAAAATAAACAGTAAAAAAAATCCGAAATTCAGTTTCTTGAAGGAATCACTATAAAATGTTACAGACAAAATTTCATTTCCATGAATGGATAGTAGAGGGAAAGAAAATAAATGCTTTCTTAGCTTTCTGAAAAGTTATAAACTCCACATGTAGATACCAATGACCTTCACAAATAAAACTGATATATTCAACTAAGTTATCATGACACTTATTTGATTCACGGATGTTTATGTATAAAAGAAACTTCACCACTTCAGACAACACTTGTAGAAAATCTGTATTTTTAATGCGGTTACATAGTTGTGAACGCCCCAAGACATCTCTGTCTTGATAATACATTCTTTCAATTCCATTTAGCATTAGCCAGAATTATAGGATTAAACAACATTTTAGAAGCCAACGAAGGTTCTGAATTGCAAAAGCAGTAAGCAATTCAAAACATTATGGAATTGTATTGTAGAGATATCGTGTTAGAGAAAATAATTTAAAATTGTACTTTTCACTACATTTCATAATTTTGATACACATTTTCTTTTATTAGGAATTAAACACTTGTGTAAGAGTACCACATTATTAGATCATGTGGTTTAAGGTATTGTAATTAAAATACTGTTTATTATTTATTTATCCAAAATTTGCAATAAATACTTACCACACATCGCAACTGATTTTGCCTCTTCTATTGACTGATGTTTGTCAGTTAACCGAGCTTTTGTCACTTTGTGTTCATTTACTTCCTGTTCTAGCCGGTCTTGTATTGACTTGAGTTTGTAGTTCAAATCTATCTCTAAATTATTCTTTTCCTAAAGATAAGAAAAAAAAGTTAACAGGTTTCTATAATAATTCTGAAATATCTGAAGGAATATTGCCCCCCTTCCCTTTTTTAGTGTTAACTTCTTGTTATGAAGAAATTCTCAATGTTATTTTTATTACTGTCACCTGGATGCAATTATGTTATTTCACTGTTGGTAGCCCCAGCCATTAACAGTAACTCACAAAACTAGCACAACAGATAAGCACTGAGAGACAGGACTTGCCTTTGGATCACCACTTCATATATTTCCAAATGAGAAAGATAACATTCTGCACCTTCCCTAACCTTCCAGAAGTGATAGTCTCTCTCTGGTTTATTTGGATAGGATACACAGCACTGAAAATCTTTACCTGACCTCAAAACACAGAGCTATGCAGTCCATTGGGAAAAAAACAGTGCAGGATTTCCTTTTATTCTTTTTCACCTGAATCTCTATTGTGGAGCAGGGACCATAGATATGAGGGGAACATGCTACTGACACTCTTTAGGAAGGTAAAAATTGAAATGGCTCAGCTCCACAGTTGATAAAAAAAAGTCTGGCACTGACCCAGCCAAATATAAATCAAGCAGAAAACAAAAAGGTTGTTTTTTTTTTTTTTTGTCATTCTTTTTACCATTTCAGTTCATAGATTTTTAGAAGGCAAGTCTCTGCAGCAGTGGTCAGAAAAGCAGAACAAAAATTACTTGCTATTTGCAAAGGTCTGGAACCTTGACTGTATAGCGAATGACAAACATGAATTTTACTCCCAAAGCTCCAAGAACCATCTGAGAACCTACAAGACCTTACCATCCTAATGAGATCATAAATCAGTTAGCACTATATAGCTCATCATTTTAACACAGAACTGATTTGGACCCAGGACATAAACCTAGCAACATTTATTATTACTATTTGAAAATAGTCAAAACTGCCAGTGAACATTAGCCTCATCTTACCATACCTTTTCTGAATGATTAAGCAGATCCTGTGCTTGTTTTCTTTCTGCTTCCACTCTTTCAAGATTATTTTTAAGGTTTTTTACTTCTTCTTGTAAAGTTGTAATCCGAACTGTCAAAAAATGAAATATTCAGTATTTATTACTAGACTTAAATCAATATTCTGGGACTGTAAAATATTCTTGCCTTCACATTTTTCATATATGCAAATGCTATACATTGTAAAGCAAACTGATCTTTTTAGCTACACCATTAGAAATAGTTCACAGAAAACAAATCACATGCAAAACCTGGTACCTGCCTTCCATCACTCCCAATATCTAGTATGAAAACTTCTTTCCATTAATGCAAATTCTGCTGTGCTATGCAACGAACACCTTTTCTAATGTTAACTCCACTAATGTGTAAAATAAAATGCATTACACAGAGGCAATCTCAAATGGATATACAGGTGTTAATGAAATACATATTCACCTAACTGACTTGAGCATTCTTCCCTGAATGGATCAACTAATTAATCTCCCACCATCTACCAAGAGACCCTGTCAGGTATCAGATGTTTATATTAAACACTAAGTAACAGTATGCATATCTAGACTGAAAAGTCTGTACTAATTCCTTTAAAACAAAGAAAAACTTACAAAAATATTTTGATTACTCTATATTACACTCAATACCTTAGACAAAGTAACTGTAGTGTACAAGAATATACCTATCAATTCATTTATGTCCATCTACATTACAGAATGCTTCACTTAACTTTTACGTATAAAGAGACACTCCGGCAATACAAAAGAAACTGCAGGAGAGGGAAGAAAAAGTCCTCCTGAACCTTAGTTTTTCTGCATTCATTTGAGATGTGCTTTTATAATCAGCTGTATGACTGTTTGAAATACATAAAGCTATTTGTGTGTATACCAGCAAAGTACCTTACTCCTATGCCTTTCAGAAGAACCTCCCTTATGGGCAGACTGTTGAGTTGAATGTGGTCAAAAAAACCACATTTCTAAGTGCACAGAAGTCTTCTTATGCCATTTTGTACCTCTGGCTTACATTTAACGACAGGCTATACCAAACTACACTCCATGTCAGAGGAACTATACTCTGACTAAACTGAAATTAATTTACTATACTTAATGCATAGTAAACAGGCAACTTGATTCTTGATACTTCTTACCTTGTGCCAAAAAATGTAAAGTTGACCTTAAAAAACAAACACACTCAAAAGCCCTCAACACCTCTCTCCAGTCTATACCAATAAGCAAAAGATAGTGCCTCATGGGCAATGATTCTCAGTACTGCTGACTGATGATTTAGAACAGCACGTGAAGGTGCAGTATCCATTAGCACAGTCTATTATGGACTAACATATCTGAATAGTTTGTAGTACTAAGAATCGTAAGTATAAATGGTAAAGTGTTCCAGGTATCCAAATCCGCATCCCTTACTGTGCTTTTCATCTTAATCACAAAATCTCATAGACATATCACAGAAAGAAAACAAATGCAATTTAAGAACAAAGTAGCATTCTCTAAAAACACAAGAGGAGACAGAACAGGGTTACATCAACTTGGCTGCTGCACCAAGGTGGTATAACAGTGTTGTGTCTTCTCTAGCACTACCAGCTTTTCATATTTTTGTACCACAGATCTCAGAATTTTACCTAGGGCAGCCCTATAGACTTCAGTGGCTTCCTACAGCAAGCTCTTTGATTCTGATACTCCTTCTCCCAAGAGCCCCTCAGACACAACCACATCTTCAGGAATTATTTTACTACGTCGCATTCATTTTGCAGATTGCCTTTTCCTTTCTTCATGTCTTTTATAAATACGCTTTTCTTTTTTTTTTTACCGCAAAGTACAAAAAGAGAAAACTTACCCTGTAGTTCTCCAATGATTTCAGATCCATGGCTTTTGTCCCGTCGTTCTGATTCCAATGCTGCTTGCAGTTGGTAGTAATCCTTCTCCACCTGCAGTTTTGCACCTTCGAGGACTCTGCACCTTTCCTGCAGTTCTCTATTCAGTGATTCTACCTGACTTAATGACTTGCTCATTTCTGTGTTACCCTTTCTCAGTCTTGCTGCTGTATCAGATTCTGTCCTTAGCAAGTCATTGGCTTCTTCTAGCTGTTGGGGAAAAAAAAAAAAGTTTCTAAAATATAAAAATAATTTATAGGAACCAGTTTTATTATATCTGAACGCACAATACTGCTTCTCAGACCTAAGAAATAACGAAAGCAATGAACAGAAACAACGTACTTGTTTTTGTAATTGTGTTATCTTCTCGTTTGTAATTTGTGAATGCTGGTTGATTTTTTTCAAGTCTTCCATTTGATCTTTTAGCGTGGAAACTGAAGAGAAATTACATCATTAACACAACAGATTAAAAAAATCTTTAGTTTTTACATAAACACATTCAAAGTCTTGGCAAAGAAGTCCTTTGTTGGCTTTTTTCTTAGGTACATTTTTAGATCAAATTCTGTGCCTGCAGAATAACACACTGTAGAGAGGACAGAATACGACAAATACGTGTTCTTGTTAAAACTCAAATAGAAATAAACTCAAAATTTGTGCTCATGATTTGAAAAGATCCCTTTAAATGTTCAGTAGCACTTAATATGCTAAATTAGTAAATTATTGACAAAAAACACACCATATACCTCATCAGTTACAACATGCCAACACGGCATACCTTCATTTTCCACATTCCTCCTCCTCTCATTCTCTTGTTCAATTTTTCTTTGGTAGTCATTTATCTTGTGCTGCAGTACCATCTTCTCCTTCTCAATTTGAGACACTGTTGTTTCTAAGTTCCTTCTCTGATTTCCCTAAAATTAAAAGCATCGTCGTTTTCTAATAAATGATTCATAAACCAGCATCTCTGCAGCTAATTAGCTAAGGACACTGATGCATCATTTCCAATGAATGAGTTTCTGGCTCCCTTTAAAAAACATTCAGAAAAAAAATGTCTTTTTTTCTTTATACTTCTAGATTACAAATATACCAAATTACTGAAGAAGTTTTTGTTAACTTATTAATATTTATGTAACCATTAAATAGTATTAAGAGATGACATAAGGACTCAATAGAAAATCACCTGTACGTTAGTTTTTAGAAAAACTCATTTTGATAACTCCAGAAAAACTGCAATGAACAAGATTAAGTCATACGTTTAGCAGAAGAAACAATTTAAGTCAGTGCAACATGCAGAAACAGAAAGGTTTTGAAAATGAATGCAAATAAAAAGATATATCTCCCAATGCTATGTATTGAAATGTGATCATTTGGTCTCAAATTTGTAGTGAGAACAATTATTTTTTTGTCATGGGAGAAATATCTTAAATTGTGAAAGTACTATCTATATTCTTTACCCAACTAAGAAGGCTTCAATGAGGAAAAACAGTTACCTCTTCATCCAGTTCTTTCATTATCTTGTCTAGCTTTATGTTTGAAGATCTAAAAAGAAAAGAAAACCATTTAAGTAAAACGAGGATATATTATACATGACAAGTGTTTTTCTAGTTAAATAATTTGCGCTCATTACCGAAGGGCAACATTGTAACTAATTCTCTTTTGTTACAAGCATTTAAAAATCAAAGAAAACATTCAAATTTCATTGGAAATAGTTTGTAAAATACAGAAAGTATTTATAAACTTTGTTGCAGATTATTTATGCAAAACTTTAGGTACCACATTTTGTCCCTAGATCTGAAATGTAGAAACAGTGCATGTACACAACAGGCTATCGCTAAAATTAGAATATCCTGATGAATTGCTAAAAATGTCCTATACTTTTGAGCTTCTCAAATAGCTAAAATGGTTAATACAATAGTAGACAGCTCACTACTATGTAGAAAAACATTAAATAGTATTATTCAAAAGGCTCTGTTGAAACAATGTATTAGAACACAGTACTATAGGTAGAGGAAAGTTAAGTGCATATTAAAACCTCCAGTCAACTGGCAAAACACATTAATACAATGATTGTTTTTGCAGCTACTTATCTCTCTTCAGAGAGGTAGCGGGACACAGACAACATTACCTGGCAGGTACAATTAGCAGTTATAGCAACATATCCTACCTAACTACAGTAAAGAGCACGATGTATCAGAGGACAGTGTTGTGCTCTGACATCTTCAGTAGTGCTGCAGGAAGTACTGCGGTTACTGAATATATTTCAAGAAACATATGTCCTGCTTGCAGAAAGCAATCAAAGCAAGTGAACAGTGAAGTTGTGCATAAGTCAGGGACAGTGGGACCATGTCTCAGCCTAAGTTTTGCCTCTTTTTTTTTTTTTTTTTGAGGCTGTCAGGAAGACTTCAAAGGGAGAAGCTAACTCAAATAATTTAGTTGGCATGAATCTGAGTAAAAAATTCTGATTATCAGAAAAAAAAGTCTGTTTGTTCATAACTGTAGCTGCAAGAATTCCCACATAGCTACTTTAACATGGCAGAAAGAAGCCTTTAGAAAAAAAAAAATCATTTGTTTTATCTATCTGCCACAGGAAGGAAAATAAATGGGGTTCTGTAACAATTACCATATATTTAGAAACCAGAGAGTCAATTTTAATAGTCCAACATACGCAGTATATACAGTATTTTACGTTACTCAAAAATCAGCCTCATCAATGCATACCTCGGCCCATTAAAAAGAAATCTGAATTCAGAGATACCAGGTAAACTTAAATATGCAAGTGTTCAGAAAAAGCATTGTGTGGATGGTACTGAAAACGAAGGATTTCCTTAATGCTATATTCAAGAAAACCACTTTAAAACAATATTTGAATGATTTGAACCTCTGCCTGGAGCTCCCTTGGAGAACTATAGCACAATTCTTAATGTTATTCTGGTAATCCCTAAAGCAGTAATACAGAACTCAAGTGTTAGACGTATTTAAATTATATAAACAATTAAAGTTCAAAGTCTCACCTGCACTTTTGCTCCATTTCATCTTTCAACTGCATTTCATTATGTAGTTGTTCTTCCAACTCATAGATCATTTTCTGCATATTTTCCAGCTTTAAATATATTTTTGTACATGAAAGAACACGCATTAAATTGATGAACTTCAAAAAAGTATTCCAGAATATTCAGTACTACTTACGTTGTATCACAGCCTACTTCTATCTAAGCACTGTATTTTTAAGATGATTCCCCTCCCCTAAAAATCTAAGCAAGTTAGTTACAAGAAAGAACTTAATGTTACACGGTTATATCATTTGCACAGATAAAATGTTAAGGTTGTGCATAGTTCCGCCAAAATTCATCGGGCAAGGTTAGCTTTTCAAGTATTTTGAGAACTAGACAAGAGGTGTTACTGCAAATTATAAAGAACTATTTTATTAGCCTTAAAAGCGCTCTTTTTCTAGCATGAGCTATTGAATATATTTTACAAAACATCTTCAGGTTCTCAGTTCAGGGAGCAGAATCAGGCATGTCTTTTATTAGCAATGGGGGAAAATGGTCTTAACCTCTACTTAGTCAGGGAGAATTTTTACAGCTAGCACTGCACTAAGGGTTTGAAAGGAGTAACAGGCTCCAGATGTTAATACAGAATGGTACTATATGGCATTTACTGTTTGCCAGCAAGATAAATTCACAAGTTCATTCTTTCCATGCAGTCTCAAAATATCCACCTTCTACAGGATGCCTGTGCACAGTAATTTCACTCCAACAACAGCAAAATCCTCAGTAAACAACAAGATAGTATCGACTTTGAGGAAGCTCATTAAGTCAAGCCCGTGCTGATTCACTCTTCTAAAACTTCTCCACTGACCTGGTAAGGACTGCAGCCTTATTTAGCTTTCCCACATTTCCCTCAGCATCCTTAGAAGAGCATAGAGGAGAATTACAGTCCTAACCTAGATTCTCTTCAAAGCAATATAAGCAAGTGGTTCTGACACTTTGTTGTCTCGTTCCTTGTTCTAACTTCAAAAACTCTGACAATTGCCTGACTCATTTTGCACAATCATTCCAGGAAAAGGAGCAACAGAACAGTTCCTCCTATGTCCACCTCTTCCTCTTTTTCCCCCATAAAGTACATTTACAAGAACTAAAAGTGATCATGAAGAGGAGAAATTATGCTCGTCTTCATTCTTGATAGCAACAGTAAGTGACCTCAAAAAGGACTATCCTGTGTTCAGTCCTAAACTAGAATTTCAGTCTGCAGACATGTTATAGCATGCTTTATCCATATTAAATGGGAAACCTATAGTTGAGATTGGTTTTGCCTACTTCCAGGTAGGCGTTACTCTTAATCCCTGCTTTCAACCTTTACTCCTTCCAGTTCCAAGGAAGGAGCATCATGGTGCTCCCAAGAACCAGAGATCCTTTCTCATTTCTTCCTTTTCCTTTCTTCCATACTCTTAAGCTGCTCTCAAGTTCGCAGAGGAAGAACACAGACATAGCAACTGGGGACTAACAACAAATTTTATATATTTACTATTCCTTACTCTACGTATTTAACACTACCTACCAGAACACCTTGGAAGAACAAGGAAATACCGGAACAAAGACTTTTCAGCACTTGCATTAATTACTGGTGTAACATACAGCATAAGACCATTTGGAAGAGACAACGGTCAAAAACCACAGAGACTGCTGCTAAAGTAAACACCAAGGAAAAAGGAAGGACAGCAAGTACACAACACATTTATGCCATTGGTACAAACCACTGAGAAATGAAGCACGACTATTTAAAGGCTAGCTCTCACTTTAGCAAAAAGGGATCACATGTAATGCACAAACATAAAGGATCAAGAAGTTTCAACATAATTGCTCTTCCATTTCCTGATTACTCATTTTACAGCCCCTTCCAGACAGACTGCATAAAGGAATTAAATAGGATGGATGAGGAACAGGTCTAAGAAGACATCTGGCAACTGAAGTGTTCCCATACTGGATCCTACTGGTTCGCACCTCCATTGCTTCCTCTTGCTTCTTTCTCAATACTTTTACAGTGCTGTACCCCAAGGGGTCTACCTAAACTTGCCGAGCAGTCAAATGACATTGATGCAAGACAACAGGCTTCCAGAGCAGTTTTGCACAATCGGGTATCAATAAGCTAAACAATACCTTACGAAAACCCTGAGTCACAGTTAACGCATAATGCAATAAAAGCATTCCTGCATGTTTTGGTCTGACTACAGTGTAGAAGACAAGCAAAATCCCTCTGAAGCTGCCATTTTTTTGCTGCTGTTGTTAAACCCCAGCATTACGCATCTGGTTCTGCACCCTGAACAATGAAAAAACCTGAAGACCCAGTTCAGAAGAATCTGATGATCTCCTCCTTAATATCTGAACTGCTCAGAGGAGTTTAGGGTAGCACTAAATCAAAGAAAACGACCAGATCTTCAAAGAGGCCTGATGTTCAGTTACAGGACACCGAATTCCTTTTTTCTCCAACTTTAAGGTGCAGTTCTGTGAAGTTTTACACTCTTGCAACACCCAATGAATTTCTTGGAAATTTCTGGCACTCAGTCCCTCCCAAAAGAGCCTCAGTAACATGGCAAAACACAGACAGAGTAGATAACATTGTGTTATATTTCCAGAACTAATTAATTTGCTAACCATGTGTCAACATTACCGTTTTCATTGCAGCATGTAATGAAAGGAAAAACAGCTGAGAAAAACTGGGAGATAAAAGTACCCTGTAATCAAGACTTAACATTCATTTAAACCTATCACCCACATCCTTCCGCAGCTTCCCCTCCCCAAATTGTTACAAATCAGAAGACATTCAAATACCCCTAGCAATACTGACAGGGTTGTAGGGTTCTTTAACCACGTGCAGGTGCCATGCCAGGTAACCCACTAATTCTGCCAAGTCTATTTAATAGCTATATTCAAAGTCAACCAAAGGCCAGCACATAGCTTTAAATATCTGAAAATGTTTCCAAGCCTAGCTGTTTTTAATTTTGCCATACCAACAGCCACGTACTGACGAAGAAAACAAAAATTACGGAAGACATCAACTTACATAAATAGAACAATTCAGTGCTTAATAAATTCAGTTAACCCAATAAAAAACATAAGCTGTTCCCCTGCCCTTTACAAGTTTTCCTTGGGTAATACCATACACCATTAAAACATTTATATTACAAGTTTCAGAGAAAAAGGAACATGCATCAACATCTGCTTCTCTTTGACTCTAAATGGAAAACATAATAGACCAAGATACTAACATAGTAAATCAATCAAAGCTAAAAAGACATCTTTCAGAGTTCATTATCATTTTTGACTGTGTTTTCTACTGGAAAGAAAGCCAGTTTGAAAAACATCAAAGCAGTCTAAGGAAATTATCTTAATTTACACCTGAACTTACACAGAATCCAAGCACACCTTGTTTCTAACATATCAGCTTATCTTCCTGGTAACCTGATTGCCAAATGCTTAGGAAGCAGCAACTGAAAGACCTTCTGAACTTTCCTGAGAGATTGTTAGGTGAACTGCTATAAAAATGTAGCTTCTCAGTGCCCTGAATCCCAAAAGGTTGTGGGGGACCCTTGGGAAAAAGCAGAACACCTAAGCTTGGATATTTTATTTGGAAAAAAATAAAAATGAAGAACTCCCATGCTGCCATATTGTCTGACACCTCCCACTTGGCTCACAGGAAACTGAGGAACCTTAGCTCCAGCTCCAGTGATAAAACAGTGGGCTGCTGGAAAGCCCAGGCTTCCTTCCTATCACACTCATGGCTAGTTTGATGATCACCACAAAGCCAGTGTACAGCTGGGATAGATATGGCACTCTGAAAACATCGCACAAACTCTTCAATATTTATAAAGATAAAAACTGTGAATCCTGTTTCACAAGAAGAATATGCAGTTTCAGCTATTTTATTCCAATTTGTAAAAACTTGTGTTTTAGGAAGAACTGAAATTTGGTCTTTTCAACAACTTTGATAGGCAAGCAATACTAAACAGTTTAATTTTATTTATTGATCTCCCGTATTTCAAACACTGAGACAATTTGAGACATTTAATATTCAAATATTTTATACTCATATATGCAACAGATTCTTTTCTAGGGTACAATAAAACTGAAAACCAGTGAGACATACCACACTTTTATCCACATTGGAGCCTGTTCTGTTGTCATTGGAATTTTCTGCAGAGACAGATAAATACCTGTAACAACATCAATAGTCATTTTAAGAGTTGTTTAAAAGCAAGGTTATGAAAAAAAAAAAAACAGTATAACCATGATAAAAATAAAACCCTCGGATTTTTGCTCCAAAGTGTGGATAACCAAAGAGTAACAATCAGATTTTTCACTTCTGTACTTATTACATTTCAAGATTTGAGCACATTTACTTGAAATAAACACTATTAATTGTAAAAATTGTCTTCAAGCATAAAGCGGTAAGTTGCAGATGACCTCTTGAAAAAAGGATTTCTGCCAACTATTAACACAACCACTTTTCTTTTTTTTTAAATAACCATTAAAAAAAATCTCCGCTTTCCATGGTTACAACACTCTCATTGGCTTGCATCCCATAAATATTTATTCAGGCACTTATGAAACAAGTAGTAATGAAGCAAACTCTGCAGAGATTGTGTGTGTGTATATGTAGCTCCCAAAGTTACCAGGAGTTCCACACACAGTTTGTCCTGAAGTGAGAGTTATTTTACATAACTGTTCTCTAAAAATACCACAGATTTCTATTTGTCATGATTCTAAAAGTCATGTAAATAAATAAAAGTGACTGCCTGAGAATTCCTTTAGTATTTGGCGTGATATTCTTGGCCTGATAACTGATCTAGAGAGACAAGAAGGGTTCCTAACCCATCAGATTATGTTAGGAAGAAATCTCCAAGACGTGAGCTGAGGAAGACACGGATGCATCCCATCTTTTCTTTCACTTGAACAAAAACCTCCAAAACAAAAGCTGAAGACACCCTACAAAACCCAGGTCAAATTAAAAATCTAAACAGCTTACAGACAATCAAATAACAAAGAAAAATGTTACAGTTCCCTATAGAGAAAGGAGTTGGTCTCAAGTATAAGAAGTCACAATATTTTGCACACCAGGGCAACAGAGCAGAGAAAATGTGGTACTGAAGCAGGAAGAGCACCAGAGAAGACAGAGCAGGAAGAAACCTTTATCCTGAAGATTTCTGAACAAATCAGAATCCTGAAGAGAACACAAAAGCCACTGTGTTGTAAATGAAGTTCAATAATAAAGCACCAAATTTTCTAGTTTGCAATCAGTGAGATTACACCTGTAGAAAATATCCTATCCTAAAAGACTGTAAGACTTCCTTTAGTGACAAAAGTCACATCATGTTCCTACATCCCCACCGCTTTAAACTCTACAGCATACTTGAAGCATGACAAAAATCAAAGGAGATGGAAGACATTTGAACTTTTTCCTAAATACTCAATTGAACATATTGCAGCATAAAAAGGGAATCAAAATTAGGACTAGAGATTTAGCAAGTGCAAATGGTCATTTCAGACTTTTCAAGACTGTCACACCAGAGTATTACGGGATCAAAATCAGTTCTAGAACAGCTTTTTCGTTCCAGTAAGTATACAAAGTAACTACAGTATTTGGTAGACTTCTTCCACAAGAGCAAAATACAATTTAAGTTCTTTAAATTCCTGGTACTGTCCCCACCCCAAGAATTAAAAGGGGAGGGAGAAGCTTCAGTATGCTACTTCACCTTCCTCGATAACACATTCCAAAATCTACCTAAAAGGCAAAAATTAAGACTTTTTATTACAGACTAAAATCAGAACAATAAGAAAAATTCTTGGACTGCTGAAATCACACAAACTGTCTGCAAAGCTTGCAAGTCCCTCTATTCCTTACTATGCAAAAAGCAACAACAAATCCAACTCTTTGCAGAGATGGAAATAATTTCACCACAGGCTTGGAAAAGTGGTTCCTCTTCTATCCAATGATGGATAACATTTATTTCCTTAAAGGCTTTCCTAAGCTGAAATACTATTAAAACTAACAACTACAGGTCTCTCTATCTGACATGGTCTACTAGAAGACTTAGATCATTTTAAGCATGACTGACATACACAACAACTAAAAGTATCTCTCAAAGTTAAAGATTTTTGAATGTAGATAGAGCTATCGACAGTGCCTACAGTAATAAAAACTGTCAAAGTATGAATCAATGTAATTTCAACTGGTATCATTTAAAGTTTCCTAAGCAACAGTGAAAACACTAAAGCATCACAATCTCACTGCAGCTGATGAGTACTTTGAAAAAAGAAGAATTTATCACAGGTGACAGGCAAGTAGAAAATAGAGTATTTCTAGTACGCCAGAGAGAACCTAAGACAAGGTTTAATTTATCACATGCCTACAGTGATGTGAAGCGTGGAATCCCTGTATAAAATTCCCAAACTGTGATTTGCAATGAAATAAACTGACATTCACATCCCCAGTTCATAACTATATGGATACTTCAGTACTCTGTAGGCAGCTCTGCCTAGAAACCACAACAGCTGATTTTTCGTACTCGGTTTCTGCCACACCACTATGTAACGTGCTTAATTAGAACAAAACATTCACAAAATCAGTGTTTTGTTCATTCACAAAAGCAGTATTTTAAGGTACTGACGGCTAGTAGTACTGGCTATCAAAGTGCCAAGAAAGTGTAATTTATTAGGATTCTGACTCAGAAGTAAGAATCCGTATAGGCTTGTATTTACATAACAGTCAGACCAGAGTCTTGACAAGAGAATATACCATCAGTTTGCTTTGTCTGTACATACCGACGGTTGCTGTAATAAGTAAATCCTACAAATGGAAGCTGGTTGCCCACAAATGCTTTTGGTATGGGAAACGTTTCTTCTTCTCCTTTGTCTTCTTCCAGATCATCGAAATTACTAGTGTCTATGTCACTACTTAAGTCAGGCACAACTGGTGCTACAGCTAGAAAAAAAAAGGACAATAATTATATGCTGGTAATCATTTTATAACTCAACTGACAAAACCAAGAGTTTTTTTGGGTATTTCTGTTTGTTGTCTGAGAAATTTCATTCCATCCTGCAGTGTAACTAAGATTTTAAATTTCATTAAAAAGAAATATAGCAGTTCTTTTGCTAACATAATACGTAAAGTAAGGCAGATCATTTTCTCTGAGAAAAGCATTATACTTACTGTCTCTGAGAGTTTCCCAAGCCCATTGATCATTTTTGAAGAAAAGGTGCCGTTTAATTTCTTCTACTCCATTGCGTCCTAGTCTCACTTCCCTGTAAAGAGTTTTTTGGTTTCAGTATAGTATGTAAGATTACATAAATCATTCCAAAGGAAAGACAACTCATAAGGTATAACTAACAACAAAGGAGTAAAAAAAAAATAACTCTCAAACTAAGGCATGAAAGAGATATACCTCAAAACTCTCAGATGATGGTAACTACAGCAGCACAGCAAGTGTATTTCAGAACACAGTCTGGTTTTAAGACTTGCCTGTAAGAACTACTTCTACTCTTTCCGCCTTCATGGACTGGCTAGGCAGCTGTCAAGCAGAAGCTAGATTCCACTCTTACTAGGAGTTTATGCTGTTCCTTGAATCCCATGAAGCTCAGCAAATACAACAGCCCCCTTCTACCTTTGTAGCCTCAGGTCTCAAGCAAAGGTTGCAAAAGTTATGTTTATATTAGTAAGCAGTGTGGGTACAACTAGAGTGCAGCCACAAAGTGAAACAAACCTAACACCCACATTTCACACAGGCTTTCTTTGGGTTGACTCTACCCTGATCCTGTGGACTGAACACCCACTAGGAGCTGGAATTGCATTAGGGGCACTCCCAAAATGCATGGTTCGCTTTAGTTTTGTCCCAAAGGAATCCATGCCCTTCACACTTTGCAACGTACACCGGTGTAACAATAGCTGATAACTTAGGAGTAACACTTCACATGCAAACTAAATTTAAAAGCACTCATCCCAGCACCATTTTCCTTCCCCCAATGTACATGATACTACTAGAGAGAACAGCAGCAAACATTTGACTCCTCTTCCAAGATCTGGGACCGGACAAAATTAACCTGACAATACCACCTGTCCAGTCTGCAGTATCTACTGCTTCAGGTTAAACAAAACACTGATTCAGAGTAGACAATGTGACTTAAAGCCCTAAGCAACTGAAGTTCTAAAGAGTTATTGACTAAATTTAAGACAGCCTTGCCATACTTTAAACAAAAGGCTAACACCTCCCCACATTTTTGTAGCTGATAGACAAATAAAACCCAACTCCTATAAAGGAGAACATTCAACTAACAGTAGTGCATTCAGAGCGCATACATTTATCTACAGCAGCACCTAAACAGGAAAAGGGTTATGCTGCATTCATGCCAATACTATCAAAGTTCCACTTCTGTTCAGCAGTTTAGAAACCCCCACAGAACATACATATACACGCACACACACAAACAGGCACATTCTTTCAACATGAGAAGTCTTCTTAATGAAGATTCACTTTCATTTTGAATAAGGTTTAAATCTCACCTATCAGTTAAAAAGGCACAAATAAGGTTTTTCGCCTCTTTAGAGATATCATTGTCATCAGGGAAGGTAAGGGAGTTCTTATGGTTCATAATCTTGCTGTATGTTCCAACCAAAGAATCTGCATAAAAAGGTGTATCACCTGCAAAAGCAGCAATGCAAAAAATTAAAAAGTAGATCAGAAGTACTGTAGATTTGATTTATAACATTTGAATTATGCATGCAACAAAATGTAAGCAACTAATTGAACAAGAGGTAAGGACAAACGTTTGAGAACTGTACTAGATTATTTTTAAGACATTTTGCAAATACCACAGTGAGTAAACCAAAAATTATGTCAAGAAAGTAAAAGTTATGTCAATAAACAGTTACAAGCAGCACTGATATTTTATTATAGAGTGCAGTTAAGTACTGCAGTCAATTTTGATTAGCCTACGACTCACCTACAAGCATCTCATATAGGAAGACTCCAACTGACCACCAGTCACACTCTCTTCCATAGTAACCATCACCACCCTGGGACTTCAATACTTCAGGAGAGATGTAGTCTGGTGTTCCTACAGCTGTATCACATCGTACCATACCTTCCTACAAAGAGAAGGAAAATAGCCAGGCCCAAATATAAGAACCAAAATTGCAAGCTATTTTCAAGAGTTTATGAAGCCTAAGTAACAGCAGCAAATCAACAACTTTCATGAACAAATGGGTGGTTTTTTTTGAATGGGTAATTAAACATTTTTATTTACTAAATTACTAAAGCCAAAGCAAAGCACTGGACTTGTCAAAGTTAACACAGTGGAAGTTACTTTAAAAACCTCTGTTAATATCCACAAAGTAACCAGAATTGCATCTCAGCTTTGTAAATACAGCACAGCTTCTCCTGCTCATGCCAATATAAATGCCTTATATACTACCAGGACAGAGTAAACAAGGAAAGCTCCTGTCAAAATAGGTCAGCAAATCAAGGATTTTGCTGAAAGGATCAGCTAAACTAAGTTTTTTCTCCTCCAACACAACATACTTAATGCCAGGAAGACTGCAATGCAGATAAGGACCTGAAACTTGAAGCAGATAGACTTCAAAATGGGTGACAGACGAGAAGAACGTTTCGCATTCCTCGCACCCCTGAGAAAGAACTAGCAGAACAGATCAATCACGCTGGAGATGGCATCTAGAATGCCAAAGTGGCAATCACCTGACCCTTTCCAGTGTTCAGGCACTTCTGGAACAATCCTAGAAATGTATTAGTAGAAAACTTGTACAATAAGGAACAAATACAGCCATTGCACAAATCTAGTGTTGCATGTGCAGCAAATCCAGAATGCACCTATATTAAACTTCTATCTACACTGAGCAGTTTCTTTCCCACAGAGCCACTTTCCTCTTTCAAAAGGTTAGAGGAACCCAAGACTAGGCTCTTCAACACACAACCTGTTTATTTAGTACAGCACAAAATGTAAGGTGTTGTTAACATGAGACTAGTTCTGTGACACTAATACACAGCAAAGTTTCACAGTATTTTTACTTGATTTTTGGCACTTACAGCTTAAGGACTACGATATTTTTCTGTATTTCAAAGCTCCTAATTTTTAAGAGCAAAATCAAAGATGAATCTGCATTAAGCCAAATTACATGTCAGCTATTCCACTGTGGACTGAAGTGGACTGGTTGTGACTTAAGGAAACTTTGAATGTGTACACATAACTTGCACTTGGTTTTCAATGGTGCCTTTTATTTATGGCAAAGCAGCTCATTTATTAAAAAAAAAAAAAATTATTCAACGCTCCTGGAATAGGTTGAGAACATGATCTATGTATTACCCAGACTCTACTAAAGTATCACCCATTTCAGGTTGTTTTCCTGGTATGTAGATGGAGGCTAGCACAAACCAATCAGAATTTTGTGCAGGGAGCAACAATGCTTCATAGTACTTAAAATAACAATTTAAATATTTTTAAACGACCTCAAGATATATTTTTTAAAAAATAAATTCTGTGACGCTCTTTTAACCTGTTTCCTTCAGATTTGCCTTTTTCTAGGTCAGCTTATGCTAGTAAGTATAATCAGGATTCAGCAATTTGGACGTGTTTTCTATCACTGAACTTAACTAGATATCTCACTTTTCTCCATCAACTTTGATAGTCAAAGACTTAAAAAAATAATCCAGAGGAGACTATAAGATAATCAATGGCTTGACTTCAGGAAGCCTTCCTAATAAACAGTATAGAGTTGATGCAATCCCTACTTCAAGAGCCATTTTTGCATTCTACATTGTCATTTAATAGGATGCATAAACAATAGTAATGGCATTAGATTGGAATCTTGGACACTTTTCATCTAGATAATTTTTTCAGTGTATTTTATTTTCACTTTTACACATGCCTTCCTTTCACAAAGGGAAAAAAAATTGTCTACCTTGTTCATCTTCATACAAGTACCAAAATCTGCTAGTTTTAAGTGACCAGCTTTATCTAGCAGCATATTATCAGGTTTCACATCTCTGAAAAGAGAAAAACATTTGTGTAAATCAGTCAATTTAACTTAGGAAAACAAAAGTCAACTATTTTTCAGATACAACATGACAAGAAAAATACAACATGAAAGCACAACTGTTTCCTCTATTTTTTCCTTCTGAAGCATTAAAAAAAATGATAATGGATGTGGGAACAGTCTCAAGTCACCAAATTTACCGAATCTGGACATTACCCTCAAACCTCAAGTTTCCATAAAAACCACTTGCTGAAGTCCCTCTCTACTAGTATACAGCTACACAAAAGAAATCCATTCTGGTTGCAAGTTAACCATCTCAAACCAGCCTTAAAAATATAACTTTTTTTTGGTATCAATTCTATTTTCAGGAAACAAATGCATGCTGTTTTTTGAAGTACATTCATGTGAACAAATAATTTTCTGTGGCCCAAAAGGAGCGTTGCTATACAGCCCTTTCCACACAGGGATTCTCTTACAGAAAGCTTTCATGAAGTTACTGTGAAGTTCAGCAATGCTAATGGTACTAAATACACTATACAGAACCATAGTTAAAAAAAAAAAAATCATCAAAAAATATAATAGTTTCAGGTGAAAGTATATTTCTGGGACCTCAAATGGGACCTCAAAACTCTGGCCACTACAACGAAATGAAGTCCTAGCATTGCCTCACCTCAGGGTGTGCAGTAGAAACGTATCAGTGTACACACAGAGTAATTTCGGTTGGGAATCTTTTATTTATTTTTTTGAAATACTCTTAGTCCAACTGCCTGATCAAAGTACAGCTAAGGAAATCAGTTCAAACTTCAAAGTTGCATTCGGGTTCCTCAGGGTCAAATTCAGTCAAGTTTTGAATTTTTTCCAAGGATGGGGATTTCATAACCTCTCTACAACTCTCCTCCACTGTGTGACCACCCTCACAGTGAAAATTTATTTTCTAACAAATAACTGGATATTCACAGAACAAACATCTGCTGGTCTTCTGCTCCAACCATCCTGCTTAAGCAGGGATACCTACAGCAGGTTGTTCAGGCAGCTTTTGAAGATTCACAAAGAGGGAGGCTCCACAATCGTTCTGGGTAACCTGTGCCAGTGCTCAGTTAACCATTGCTGCAACTTGTGTCATCCACTGCCTCTCATCCTTTCACTGCAACCATCTTTCCTTTCCAGCTACATTGGAAACCTTGCTGAAGTCAAGGCAAACAACATATACTGCTTTCCCCTCATCACAGAAGGCAATCAGGCTAGGCAGGCACACTTTATTTACCCTTAAGTAAATCCATGAAGGCTATTCCCAATCACCTTCCTGTACATGTGCTTGGAAACAGTTTCCTGAGAATCTACTTCATTATCAGCCTGCAGTCCCCTGATCCTCCCTTCCTTGACCTCTCAGGTCAAGATGGGAGTACCATTTCTTTCTTTCCAGTCAACAAAAATCTCCCGATTGCTGCAGCCTTTCGTCGGTGATAGAGAGCAGTATCAGGATATTGGCTACCTTCCTCACAACTCTCTGTGCATCCCACCAGCCTTGGACTTACGTATGCCCCGTTTGCATATGGGGGACCCAGTTTGACCTTTATCTGCCAATGCAACAAAACATTTACCCTCAAAAACCCTGCCACTAGGCACAGGGACCTAAAGACCTGAAAGCAGACCTTATAAACAACAGCTGAGGCAAAAGCAGCAGCCTCAGACCTTTCCATGTTCTCTGTCCTAAGCCCATATTTTCATCAGCTTCTGTTCAGTCTTCAAGTTTGAGTAAACTAGTTAAAAACAAATTCCAAAACATCTGCTGTCAAAGTCATCTGAAGTTTGAGGAAAAGACTGACAGTGCTGTTGGCAACTTCAAATCTGTTTTCTAAAGCTTGCCAATACACCTGTATAAATGGTTCAGCCAGACAATTTATTCCTTAAATGTGGCATAGTAGCTTCATAATTAATGATGCTCTAGACTCTTCTCAAGCAATGAATATATATATATATATATTGCTTTGCTTTTGTTTTTTTCAAAAATATTTAAGTGTTAACAGTGATTTTCTGGCCAAACTACAAATTGAGAGTATATACGCTAAGTCGTTCTCAAGCTGTTTGTGTGTTTTTATGTGAAAAATTTCTTCTCCTGCTTCTAGTAAATATGGTTAAAAGCTAAACAGACAGAAGCTCAAATACCAACAGAAAAGAACACTCAATCTATCTGACAAGAGACTACACTCCACTTGAGGGCAAGTACGTAATATGAAACCAACCCAAGTCCCTTCACTTTGCCTCTATTTTCCATCTTGCCCCTTACAAGAACACAGGTGGCTGGGAGATTTTCCTCACCCTTTTCAGTTTCTTAACAGGCCACCGATGCCAGCTGAGGCTTTAAATGCAGACCTGAGAGTTAATAATTACTAATACTGTATGCTACTGCTATCAAATTCTCAAAACAGTTTTTTCTAGTCAAGAAAAATGAATTATTTGGGGGGCCAACATGTTCATGCCACTTCAGTTCTGTATCTTTTGGTAAAGTGGTACAATTTTATTATTCCCTGAACTGAGGAAGATCATCCTGCTGAAAACCTTTACTTTGAATGTGTCACCTCAGCTTTGTACCTTCTGCTGACAAGAAGTTTTGAAGTTGTAAGATGGAAAAATTGTGAAATAATAATGAAGTAATAAGAGCAATTTTAAAACGGCCTTAAACAATTAAAGTCATTCTGACAGCCCTGGGATTAAAACAACACTAACAATACTTTTTTCTTTTTCACCTGTGTATAAAACCCATTGAGTGAATTGCATCTAACGCAAGAACAACTTCAGCAGTATAAAATCTTGCCCATTTCTCAGGAACGTCGTAGTTGCTCATTAAATTCACAAGGTCCCCACCAGGCATGTACTCCATGACCATGTAAAGGTAACGGTCATCTTGGAATGCATAAAATAACTGTAAAAAGAATATAAACAAAGGAACAAGTCACTGAGTGCTCCATTTGTCTAATCTTTAGCTTGTTAGAAGTCCACACAATCTCAGTGCAAATTGATTTACAAAGTAAAAGAGTTGCTACAACTACTGCAGCAGCTTTGCGTCATTTAGTAGACCTCCTAAAAAGGAATTAATCTCAAGTCAGTTTCTGCCAGATCTTCCATCTCTTTATATTACTACAGAAGCAGCAGAGCTCTGGTTACAGATTTTGGTATTTATTGCACCAAACTGTAATCATTTCAAAGAAATCTCATTGCATAAGAGGACAAGATGCTTCCTTACTCCCTGGGACACCAATTGACAAATATGTAAACATGGAACTATTGTATTTCAAACATCTGCCTGATTCTATTTGTGTTATCAGAAAATATTTAGTATTCTACGGTCAATGTATTCATTGTTTAGAAAGTGAACCTATACTTTAAACAATTGAGAAAAATATTTCCCTTACAGCAGTAAATGATCTGTTCAACATGACTTGTGCATAATAACTTAAACGTTTCTGAAAATCATAAAACAATTTTGCACAATCACTCCCAGACAGATAGTAATGTAGTTACATATTTGAGTTAGGTAAGTCTTGAATGATTTTTAGGTAACTCTTGAATGACTTTAATTCTAACTTAACAAAAGTATTTACATGCTTAAGGGTAAGAACAGTTTAAATGAACAAAGTTAACATGTGCACACAAATGTATGATGATAGCTTCAGGCATTATCCATATAAGCTTCAAAGGCAGCGATGCCTCCCAAAAAATTGTCAGTGATAAAACTGAAATGAGGAAAACATAACCAGAGCAGGCATAATTTGCAGTCATATATACACACAAATTGGAATAGACAGAAGCTACATCTTAAGCACAGATTTCTGTTATGTTGATAACTTCCAAAAGTACTATAAAGCAGACTCATCAGTTTTAACTTATATCTGGCAAATAGTTTTAATAACAAACAGAATAGCTTATCCGGTATTTAAGACAAAACACAGTTTTGAAGGAAGCACATTATCAGCTATTTGTTGCAAATAGCAATTCCTACTATTAGTAATGTATTGCCCTGACAGATCCAGATCAATGTAACCAAAACGGGAGTTGGAAAAACTAAGACACGTAAATATAAGTCATGCAGTATTGTAATGGAAGTATTCTACTATGATAATATTTTTTAAAGGAATCTCACTATACCTGAACAACCCAGGGACTATTAGCAAAAGCCATAATATCCCTTTCTTCCCAGAAGAAAGCAGAATCTGATCTTTTTATCATCTCAAATTTGCTTAGAAGTTTCATAGCATACACTCTTCTTGACGACTTATGCCTTACCTATGAAGACAAGCATGACATAAAACAATGAGTTAGTTTCCCACCTTAATACATGAAAAAAATCACTGTCTTTTTCCTGCTTCACTGTTTAACAAGCTTCATAAGATTCTTCACATTTATGAAGAACTACATATTGTAGGTCTACAAAATAATTACATTGCATTTTCTGACAATATACACAATATTCTTGAAATACTTGCTAGAACTATCCAGAGTCCATAGGCATAATAGTAACTTCATGACTTGTAGGTGTGTATCTCTAAAAGCACAAATATTGGCACCTATTAAATACATAAGCATTTTCCGGATATCATTAGTATACACAAATACTTGCTGCCTATTTCTAGTTTCTCCCACCAATTCTCAGTTTAATAAAGCAACATGAACAAGTCCATTGATCTATCGTAAATATTATACACATCTCCTCTCTTCTTGTGAAAGACGTCTACAAGACTGCTGTATTCCTTTAACTAGCAGAAATTCTTCTAGTCTTCAAGAAGAGTTCAAGTGTCCATACACAGTGGCAAAGGCTAATTTTGTTGACTACGATTGATATATATTCCACTTTACCAGGAGAAGCATGCCTTACAAAGCAAAATAGGCGCGGATTGACAGTACTGAAATGCAAGATTCTCAGAAACATTTCCATGGGATAAAAAGAGATAACATTTCATTGAGCTTAAGACTATAAAACCCTAAGACTTCATCTTCTGAACGCTGTATTCAGAAACAGACACAAACAAATATGACAAGCATACATCCAAACGTACAGAAACACAACTTACCAACTGAACCTCCCCAAATGCCCCTCTACCAATCACCTTCACCACTTCATAATCTTCAGCTTTCATGCGCAGATCTCTCATTTTATTTACTGTGTCTTTATCTGTATGAAAGAAAAATCACATTTCATATATAATCAATTTAATTAAACCCATTTGTCTCATTTTTATTTCTCATAATTATTGCAAGATATATTCCTCTTTAAAGGGGACTTCATTTTTAACCTACCTCCCTACTGGAAACCTCGCTGCAGAATGCATGACCTCATTCTCATTACAACAGTTATCAAAACTTGATATAAAAATAATGCAGTAACTACCGTACAATCAAGTTACCAGAGATTTTAATTTGGGAATTTCTTTTAAAATAGTTATCTGGAAAAAAAAGAGCTAAGCGAAAACTTCATATCCAGCATGATCTTGTTTGCAAGCAAATCTGTTTAAAAAGATTATTTCTGGGTAACTGTGTAATACATCTGAGAAAATATCATAAAGTATACATGAGAGACGCTTGAAGAAACTATTTTTTTAAAATAAGCTTTCCGTATTCTGCAATTTTATTATTCCTATTGCTCAAAAAAGTAGATTTTAATTTAAAACATGCAGTGGGAATCACTGTAATTATTTATATAAACCTGTCATTCTATAAACTACAATAATTTACAAACTCCCAGTGGGCAGATATTCTAATTCCAAATTTGGTCAAAGATTAAAACAGTCTATTTTAATCCATGTGGGTCAACACTGGCATGAGATTACATGGAAAAGCTTCACATTTCAGTATTTCTAAAAAGAAGGAGCTGCTACTAAAACAGACACACTCCTAATAAAATACATTATACAACAGTATTTTATTTTCAAAAATAATATGCTAGGCCTAAAAGCAAATTTTAGAAGAAGTACAGACAGAGGAAGAGAAGGAAAAATGTCAGTTTTGGAGTTCATGTTTTAAAAACAGATTTGACAGACAACAGAAGACTACCCTTAGATTTCAATTATCTAAAACAAAAGCAACATACCTACAATTAAGATCCGTTACGATTTTATGATGTTAAAGAAACAAATATAGTTTTGTTTGAATAAATAATCTCTTGAATTACCAATGTGAAGCCATCCTTTTACAATGCAGCATGCCTAAAGCTGATTTCAATAAATGATGTTAAATCTGTAAATTCTGACAAATTATTTCACATAAGGATCAAAATATTTGGTAATTTGAAAAAATAACGCATTGCCCTATTTGCCCATTGCAAGGTGAAAAGTCGACCTATAGCAGAGGACAGGCAGGACTGCACAGAACTGATATGCAGCAATTCTCATGACAGCTTTCCAATTGTTGTTAACTTACTGCCTAATAACCTCCTACCAGCAAGTCTACCAATTCTGAATGAAAAATCTTTACATTCTTGCAAAGACAAGCTAGGCACAACACAAATGCATTAGTGTTTTCAATTACAAACCTCAACCACGGCCAAACCAGAATAAAGGAAAATACACTAAGAGCAATTTAAGCTAAATATTTTTAAGTAACGTAAACCAGGCTTGCAAGCAGTTGCAAAATTGCAATTTACTGCTTGAGAGACATACTAATGCCCAGTATCTTCAGACAACACGTTACACTAAAAACAGCATTGGAAATTTTATCTTAATATTCAAAGATCTGTCAAACAAGGCTTATCAGGCTGTGACATATTTGAATAGGCAGCTCCAGATGTCCTGCTAACAGGGGAGGACACAACCAGCTTACACTTTATGACCAGATGGGGTGGCTCCCATGGCAAAAACCAGCAACTCCAACTTGGCCTGACATTTGATGATAAAGCTTATACATTGTCCAGAAATAAACCAAGTCCCTGTATCAAGCATCTTGAATAGTTGATCTTTTTATTCTTTAAATTATATATGGTAGAAAATTAATGAAGTTCCATGTCTGTGCAAATAACCCTCACAACCTTAGGCAACAGAGGCTTATTTTGAAGACAAAATCTCCACAAACATACAACATAAATCCAGATAAATACAGGAAGGGATAAGGACAGGCTCATAGGGCAATCATCAGTCCATAAAATAAAGTAAGCAAATTCTGATCTGCAATGCAAAAATTCATTTTAAAGTTCTAGAATAATGGTGCAAACTGTTTGGACAGCTAATACTGAAGAAAAAAAAAAAAAAAAAAAAAAAAAAAAAAGATTTTAAAATGATTTTCTATTGACACTGAAGTTAACATGAAAATGTTCCTAAACATCTTAGAGTATGTACATAAAGCCTTTTTTATTGTTACTTAAATCAGCAGATTTAGACAAACTAGATTTCGCAGTTCCCTCTAAGGTCACTACTTATACCCATAGCTTGTTTTTATATTCCAGTAAAGACAGCAAGATTACAGTTCTAAAAGTAGTCTGAAGTGAAATAATTAGGTCTGTTCTCCACCTTCACATGGCTTTGGGTTACATTTTACACAGGGTATAATTTACACCTACAATATACTCATTATCAGACTGTAAATAAAAGTTTCCCTTTCCATCACTCATCCCCAAATGCAAAAGTGAAGAGCTTCTGAAACTGATGACTTCACTATACATAAGAAATGCATTCAAAACAACTGCTGAAATAAGTATTTCCTTTGCCTAATCCAACTTCTCCTTCCTCCAGTTTCACCACACCTTCTCTGCAAATAACTAAGTATACAAAATGTGCGTGCAACAATGTGTACGATTTCAAACATAGCTTGAATTGTGAAAAGTTAAACATTTGACCTTAGGTATTCCAGCAACCAGCTTACATGCAAGCAAGCCATAAACCAGACCTACTGGACTCGTAAATTACTGGAAATAGGGAATAAAGTAAAATAAAATCCACAAATTCACTATAGTGGCTTACACATGGACTGAGTAAACTATGTAAAAATGCCTTGGAAAGAGAAACAAAAATTTCAATGAGGCAAAGACAAAAATTAGATTATTTTAATAAAATTACTTCATATTTGCCACATTTATTACATTTAACTACAATGTTTAAGCTTGTAAAAATCTAATAAAAGTTAATTTAATTTTAAGGCTTGCCATTCAATCCACAGGCAGCAGCAAATCTGGAACCAGCAAACATATCTGCCATTATTTCCACAATTTGACAGTAGTCTGTAAAAAAAACTCTGAAGTGTTTTTCTTTGCTTAATTTTTGCTTTTTAAATATGAAAAGTATGGAAATATGGCGTCTATTAAAAGAATCAACTTTATTCATTACAAATATTATTACAGATGAGAATCTGCAGGAAAACTTGTAGTGGAAAAATGCAGAGTAAAATGATAAAAATAAAGTGATTTCCTTCCTAATTTTAAAATTAGTTATGTCTGAAGAGTAAAATTAACAGTATGTGATTTTTAAAATTCTTTCACAAAATAAAAAACAAAAAACAAAAAAACAGGAATCATAACTAATAAGAAAGTGAAATAGGACAGTGGTTATCTTCCAGTTGCAAAAATCAGATAACAGAAGAACTGCTGACACTACGGTTTACCACTTTTTAAGTATTCTTTTTGCTGTCTACACAATAAAACCCAAAATATGGTTTTGCAGCTGTTGATTTTTTTTTATTTTATTTTTTTAAGATCAAGAAAAATACCATGGTGACTTAACATGATTTTATGTATGTTTAAAAAGGAGAAAAAGAGAATAATTCTACAGACACATCAGTAGCATGCACAAGTAAATAGCAGCTATGCAGTATTCTCATGCAATAATGAAAACAAACCTTTTATATTAAAAATGCCCACACAGAACACACGGTCTAGTCTGTCATTGAACATTTCAAAATGATTTCTTGATGCTGCAGATATGTTACAGCATTTTACTGTTAACTGCTTATAATATATTAGCACATGCAATTACAAAGCAAGTTATGGAAATCCAGGAGGCTGCCAAGAACAAAGATAGAAGCCTTTTTTTTCAAAGGTTCTGTGCCACTGAAAGCAACACCATTTATATTAATTTGGACACTCTGTTGCTGGGGCGCAGATTTCCCTAAGTAACTGTGTGAGTACTGACTGGGAAATAAATATGACTTCTAAAACAATTTACATCCAAAAATTAATGCACCCAAATTCTCTAACACCCAAATTCTCTTTCAAAAAGCTAGAATCTCTTTTATTTTAGTTGGTATTTATAGCCTGTTAGTTAGTAACCAAAACATTAAATACTTACACCTGTTTAAGAAGTTATCAATGTTCTTGTTTTTTCTTAAGGCAGGAAAATCCAAGTCATATACCAAAGCATCTAATCCATCCTGGAGGAGGGAAGGAAGAAGGCAAAGTTAAGTGTTTGGAAAAAAAATAATAATGAATAATTAAAAATAATTAGAAAGTTTCTGCCAGTCAATGAGAAGATAGAAATGGTTTTCCCCATCATCCCCAAACAAATGAAATTATTCATATTTAAAGATTCAATTAGGTGTTACATATCTCTAAAGGACAGACGAAACAGCTGTCACTCCTCTTCCACTGAGCTCTTCAAAACTTAATCTTCATCCCTCTCAAAACAAATATACTTCTATGAATTATAATTAACCTTGTAAGCCCCACATTTACATGTAAAGTAGTATTTTTTCCAAATACGAAAACTACAGGTAGCAGTTCTAATGAAGTTCAATGTTAAGAAGTCTCAACATATCACACAAGAGGCACCTGAACATTAGGAGTCCACTGGTAAAAAAGGACAATGATGCTAATTCCAAGAGTCAGCTCCCTCCCTCCTTTTTAATAATAGCAATTAAGATAACAGAGTTATAAACCAAAAACTTAACGCTGCATACACACGTAAATTCACTCATCTTTCACTGAATACATCCCTATGACCAAAAAAACAAAAGTGCCATAAATTTCCTGACTTAAAAGTTACAGTATTAATTTTACAACAGGTATACATGACTCTTCAGCAGATTTTATCTTCTCAGAGAAGATAAAATGAAGAGTTGGTTGAAAAACACAGGTACAGTATCTAATGAGAAACGATCAAGTATTCTAGAGAGTTACATTATGAGGAATCATATAAATAGCATTAGGGAATTTTCTTTGTCAATGAGGTGGTGTGTAAGTCACAACAGCAAAAACAGAGGGAAGGTCACAAAACACAAACCACTGGATGCTAACAAAGTATGCCAGGGAAGTCCAGGGAAGTACCACTATTTACTTGTCCCACTGCCACCTACATGTCCATGCTATCTATCACTGACCCGTTGGCAGTGAGGTATTAGACCAGACATCTTCGATCTGATCAGGTCAGATCTCAGTAGATCTAGGTTTCACTGTTTTATAAAATCCACTTTTATAAAATCATGTAACACAGGATTGAAAGCTGATCCATCAGTCCTAACTACTACTTCCCTTGAGAGACTACTCCTGAAGTAAAATCATGCTAGAATTCAAAAACAAGGGTAAGGAATTAAGAGTACAACGATAATCAGAACTGCTTTAACGGCTCGATGTTATTCTATTTGTTAATTTCATAAAAACATTCCTCTGTTAAGTCAGCTCTCCATACAGTGCCTTAGCTTGAACTCTTAGAAATGTTACAAGGAAAATGACAGAGAGAAGTATCACAATATTTTCACAGCACTTCAATTCCGTTTCTGCATCCTGAGTGTATTAAAGGATCATCATTTTGAACTTACAGCGATGACAAAAAAGGAAAGCAAACGACAACGGAAAAAACATAATGGACTAACTACTTAATGCGTCTGTAATATAAACAAGAGTAAGAGGCCAACAACAACTTGGACTCGAGACAGATGTGGAAATAAAGCTATGCCGGGTAAATGCAACTTGGCGAGAAATACTTTTAACCTACTAAAAGATGCCTTTTCCAAAGATACACAGTAAACATCCAGAACATCCACTAAAGAATCTCCCTTCTTTGGTAAATTCAACGGAGGAACCACGGCAGCGGGACAAAGGCCACCGGTAGCTCCGTGTTGAGCCCCGCGCGGTGAGGAGCATGGGGCACACGTCATCCACAAGGCCGCTGGGCCACCTCCTGCCGTTTTGAAGCACAAACGAGTGATGGGGATGCACTGCCCAAATCAGGGGCCATTTTACCTGTAAACCTTCAGATCTGAGGCACTGATACATTTGCCTGGGGTCACAGCTGACACAAAACTTTTCCACACACCAAGCAGAAGCAAAACACTATTCTCACAATCCCGATCTGCTCTGGGGCAGTACAGCTGCTTGCTTCACTTCAAGGTTTGTTCCAAAAGCTAACATCTTTTTTTTTTCTCCCTCGGGAAAGGGAAGATTTTTAAAACTGAATGCAACAAGCTAGGGCTAATGGGAATATTTACACATTTTTAACATCAATATTAATCCGTAACATAACATTTAGAAAAGTTATGATAAGTCTACCAAGAAAAAAAAACAGTAAGTGTAGACAGTGTCACAGCTTCATTGTCAGGCTTGCTGCTGTTGTGACTTTTAAAAACGCTCTACAGTAAAGATGCATGCAAATTCACTTGTAACAGGCAAAAACAACTTTTCGGTACTATTTAATTTAGAATTAACCATGAAAAGATTCCCCTTTGGATCTTAGATATGAACTTTTTCAAGTAAAACACTTAAAAATAAACTTTGAAATACAAATTCCAACTATTTTATGATCTCACATGCATTTCAAATCACACTTGAAAATCACACAAACACCATCTCAGGGAGCTGCAGGCCAGGAATTTCTTACTCAAAACAGTCTCTTCAACAGCAAGCTCCCCGTTACTACAACATCCAGAGATGAAACTGTCCTGGTTCAAATCTTTCTTAAAAAATAAAGGGGGTGGAGGTGGAGGGAGAGCTACAATATTTAGACTTGTAAATCCTTAACTCTCAAACTTCACTCCCAAACTTGAACTGAAGGAAATCATCTGCTTTCTGAAGAAAAAACTAGAATGGTATTATTCTAGTGGTGGACTGCAAATAGAATACTAAGCTTAAGGGAATTTAAAGAGTTGGGATGTTTTCTTTAATCTAAGCAGAAAATAAGAAGACCTTTAGAGTAACAGAAATCATGTATTTGGGATACCTAGTATAATAAGACATGAAGTAGTCTATTTCACTTGCTTTAGCTAAAGGAGAAGAACTTGTGAAGTTGACAAGCTGTCCCAGTACAAAGGGAAATGCAGAAGCACAGCTATTTTTAAGTGGCATCACTTGTGAATGAACAGGGAGGAGCACGGTGTCATGGCAATGCCCACTGGAAGTGATGCAGGTGACAAATCAGAATATACCAAAAAAAAAAAAAAAAGGCTGCTTGAAAGGAGGCACAGCCATTACTGCTGATGGCTGCAGAGATAACCCCTCTCTCAGCTTTCTTGTTTCCATCTTGTTCAATCTTTCAGCATACTGTCTGACTTCTTTCCTGATACAGACAGGAAGGGCTATCTTTCCTTCAAGACCTACAGTAGCCACATCCTCCTCCCTCTTAAAGAAAAAAGACCTTACAGGACAGTATAGTAAGACATTATAATTGGTAGCCATACATCCAATAATTTAACATGTTTTATTTAAATAATTAAATATGTTAATGACATTGAAAACATGCAAATGGGGAAAATCTGGTTTTAATATGTATCTTCTTGAAATACAGAACATCCAGCATTTCTTAGAAACACGTACTGTAGCTTAGAGGTATTTTCAGCTTACTCTAAGCCCTACTTTATTCAGTCATTACAGAGCAATTTTCCTGTTTAGCTTTGAGGTTTACAGACGGATGTGTTCTTTTTATGTTAATAGTTAGACTAGAATACATTAGCTTAAAAAAACAAACACATGATTTCCACTTCATCCTCTCTGGTAATAGTATTTCAGAGGTGATTAAAAAAAGTGGAAAAGGCTTCCTTCCTAACATCCTTCACTCAGTTTCATGGCCTAATATACAATCTTTTCTACATCACATTTAAGGAAACTATCAATAGCTTCGTAATTTAAAATACCTCATTTTATCCTGAAATTAAAAAAAATAAAGCATACTAGAAAGCCAGTACAACGTGATCTTCCATACCAAACCAACATTTCCACATATCCTCATTGGTTTTGTTCATCACTTCACCACACTTACAAGTTTCAAAAGAACAGACATGCTGAGTGAAATCAAAGGTCAGCCTGGACTTGTATACCATCTCCAGGGATGAGGATTAGTATGTCTAGGAAAGAGTATATGAAAAAGTCCCGCATATGGCAATACTTCTGATGTATTTTTGAGTATGAAATTGCAGTGCTGTACTTAGCAGCTCACAGGAGAATTTTCTTCAGCCATTTTTTCTAATCACTTTCTGTACCTGCTTCAGTGTCTTGCATTAACGTAACTATGTATTTGCAGGTTATGTGAAAGCATACCTCATTCTGAGTTTGCCATGCTTCAGTCACAAAAGTAACAATAACTTTACCCAGCTGCTTCGTGACACCATTTTACACACTTCCATCATTTTTCCTGGGCCTTCTCTTTTCTAGTTATGCTTGTATAAGAGATATTCCAATTCTCACCTTCACCCAATGCCTTGTTTTGTCTTTATATTTTACTTTATACTTCTTGAACTGGGAGGAAACTGCAAATAGTATTTCAGCTGTGATCACACCATAAGCATACACTGCAGCATAGTGTTTCCTGTCCTGTTCCTCATTAAGTTGTAAGTTGTTACCTGAACTGTTTGGGTAATTTTGACTGTCACTATATGCTAAATCAGCTCTTTCACAAAACTGAGTACTGTAAGTCAGAGCTAGTTCAACACTCAACCACACATCCACCCAAATTCAGTATGGGATAGAAACTGATATATCACCTGCTACTTTTAAAGACCCAGGCACCAACAAATATTAATTTATTGTTTGATCACTGACTGATTTTCTCATCTCAACATTCACCATTTTAGATTACTTATTTCTGAGCAGCAACACAGGCCTATTAGGCTCCATTACTGATTGCTATTTTGAGTAAACTAAGCACCAACTCTTACTTTATCCATCAATCCACAAAACAGCCCTAGCTCAAAACAACTTCGTTTTGATAAAAAAGCTCAAATGAAGAGCCTCACTGAAAGCTTTGTTTTCCTCATACTCAGCTATCACTTCAAGGAGCTATACTAGGTTTGCAAAGCACAACTTCTTTCCACAATCTGAGTTAGACCGTGCTCATCATAGCACACGTGGGCTCACTTGTTCTGCTACTGGGCTGGGGGCTCCAGTAGCAGAAAAACTCTCCAGTTTTTTTTTCTTCAGGGAAAGAACAAAAATAATGATATACATTTACTGTCTATCCTAGTGTTTTAAGAACAGCTTTAAGCAGTAACGTAGATAAACAGTAAGGTTATACACACACAAACACACCACATGTCTTAATGAGACACCAGAAAAGATAGATAAATATCAACCAGTCTCAACAATCTTGCTATTTTGTAAGAACTTGTATAAAACCCTTTTCTAGAGCAGTGTAAGGAAGGACTCCACTGTGGGAGCTCCTGTAAGCTTCTTCATGAAGAGATGAGCAGAACGATTTCTGCTGTAGCCTTTTCTTTAATTTTCCCTACTGTTTTTCTATACATATAGAATGCAGTAACATGGAACATGTTACATGTTATCAGTAACATAATTACACAATTTATTAGCAATAAATTCCACAGACTGTTATGCTAACATCTTTTCATGAGATTCCTTTAAAATTTGTGGGTTTTCTTCAATTACTGAAGCAGTTCCACGTCAATTGGCATTTCTCCCACATTTTCATCTGCACCTATCCCCAGAGTTTTAATGCCTCATGTTGTCAGTCTTACCATGACTGCCCCACTCTGTAAATACATTACTAATTGCAAAACTCATTACAATATATGTAATATTAGTTTTATTCAGACGTAAGAAATTAACATTAATGCAATTTTATAGTGAAATGTACTGTTAGGATGTTTCAAAATATACTCTATCAAGCAACTCCAATGTGACAAAATTTATTATCTCAGGATCTGTAAGTGATATAAAGTCAAACATATATGACCTACATTATCAGAATAGTTACAGGCTCTACTTTGATTTTTTCTTTTTTACTTAATACACATTTCATTATGACGTATCATCATCTAGTGGAAGCATATAATAAAGAAAAATGTACTAAATCCATCTGAAACTCTGCTAGGGAGACAACTGTTTATTTTACTATTTATCTATCATTCAAAGAACCAAGAAACACTCAATGGGTGTTATCAGCATACAAAAGTTGCATTCCTTGGACTGCCTGGCAGTTTTCCAAGCTTCAAGTCTTTGCTACTTTTCCTTTTTTGGCGAGAGCACAGTAAGTCTTAAGAGCTACAACTCTAACCATCCCTGGTTTAGTTCCCTGTATTGTAACTATTTTCCTGTTTATTTCTATAGTACTAAAGCTTCCTCCTCTACTTTAAATCAACAAACCTGACTGAACTTTATTTTCGAGTGTTCATCACCACTCGTCGCAATGCCCCATCATACATGCGTGATCTCTGTCGTAAATTATCAACAGAAATAGCCTATTTAAGTAGTATAAGAAGTTTTTATATCCTACTTTCCAACTCACATGAGAATTAGTACCTCAACTGCATCAAAAATAAATAAATAGTTTGTTTCTTTGAACTGAACAATCAGATCTTTGAATTGTCCGAGGGACCTGGAAAGGCTGGAAAACTGGCAAAGAAGAATCTTGTGGACTTCAACAAATGTAAATGGCAAGTCCTGCAGCTGGGGAGGAAGAACCCCTGGCACCAGCACACGCTGGGTGCTGACCAGCTGCAAAGCAGGTCTGCCAACAAGGACCTCAGGGGACCAGGGGACAAAGTGGTCACGAGCCAGCAATGTGCCCTCACAGCAAAGGCAGCCAGCAGCACCCTGGGCTGTATTACACAGGGCAATGCCAGCAGGACAAGAGAGGTGATCTTTCTCCTTGGATCAGACTGGTGAGGCCACTCCTGGAGTGCTGGGTCCAGCACTGGGACACTGGTATAAGAGCGCAAATCTAGCAAAAGGCCATAAAAATGATTAAGGCTGAGGGAGCCTGAGAAGGCTCACAGATCTTGTCCACGTGTGTGAAACAGGAGGGAATGAAGAAGAGGATATGCTCTTCTCAGTGTTTTCTACCAACAGGTCAAGATGAAACAGGCACAAATTAAAAAACAAGATTCCCTCTGAATACAATAAAACTCTAAAAATAAAAAGATGTGAGTGGTCAAATACTGGAACAGAATGCCCAGGGAGGATGTAGTCTCTCTCTCCATGGAAATATTCCCAGTCTATCTGAACATGATCCTGGGCAGTCTGCTCCAGCTGAACCTGCTTGAGCAGAGGCATTGAACTAGGTGATCACTAAATGGTTTGGGTTGGAAGGGACCTCAAACATCACCCAGTTCCAGCCCCCCTGCCACGGGCAGGGGCACATCCCACCAGACCAAGTTGCCTAAAGCTCCATCCAGCCTGGCCTTGAACACCTCCAGGGATGGGGCATCCACAGCTTCTCTGGGCAACCTGTACCAGTGCCTCACCACCTTCACAGTGAAAAATTTCTTCCTAACGACCAACCTAATTTGCCCTCTTTTAGTGTTAAGCCATTCCTCCCTGTCCTATCACTACACTCTCTGACAAAGAATCCCTCCCCAGCTTTCTTGTAGGTCCCCTTTAGGTACTGGAAGGCCACTATAAGGCCCCCCAGAGCTTTCTCTTCTCTTCTCCAAGTTGAACGTCCCCAGCTCTCTCATCCATTCTTCGTAGGAGAGGTGCTCCATCCCTCTGATCATCCTGGTGGCCCATCTCTAGACTCATTCTAGTATGTCCGTGATACAATCAAGAGGTCCCTTCCAACTTAATGATTCCATTTCTCCAACACCAAAATTTCCTTCCTTCTTTCTCA
Source organism: Nettapus auritus (assembly GCA_011076525.1). Classification (NCBI taxonomy): domain Eukaryota; kingdom Metazoa; phylum Chordata; class Aves; order Anseriformes; family Anatidae; genus Nettapus; species Nettapus auritus. The sequence goes on along the minus strand of CM021766.1, from coordinate 104,399,730 downwards.
AGGCTACAGCTACACTTTTGGTTTGCATGAAGGTAGCTTCTGGAATTAATCATCTTAAAAATATCCTTAACTCCCTACCACTAATGCAAGTGATAAGCAGGCAGACCTCATTACAAAGCTTAGCTCATCCTGCTTGATGTTTCTTGAGCTCTCATCAGAAAACCTTTGGGCTGTGTTTGATACTGTTTTGGGAAACACCTTACTTCACTGGTAAGAAAAAACACACAAATTCCTTCTCATGTCCAACATTATCCCCTATCCCACCCATCCCCCCCCCCCTTTTTTTTTTTTTTTTTTTAAGTGAGCAAGTACACATCTACCTAAGAACAAATTCTGAATAGAGCCATACAACCCACTAATTTCAGACAGTTTGAACCAACTTTCAGGCTGGCAGGACTACATTTCTCTATGCCTAGTCAAGTACGCAAAAGATTGTATAGTTGTAAGTTAACCATGTTCATTTATTTTGCTGCCCAGAGAACACAAAACTGTAATATAGTGCTTCATCTTAAAAGCAGACAAGTGAATGTACACAGAATTAAAACACTTCACTGAAGAATTTTCATTACATTGTTAGAGTAGGCAAAGTATACAAACTGACAGGAGCCTGAGTACAAGGCACTTGATACATCGCACTCTGCTGCTGCCAGCTACAATACCGCAGAGCTCATTACTTCTTCCTGTCTTGCAATACTCATACAGAGCTTTCACAGACTGAAGTTACAGACAGTCTACACGTTAAAAAAAATTAAACTCAGTGAAGAGCTAAGACTTAAAATCTCAGGAAAGACTTCATCTCAGTAAAACAGTCTTGAAACCTCAAGTCGAAGGTACTAAAAGCAGTAAGAGTTATTTTCATTTCAGCCTTTTAAAGTTTTTCCACACGCAGTTGCAAACTTCACCCATATCACAATTCTGTGTAGTTATATACGAGTCCACGTACTTACATGTACTTACATTCTGCTCAAACGTCGACTATTCCAGTATTTTTGCTGACAAGTTTCCAGGGTATACACTTACTACATGAGCCTGTACACTCGGAAGTGTATGAAAAATATTATATAAATATAATATATAGTATAGAATATATATAATTATTATATACATGTAGTTATATAGAGATATTGTATAATATAAATAATATATAAAAATACACACTTGCTAACATCAGAGCCCATAGACATCTCAGTCTCATTAACACCCTTATTATTACTGAAGAATACCATAGGTACAAGTCTACAGAGAGGTCAGCGTAGCTGTAATGCTCTTTCAAAGGCACGTAGCATTTAGGGGTCTAGCTGTTTTAGCTGAAAGCAAGTGGTAGTTTCTCCAGTCTGAGCCCCTCATCCATTGACTAGACGCAGATCTTGGATCCATAGTTCTGTTCTCAGTCACACCAATTCTGACCACTATTTGATGCCTAGAATTATGGAACATTCATATTATCTTGAGATACATTTCAGACATTAGGACGTTGCCCCCTCCAGCTAAAACCTGTAACGCTCTTACAACGCTCATTTCACTGCACTAGGAAACTGCACTGTGGTTAACAGTCTTTATAACCAATCTTAAATTTAGCACCTTGGTATTTTACAATTTGATTTGAACATTATATTTAATTACATTCAACATTACATCATTATGAACAGGTCTAAGATGAGAAAGCAACATCTTTGGTGAAAATGAATATATACACCAAGAATCATCAAGAATATATTTCTGTAAAATTTATGCAGAAATAGGTACAATAGGTGTTTGGAAGCGGTCCAGGGAAATGAACAACAGCAGTAAAATCTGATTGCTACTAAGTCAAGTTATGTTATTTCATTTTGCAATGAGATTTGTAATTTATCTTGATCTTGATCAAATCTTGATATTTGTAATTTATTTTCCTTTAAAAAAAAGTATTACTTTTGTGGGTTGATGTGCTCTGCAATATGCTTCAATGTGCTCTTTTGCAAACTACAAAGCTTCTACACCAGGTGTGGTCTCTTCTGCCATCAGTAAATTACCTTACACGTAGAAAATAACAGCTGTATAACTACCTGGAAGGCTAGATAGATTCTTGGTATTTTCCCACCATGTTGTCCAGATGACTATCAGAATATCAACATGTCATAAGAAGAATTGTAACAAATGTAAAAGGTATTTAATATGCAAAACCACCTTCGGATATTTCATCTCAACACATTATGGTAAGAGTATAGTAAGTCCTCCCATTAACAATTTCAATTGCTACCTCTAGCTGCCCCATTATGCCCTTTCCTGAAAAATGTTTTCTGCTTTTAAAAAAATCATAACTAGTAAAGTTTGCAGTATGATACCTCAATGAAAAGGTAACTAGTTTTTCTCCAAAGCAACAATCCCTTATCAGCCATGTTGACCTGGATCACACTTGCTGCAAATAAAACTACATCAACTAAAGAGATGTATAAAACGATAAAAAGGAAAATTCCATCTTTAGCCTTGACAACTCAATCTCTGGAGATTGAGCCTGTTCAACAAATATGCTTCAGAAAATACTCTGTAACATGCTGTAGCTAAGAAAAAAAATCTCTATTACTAAAAATACCGTCTAGACCACAAAAATCTAACAAAAAAGAACAGTGACTAGAGATAGGGGATAGACAATTTTGACTGAGTACTTTTTTTTTTTTTTTAAAGCAGATGGCAACCAATTAATGAAATAACTTTCCAAGAAAGATATCATGATTTTTTGAGAAATCTGAAAACACTAGGCAAAATCTCTACTACCCTCCGACCAAAAGGGAGATTCTTCCCTAAAGCTCCAGAGTAAGTTAAAACAGTCTTTCAATTAGAGGTGAGATGTAGCCATGACAGAATTGCAAAAAAAGAAGGTAACAAAAGAACTATACTAAAAACATTTAAAAGAAGCTAAACTAGTAATTTGTAAAAATATACTGCTTCCTTTGTTGTCGCAAGCAACCCACAGTCTGAGAAAAAATATATATATATATATTGAAATCTGTACACAATTCTAGAAGAATATCAACTTGGAGAAGCTCCTCCAATTGTGCAACCTCCTGTCAGAACGCTCTAGCTCTGTTTCTGCAGTAAACATTCCACCACAAGCAATCACACGTCAAACAGATATTCGAAATATGCAACTAAACAAGAATTTAGCACTACTTAAGAATTCGTGCATCATTATGCAGTTTTATAATGCAAACACTTGCAAAGCCCATAGGCTTCTTGTTCGCATATCAATTAAAAGAAAAACTTCAGTTTCAGGAAAATGAAAGATTTATGCGTACAGAAGAACAACGGTCTCTATTCACTATTTTTCCTCGATGAATATAGACACAATAATGATTTTTTTTCAAAAAAAGGTAATAAAAAATCTGTGAGAATTATTTTAGATAGCAACAAGTTACGTCTACTGCCAAGTACTAAGATTCTTCAGAATTGACAGGATTTTGTTACTAACAGCCACAAAACAGCAAGTTTTTCACATTTTTCTCATGGATTTGCACCATTAATACTGAACAAAGCACTTCAGATAACAGTTTCTTGATTCAAGAACCCAATACATTAAATTTACAAAATGGACATACATCTTAGCCATTGCCATTAAGCAATTAAAAACAAAGACTCGTTTTTGAAAATCCACATGAAGAAAAAAGTGGCATCACAGACAGACAGTGCCACTAGTAACTCTGTGGAAATACACTAGATGCTTAAGTGTATTTTCAAGTCACTAACAGTAACAGCTTTCAAGCGTAGAGGCCTCTGCATTCACTAGCAAACCCCAAAATCCCCGCAATTTTTTATGTAGGACCTCACCAGCATTTAAGACCAATTTCTTCTAAAGCTTTTTAGCCTGTCTGATACCATAGCACAATCATGACTAAAATCCTGAGTGCTTTGGACCGCAAATAAAAAAAAGAAGAGCAACTCCAAAATTAAAAAGCTACATGAAAACATGGTTCCATATTCAAGTACTGCAATTACAGGACAGAACCAAAGCTGCCACCAAAGCTTAGGGTGGCTTTTGCAGTTTTGGGTTTCCCCACAAAATGATCAGTAGGAGTTTTATTACATGTAACGTAGCAAGATTACAAGTCAGTTTACTTGAGATTTTCAAGTACACTTTTTCAAGACTACCAGAAGAGGGGAACTATTATGAATTCACTGGTAGTACCCAACACTTTCTTCTAAATTAGAAACTAAGTCCCTAAGATGATATATTAGGCTTGCAAGTTTGTTGTTTGTACTTATTGTACAAATAAGTTGTTCTACATTTTTTTCAAACCTTGAGACTCATGCATAAGGAAGCTAAAGCTAATGGCATCATATACCAAGAAGGCATGTCCCAAAATTTCCAGTACAGTCTCTCAAGCACGAGAGACATTTCCAATAGAGCTGCTCAACCATGAGACAGACAGCAAAACATTGTAAAACAGCGGTATCCAACTTGTACTACACTGGGTATTTACCCCAAGTTTAAGTACTGCTATTGTAAGGACAAAATGCTAAGAAACAGATGGAAAAAAGTTATTCCAACATGTTTCTCCAGCTGCACTGATATTAAAGAGTAGCGTACATCATCTCCTCCCCAGTATTGTTCTCCCCACAGAGAGCACTTCAAAACTTGGGAAAAGCACTTCCCCCAAGAAGATGCAGTAGATTGATTGATACATATCCTCCAAAGGCATGATTTCCTTTCAGATTTAGAAAAGGGTAGAAAACAAGTCTTAGCCCAAGCGGAAAGAGAGCCAAGGCTGCCTGGAGCACTGCCACTGCCATGGAATCCTGTCAAAGTCTCTCCTGCCTGTCCTTACAAGGGAGCACGGCTGAGCTTGGGCTGATTATGTTAATCTCTACAGGAGATGAGGGCAAGCAATACTTGTGTCGCACCATATAAGCCTGTCATGAAATAAATCAGAGCACATGAACATTTCTGTTACATTTTCTGTTCCTCCATCCCACAGACTGCTTTGAGTATTTGTCATTTACTTTCTCATTAAGCGCAGAGCAAAAGTGATGAAGGCATGCCTTCTAAATAACGAAATACAACCTAATGAAAGGCTACACTTGACTCGTGTCAAACTACTAAATAATTACTTTCCTAGAAAAGAAAGTGTCTTGTGAAAGCATTTTTCCAGCACCCAATACAGAACAGACAATGAAAAGCATACTATTTTCTTGGCAATCAACATGAAAGGGCACACTGTAGGTAAACTACTGTGTAAAAGCGGTTCAAGAGTCATGTCCAGTAATGTCTGCCATTTCCAATCCATATAAACTCTGAACTCTTGTAAAACACCTGGCAAAGCAGGTTCCCAAATTCTAAACATTAGAAAATATCAACAAGTGATATCCCAGAACACAGTTAGCAAGGAGTAACATTACCTCAACAATTCAGATTTACACTTTTCTTCAAGCTTCCTACACTTCACTTGCCAGGAGTCCCTGTCGGACCACAAAGACAATTTCTGAAGAACTATACGGAATATATACACAGCCGGTCATTTTGGAAACATGCTTGTCACCAGCCATGGCCATTTTATCACTGAACACACTTACATTGCCTCAGAATCCATAGACTTAAGAAGAAACCAGTTAAGTCTTTTGTGGTGCTCAAACAAAATGTACTGGCATGTCATTTCAAGTTCACTAGATTCTGAATTACTGGTACACCATTTAGTTTAGAAGAGCAAAAAAGCTACTCAGCTTTAGGAGAGGCCTAACAGCAGGCAATGTGTGTGGATGTGTTCTGTATAAATGCAGAGACACATCCCAAACAGTTAACCCTGAAAGACAACCAAAAAAAAACCCTGACCTCTCACTTTCATTTTGATTCACTTTTTTTTTTTCATTGTTTGCTCAGCATGAGAAATAAGAGGGACCTAAAACTGAGGAAGTGAGAATAAGACAGTCCTTTGCAGTTGAAAAAGTTCAAGTAGTTCATGATGCAGAGCTCTAGGCTTAAAATAGTTTACAAAGACGACAAGTTTTCATCTGACAGTGCCATATAAAAGAATCAACAGGACTTGTAGCAAATAAAATCAACAGATTCTCTTTTTTGAATCAGTGTGGATCAGCTTTTAAGATCATATCGCATTCAAATGTCTAAAGCTTCCTTCCAGTTTGGATTTAACATACACAAGCATGTGAACTGATCCTTTTTTGATGACTTTTTTCTCTCTGCCTATCAAACTACGACAGTACAAACCCAAACTCTAACAAAGAGAATCTTACCTCATTGAAATACCTCCTACTCCAGCTACACCCAAAGAGATCATTCTTAGTCCAGTTTATAAAATTTGGCTTTTAAGCGAAATCTTAAATGAGAATGCAAGTTGAAAAGATGATAATTTCACCAAAATACGACTATACTTCATTTGCACGCATTGCCGTAAGGAAATAAGACCAGGAGATGAACATCAAGATTCAAACCAAACCCATCCACAAATAGGTACGTTCTTCTGAAAACTGAAAGAAAAGTATATGGCTGTCAGAAGATAAGAGGAAGAAAGTTTAGAAAAAGAGATGACTGGAGGAATAGTTTCAAATTCTCACACGCTGTTTCTCCATAAATGTTAATCTTAACAGCTGAAAACAATCTTCTGAAGATCCCACGATCTAACTCTAGTTCCAGACACCATTCAATATTGTGAGCATGTCAAAAATATGATTTTAATTGCCGAAATGCCAAAGACACCGACAAGAACAGCAAAGCCAGAAGATATTGTAGCTTGCATTTCCTATAGCGTCCTCAGAATAAATTTGTATAGGAAAAAATCTTTCTATAGGAAGGAAAATTAACACCTGTAAGCGTCTTAAAAGATAAACAAGGCTTTAATCTTCAGTTCTATCAAGAAGCAACTACCAGCACACTGTGGTCTGACCTGGTCAAAATACAAACACAAAGCTGATAGCAAAAGGCTGACTGAAGCATACCCTGATTTAGCCTCTCTTCCCTGCCACACACCACAGTAGCATGCCTGAAACTGCCTATCTGGCATAGCAAGCGTAGGAGCAGTTGCTTTCTTCAAAAGAGAACGGAGGACGCCAACACTCTTCGTAACTGCAACTGAGACAAGACCTAAAGCACGAGCTGGAATTTGAACTGCTCTTCCCAATGAGTTTTTCTGATTAATTTTTCTTTTATCTAGTTTTTTTTTTTTTTTTTTCTGCTAATCATGATACTACCCCCTGAAAAACAAACATATAAAAAAGGAAAGTAAACTTTAAAAAGCATGTATCTAAATACTACAGCCACTGCGTGAAGCACGAGGGCAGTCATTGTACTAGGCACTGACTTACAAATGAGACTCTAAAGACTGTCTTGGCCCCCCTCTTGATGGGTACCTACCTGGGGATTGTAGCTATAAATCTGTAGCACCTTTGCGATTGTAAAAATAAAATTCTACAAATCAATCTCTAGCACATTTAATGTTTATTACTGCATAAAAACCTGTTGAGAAACATTATATTTGAAGTTAGAGTCTGGGCTTCCCCTTCCTCCCTTTATTTTTTTCCTCCAATTCTTAGGGCTCTATCAGAAAGACACCAGATTCCAGTAACTACTTCAGTTATCTTCTGAAAGCAGATTGGTACATGTAGTCGTGGTTCTAGTTATCTGTATTATGTATACCATACTCATGAAAAGAGTATTATACCCTATTTACTGAAAACTTTGCTCTATGCCAACTCTTAATTTGGAGAGTTACATACTAATTACACAACTTCTCACCTGCAGTCATCTATCACATGGAAGGAAGCCATAATGAGTCAAAACCTACCGAGTGTGTAAGAACTCCCAAAAAGCTCCTGATCATTTTGGAAATTTCTATAGCTTAGTAGAGAACTTTTCGCAACCCAAATTGAAAATTCGAACTTGCTGGTTTAAAGCTTAGTAACTTTTTATTCCAGCTTCCAGACAGTCGTTTTCACTTGGAAAATATTAAATGTGACCAAAAAGAAAAGATAACTGTCCAGGAGCTTTCTACTGCATTTTATTTATTAATTCAGGCAACTGCAATTTGTAGTTGCCAGTCAGGTGCTAATAAATATTTTTCTTAAGTACTTTTCATCCTAACAGTTGCAGCAGTTCATTTTTTTTTTTCCATTTAGAAACTAGAATCATCATGTGTTCATTCTGTGGTTGAGCTTCCTTCATCTCTTCATGCCATTAGATTTAAAGGCTTTCTTCACTTTTTTTCCAACCAAACCTGATGTTACAAGACAAATGATATTGAACATTGTGCTAGTTAGCATGGATATCATATCCTGCAGGATGCTGCCTGGGAAAACGGGGCAACAATTCATACATACATGCACACACTAACCACACAGGCTAACTTGCACTGCCGAAAACAGACTGTTGCACTGACATTCAAGAACTTCTCTGAGGCTTTGTAACCAAAGCTAGAAAAAGAAATGGAAACCAAGACGAGAAACACTATGCATGTTTTCTAAAGCTTGAGATATTCTTTAAATAATATATTTGATGGCTCACCACAATTAACCCTAATACAAACATATATTGGCACAAGGTACTATCTGCATCACATTTGCTATTTTGTGGATCATATTGAAAATATATGGAAATATTCTCAATGTAATTCCTCCTAAAAAAATCGACAGTAGGAAACTGGAATTTCACAGCATTGAAATTGAACTGAAATTCCGAGGCGTTACTCTGAAGGTTAAAGCAGTTCAATTGAATCTGTAGGATTTTTTATTTAAAAGAAAATACATAGCCTTTATGTCAGAACTTAATATTATTTTCAGTCATGAATATATAAAGTACCATGAATGTTCCGAACAATTCTTTTTATTTCTAGCCAACTTGCATTTATTTAAAGATCTCAAACAAAGCTTTCCACAGAAAGGCTTTCCTTGAAACCTGTGAAAAAGACTAAGCAGTAAAGCAAAAGTCAAGCAATAATTGCACGTATGTGACCTCGTTAAGGTAGGAAAAACACTACATACTCAAAACATAAGGCTAAGAAGTAGCTTTTCAGAGAACTAATCAACTGTATTTATTGCAACCCCCAAAAACTATTTAAGTCAATGAAACATTTCAGTTATCTTTCCCCCAGTAATTACACTACTGGAAGCCATGGCAAACAGGAACAGCCTCCTAGTATACTACCGAGCATTAGCACCTTAGCACTGGATGCTGTGGTTTTTAAGTTTAATTGCAGTTTAAGATGGATACATCTCAATATTAACACCTTGACATACACATACAATAGACAGCTCAGTCAAGTGGCACTGAACTTCCTCCACAGAAAGCATCAAGTTTCATGAAGCTCTTGCTTGATTTGTCTCCAGTTCTCACCCCCCCCAAAAAAAAAATAAACCCCTAGCATAAACTATTCAAAATTTAAGACCTGTCAGCCACATGAACATCAAATTTCCCATGGTACTAAAACCGTAAGGCATCGTAAACATTTACTTCTATTATACTGAAGCAAAGCAGTATTTAGGCTCTTATACAAGAAACTAGTTGACTTAAAAGCATTATCTGGAAGTCATAGCTACGTACAGATAAGTTTGTTTCCCTTATTTATCACTGATAACTAAAGAAAATGCAATGCTAACTCTACTTAAGAATCTGGAAGCAATGGCTTAGAGTTAGTTAAAAATGCTATAAAAATAGTACAGTTTAACACTGCATCTTTGTTGGTATGTTATAAACAGTTTTACATCTTCCTTTCGATCTGGTTAAAAAATCCTCAGAGTTTTTTTCGTCCTTGATATTTGCCACATGGGTACTAGAAGCTTGATGTCTGTGTTCAGCTATACAGGGAAATGACACTGGTAGTACCATGGTCTCTTAAAAGAGCACAACCAGTAGCTTGCCTCCACACCATCAAACCTACAGCTGGGAAAAAAACAGTACCTCCTTATTTTAGGAGCTGGATTGAGAAACAAAATGCTGTCTCACAGAAAGCTTAAGGAAATTGGAAAACCCTAACTTAAGTCACCACAGGTGAACCAAACGACTCAAGTCCCAAAGTCATCTTTAATTATAATCTTCCTAATTTCTGTTTTCCAAAACTTGTGTTCATATTTGTATCTTACAGATAAGGCTTCCTTCTAACAAAGGACTTTTTTTTGTTGTTTTCATCCCCTACCACCACCCCTGCTCGTGAAATCCGAATAAAACTAAGTGCAGAACACAAAACAAAAGCACGAAGGCAATATCAGAGTTTGATATTGCACTGATGCTCTATGGGTTGATACTTCATTTACTAAGTAGGAGAAAGACGAAAAATATTGCACACCAACTTGCATTTCAGCTTCAGGTTTGGTATTTGATTGGTATTCAGAAAAGTATGAGTATTTAAGTGGAATGATCAACTCCGCACAATCTCAAGGTCAACTGAATAAGCATTTATTTCCCAAAATTAGTATGAGTGATGTAATTTATGGTATGCAAATATATCCACTACGAGTGTTTAAGAACTATTTTAACTTGAGACCCTAAGGACAGACAGGACTGGCATTGACAAAATTACTTCCTTTGTCACCTACCCAGCTATTCTTCCCTCCTCTTCCTATGAGAAGAACATTGCTTCTTCTGCAGTAGAAGTGAAAGTGCAATTAACTGAGTCAGACAATGAAGAATGAGATCTTGATAACAGACATCCCCCTCCCGTATTAGAGTGCCCTGGAATTCTAGAAGCAGTACTCTGCAGAGCTGAAGATGCGGGTGTCTTGCCCAACTTAAGCAGGAGCTCTTTTGGCTAACGCTTCTGAACACTTTCTTCTAGAGGAAGAAGGGAGGCTTACTAATAAAACAGCTCATTCTTGTAGCTCCAGGATGGAAAAGCTGGTTTTCATTATACCTGAAAAACATTTGTTTATCGTGATGAATCCCATGGAAAGTGAGATCCATCTCCAGAAAGTTGAGCTAAAGCTCAAAACCAAGGTTAGACAAAGTTGCAAAGTTTTTGTTTGTTTGTTTTTAAGGTTGTCTTTCTCCATGGTTATGAAAACAGTTGACTGCAACTCCTCAGGGAAAACAGTTAAATGTACTGTGAAGACAGAAGTTCTGAAAGTAATTCTCAAAAACTGCCAGTGATATTTCATTCCCTCCCACACGCACTTTTCCTAACCCATCACTCCATGAGATGAATTTTTAAATTAAACATAAACACTGGTAACTCCTCCTGCCGAAGAAAGCCTACCATTCCACCAGTCTGCTTCGAACACACACTCCTCCTGGATACTGTTATTTTCTCCCACAAAATGTGAGTAATGCAACACAACCGGCAGGCAAGTTTTGTTGAGTGATTGATTCAACATCACCAAGGTACGACATCTTACATTTTCTGTTTCGTATAACTAACCAACCTCTCGCAAGACAGCCCAGGTTGAAGGGAAGTCTTTAGCTGCCTATTCTGGTGAACTTTTAAATTGAGAAACTAAAATTCTGTTCCCGTGGCATAGGAAACTTTGGGAAAAAAACTTGAGGACCTGCGAATATAAAGTTTAATTAAATCTTTTCATTTATTCCTTGTAATTTGTATGAGTTCAAACTGAAGTGAGAAAGGGTATATCAAAAATTTCCCCCTTTTCCCTGGAATTCATGTTTCTCTGACTCTTCTTTCCTGTGAACTTACCAAGAACTGTGATCTATTACAAACCAAAGTAAGCAGATCTAACTCCTCTTTGCCATGTACTTAAAGAGGAGGTTGTCATGACCAAAAGGTAAAGTCAGGAACAACACAGCCATTCAGAGTCTTCCCTGACCCTAACCTAATTTAGTTGCACTGTGTCAGAAGGCAGAAGCTTGCACAGAAGTCCATTGCAGTGGCAGTCCCATAACTGAAGCAGTGCAGCTCCAGTCATGTAGTAACACTCTCCCATTTTTCTTCTGAACGGCATCTTTGATTACATCCCAAGTCCAAACTACTGATGAAAAGGTCTTATGTATAAATCATATTAAGATAGATAAAAGCTTTGTTTTGAGAGCCTGGAGACATTTTAGGACAGAAAAGAAACAATAGGAAACAACTGCAAAGATTCCTCTGACTTTCATTCATCAAGAATGAAGAGCAAAACAGACTCTCAGTCCTTTCCACATTCCAAACCTAGACATCAAGTGGAACCATAGACCTCTGAGCATGCAAGTTTCTTGGTACAAGAGCTTCTGGGTGTTACTATTCTATTCTTTAGATAAATACCCTCAAATGCTCCTGAATATGGTGGGAGTCTTCACAGCTTTCCTGGAATCATGGTGTGACCAGACCTGAAGATCCCTCCAACAGCTGCTTTGGATTTTAAAAGCCAAAACCATCTCCAAACACTTAAGAGCCATGCTATGTCCAGAAACTGTGTGAAGTTTGTTGGGCCTGAGCAAGGCTTAAACCAGGCAAGAGCATTTTTGTCAAAGACGAAAGCTCTTCCAGGATGTGTGCTCATCTGTGCTCTACAGAGGAAGCCTCGCTTCTTAGTGACATCTGCAACTCCAAATTCGGTGTACTTCGATGGGGAGGAGAAAAAGAACAAAACCACAGAGACACTTTGCATCAACAGTTCAACTTTCACTCCATAGCCCCTAACGGGCATTTTGTCATTTCCGTTGCTGTCTTGGCTCTGCTGGTGTTAGCAACCATAGCTCCTGTTCCAAGAGCTGTGATAACTGTTGCCAGCAAAGCAAAAGCTTCAAACCCTAACAAGTCTATCACTTGGCTGGCACCATTTTCAGCCTTGTATACATTCAAGAGAATAAACAGTACGCAGTTGCAAGTTACACCCTTTACACTAAGTTATTCAGAACTATTTGAACGATCCCCAGGCCAGATCAAACCATATCACTGGTTTGCTGGCAGATGAATTAGTAGTAACTGCAGTTAAGGAGGGTACCAGCCCAAAGATGTATTAGAACAAAATAAAATAACTGCTAGGTAGATCAAAATGTCAGAAGAACCTTTTCTTTGCAAGGGGAAAATAAATTCTTTCAGCTTAAGACCAAAAGCATCCCTTGTGTGCCTACAATTCCAGCTTTTTAAGAAGAAACTGGTATAACAAAATATTGGTACAGTAAGATTTTATAACAAAGATGGGCTCATGAGGAAATTTCATGTACTTCTAACACCAACAGCAGTACCTAGTATCACAGAATGCTTTGGATTCAAAGGGACCTTAAAGCTCATCCAGTTCCACCTCCCCTGCCATAGGCAGGGACACCTCCCACCTCGACCTGCTGGCCAAGCTTCTTTTGATGCAGCCCAGGATATGGTTGCTCACGCAGCACTTTGCTTGAAGCCCTGGTGCATCAACCACCACCCCAGGCCCTTCTCCTCAGGGCTGCTCTCAATCCATTCTCCACCCAGCCTGCGTTTGTGCTTGGGATTGCACCTGCCCAGGTGCAGGACCTTGCACTTGGCCTTGCTGAACATCATGAGTTTTGCACAGGCCCACCTCAAGTCCATCCAGGTCCCTCTGGATGGCATCCCCAGCCTCTGGTGTGTCGACCACATCACTCAGCTTGGTGTCAGCAGTAAACTTGCTGCTAAGGGTGCACTCAATCCCACTGTCCCTTTCAGCAAAGATGTTGAATATAAAACCAAGACAGAAGTAATATTGGCGCCTTGCAGCTGTTTTCAACAACAGCTTTACATTGTACCTTGCGTTGTTCTGTGCAACCTGACATCTGTGCTAAAGGGCATGGAGCAATTGTAACCAGCATGAACTTCTCCCACCTACAGTCCCTCTCTTCCCTGTGTGATCTTCTATATCCACTTCTACTCTACCATCTCCTGGTTGGAGAGGTTTCCTCCCTCCAGGAGCCCTTCCAAAGACAGTGTCACTCCAGACTTGTAGTCCAACGTGCTCCAGATATCAAGAGTGAAATTCAGCATGCTGGACTCAGCATACTGAGGGAAGATGGTGCTTGCTGTACAGATACCTGGTGCTTCAGCTTCTACCACGGCCAGCCTCCCCTGCCTATCCCCCAGGGACAGAGGGTTCCTGCCCCATCGGTACGAACTGCCTAAACACTCCCCTACCAAGAAGGGGAAAGCCCTACATAACCTCCCTCACTGCTTGTCTGAAAAAGCGTGATGCATACACTCAGATATAGAAAGTGCAATAGGTCAGAATCATGAGCAACTGAGGTGGCACTACTGGAGCGTAAATCTCACATCAGAGCAAGGCATCAACTTTTTTTTTTTTTAATCCTTTTTCTCTCCAACAGGAAAAAAAACTACACCTGAGCTGTTTCAACTGCAGTCACAGATTAAATTTAATGATCTTACCAATTTACAGTAACTTCCCGCTCAGGTGCTCACCCTTATGCACAAAGTCTCCAGTTCTACAATTGCCTCCATGCAGGGAGTTTCTTCTAGTCTTTTTTGGAAGACACCTTTCAGATGAAAAAGATTCTTGCTCCAAAGACGCTTACTGACCACATTAATAAGGCCAAATTGCTTAAAAAACTATGCGTCAATTCAAAATCATTTTCCAAATTAACTGATTTGGAAAGAAAGGAAACATGGTAGTTAGTTTTTTTCTTCTGAAGTTCCTAAATTGAATACAGACATGAAAGTAATCAGTTTCCACCTCAAGAGCTCCACTTTCTTTAAACACAATCTGAGTATCATCCATCAGCGACCAACACAAAATTGGCCCTGACCATCCATTCTTCCCTCATGCTTTCCTATCTGAAGTAACTACCATGGCTATTATACAAATCCTACTAGCCATCTTCTGAAAAATCTGTCGTCCCCTAACACTAAAACCAGTGAGTATTTCCTACCTTAAATGTCAAGATGATAAGAGAAGCTTCTGACCTTCCCTTCTTTAGAAAGCGCAAACCAGACGTGAGGGACTTTTGTTTTGTGTAGTCAAGGCTTTCTTTTGCCTTTATTTGCCAAAGAAGAAACCCAGCTTCTGGAGAAACAGTAGCAGTTGGTGACTACACGGGAAAACAGCCATTTTTTTTATTAATGCAGTGTATGTGGGGATATCTAACTTCACTAGACTTATTCAGAGAAAACTGCCATTTCCTGATATTTGTATCTTGGCATTTAACTTATTTGAACACTACGCAGCAATAACTGAATACTACACAGCTTTTAAGAGGGAAATAGGACAAGATTACTCATCAATATTTTTTTCCCCAAATATTAGAATTCAAGAATTTCTTAATTACTTGTTTCTGAAAAGAACATTACAATTCTTGATGACCTGTAGGAAAAGCAAGTACCTGTCCCACTTGTATTTCTAGATCAATTAAAAGTTCTGTAGCCCAGATATACACAACCTAGACAGGCATTTAGGTAGTTCCAAACCACAATCCAAAATAAAGCCTTAGTTTGTCTAGTGTTTTCTACAGAGGTTTCCAGGAATCATGTCTTTGCACCACCTTGAACCACACAACTAAAAAAAAAAAGAAACACAACAACACATTCACGTTTTTCTGTTTTTTTTACGTAAGCTGAAGAAATATGAACACTTTGAAGAAATTGAGGAGGGAAGGCTGAAATATAGAAGCCAACAGCTGGATTTAAATTAGAGCCTACAAAGAGATTTTAAGGACTGTCCCCATGACATAGCATTGTATAAATATTGACAGGGAGTGGCAATCTTTCAGTAAGCAAAAACCCATGCGTTACAGGATTTTGAGTATCAGAATAGACTTTGACCTGTGCTCTAACGAGAACCTGGTACTGGTCCTGTGGCAGTTTTCCCTTAGCAGAACGGGCAGCTAACCAGTCGGAGCAACTGCTGCCTGTCTAGATCACCTCTACACTTCTGCAACCTCAAAACCTTAATGATGCACCTCAACGTGGTGCTGCACCACAGCTGCTGCTGTTTGGATATCCATCCATACTGAAAAGCTCAGGCAGAAACCTGACTAAAGATTACACTACAAGGCAGCAAAGAGTCTCAGCACAGCAAAACACGACAGCCACCAAGATCTCCAAAGCATTTTTATTTCCCTGAAGATCATGTTTCAGCTCTTGTTCAAGCACTGTTTATCTGAACGTGTATCTCAGCAGACTTCTGAGGAAGACGACAGTACTATTTGCACTTGCTTTAAAAGTGCTATAACTGGGTGTTGCCCTGCGTGGCATTTACAGTTTTATGAGTATTGTCTCATCACCCTTCTGGCTTTATTGCTGCTTCAATGACTGAACAAATTAAGGCAGAGGCAGAACAGTTTTCAAACCTTCTCCAATTCTGTTCTCAAAGACGAAGTTCAACTTTCCAGCATTTCCATCTAGAGCTGCAATTTCTTGATGACAAAGGAGTTCTGATAAATTGCATCAACTAAAGGTCAGAAAAATAGAAGGTTTTAAATACATGTTTCGGAACCTCTCAAATTCAAGATAAACATCCTGTATTGAGATAAATATCTCAGTATTCCTTGGTAAGAGACCTAAAGAAACTTTATTTTCATGTAGTGTTAAATTACATCCCAGGGACTTCTGCTAACACCAACTCTGAGGCTACCAATACCACTTGGTCCTAGAGCTTCTAAATATTTAAGTTCTCAACAAGCAGCTCCCAAAGCTATCGTCTTCCAAAAAAAAATCAAATAAAATCAAAGAACTACATACCCACAGGTTGATTTTCAATTTGTCCAACAAACAAATTCCAGGTGTTTCCCTCTTCCTTCCTGCCACCCCCAAAAAAACAAAAATATTCCACAGTCGCCAGGCAAAGGACATTGTAAATGCTCTTTCCAAGTAAAAATGTTTGTAAGCAAACTATTAAAGGTTTTTATTTTTATTTATTTTTGTGTGTGTGTTTTTTTTTTGTTCCTCCATTGGTCTTGCTGAAACATGTCAACTTCCTATTATTCTTGATTAAAACTTTTTACAGGAAAAACAGTGATTGCATGCCTACAGCCTCTAGCATTACAAGCAGAGGGATCAGCTAAGTTCACAATTCTTGTATAAAACCTACCACTGACTGTGAATCAAATGCTAACATGACAGCCCCACCATCTTTACTGCCACTCTCTAGGGGCTTGCATAATATTAAAACGACTCCTAGAAGGTGCAACCTAAAATGCAAATCCAGTTCTTGTGTCTCCAAAGCCATCAATTTAATGCATTTCCAAAGCCACCTTACGGTGCATTTTACCTTTATCATTAACTTCACACCAACATAAGTATTTCATAATTCACAGTGATGAGTAGAGAGCATTAACCTGCAGTTACAGTTAGTTTTATACACAAAGCTTGGGTATGATAACTTGAAGGCCCAGAATTACACTTCCAAGTCAGCCAGAAGTCTTATTTTATACCTAACTGAAGAAAAACCACCAGATCTAAACAGCCACAGTGACGTGTCCAAAGAGATTGTCAACTTCGGGATGCTTTAAGTAGTCTGCAGGTAGTTCAGAGTAGTTCATGATTTGAAAATCTTCAAGCTCAGCTTTGCTAATCTTCCATGCATGAACTTTATTAGCCAAAGAGAAAGCTTCTCATATACCTAGTTTCTTCAGCATTTTATCACTCAGATTCTCAGAGCACAGTTAGCAGGTTTTCAGAGAAGGTGATTTTCAACAGTTATTTTTACGGCTAAGAGCTCCTGAAGTAAAGGTACTTTGACTTGCATCCTTTACTCCCCTCCCCATTTATTTCCCAAGTCTTTAACCACAAGGTCTCCAAAAATGCTTTCTAACAAGTTGTAAGTGGAGAAGTTAAAAAGAGGTCTAGTGACAAGAGTTTTAAACCCCCATCCTGAAGTGCATGAGATCTTCTCACCTTTTCCAATGCAAGACAGATGAACATGAATTCATCTGTCCAAATATTAATTGGACATAGGAAAACCAGATGAATCAACATCTGCCCTTGTGTATTTTTGTTATAATGAAAAATGGAAGTCTCTTGACACTAGATAAACCAATTTGTCATAAGCAGCATTCACTGTTACCAGCTGATTTGAAGCTAAACTGCTGAGCAAGTGAAGCATGACACCTTTGAAGTCTGAGACCATCTGAAGTCTTAAGTCCTAAAATCAACTACTCCAGTAACTGACGAAGTATTTGAATAACCAAGTTACTCAAGTGTCCACATAAAACATAGAAAGACTCTTTCAGAGCTGTTAGCAGAGCAAAGAGAGCATCAAGAAACTTCCTCATGTGAGTTTGCTAGTTACTTTTCAATCAATCACAAGCATAAGCAGCCTCGGGTCAAGATGTGCCCCTGTACATCCACAGATCATAGCCCTCCCTCCCCACTCTCCAAAACCTGGAAGCCTATGAACTCCAAGACTTTAATAAGGAACACCGAGAAAAAAATGTTTTTATTCCAAAATCATAAAAGCATTCTCAGTGAATGCTACTTTCTCCTGCTTAAGAGCATTAATGGAACACTATGCTGAAGATAAAAGAGACACAGTTTAGTGGGTGACATTAGTAGTAGGGAGATGGCTGGACCAGATGATCTTGAAGGTCTTTTCCAACCTTAATGAGGCTATGATTACATTGCCCCTATCTGCATTTAGCACACCAATGGTATGCACCAGTACCTGACCGTCACACACCCTACAGCGTGACAACTCATCTAGCACAGCCTTCCCAATCCTTATTAGGTCTTTTCAAGACGCAGAACGCTAGGACGTGGCATGCTGAGAAAAGTACTACGTGATGCTGTGGCACATACTTTACAAGAACACAGGCTCTGGCCTCCTCTTGTCTCACGGAAAAGACAACCTGTCTATGATTGCCCATACTGGAGCTAAATCAAGTGCAGGGAAGCCACAAAGATGCAAACGAATTTAGTGAAACAGTTGCAACTTATAGTCAGTTTTCTTACTTTGCTTTTATTACAACCCCGTTTGTTTTTCCTTTCTCTGATGCACTTCTCCCTCCTGTGCCTCAGCTTTATTAATTTCCTTCCTGCACCATGTAAGTTGGAGTCCTCACTATGTCTCTTCCGTTTGCTCTGTTGTCACAGCTCCTCTCCCACACCTTCCTGGATCTGTAATGCACCTTCCTTTGTATCAGACCTTCTCCCCACCTGCCCTTCCCCCCGTTTTCTTTCCTTATTGTTCTCATACTACTTCACATATAAATTTAGGATGGAGGGGAGTAAAAGCAGGAATGGAAATGAGATAAAGTACAGCTAAAGAGTAGAGGTAAAAAGCTGAAATATCTTATGAGAAACCAAGTGCATTGCTAAGACTTCTCCTCACAACCAAAAGCATGTTTCTTGAAACTAAAGAAACTCCAGCATTTTAAGCCTGCATGTATAGAATGTCAGATGCTGAATTTAAAGCATCTGTGCAATAGATGCTTTCTATCAGCCATACCTTACAGCTCCAGTGAAGAGTTACCTAACACCACTGCTGAGGAGAAGTGAAAAAGTAAAGGCACGAATTGCTTTTACTCAAAAGAAAAAGGGTGTTTAGATTTTGAAGACGTTATAAAATTGGATAAATGTTTGTACTGAGTCTCTTATATAAACTTGTTTTTGTTTCCTTTGTAACTGTACTGGGCCAAGAGACTGCCATGTTTCCTTAGCCAGGGGAGGAGGGGTCATCTTTTAAGATACTTCAGGTGCAGATCAATTACACCTGCACCTAAGCATTTCTTCCTTTAAAACATAACCAGATTATGATAATTTAATATATACTTTATATCTTGAGCTAAGAATGACACCCACAGTGTGAATCTCACCACAAAGTGGTATAAAATAATTAAACTCTTTAGAAAGGGTTGCATACGTCAATTCTGCAGAGAAGAGCCCTAGAACTGATGAGAGATTAAAGTCCAGCCAGCAGAGTGATGCAGGGACCAAACACACACAAAAGCAACCTAAGAGCTGATGTCTTTGGAATATGCATTTTTTTTGTCATAAGTTTAAAAGAACATTACCTGTAACTAGGGCTAACAAAAAAATAATTCTGATGGCTGTAACATAAGAAGCTGCCTTTAAAAGAGTACTCAAAGGTATGCCAAAAACCCCAGAAAACTTCCAAACTCTCACTTTAAAGGACATTCTTAAGATCTGAGAGGCAAAGACGTTATAGAACTTAACACAAGCATGACAGGAAGCACCCCAACAAGTTCATTCCCAATCTGACTACAGCCTAGCTCCAAATTCTGACTAAGGTAACTAAAAAGGGGCAAATCCTTAAACGGATTGAAAGATCAAGGAGTACAGTTAAAAAATACTATCAACTGTACGCCTGATATCTGAAAGCTCATTAGTACTGCTGCAGGAAGGCCCCCCCGACGTATTGCCAGCATCAACACACATACTAGCAAACTGTGCCGTGGCTAATGTAAAAACGCTGGACTCTTAATTGATTCTATACCCTTGACTTCTGTCTATAGATGCAGGGTGTAGTAAAAGATTTGACGGTACTGTCCTAAGTCATCAGAACTGACAAAGTATACCCTGAGCATCAGATCTGTTCTCGTTAGCTGTGGCTCAAAGATGAAAGATGTGTAAACTAGATCAAAAGCTGCAGGTTAACTGGAAGATGCAGCGCGTTTTCCTTAGTGGCAACAGCATCCGTGAGGCCCCGCTTTTACCCAGGGAGCGAGTTTTAACCTGTCAACACCTCCAAACATCACAAACTGGTAAAAAGCTAAACAGAGCACACGCTGTCGTGCACTCGTGCAGGGTCTTTCATGAGGTTTTCACCTCTCCAGTACTTTTAGGCTCACGTGAGCTATCTGGTAAGAGCCATGCAGGAGAAGACGAATGAGTATTAGGAAGCATCTCCACCCCTCACTCTCCCCATAATGGGAGAGTTCATCCTAGGCACAAATTCAGTTTACTTGTTCTCTTTGTGACAGCAATAGGCGGGGAAGATGGGGACCCACCTACACACTTTCGCACTTGTATCACTTCCTACAAATAAAAGAAATTCACTAGTTCAGCGTAAAAGTAAGAAATACGCTTTTCTACTTAGGGGTATCTCTAGGCCTATCAAAGTACCCATCTACATCCCAAATAAATTGACTGGATTTGGCAGACACTTTGCCAAAGTGCTTTTTATAATCAGAACTGAAGTACCACTCACTTCTGTGCAAGCAACTGTCAAATGGTGTTGGTTTTATGTCAGGAAGTGTTATGTTTTGCTTCCTTATGATGCAATTACAACACTGACAGCATTGCAGAGAGCCACTGAACCATCAGGTATGATCAAGTAGGGAAGCAATTAGCAGGCAATTGTCCACCCGGCTCACCAACTATTTTAACATGCATTTAACCCCTCTGCCGTGACTGCTGTGCCACCTGCAAGGGTGCATTCATCTTTCAGCTGTATTTTACATGGCGTTAGTATTTGCCGACATCTACGCTAAAAAGGAAGAAGTCAGTGCTGCAGCGCTTAACTACAACATAAGAGGACTTCACTCTTAAAAAAAAGTAAACATTTTCAAAGAGGAAATTGGTAACGAAGCTGTTTACAGTCATTTGCTCACACAGAGGACTGGCACTCAGGAATTACAGCTTTGCACAAAGCGTCCGCTGGTGACAGTCGATGAAGTAAAGAAAGGTGCGTGAAGCGAGAGGGATGACAAGCCTGAGGCAGGACTGGGCGAGCTCCTCCTTGGCACGAAATCCACTCTCCCTCGCAGAGAGAAATTCAGGCACCCGTAGCTCAACGCTGAGTAAACAAAACACCAGTGCAGAGCAGAGCAGTGACTCAGCCAGCAGCAAGAGATTCAGTCCCACAGGGTAAGAAATTTGGGGAGACGGCTCTGGGGACCCACTGGCGCTCCCTACTTACCAGCAAACAGTCCACGTTCACTTCGGATTTGGGGTCCTTTAAAGTCACGTCGATTTTTTCGAACCGAGCCTCAAAACTCTCTCCCGTCGACATGTTTCCACGGATTAAAAAGCTTCCCTTATTCCAGAGCAAAATAAGGTTAAAAATAAAATTTAAAAAAATAATAATAATAAAAAACCAGGAACACGCACAAAAGAGAACCCACGCAGCCTACGCCAGGCTGAGGAGCGCTTCCTGCGGAATCCCTTCAATCACACCAGTCTCTGAGGCGAGTCCCCCGCTCGGCACCGACAAGGGGGAAGCAAACCGAGGGAGGGCAGGCAACCCGGGGGCTGCTTCTCCCCGCTCCTCCAGGCCCGCACGCACTCTCCCGGGCGGCTCAGAGCTGTGCAGCGGCAGGTTTCCTCTCCCTCCCTCCTCTGCTCGGGCCCCGGTGCCTCAGCAGCCGCATCCTCCCGGCCGGGGAAGGCGCCCTGGCAGCCAGCGTAGCGGTTCTTCCTCCTCCTCCTCCTCCTCCTCTTCCTCGTCGCCCCGCAGCAGCAGCCGGCGGCGGGTCGGTGCCAGGTTCCCGAGGGCGGCAGCTCTCTCTCTCCGGAAAACCACCAGCAGCAGCAGCAGCAGCAGGAGGGGAGGTGGGAGACGAAGAAATCCGCGAGCCTGCAGGGAGGGAAGACCGAGAGGAAAAAAATAAATAAAAATAAAAAAGGAAAAATAAAGAAATCAGCAGGAAATCCTCGGCGCCCGGGGGTGCTCCTCGCTCCGCAGGGGGCGAGCCGCTTCAACGGCGGAGCGGCGGCAACGGCATCTTCCTCCCGCCTCCTCCTCCTCCTCTTCCTCCCGCCTCCTCTTCCTCCCACCGCCTCCTCCTCCTCCTCTTCCTCCCACCTCCTCCTCCTCCTCCTCCCCTTCCTCCCTCCTCCTCCTCCTCCCCTTCCTCCCTCCTCATCCTCATCCTCATCCTCATCCTCCTCCTCCTCCTCCCCCCAGCCCTCACGCACGGGACGCGGCCCCGGGGCCGCCCGTTGCCGGCTGCGCGGGGAGGCGGCTCAGGGCGCCAACATGTCCGCCTTCCTGTTTGAACGGGGGGGGGCGGCTCGGCCAGCCCGGGACGGCGGCGCGGCGCGGCGCGCATGCGCGGCTCGGCCCCGGGAGGGGAAGGGGAGGCGGGAGCGCCGCTCAACGGTCGCAGGGGGCGCGCGCGCGGCGGCCGTTAGGGGCGGTGCGGCTCTGACAGGGCGCTGCCCTCGTGGCCACCCCCCACCCTCTGCTCTTTCAGGTGCCGCTTCAGGGCTTCGGTTCCCGCTGCAATTGCTGAAATGGCCAGTGCGTTTTCACAAAGGTCGCTGAAAGCGATGTGGGACGGCAGCTCGTTCATCTCTGGTGGCTGCGAGCCCGTGTCGCTGGCGCTACGCTGGGTTTTCGAAGCCGTGGGCACTAAACAAAGCCATCTGTAGGCAAGTGCTCGGGCATTTGAGCCATTACGCCTTGGGTATTCACTACCTGCTACCTGGCTGTGTTAATTTTAAAAAGAAACAACATTCTATGTTTTGCCTTTTTTGTCCACAACTGCCTTCATATATACATATATACACATATATCATAGATTCACAGAATCATTAAGGTTGGAAAAGACCTCCAAAACCACCTGGTCCAACCACCCCCCTACCACCAATGTCACCACTAAACCATGTCCCCAAGCACCACGTCCAGCCTTTCCTTGAACACCCCCAGGGGCGGTGACGCCACCACCTCCCTGGGCAACCCGTTCCAATGCCTGACTGCTCTTCTGAGAAGAAATGTCCCCTCATATACACATATATTTATAAGAATTACGTACACTTAAAGGAAAAATGTGTGCTACGACAGCGTTATGCTCGTGTTTGCCTTCCCTCGTCTTGCGCCAGCCATTACCACGCATGGCCCTTTGATTGTGAGGGTTTGGTCGCTCTTGGAAATGGAGATGTTCCATTTCAGCAACCACGGTCCACAGAGAACATCTTGTGTGCTCTGCCAGCTACAGTGTGTAGGCTTGTGATCACTCCATTCGTCAGGCAGTGAGTGAGTCGTCCTTGAAATGCAAAGGAAATGCTCCTTACACGACTGGTATCAAGATAAAAATCACCATTAGAGGTGCAGAGTCTGATTCACATCGCTTTTAGGCATCTGGTTTAGCCATTAAACATACACAGGTATGATGCCAGGCCTCAGCAGAGTGATTCCAAGCCCCTAGCTGAAAAGAATGCAAAATTCATGAGGCCTCTAATAGAGAAAGGAAGAGGAGGCCCAAATCTGCAGCTCACAACCCTGAGTCATGCTCCAGATGCTGCTTATGTATTTTATCGGATGAATACGGGAAAAGGTATAGATGGTCTTGCAAACACAATTCTTCCATCCTTTCCAGGCTTCCTTTCCACAAACCAACATAGATCGTACTCTCACTTGCCCGGTGCACCTTGCATTGCCTTATTACAGTGGCCCAGCTTCAACACAACGGGTGGACGGAAGCACAGCACTGTCCAGTATCTCCTCCAGCGATTTTGGTGAGGGAAGCTGCTGTGCTTGTGCTCAGCTGCATGCAAACAGAGTGTATTTTGAATGTGGCTATCAGGCTGGGCTTTTCTCACGAGTATGGTGAAGTAAAAACGTCTGTCTGCCTCAAAATGCAGTAGAATTTGCGTGGGAGGTGCCTCAGCCAGCTGTCTAGGAAACTGTGAGCACTGCTTTGAAAATGTCAAGGGGAGCAAAAGGGAAAATAAATTCTAATTTTAAAAACAGTTAGGGGTTAAAAGTGTCTGGGGAGATAAAATGCTCATGTTGTAACTCAAGAGTGTAATGTAATAGTTTCTAATCCAGTGAACACTCATCCACGTTTGCTCTTGAAACATATCTTCATGAGCTGCAGTCAGACTGTTTGTATCTTTATGATAAGGAACTTGCGTGTGTCTAGCAGTGGACACTTAGGAACCATACGAAGTTCCATCCTAGATAAGCAGTCATAGTGCATTGAACACAATGTCTTACTTTGTTTTTGCTTCCGGACAACAAATAAACTAAAAATGGATAATTTCTTCTTCCTGCGTTTGTTGTCTCCCACATTTTGGAATTTAGCTAGCTTTTGTTGAGCGAAATGGCAATTACTCGACACATGTTTCACCTGATAACACTGAGCTGATTAAGCTTGCAAGCCTGAAGGATCTTTTTTTTCTCTCTTCAAAAGCATGCAGCCTCTAATACGGGAAGGTGTCTCTGTGTTGGCTCGTGTCCATGCTTTGTACACAGACAAACTGATATCCTCAATACAACAGCAATCATAGTCCTCACATACATGTTGTCTGCCCATTTTGTAAGGTATTTAAATGCCTCTGTTATTAGTGTGATACAAATATGTACAAAATATGACAAATATGTCAAATATGACAAATATTGAAAAATATATCAAATTGACACTGACTTAAGAGCTGATTGTTTGACAGAAGTCACAATTTCTTGTTAAATAGAGAAGTCAGTAAAACAGAATTAATGCATTATACCATAAAAAGTACATGTAATAGCATTTATCATGAAAATAACGTTCTTGTATGTTACAGTAATAGGACTGCAAATCATGGCAGGTTTCAGTAGTGTCCATTTCAGGAAGTTAGCAAAAAGCAAGAACAAAACAGCAGTGGAATACTTGCAAGTATTAGCTGGGCCCTCTCTGAGCAGGCATCGTGACCCCCCACCCTCTCATGAAAAAGCTAGGGACAATTAAGTGAGAGACTCTGTAGGAAGGTTAAAGGCCATCTCGATTTCAATTTCTGAGGTCGCCGACTGTGCGTCTTCAGAAAGGGTACACTCACAGAAAGAGAGAGAAGGTGAGGATTCGCTAACTTCTGATGTAAGTACTGACTTCAGAAGAGTTACACAAGGCAGAAATAAGTCCACATCCTGTTCACCATATTAGGCCAAGTTGGTAACGTGGGATCTACCTTCACATTCAACTTCCTATTTAGTCAGCACGAAACTTGCAGCAGTTAAATCACACTACGTGAAGCCTCCCTTTGGTCCACCACCCTTTTTCCTTGTTTGCCGTACAATATTAACTCAGGCTTGCCTCAGCTCTCGTCTTCAGGGCACTTAATGGTGTGGGCCAGTATCTCCTGAAGCTGAGCTGAAGGCTGTGAACAACAAACACAGTCCTTAGGCAACATGTTTTGGCAAAGCTGTGCACCAGAACGGCCTTTCACAGGCGCTCTCAGTATTTCAAGCAAGGACTGGTGGCATGTCAGCGTATCTGAACTGGCCTTAGGTAGTGATAAAATCCCACCATCACTGAGCTCTGTGTACCTGCAAAATCCCAAAAAAAAAGGAGGCGAATGCTAGTAGCTATAGGTAGCTAACAGAAAGCTCCAATTGCACCGTTGACTGCACCAGGCTTCCTTTGTGGGCTGCATGCTGGAAAAACTGAAGGAATTACAGACTGTAGGTTAGAAGTGCAAGATGCCTGAGGTAGGGAACACGTTAAAAAGTGGTACCCATGGGAGCGAGAAAACCGAGAAGTGACAGATATTAGTCATAACACTTAGTACAGGAGGAAAAGGCATTTTGGTTCTTCCAGGATGAGGAAGAATGTAGGAAGTAGAACAGAATAGAAATAGAATAGAATAGAATAGAAATTGCCTGGGCAATAAAAATTGCTGGCAAGAAAAGACAAATTTGAATATAATCAATCAAAAGAGAATTTGGCATGGATATACTCAACCAAAGTACCATCTTTCAAACCTCTGTCGATGCTGAAACCTTGCAATATATACCTATTTGTCATTAATGTTAATAAAGATGGAGGGCTCCAGGCACATGACCTGGCATATTCTGATGTGTCCCAGCTCCTTGACAAAGTTCCCTGCTCTTTCCTCTTCCAGCACCGTGCACTTCCAGGCACCGTGGCACTTCTGCTTTGCGCCTAGCGCCAGAACCCTGGGGAGAAACTGCTCCTGCAGCCTGCGCGTGGTGAGTGATGAATAAGAAATGGGGCACCTGGATCTCTGCTGGCTTCTCTTGAACAAGCTAGAAGAAAATCAACTTTTGGAAATTTTGCAGTATGGGCCACTGAAAACAAAGTGTTGCAAGCCGGGAATGAAACTGGAGGGGATCGTCTGCTCCAGTGCAAACACAGATGCATCTGCTGCCAGCAGACAAGGGCATGGTTGTATAAACAGTTCCACGTAGACTCTCCCAAAGCAACTTGTGCTGCGTCTGGAAAGGAGGGGAGCTGTGAGCCCGGAGAGAGATAGCAATCCACAGGGTAAATATCTGGTCACCAGATGGCTCAGGCCAATATCAACGGCGAATGCGTAGACAGCGTAGGCTCCCTGTGCTTTTATGCTTTAAGAGCACAGAAAAAGACTGTGACCAATGTATGGCAAAAGCTCACAAAGCGACTTTAAATCAAATCAAAACAAAATTCCACTGGAATGCTGAAAGCTTCATACCTCAGTAAGGACTATTTCCGTGGCAAATACTGTTTTCCCACTGAAGCCACTTGGTGGGTACAGAAAACGTTAAGATGCCAGAAATTCTTCTTCTGCCCTGGGAAAAAGCTTTTTTATTTTCACTGTCCTGGAGCTTAAAAACGGCCCAAGTATACTTTGTGCTTGAAATCTTCAAAAACCCAAACAAACTCAGCTCTCAGTCCAAACAAACAAATACACAAAACACACGTGGAAAGCTTTAGCCTGAAAAAAATGGTTTCAGAAAATTAGGATTATATTAAAGCAGGAGCTAAAAATTAATCTCCTCGTGGTATCATCTGTCAGGGTTTAAAACAACAGGGAATTATTTGTATCTTTTTATTTCCATTATACGTAGAGTGATTACAGTCATTATAGACCTCTTTGTAGATTAAGCTGTCATGAGTCTGACTTTCTGCTATTAATTTGTTAGCTATGAATCATCTACAAGGTTAAGAATTGTTCTTCCTATTTCCTCAGTTCTTACTCCTAAGCTCTCTCCCAGAACAATTTTCTCCCACCCCACCTTATTCCTACTTCACCCACATACACATATCACATTTCCTGTGGTTGGATTAGTTCTGCAGTCCTTACTGAAATTGTTCTTCTGAAGGCAACAGTTGAAAAGTAAACCAGGCTGAGTTTAAAAGCAAATTAGCTTTGATTCTCCTGGCTTTAGTTTTGTGTATATTGTCCTAAATATCTACACTGCCCGTAAATGCTTTGCTCTTTTGCTGAAGACTGTCAAATCCATAAAAAACTGTATTTTTATCTTGTGCCTGGGAAATATTTAACAGTTTCAGGCTTCAGCAGATAATTAACTTCTAAATTATGCATTTTATAACTTCGCTGGAATAAAAGGTGCTGGCTTTATATGACCCTTCTGTAGACAAAATGATGGAAGTTGCATTTCTTGACGCTCATCACTGCCGAAAGTTCTGCAAGACAAGTTATAGATAACCTTTTAATATCATGAAGTTTCATGTGATTGTATATAATTTACGTCTTATTTATGAACCTAAAACTTCAGGCATGCAAATGGCACCACGTGTGCAGTTTTTAAAAATCCACATTTCAAAGGACCACCTATGAGATACTTAAAAAAAGATCATTTATTATTTTTTTTTTAGCACCAACAAATAGTTTGAATTCATTTCGACCGCAGGAATTATAAATGAGTCAATTGAGTAATTTCTGGGGGCCTTTAATAGTTAAATCACAGCAACTGGATTATTGATTTTGTTCATGCTCAGGAAGTTTTTGAGTTCTTCTGTTCATCTCCTGCCACTACAGTCCACTAATTGTTATTTTGCACCAGCACGACCACTGTAGTTGTGTTTGTGGAGCTCTACACTCTTAGAGCACATCTGTAAGATTCAAGGGAGTCTAGTCTTAAAGGACAGAGAAGATTTGCATTTGGTTTTTATTATAATTCCATTTTCATTTGGCCATAACAATCCAAGAGGTGTAAATGGAAGTCTTATAGGTATGATCATACACAGGAAACTGTATGTTTGAAAGTACAGGCAAGCTTTCTCAGGTCTAGAATCAAAGGGTTAATCTGGCTTTTTCTTCTCTCCCTCCCCTCCTCAGAGATAAAAGACACCAAACTTCCTACCTCTTGTTGCAAAATGCCCTACATGCCTGTTGGGTAACTCAGCTCTTACTGCTTGGAAGGGGGTAATTTAATATCAGCTTTGCCTCGTTATTACTCTGATTGCTTGAAGTCGGCGGTACTGCCTTAAGCTGGTTCAAAAGGAAGAAATGGGCTCACAGATTCCTAATCTGATGAGAGCAAAACCAGCCTGACAAAGTGACAACCCAAAGGCTAGGAGCTGGACTCTTCCTGAGCTCCATTGCAGAAGTGGAGTAGACCCAAAGTAATACCTCCTGGACTCCGATTTCCCAGACAGAGGGAAAAAAGACCCAGCTCAGCCTGCTTTTTCCACAGGATCCAAGATAGCCCAGGCCTGGAGAATGGCAAAATCATCCCACACCGTCCCTGAGCACACGGGGGCACCTGGCGCAGGTTAGGAGATCTTCTGGCCGGGCTGGTGGTGCTGCCACCTCTCCCTTGGGCACGGAGCAGGATTTCAGCCCCCCAGGAAGGTTGGCTCCACCAGCCCAGCACCATCTGCCAGTAACACCAAATCCACAGCAAACTACCCGACCCTATGGCAAAGTACGGGATTTCCCTGCACATCGAACACGTGGGTGGGTGAGCGTGCAGATAACAGGCATTATTCTGAGCTTGGAAATCAGGAGCAAGCAAGTAAAAAGAAAAAAAAAAAATGCTTAGAAGCAAACTAAAATACTTGTATGAGCTTAGTTTTGTGTGTCCTATATTTTGTCTGGAATCTCTTCACCTTTCTGGAGCGAGAATTTTTTTAAAGGGCAGAATCCTGTTTAAAATCCCGTGTCCAAATCTTGTGCTCTAATCTGAAAAGTCATGTTCATCCTTTACTTCAGAGCAGATGTCTAATGACACAAAATAACATTTCTCAGTCTGACATAAGAATAGATTAGGCTGTCCTGTAAAGCGCTGGATTAAAAAAAGTACAAGCTGATTGACTCATTCATGGCCCGTGGCCATACAAATGCTTGCCAAGTTGCTTCTAGACAAAGTTGTGGCACCTTTACCGCAGAAACAAAGGGTTGTGTGGCAAGCAGAGCTTTCCTTCAGGAGCCTTGTGAAACAAACACGTACCCGTGAAAATGCATATGCAAAAAGCAGTGTTTGTAAAGAGTTATGTTATTACACTTCCGTAATCACATATTCCTCGCTGTATGACCAATTTCTATGAAACTGTGGAGTAATTCAGAACTAAAACAAGTGCTTTTCAACAAATTACTAAAACTACAAGTACTATACCTAAACCATCACAGAGTCTGGGCTAGCTTTCATGAAAATGTCTTGCATTTATCTAATTTTAAGTAGTTCCCAGCACTCCGTTGCTGTGACCATGCCATGACTTCATGCTCGTTATGCTATCTGTGCTGTAAAACGCCGGCAGTAATTCAGACCACGTCGACACCACACATAGCAGACGTGGTGGTGCAATGCGGCTGGCTGGAGCGGCAGCGGTTGCCTTCTCCCAAGTGCCTGCTAGCCCCATGTGGCAAGCCTAGAAGTTTGTCCCTGTACCTGCAAATATGTGTGCTGAAAAGGGAATTGCAGCTCTGCCCCCACAGACTTACCCAGGCCAGCTTCGAGATAGCTACCTGAGGTACCGACAGCAGGGAAATCAGCCTCCAGGAAACATCTCGTTGCTTGTTCTGGCCCCGAAGCCCGCCTTGCAGCTTCGTGCAGCTGTGTTTCAGCCGCCGCATTGCACAACCACATCTGCCGGCGGTGCCGCGTGTTCTGGACCACTGCGGGCACTGTTCGGCACAGATAGGGTCATGCCACTACCTTCACATGAGGATAAAACGACGGCCACCACAAAGGAGTGCCAGCAACTACTTAAACCCAAGACTTTTTCACTAAACCAACCCCTGGCTCCATAGTAGTCTGGTTCCTTGTACCTTCAGTGGTTTGAATATAGCAATTGGAAATGTAAATCCAACCAATTGTAAAAATTCATGCAGCTGTAGCAGTCAGTGGTCACCGATGTTATCTGCACTGCGGCGAAATATGCCGAGAATGTCTTGTGGCCGATCTTTTTCCTATTTGATGACCACA
Source organism: Nettapus auritus (assembly GCA_011076525.1). NCBI lineage: Eukaryota > Metazoa > Chordata > Aves > Anseriformes > Anatidae > Nettapus > Nettapus auritus. The sequence goes on along the minus strand of CM021766.1, from coordinate 104,368,872 downwards.
TGATTATTTTTGGTTAGCTGCTACTATTTCCTTCTTGAGTCATTCCTGAAAGGCACTCAAACACTGCAGCCTTATCACTCGGCCAGCGACCGTCTCTAAATCAGTTTTGCAAACCCTCATCGAGAGCATCCTCTGCCAGAAGTGCCTGCATCATGCGTTTTGGCCGCTGCGAGTGCCCCCCTTGTTCGGCGTCTCGTTCAGCATCGCTGAGACTGGAAGAGCAGTGAGGGAGAGCCGTCAGGAAGGAAAGGGAAAGGAGGGAAGAAACGCTGGCCTCGTGCACGGGAGAAGATGATCTGTTCTTGGCCTGGTGGAGCTTTGTGCTCACAGCCATCCCCAGCAGCTGTCAGGTCATTTTACGGGGTCATCTTTGTAGCGTCCGCGTGAGCACGGTGGGGCTGCCTGGCTCTTCCGAGCACACTCTCTGCTACTGACTTTGTCATGTCCTGATCAGGCTGTTGCAAAACGCCGCAGACTCCCCAAAATGACTCATGTCTGCAGGCATGGATGTCTGCGCAGCGGCGCAGAGCTGCGCAGGAAGTCCAGGGGCCTGCCACCCGGCACCACGCAGCAGCTTGCTCTCCAAAAAGAGCGTCTCAGTGGAGCAGCCAGGGGCTAGGGGCTCTGCTGGCCAGCTTCCACCTGAAATTTCACGGTTTCACGGTGATCCCACAGCACCACAGGGGCTGCCCCTGTGAAATACGTCCCCACTTGCACCTGCAGAGAGTTTCTCTCTGTGTTCTGGAGGGTAATTCCCCCCTGGGATGTGTGGTGCTGGAGCGCGGTCTGCCCTGTACCTCCAGGTCCCCGGGCTTTCTTTGTTTATGGCGTATCTTGAGCTGGCTGGTTTTAGACTCACAGTGTGCAAGACTTGTCCTGTACACATCCTACACCGGGAGAAGTCGCTGCATTACTCATACATAATTTCAAAACTGTGGGTAAACTGGATGGTTTCTTGCTCCCGTAGACGTATGACTTCATCCTGTCTGTCTTGCCGACTTGATACACGAGCACTGCCAGATTTGCATGACGCTTCTGTGTGCTCCAGAGGCAGCTACAGCGCTGCCTTATCGCCAGCTGAGCACGAATTCCTGCCTTATCACCTGCTAAGCTGAAGGATCAGTGCGTGCCGAAGTGGAGGAGCTGTGTGGGATCTCATGTTTGGTGTCTGCCAGTAAATTAACTGCATCCAGTTTCAATAACCTGGCTTTTGTTTTGGTTTATTTTATTTATTGTTATTCAAACAAAACAAAAAAAAAGGGTCAGTATGACAAAACCAAAACCTTCAAAAGCACTGCAGACTAATACAATAACCTTTGCTTTTATTGTCACTAAGGGACATGAAAACCTTCTGCAACCCAGTCCATTTGGAGCCCTACAATTTACACTCACTAAATTACTAGCACCGAAACTATGAACAGAAATCATTGCATCCTCGTTAGTGTGCTTCCCCACTCTGTTTCCTAGCACCTCTTTCCAAGCCTGTATTGAACGATCGCTTTACTTACAGAAGATAACATCTACAAGACTCATCTGGATTTTTAAAATGTCTATTCTCCTGTCATTTCATCAAAAGAAAATAAAAAATAATTACAAAGCAGCTGTTGACAAACTGATACTGAAAAATAGATAAATGTAAATATCTTTCACACTCAGTAGCTGTTTCTAGCACTCTGCCTTTATCCTCAGGCTTTAATTAAACCTCTCACAGAAAACAGAATCTGCTGGTACTTGACCTTTGTTTTCAGCAGGCCCAGCACAAAAGGCGTATAGAATCAATGACAATGCACAAAACGCAACACACTCCAGTTGTCACTCAGGGCAGCACAATGCTCAGCCTTTCTGTGGAGAGACCCCGGGTTAGGAAAGGATTCAAATAAAGCCACGATACTCTTCTCTAGGTCATCTCCTGAAGAATCGCGATGGCTGCTTCAAGCTGATTACACACAATGCAGTCCAGCAGCATGCAACGCTGCTGCTAAGGCAATCTCTTTTTCTCCCTGCATAAACTTCATCGCCCTGCACTCTTTATTTGCTTCCTTCCTGCCCCTTACCCCATCCCTGCGAGCTCTCCATCCTCTGCCTGAAGACCGTACCTGATCTCCCCGCTCCCATTTCTGCTCCCATTTCCCCTTCCTCCCAGCAGGGCAGCCCCCAGACAGCCTCTCTCCTCCTCTTTTGTTTCCCATCTGCTCTCCCTGCATCCTTTTAGCTTCTCTTTGCACCCACACGGCTCTTCACAGAGGTACTTCACACTTTTTCTTCCTTTTCTCTCACCGACTTCTTGCTGTATTTTTTTTCTTCACTTAGGGACATGGAAGTTAGGGGTAAACAGAATGGTATTCGTGATGAATAGTCGAGAAAAAGTGAGTAAAACTGCAATTCTTGCAAAAATCATTGAAACTGGTCTGAAAATTAATACTTTCAGCTAAAATGAAAACTGATGTGAAGATCATTAACGGAAAGGATGATGCTAAATGGCCTGGAACTGAATAGAAAAAGGTTGTTGAATGAGAAGATACAGAGAACCATATTGCTCCTGGCCACATTAACAAGGGACAATAAGCCACGTTAGATACATTCCTTGAATCAGGGACAGTCTCAAGTACTTCCTAAGACTGACACTCTTCTTAGCCCTTGCCAGGAGGCCCATAGCTAGAAAAAGGTGCTCTCTTCCCACAGCACCTGCCTGATGGGCCTGTAGCATTTCCCCCCATTGCTCTGTTATTTACCCCTCTGTGAGTCCCAGAGCAGCGCAGGCACAGCTTCTGTGGGAAACTCCTCTGCTTCCCTGAGAAAAAGAAAAGCCTCTTTCTCGTTCCTTCTAGAGCAGGGTCACTGGGCACAGCCCACGGCCCTGGTGTTCGCAGTTTGGCTTTTAGCTTAAGCATAACTTGGGCATTATTTTATTTCAATTTTTAATTCGCTGCGGGTGTGGGAGGAGCAACAAATGCACGCTAATATATTTGAGGGAAATAATTGAACTGATATTGTAACTGATGTGTTGCCACCAGCAGCCTGCAGAAGGAGCATCGCCAGGCTGGCTTTGGCATTTTCAGAGCCTCCATCATGCTGCTCATGGTTTACACAGCCAAGGGACCTCCACGTTTAAGGTGCACCCCACAACCAGGGTGGGACTGCTCCCACTTCCATCCTGTCATTAACCATGGGCAGGAAACTTACCCGTGGGTCATTTCCACCAATTGCCATGATCTCTGCACTAAGCCTGAGGACCCAGCTGGTGCAGTCAGGGGTGGAATCACCTTCTGCCTCTGCTCCACAGCCACTGAGGAGCTGCCCCTGCCTCCAGGATGCTGCCAGCGGCCCTCCTCCGGCTTCTGCACAAGCAGGGGCCTGATCCCGCAGGCAGATGGACAGGGAGAAGGCAGATGTTCTCCCGAAGGGGAAAGAAAAAAGCAAACCCAAGACACATCCTGTGCCACAACTGCACACGTCTACAGAACACGCTCCATGCTGCTCTGCTGCAGAAGCTGCCTCTCCAGGGCTTCCTTTCCCTTCGATTTCCCCTTTAACAGAATAGAGAACAGCACATTGGGAATCAAAACCTATGCCTTCCCCCGAAGCCCTCTGCGTCTGACAGAAACCAGAAAAAGGCTGTTTTTCTCCAGCATTTTTACGGTAATCTATTAAGCTATTTCCAGATCACTTGAACCAAGAATAGCCAGAGAATGTCAAGTCCTGCAGTGCATGGCTGTACCCTTCAGTTCTCTGCGAGACCTATTTCCCAACGAGTATTCAAGCCCTGACAACCACATCAAATGTCCGGATCAAGACAAGTTGCATCCAAGACATCGATAATTTCCCCCCTCATCTGGAAGGAGGTGATGTGCTACACCGAGATCCTCAGCTCCTTCGCATCGCATGTGCTCGCCACCGTTGTTTTCGTTAGTCTGTCTTCGTCCAGAGCTTTGACCTCTGATTGACTTTGAAGTTTACATACAAGGAAAAACAGTCAGGCAGCTGCTAAAACAAGCAAGGAGAGATCAAACGGTCCTGAAAGAATTAAAAACAAACAACGTTTATCTTTTTCTTTTGTGTTTACCAATACATTAAGAGATACAGATAGATGGAGAGATACACAAACACGTATACATATATTTAAATGATAACATACAAAAATTGCATTAAAGAATATTGTTTAGATTAGCACGGCTGAGCATTGAAGGATAAGGAAATTAGGAAAATTAGGAAATACCAGATTAAGATTGCCATGCTAATTTATTTCTGCCACTGGGTGTGATTATCCTGTGTTGTACAGCATGAGGCATGCATCCTGTGGGAAAGTCTGCGATATGACTGTGTCATGGAAGAGTTTGTAAGAAAACATATGCGCGTGGGGAGGGAGGGACAAAAAAGATTACACCAAGAATCCTAAATCTGCTCTTTTCCAGTATGTCAGGAACTGGCTCTGTAGCTTAAATGGCGGTGTTTTAATGACTGGGGCACAAAGAATTGGACATCCTAGATTGTTTATTAAGGAGAAAAAAGCGAGGTGGGGGGGCAGGACCCTACAACACAGATAAAGAAACCCAGATTCTCGCCACTTACTCAGAAACACAAGCTGTGTTTGCAGGCATTTATTCCTACAGCTTTAGGGTGGAGGTATGATGTCAGACAGAAGTAGGAGCCATTTGGTCCAGATCCTGGAGCTGGCAGAGTGGTTAGGAGAAATCAAGTTTTGTTCCCTCTGCCTTACTAAACCTTCCTAACCCTCTTCCCAATTAAATCTGCTCTGGAAATTTCATCCTGATTTTGCAGTGTAGTTTCTCCTAATGCTCCATCGCCCATTTCTGTTTCAGTGTCAGTGAGAACTCACAGGTCTGTAAAGCAGTGACGTTGCCCAGTCATCCTACTGGCAGCCTGCCTTGACCTTTCCTGGAGAAACCAACAGGAGAAAAGCCGCGGTCATTTCCGACAGTGAATGTTTCAGGGAGTCTCAAGCAGAAATTCACAGAACACAGGAAAAAGAATCGTCTCTGAGATGAATGACTTTGACTTCCAAAGGCTCTATATAAAAAAAAAAAAAAATGTTAAACTTCCCCAAAGTTGCTGAAGTATCAAATAAAATAATTCTACAGATAGCATACAAGTTTGAATCACAATCTAAAACAATGCTTTTGTTGCAGGTAAAGCTCTAATGCCTCCTCAGAAGTTTCCATTTCTGATAAGATCACCCCGGCCTGCACAACCTGAGCTCTGAAGTGCTCTGTGACTTGGGACAGAGGCAAACCCATCGGCGGACTATCCTGCCACTTGACACTGCACATACAGTTAAGGTAATTTCCACAGCCAGATAATTCAAATCTGCTGTCTTATGAGCTTAAATAGTGCCAACTTATCTTTAAAGGGAAACTCATATTTTTTTCTATTGTAGAAGGATGCAGATCCTACTGAATTACAACAACTGTCTGCATGTAATTCTGCCCCTCTGTCATAGATAATCCACAGTCCCCCAGATAAATCAAAAATATGGGCTTAATAAATTACAAGAAGAGCCCTTTGGGGTAAATGGAAATACATTGTCTTACTTTTTTGTTTAATGTTAAATTTCACAGATCGTTACAATGGACTTTGTAGAGCAGAGCATCACTATAAACAGAAGTAGAATCATCTTTTAAGTATTAGCCTCACAACTGAAGCATTCTGTATACAGCTCTCGTCTCTATCTATCCCTTGGGCATAAAGGCAGTGGAAGAATTCCTAAAGAAGGAAAGGAAATTGCATTGGTCAAGATCACATTGCAAGTATGCATAATTCAATGTACTAATGACTGGCCAACAGATATCGCGGCAGGAGCCTTGCCAACACGTTAATTGTCCGAAGGACTGGAATTTGATATTTAACAAACATCTCCTCAGTTTGGTTGTGGAATGAAAGTCATGACAGTTGCGAAGATTGCTTGTCTTAGTTGAATGTGTAATAGTGAGTAGCACTGGGAGAAATCCTGATTTCAGATGAAAATCCCCTCTGCTTGCTATTATTGGTAAGGTTGCTGCACGGATAGGAAGTTTAGCTTCAGAGCATCAGTATGTGGAACCAGCTCAAGGCTCCACGATTATCTCTGGGGCTTGAAATTAACTCGGTCTCTAAAGGAACATGTAATCTTGTATAACTCTCCACTTTTGAAAATGTCAGGCTGTAAGATAGAAACAGTCCTACACAGCACAATGAAGCTGATGTTGTGTAGAACAACACATCTGGACACAGAGCTGTACTTCCCCATCATTGCGTATAAGTTGAAGCACGGCTTTTGCATAAGCAATAAGTTTTGAGCATTTTTTTTTTGTTTCTGTTTTGGAACCCACAGCAGCAAAAGACACTTTGTGCATCCACAGACCTATCCAATTCTCAGTGGAAGAATCAGAAAATGGGTGAATGTGGGGAAGCCTGCAGTACTTGGGGTTACAATGGCAGTACCTGCAGCACGTGGCTGTTACCTCTCAAAATTCAGTTTGCTTATCTCTTCGTACAAACGATCACAAGCAGTACCCCTGGTGCTCCCTCCTGACATTTTTGGAATGGTCCTGGGGTACAGTGGAAAGGGTGGTAAGATAGAAAGTAGGGACACTGCCAGTTTTGCAAGATGCCATTCATCACCTCTAATCTCAAGATGTTAAGAAGAAACTTTACTGTTTTCTGAAGCAAAGGCATCCATCAACAGTTCACTAAATATACTTCTGGTGAGTAAGATATTCCTAAATACCGAAGACACTTCTAATCTGATGCTTGCTAAGCAGCTTGCTGTTTATCACCCCAGCACTGGGCAGAGTACATACATGATGAGAAAAAATATCCCTCCATGCAGGACAGAAAAAAAAATCTCACTTTGACAACTAGGATTTTATCCCAGACATTAAGAAAACTTTGGCTACACTAATTGCTCTCTGCACCCATCTGCTTTTTGAGGAGAGCAAGAGCCTCACAGCAGCCAAATAATTGTTTTCTTGGTGGTGAAAGATAGGGCCTCCCTTTCTCACTGATACTTCTTTCCACTGGACTGAGAAGAATCCTTCTAAGCATATGCTGAAACATCTGCTTTGTTGTAATTGTTAGTGTGGGAATGGATACGAATGAATTTAGCTTCTGCTTTTGGGTGAAGAAGGTTAGAGTGCAGAGGGAATACTTGGAGTTATCCAACACATATCATACATACGCTGGATTACTGACGCATGTAGGTGATCGGCATTTCCCATAGGCATCAATAAAAGTTATGTCCTTTTCCTGTGATAACCTTAACTTCCTATCAATATTCTTCTGAAATACAATTTGGTAGCTGGTGTTCATCCACAGCCTGTGATTGTTTCCTCTCTGTATAAAACAACACAGAAAAGAGTAACCCAGGATGAGATGCGTGGGTTTCTTTCTTTCCTGAAGATCTTGTTATCTTTTTAATGATATTCCTTGCCAGTGTTCTTGGAAATTAATGTAGGATCAAATAATAATAAGTATGGTTGATAAAAAATAAAGATACCCAAACAGAAGAATTACAGGGCTGTACGGCTCCAACGCTGAGCCTTCACTAGGGATACACTCAGGTGCCTAGAGACAGTGCGGGCTCCAAGGCTCTGCATATTGTGCAGACGAAGAGCAATGGCACCCATGTCACGGCCCTCCCACGACTGCCGCTGCTACAGGAGGGACTCCACTCCTCGAGTCCCGGTGCATCTCCAGAGGGTGCCCTCCGGGGATCCCAGTGGATCACATTGCTCAGCATCTCCTGCCAGAGCAACAGGAGCTCAGCCTGGAGGCCATCGGCTGAGGGGAAACCTCCGTGGACACCGGGGAACATTTTGTTTCTAACAGCCAGGGAGAAAGATGGTGCTGGTGCCAAGGTTAATTTTGGCTGAGAAACTTGGAGAGGGAGTAAAAACAAAAACAAAAACAAAAACCAGGTAGGCCACAAGGCTGCTCGCTGCCCTTCATTTTGCCCGCTGCTGCCTTTCTCAGCACTCAGCAGCAATGGATGCGGAGGGGGAAGGGAACAACCACAGCAGCAGAGCCCAGCAACACGCAGCCGCAACTGGAAAAAGCGCCCTGCACACTGGGGCACGGCGACCAGCGGCAGCATCCAGGGCTGGGGATGACAGCCAGGGCACCGTAACCCCTGATGGCAGTTGGAGAAGCTGCTTGTGTGCTTCCAGGCTTGCAGCCCGTCCTCCTGGCAAAGGCACGGGGCTGCTGCTCGCTGCCATGCCCCGCAGCAGGGCTCCTCCGAGCTCTGAGTCCATGCCTGGGAGGTGAAGGGTTGTGGTGGGCGTAAATAGCTCCTATTTTATTGTTGTGACTTAAATAGAGCTTACTATTTCTTCTATTATTTTAAAGTGTTATGTAGTTCATATAAATATATTTGGATCTCTAACTCCCACATGGACTGCTGGCTTTGCCCTCCTAGGGAGGACGAGTCATTGTTTTGGGAAAGGGTATGTCCGTGCTTAGAGGAGTCCTCAGAGGCTTGAGACCCAAACGTGGTCCTCCTGCACAGTGCAAAGAGAGGAAAATGCCATTGCTGATTATTCCCTTGGATGAACTGAGGATGAGCAAGGGAATCTGAGAATGAGCAAGAAGAGCTGAGGACCAAACCGTAGTGTACTGCAGTGAATTTTGAGCAGAGGTGAGTGGAGGAATGAGGCACTGAACTTCCTAGCTATTTTCCTATCTTTATAGGGTAGGAACATATGGAGGAGGTGTCCTAAAGGCCTGTAACAAAGGAGTAAAAATTGGGTTCGTGAATATATGTCAAATGGGTGGCAATCTTCCAGCCTTAAAAGAGGTGAATTTCCCAATCTCCTGTTTGCTTTCCCTTACAGGTGTTGGCTTGGGTCAGTCTCTGCATGGACAAGTTTTGTGAAGGTTGCTTAGCCTGGGACACCGGGCTGGTTGAGGACAATTGCTGAGCAAAGAACATTTGCCACGCTGAGCAAAACACTGTTTATCCCTTTCCCATTTCCCCATCTCTCGCTGCAGCGATGGCTGCCTGAGGCATGGGAGCAGGGGCAGGTCCCACAGCTGCTGTGGCTGTCGGGACAGGAAGGACACGCCAGCCCCATGGGGCACCCACCACACAGACAGGACCCTTGGGAACCTGCTCTCCTCGCTGCACGGCTCCTCTTTGGCTGGCCAAAGTTTGCTGCACAGCTAAGCCCCCTGCCTCAGAAGCCCCCTGCATGGTGGGAGATGCCACCACGTGGCCTGACCTTCAGACACGTATCCCACCCTCACTAGGACATGGTCATCTGCCTTCAGGTGCCACAGCACAACGTGTCTGTGCATGGCCAGAGTCGATCCCCTCCTTCTAACCAGCATCTCATTGCTTTGAGGTGGTAGAGGACCCCTGTGGATGCCTGCAGGAGGTCTCAAACTGTGGTTTCAGGTCCTACCTGTGCTGGTGCCAGCACAAGTGTCCTTCCCTCATGGGAAAGCAAAGGAAGAGGCGGCTGAGCTCAGCAGCTAGAGCTGTAGCTGCTCATGCTCAGAAAGTCTCAGTAGCACAGCTGTTGGGACACAGACTTGCCTTTCTCTGGGTGCCTGCCCCCCTCCTGCCTTCCCACATGGCCGACTTTCGGTCCTGCCCATCTCTGCAGGGGAGGCCGGGAGGAGTGGGCCTGCTCCTGCTTACGCTGAGTGAAATGCTTGGGCTCTGTTTCATCAGGGCTGGTTCCTGCATAACTGCAAGCTTTCGTACTCACCACAGGCACCACCACCCATGCTAAAACCCCAGATCCTCACAGTGGTCTGTGAGGGAAACTACAGCTTGCCACTGGCCTGGCCAGATTCCTCAGCGAGACACTTTAGACCAGGAGAGCTCAGAGAGGGAAGCCCAGCCAAGCAAGGCCCGTGCAGGTCTGACCTGCCAGGCACAAAGGGTCTTGCTTGTGTTTGTGAGTCCTCCCAGTTTTATATCTGACAGATGACTTAGTTACACTTTGAAGGCAGAAGAAATCCATCAGCAGGCACAATTCCTCTCCTTGTGCCCACCACAACCCCCAAATCAGTAGAAGAGGCTCATTGTTTCAGGTTTCCTCTGAAAAATTTTCCCAGATCCTAGGACCAAATATTCCCTTGCTGATTTGTCTCACAGATTCTCCCATCTTTTCTGCTTTCTTCCATGTTTTTGCAAGATTTATTGGACATGGGCCATAGTATCTTCTCCTCTCACGTCTGTTTTGTTATGGGTATCGATTTGCTCTTGTGTTTGGGATGGAGGTTGCTGCTGTTTGTATGGTCAAGTTGCACGGATATCCCTTCTCATGGAACTGTCTCAAATGAGGGACAGCAGTTAGTCAAACACATAGCTATTTAACATATAAAATACCCATGTTCTTTGGAAAAGTCAGCTCCTAACTGACCCAATCAAAGTTAGGAGCAACTTTGTAACTGTTATCCCCATGTTTTATTTCACATATAGGGATGACAATCCTTCACTTCACTAATGTATCATGCAGAGAAGTACATGCGTATATGAAGCTCTCAGATACTGCAATAGTGAGAAGCACTGAAAAGCCCAGGGAGAAGCTAATATGGAGCCTGGGTCAGGGGAAGCTCTGATACTGAAATCCTCATTTCTACCACAACCTTTTCTTTCGTTTCCAGGAAAAAACTTCAGCCCACTTCCCCATATGGTGGGAGACAGGGGGATGACCAGAAAAGGAGTGCTCACCACCTCCACTGATAACAGCAGCAGAGATCCCCTGCTCACGGGGGAGACTCCACTGTGGGAATCTCCAGTCCGCTGAATTTATGCACGCATAAGCAGAGCAGACTTGGCAGGCGGAGCAGTCTGTCCCTCAGGAATATTGACAGATGAATGTAAACTCAATTACCGTGCTTTTTCATTCCAGTCCGGTTACTTGCGCTGTATACTAAGTACATCAGCATCTGGAGTCACTTTGAACAACAGGAGAAAGCATTTTCCGGTGCCAGAAGTAGAATTTTGTACAGTATTTATAACTTGTGAAATGTCAGGGGCTTGGCTATGCTTTGTTTCCCACCATCCTGAATAATAATAATAATAATAATGAAAAAATACAATAACCCAAAACCTATGCAAAAGGACCATATTTTTTTTTTTTTTTTTTTTCTTTTTTTTTTTTTTTTTTTCTTTTTGGTAGCTAAATGGCTGAGAGCCGTAGTGCCTATGAGCCTGCAAAGCTCAAAGGTGTAAAACCAGCTCCTGAACTTTCCTTACCGTTCTCCCTACCACCGCCATCTTCACTATCCATTAACCCGGCTCATTACCGAAAGCTGAAAACACAAAAGAAGTAAACATCAGTTAATGAGGTTTGCACCTGGGGGCGGTAAACAAAACTGCTCTGCTCTTGAAGGGAAACTGGCTGCTGGCTGAGGGCAATCTCTGCCCAGAGAGGACAGGTCTGCCTGGGGTAGGGAGTGTGAGCAGGGAATAGGAAAGATATTTTCAACTTCAGGATTTCAGGCTTAGCTAGGGAATGCTGAGGGGAAACGTTTTTTCCTAAATTTGTCCTTTCAATTAGAAATTGCGTGTTTGGCTATTCCTTGTTTTCACCATAGCTGGAAGTAGAATTTGATGCTAATCTGCTTCCTTACTCCTGCAGTTCGGGACGTTTCAGATCCATATTTTTGTCAAACATTCATCCCGGGTTTTTGCCTCAAACTGAAAGAATCGAGACTTTGTCTTCAACTTAGTGAATCGAGACTTTGTCTGAAATGCAGCAACATGGCGCACGCTAAACAAAACAAGTCTTTGTGTACCATTGTTATCAAAACATTATAACACCAGGAAACAGCTACACATGGACTTTCCTTTGCTAGTTAACTGCTACTATAGATCCGATGAAGCTCAACTCATTTTACTTTTCAAGCCTCCTGCAGTAGCTAAATGATTTGGAAAGGAAAGAAACTGCCTATAAAACCTTTTTTTCTTTACAAAATAGCAATGCACGTATTAAATGAGCGTATTTTGCCTTACCGTTTCCTTCATTCTCATCCACGTGGCCGTGGATTTGCCTTGCCCTGGGGAGCATCGCGGGCGGGCGGGCAGGAGCCCCCCGGTGAAGCGGCCCCGTGGTGCCAGCCCGAGGATGCTGCCGTGAGCTGCTCGGTGGAAGAAGCGTGCTGCAAGGTTTGATTTCTGCCGTGGAGCCTGCTCTCTCTCTCGGTGCTTTCCCCGGTGGTCTGAAATAAAAGCGAGCTCTTATTTCAGAGCAGACCTCCCCGGGCATGCACCGAGGGATGGGTTTCCTTCTTCTGCTCTTCTGGTGCTCAGATGGTGTGAGGATGGATGCCACTGAAGACAGTGGAGCTAAACCAACACCACTCAAAGGAGAATCGGACTGTAGGTCTACAAAACATCTCTCCCCATGACTTCACAGGCTTTTTATTGCTGCAAATACATAAATCTTTGTGTTAACCGACTTCAAAGATCATAAAGCCCTAATTGTGTGTGCAGCCTACCAGTAATGGAGCGCTCTGCTGATGCATAAAACACGCATAGATAGTACACAAATACACTCAGCCTGGGCTTAAATTTAGCCTCAACCACACAAAAGATATCTTTATAACTAAGAATGATGGGAAGAAAGATCTCATTCCAGAACAGATGAACAACTCATTTTTTCACTGATCCTGGATTTGGCTGACCTGACTTAAATGTGACCTAAGACATTTCTTAGTGCTTTGGAAATTGCATCAACATACTTGGGCTGGAGACGCCACAGTCAGGAAAAAAAAAAAAAATGGTGATGCTATTTTTAAAATTCTGCTGTTCCTTTCTAAAATAGAACAGTGAAATGTAAGTTTTCCTATAGCTGTAATTTTTCAGGCTAAGCAAACTCCAGTAATTTCAAAGGCAGTGGGAACAAGGGGTCACTTGGGGCCAACCAGTAAAAAATTAACCCTTTGTTCTTCCCCAGGAAAACATTTCTTCGTGTTATTATTGTTGAAGAGAGACTGCTTATGAATTAAAACTTAAAATGCAAAAGTGAAATAAAATGTAAATATAAAATAAATATAAAAATATTAATTAAAGTAAGCCTTTTCTTAAAAGACAGAGCAAAATGAAAGAAAATGTAGCAGTAGTGGTCTCAGTGGCATACGACAAACACCGACAGGCGTTCAGCTGTGCATTTGCACAGTACCTATCGTTAGCACAGGACCAGATTTTGCCAGGTGACAAATGTCACTGGGTAGCTGGTGTCAACGGGAGGCTGATAGGAGCCACGCATGCCTTTCAGCAGCAGGAGGCTGTGAGCCATGCAAGCTTGTCCTGACGTTCCCATCAGCGCTGAGGACTTTGAAGCCTTTCCGTAAAAACATAAAGATGAAATTATTCGGTTTTGAAGGGAAAAAAGTCACCTTTCAGCAGCAGGACAGCCTTGAATGCCTTGCTCGAACAGAATGGATCCTTGTTTCATGCTTGTTTTGTGTTAGACGGTTAACAGATGTTTTATGAGCCAGTGTGTTAGGTGATTTTACCTCGTGTGCTTTACACCCATACTTCAAGTAGCTCGAAAACATCGAAAAACCCAGACATAAGCAGGCAGCACAGCCTTGCCATTGGGATGTGTTTAGCTGAAGGATGGACTCCCGGCCAGAAGTCTCACCTCTGGGCATTGCTCATCCCGCAGATAAAGTATCTCAGAGTATAACTCTGCTCTCACTTGACATGTCAGCTGCAGCTCAGGTCTGCTGATTTCAGTAGAGACTCAGCTCCCATTTATCCAAAAGTCATTGGCCACCCCCCTGACAAGTTAGATTATATTAGACATTAGCAGGAAATTCTTCACTCAGGGGGTGGTGAGGCACTGGCACAGGCTGCCCAGAGAAGCTGTGGATGCCCCATCCCTGGAGGTGCTCAAGGCCAGGCTGGATGGGGCTTTGGGCAGCCTGGTGTGGTGGGAGGTGTCCCTGCCCATGGCAGGGGGCTGGAACTGGATGGTCTTTAAGGTTGCTTCCAACCCAAACCATTCTGTGATTCTATGAAGTCATAGGGCAGATTAATTTTTTCAAAACTTTTCAAGTATGGGAATAGCACAGAAAAACAAACAAATCCCAAGTGGCTTCCAAGTTGGTGAAGTAATGATAGCTTGGAGCTGGCAGAGCCTGGCCTCTGCAGCCTGAGAACCATGCTGGGAAGCCGGGACAAACTCTTGGGCTTTGAAAACACCAGCCGTCTTCTGTTTGTTTGTATCTACATTTACATGGGGATAAACAGCTCTCAGCAGAAGAAAATGCAGTTCATTTGAGCATTTCAGCCAAAGGACAGCAATTATAACAACGAGGCACTCCTTCCCCTACCTTCAAAGTATCTGTTAGTATCAACAGCTGACCTGAGACCAAGGCCTGAGGTGTAAATGTCTTCCAGATGAGCCAGCTCGGCGTGGCAGAGATCTGCTATTTGGGTGACGTGTTATGAAATGCTGCAGATATTCTATAGTTAGAGCATTTTTGTCTCATTGATTATGGAATAGAAATTACTTGTATATACTGCAGTGATGTTGGGAAGTCTTTCTTGAGGAATGAGCTTCTTTGTGGTGTAATATCGGCATGAGTTCAGTGGATAGACCAGGCACTAGGAAACCTTCAGTCTCAGGCCATCCAAAGAGTCCAGCAGTGCTTTCTGAAAGTTCTCCGGTTCCTTAATGGTCAGAAAATGTGTTGCCTTACTAAATCACACAAATGTTTAATGGTATTTCAATGTACGCAGCCATCAGCACTATTGTTTCTAGGAAAAAAACAAATGCAAGGAATGAAATAAAAAAAGCCTTGGTGGTCTGGAAGCATCATGAGTGCAGTGAATACCGTAAGTCCTCAGGTTGATGTATACAAAACCAAAGGAAGCCGTGTCCATTGTTCCTGAGATTTTCATGAGTTGATCGTGCAGAACCCTGTGAGCAAAAAATGTGTTCTTTGGCTTTAGAAACAGTGTCTGCAGTTTATGAACTCTTCTAAAGAACAATTTTTCAAGGCTAAGTCAAATATAAAGTTATTACACGGTTTAATAATGCTAAAGAAATTTTTTAGAAAAGAACAGCGTGTTTGATTTATGCAGTGCCTTTTGATTTATGTGGTCGTGTGTTTTGATCCTCACTAGGGTCCAAAGTGCATAGAGAGCATTTTTTCACCTTCACATCTCAGCACAGATTACCCAGTTTACAGCAGTGAGAGAGTCAGTGTAGTCCATGATATGCAGAGAATTAAGAGTCAAGACAGTTAACAGCTTTTAATGCTGCTTTTATGTCTTTGGCAGAGCTGCAGCAAGCAATTCCACTGGTTTTAATTCAGTTTTTATGCCAGTGATACTTGACCCCTTTTATAACGTACTTTAAAATATGTGGTTGAAATGTGCAACACAAAGGTTAATTGTTCATTTTGTATCTGTTGATGATAAATCTCTTCTGCTAAAGGGAAACAAAATTAATGTCTTCATTCTTGTTTCTTCTTTCAATTTTTTGAGTATTTCTAAATTTTCATTTTGGAGTTTTGGGTCTAAAAAACAGCTTAAATATTATGCCATAATTACGTTTGTGAATGACCCTAACTGGTGCAATGAATTAGCTCAATAAAACTGTTTGTCACATTCCAGTTCTGCTCATAGATCCTATGTTAAACACTTTTCCTAAAATCTGATCACCTCAGACCATGGCTATTTTGAATGGTGTAATCTGAATGGCGCCATACCACCACTCAGTTGAGAAATATGCAAAGAAAAAAACTACTAAAGATATTTTAAGTAGCTGCAGTCTGGGGACACAGGAGATTTGGCTTTAAGACTTGCAGTATCAGATCAAAAGTTTGCAGTCCCATACTGTAAAACATTTTGGTAAAAACTCAGGATTTTAGCTGAAATCTGTTTGAAATGATGACAACTGTGTACAGGTGTTTGGAGACTTGTTCTGATATTGTTGGTGCTTGAGTACTATTGGATCTCCCCAAGAAGAATCCATGTTCTTCCATCAGACACTTCCTGAGTTCATGTTTCTGTCTCGGTGTCACTGTCCCTGGTATCCTTTGGTGGGAAATTCAAGCCAGAGCCTCTTCTACCTGTGTGCTGCAGCTGTTCCTTGCTTCTCGTTCTTCACCTGATGTCTCACCGTGCAGCATGCCTTGCTTTCAGCCTCTTCGCTGCATCAGCCCCTTGCCTCCATCCTCGCTCCTTCATGAGGAGCTACATCCAGACAGTGTGCATCAGCAGTTTGAGGGCAGAGCGTCTGGGATGTGCCTTTCAGCCCAAAACGATGTTTTTCCAGGAAAAAAAGTGGGATTCAAGGGCAGTGAGCGGACTGGCACAGGAGATGCGGCTACAGGGAACAAGGGTAGGGAGGCAGCACCTTTTCTGTCCTCGGATGTCGCTTACAGGAGCACTTCAAGATGGAAATAAATAATAATTAATCTTCAGAGCCAAGTAAGGAAGCCTGTTCGAGAGCTCGTTTCTGCTTACATTTCTCTGTTTGTTTGTTTGTTTTACCTTTCGTGGGGCATGCCGGTGTTCCGGGCAGGTCGCCAGCTCCCGCCTGCTCCGCCAAGCAGCAGCAGCCCGGCGCTCAGGCAGGCAGCGTCCTGCTCCCAGCCCGTCCCGGGCCGGGTGAGCTCACGCTCGCACACGTAACCTAAGATCAAGACGTTTGGCGAAGAAAACATGAGGCTGAGCCCGCTTTCCTCTCAGGGCCTGACCCTCCTTGCTGCACCGGAGCCGCGGGGAAGGCAGCGGGAGCGGCGGGCACGCACCGCTGGGCGGCACTGCGGGGCCGGCCGTGACAGGGAGCGGGCCCGGCGCCCCCGGCCCGGCGGGTGTCTGTCAGGGTTGCCACAGGCAGCCAAAAGAGGCGATTTTCCGGCTGTATTTAGCGTTGGTGAGGCCTCACCTTGAGTGCTGGGTGCAGTTCTCTGGGCTCCGCGATATAAAAAAGAGGTTAAGGTCCTTGGATGTGTCCAGAGGAGGGCAACAAAGATGTCAGGACACACGGGAATGGCATAAAGCTATGCCAGAGGAGGTTCAGACTGGACATCAGGAAGTTTTTCTCTACCATGCGGGTGGTCAAACGCTGGAACAGGCTTCCTAGAGAGGTGTCTGATGTCCCATGCCTGTCAGTGTTCAAGAGGTGTTTGAATAATGTCCTCAGTAATACGCTTAACTTTTGGTTTGCACTGAAGAAGTCTGGCAGTTGGACATGATGATCTTTGAAGGTCCCTTCCAACCTCTCCTCTCCTCTCCTCTCCTCTCCTCTCCTCTCCTCTCCTCTCCTCTCCTCTCCTCTCCTCTCCTCTCCTCTCCTCTCCTCTGTAGCATAGCATTCTCAGTGCTGCTGGCTTATGAGCATGAACCTCCAATCACCCACATCCTGGGAGCCCCCATAGAGAGCCTGCAGAGAAGAGTCAGCCACCTCCCCAGCACCTTCCAGGGCTTCTCTGCATTCCCACTGCTGGGGATCACCTGGTGGCATCCCCCTCTGAGAGTCCTGAGTGAAGAGAGATGGGCAAAGATGGACGGTGGGTGAAGGGAAGCTGTACTGAATGAAGTGCTGGTGCTCAGTAGTCCATGGAGTTGTGCTTGGTGGAAGCTCAGAGCTCTGGTTTCATTGCTTTGCAGGAGAGGTATGGAGGCAGTGGGGCCTCATGAAGTTTCACTCTCTGCCCACATGTACTCACTGAGGAATAGCAGTGTGCCATATGCCTCTTAATCCACCAAGATTAATTGGTGACCTTCTACCACTCTCCTTGTATTTAGCCATTAACGCAAGAGGTTCAATTTTTATACCTAAAATGTGGAAGCTTGCCTCTGTGTGAATCTCATGTCTGAGAAATAAAGGAGAATGAGAGAAACCATTTTAGGCATAAAGTCTCATAAAAACTTTGGTTTTGTGCAGCACTGTTTAGTCTGAGAACAACGGTAAGGCACCTGAGCTCAGCATCCCATTTGGTGATGGCTATTAAAAAGAACATGCTGACATATAGGGGTTGTTTCTGGGTAAAGAGTACTTCAGCAGACCCGGGAACCTCAGGAAGAAATGAAGGTCATACAAGCCTGCCCACACACGTGTACTTTGTTCTTGAAAGGTTGATTTTAAATAGCAGAAAATTTCAAACTTGAAAGTTCGAAGAAAGAACTTCAAGAAAAAAGAACTTCAAGAAGAAAGTTGCAAGAAAGATATGGCATACATAGCAAAATGTGGCTGATACCACGTATTTAAGAGCATTTTAATACATCTCCAATACTAAGGATGCATTGGTCAAGTATCAAACTCTCCTTGGAGAGTAAATAAAAGGTTCTGTGGAAATTAGAGGACTGCATATAACATACAGAAGAAGGGTTGGCTGGGTGGCAGTGACTAGAAGGCTTTAGACCCACAGAAAGTCACTGAAAGAAGTGCAAGGGCACTGCAGAGATGAAGAACTACAGAAGTACAGATAACAACAGTTTAAGAGGAATGCAGTTCTAAAACTAGTGGAACAGAAGTGACTTTAATACTGTATTAATTGCTTTATAGAAAAAGGTAGAAGATCACTTTGAGTCACCAAAACTTACTTTTAGAAGAACTGGAAGCCCAGAGGCTCTCCAGGGGCTGAGCAAGAAGGTTATGGTGGAATAATATTTTAAAATGTTTAAAGAAGAACCCAGGCCATTTCAGGCTATGCATTTCCATCAGGCTTGTTATTATTCTGGGTATTGGCCAAATGGATGTCCATGACCTGACAAAAATGTTGGCCAAAATGCCTGTGTTAATAAATACCAAAATAAAAGGAAGTAGAAGCCAACTCACGTGGATTTACAGAAAGGAGATTTTGCTGAGCTAACCTGTTATCTGCTGGAGAAGAGTAAAAGCTTAATTCATAAAGGCAGTTTTGCTCATGTAATAACCAAGTATAGAGCACGAGGCTTTCATTTTGCACAATTCTTTGATCAATAAGTTGTGGCAGATTAACATACTGGATGGTTCAGAAACTGGTTAACCCACTGTTTAGTCTCCATGCTGAACAAGGAGCCATTGTTCAGAGGGGTGTTAACTAAGGGAGCTTCACAGGAGTTGTTTTCCTGGCCATCATCCATTTTGATCTGTGATAGCAAAGAAAACAGAAAATTATAATATTGCCACAGACACAAAGACCAGAGGAACTAAAATGAAAATAGGTCACTTATGTAATCAGATGGTAAACAGAAAGCAAGCACATAAGGTAATACTTTATTACAGGTAAATATCAAGCTCTAAATCTGGGAATAGAGAAGGAAGGCCACAGGAAGAAGACGGGAAACTGGACTTGGACACACGGCTTTGGAAAGGACTCAGAAGAGAGGGGCACAAGAGCAGAGCAGAAACACCAGCTGAAAACCAGACATAAAAAGGGTAATGAAACCTTTAGATGCACAGTTGGGCTAAAGTGTCTACAGAGTTTCAGGAATTGGTACTGATCTTACTATTGTGCTGAAATATTGGGCCTAGTTCTCCTGGGCTCAGGTCAGGGAGGATGCTGCTACAGGAGTAGAGGGAAAGGGTGGTTTCTCCTTGCTGTCTGAAACCCAGAGCACACGAGACAGAGCTCCCGATGCCCCAGGGATTTCACTTATGGGCAAGAAAGAGGTGTAAAATAGGGACCAGTATGATAAAATTCGTGGGAACAGATTTTTTTATTATTTTTTATTTTTTAATCTGAAAGACTGATTTCTGAGAATTATCAGGGATTACTTTCCTGGAACTATTCAACGAACCTGAATTTTTCTCAGAGCTGGAAGCAAGTACACTTGAGGTCAAGGGTTGCACGTCTTTCCCCTGGAATGGAAACCGTGGCCCTAGCGTAGTTACCTTAAACAGGTAAAACTTTAAACATTTCTGAGGTGCAGGATAAATGTCAGATGATTTATTTTACTGGACTTCTGAAAGTGCCAAAGTAAAAGACTGCGGAGTTTCCCCCATCCAGGAGAGAGAATTTATTTCCTCCCTCTGGCACTTCTTGGAAAGGAGGCGCAGACAGAAAGGGGTGAGAGTGTAGCTGAGTTGTGCAGCCAGCTCTCGGTGCTGGTTATATTACCTTCCATTAATTCAGAGCTCTTGCCCAGTTTGCTACAGGGAGTCAATACAAGCATCTTGGAAACAAAATCTGGCAAGAAGTCGTGCTTTTTCTAAGGGTTTCTTCCACCTCAAGCACCCCTCCCTCCGTCCTTGTGTTTAGCTGCTGGACTGCTTCCCCACTGAGCAGCTAGTGCCAATGCTTGTGCGTGTGCAAGCCATCCACGCACATCTTCACACCTCACCGCCGTATTATCATTTTTTTTATGTTAGCTACAGTGGCAGAGACACAATTATTGGGAAGTTGAAAGCGTGTAGAAACGTGCCAGCCTCTTTACCGAGCCGGTACACGGTTGCTGACTGATGGTAGAAAAAAAAGGGATCTCTGGGGAGCATCTGCTCCAGCCCCCTGCTCAGCCTGGTGCCAAGCTGTCCACGTGCCCAAGGACGGGGATTCCTCGGTCCCTCTGGGCAACCAGTGCTCGCAGCTCTTTCTTCCCTGGCATCCTGCTGGAATTCCCCGTCTTGTTCCCCGACGGGCGAGTGTCAATTGGTCTTGAGTGTCAACAGTAGAAGGAAACACGCTTGATCGTGATGTGATGAAGGACAAGCCCTGTGCAGAGGGGTGGCATTTACCTTCTTGTGCATGCTCTTGGTCTGACTGGTTGCTCAGCAATTCTGCTCCAGTGAAACCAGATAAGGTGTAAGTGGAAACACCGCTCCTGCAGTCAGCTGGCAGTGAAAAGACGAGGTAGCTGACCAAGGCGTTTGATGAAGCCAGACCAGACTGTTTCAACCAGTAATGATCGCTGTGTTTACCCTTCTCCATTTCACGTCCATCTACGCATGGCAGGACTGATTTTAGCAATTTCTGGTTCCCTCCCTGGTAGTACCTCTTGAAGGATTTTGTAAGCTACTTCTAGTATCTGCCTTCAGCTCTCACCGTCAATAGGATTTCCTTCCTGAAACCTTCCACTCACATAAAAGGTGATATTCCCCTCATCCTCGACTTTATTTGGAAATTAACACCTCTGCATCTTGTGCTTTTCAAGTTTCCTTTTGGACCACGTGCAAGTGCCTGGTTCTGATGATGAGAGCAGATGTGGAGAGGACCCAAGCACCAGGACTATAGCTGTCTGGCAACACGAGGAGTTCCCACGTTAGGTGGAGGTACCACCTGTAAAGCACCATCGGCACTTCAGGAAAAGCATTACTGCCCCTCGAAGAGGTTCCTACCACGCCAGACAGCAGGATGCCTGATTTTTATTTTGGGGTGCCAAAAACCAAGGGGACTCTTCTGATTTTCACGTACAAAATGTTAAATGAAACTGAATTTTCTTAGAAAAAATGGAAAAATCCTTCTTAAAGGGCTAAGGAAAAACGAAACAAAACAAAAAGCAAAGCAAAGAAGGGAGAATATGCATACAGTTGGGATTACTGATCTGAAAACAGTACTGCTCTGGAAGCAGACTTTTTATTTTATGTCGTCTAATATTTTATTTCCAGCTCATAGATTGTTAAGTGTCATAGCAGACATAGTAAGAGACTTAGCTGGCTTTTCCCTACTTCAGATGAACAAAAGCTCTTGTAAACAAACTAGGAAACTCAGAGGGATTCATTTTGCATAGCCTGGACTTACCCTTTCTCTGGAGCTGCTGGGACATGGACTGCCTTATAAAAAAACACATAAAATGAATAGAGATTAACTGACAACATAATTCTTAATTAGAGTTCTAGGTTAAAAATAACCCACAGCATTAATGACTCCAGTTTTTGTAGCCATAAGGATTTTCTTTGTCATTTCAGCTGACTGGACAGCAGCTGCTTTTAGAAGCCTTTCTAACGCAGCAGTGCAAACAGACAGGTTTCCTTCCCTCCCAATGGCAATAACAATCCTCTTTAACCAGCAGGAGGTACCAAGAAACCTGTTTTTAAAAAAATAATAATAAAAGAAACCCACAGCCCAATATGTAAATAAGAAGTGACCTGAAACCTCACGTTGCGGTCATGAGGATCCCACACTGCCAGAGCTGGCACTGAGGGTTACTTTGAGGGTTATTTGCTGGCTGTTGGAGGTTCCCAGGCTGAATCCCTGAAACCTGAGGCTGAATCCCATCTTGGAGAGCTTGCAAAACGCACCTGGGGACCCTCCGCTGGTTCTGTTTCGCTGATGCCAACAGGAGACTCAAGGGGATGTGAACGCTGTACAGCAGCTTGCTCACAACCATAACCCTGAACATTGGGTATCCCTGTGTAATATAAATATAGAGAAGGATGGCAAATGACACTGATCTGTCCAAACCAGGCAACTTCCCCGATCCCCAAATCAATGTAACTCAGTATGAAAAACAAAAGTTTTAGCATGCATTGAAAAAAAATAATTAGTCTCCCAGGAAAATTACATGCAGAGGAAAAAGGAGTATTCAGAAGACTGAAGTATTAATATTGTATTAAGTGCTGTGTAATTAATGCCTTGTAACTCACATACAAATTTGTTCCTGCAGGGAGGTTTGTAGGCACGTGGATGCTGCAGAATTGACTTTTATTTATTTATTTTTTTTTTTTGAGAAACGAGAGCCAGCTGGGAGACAAGCAGCTAAAATCCCGTGTGCCTGCACACCTGCAGAGTGCAGGTTAAGACAGCTCAAGGCGAGGACCCTCGGAGCTCCCCACGAGAGGCGTGGCGGCTCTCAGACGTGTTTCTGGAGCTCTGGGGGAAACTCTGGCTGTGGAAAAGCCAGCTGGCACGTCTCACCCCGCAGCACACACCTACCTGGCTTCCAGTGCTTGGAGAGAAGCCAGCCAAGCCGTGTCTGCGTTCACACACGCGTAAACCCTTTTGGGGAAGTCGGGGAATGTATAAATATGAGAGTAGGTAGCTCAGTGAGCTCAGAGATTTGCCTCCGCAAGGCTAAGAGAGAGAGCTGCTGCTGACAGCACCTCAGCCTGTTAGGACACAGTGAATGCTGCACCAACTTTACTCAGCAGCTTGGCTTTTCATTGGGATCGAGTCTGGTCTACCGTGATGTGCGTGGACCTGGTAGGGAGTGACTGTTAGTTCTGGCAGCCACACGGGCCTGGGGAATTCACCGTAAGCTGCTTTAAGCAGGAATTTTGTCTGGGTGAAGGCAGCAGTGACAAAACCAAGCACGGTGAGGGCTTGAGCAGTCTTCTCCAACTCACTTTAAAAATATTTCCCATTTCTAAAAACACGGAGAGCTCAAACACATCTGTGACCTTCTGGCAACAAAGCAAAAGAGTAACAAACCAAGAGGAAGGTTCGATACCCCGGACAGATAAACCTCTGCAGACTGCATGCAGCGAAAAAATGTAAGGCAATTTTTAAAATTCTAAAAATGCCTTGCATTACAAACACGACACTAATGCCAGGAAATCTGTGGGACTTCTGGTTTTTAATCTATAAAATGCCCAATTTCCATGTCTTGACTCCGCTATGGATTTAGGGCCATTTGCTGTTGTTACATTCCCATCAGTTCATGAGCAGCACCTCTTACAAAGAGCAAATAACTGTTTAATAAAAAGGCAGATAAATAAAATAGCAAGAAAGCTCCCTGCCGTTCTACAGCTAGGTGCAGAATAAATATCAAAATATCCCTATAACAAACATTAACCAGCACTGATGTATTTACTTTGATGAGATTCACCACTCTTACTGGTAACAACTGCAGGAAACATTGCAAATTAAAAAAATAAATTACCATTGAACTTCACTCATCAAATCTTATCAGTGCTATGAAAGCAAAACAAAGCAAAACAAGCCTTTGGGAAGTCTCAATTTAATTGCTGATATGAAAGCACCACCTGTCCTTTTCCCATCTACGAGTAACAAGCCAGGGGACAGATCTCTGTAGAAAGCCTGAGCGCTTCTTTTGTGCATGTCAAGCAGGGAACAACAGGGGGAACTGTTTTATATCCCTGCAGCAAGCGAAGGGTGGTATTACAAGGAGAGGGACCGGTAGCATTTAGGTGCGGGGTCTCACCTCGGTTTCTAAGCTCCTTCGAAGTCGATGAGGAGATTCAGGGGAGCGAGGTTGCCTTCTGAAGGTGTTCGGTTTAGAATGGGATGAAGCCAGCACTGACAAGGTATTTTCACCGTCTGTAAATAAAGACAGGTAAGAGCTTAACTTTTAGATGGCCTAAGTTAAACAGGCTCAATCATAAAGAACAAATTCACACTGTATGCCACTTTTCAGACAGCTACATTCTAGAACAACACACAGTTTAGTTACTAGAAAGGATTCCACAAAAGATTAGTGGCTTTTGAAAGTGATTTTAAAGCCAAAATTTATACAAGAAAAATTAAAAATAAAAACTCTGTAAAGGCTCAGCTACGACAAATTCTACCTTACCTAGTTTTCCTTACTACAGGACTTAATTTTTTATGGTAGCTCTGAAAGCATTAGAAAGCTAGAGAGCTGTGTACTTTTACACAGCCTTGCCTGACACAAAATTGAATTTGACAAATCTTATAGAGAATTAGAAAGAGAAAATTTATAGAAATTTATATAAATAAAGAGAAAGTTTATAGAAAGCTAAACCACCAGAAAAGCCCCATCCCTGGAGGTGTTCAGTGGCAGGCTGGATGGGGCTTTGGGCAACCTGAGCATTATGAGACCTGAGTTCTGCTCCTAGCTCTGCGTCTCCATTAAAAACATTCAGTTTTACATACTCCAACTCCCCATCTCCATCCCTGCTTGTTTCATCCTGTACATCTGTTTTTTCCATTTAGAATAGATGTTCTCCAGGGAACAGCCCTGAAATATTTGGGCAGTGCTCATTTCATAGATGCCTCGACTTTAAAGAGACCCTTTACAGTATTACAACTAGGTAAAGGATAATTCACGACAATAATCCAAGGAGAAATGTATAACAAATCATAAAAGACCATTGTGATTCACGCAGAAAGATGAAAGTTACTTAAAAGGCTCACATCAGAATTACCCATCATTTACATGTAACAGGCAAGACAGATATAAATGCAAGCTCTGGTCCAGAAAGATCTACGATGAATGGATCACCTTTGCTATCAAAACAGAACAAACCAAAAGTTTGAAAATTGTTGAGAAGTTTCCACCCATGGCTAGGAAAGGGGTAACCGGCGGTTCCTACTCGCCACGGTATTTAGCATGCTGTATCCAAAGGGATCTTATCCCTTTCGCTCTCTAAATTGGAGATTGTGAAGAAAGCGAAGAGATACTTCAAGGCAGGGGACAATGAAATCCATTGTGAGGGCTTGAGACTGAAGGATACCTATCAATCTCTGCAGTTCACGTTAAGTTTTTAGGCAGTCCTTTATCCCAGGAGATAGGACAGGTGATGGTGCCTTGCCTTGTGACTAGGAGCACGGCTAAAACCCAACACGTGAAGGACAACACTGCCAGGGGTCAGAAAATGCCGCTTGCTAAACCAGGTGCCTTTGACGCCTCTTTACCTCGGTGTTAACTGACATGGCTTCCCAAAGCGAGCCTCTCATCGCTGTGTGAGTGCACGGCTGCTGTCAGTAATTCCTAATGACTGACTCCGGTTTCTCACTGCCTGAAGTTGCACTTTCTTCTTCCCTCAAACGTCCTTTTGTTCTCGTTGCCTGTATGCTGCCCAAACTGTGTGGTCCCTCCTTTCTTTCACTCTGCAGCTGCTTTGGCATTCTCTGTCTTCTGTTTCAGTTACACCAGCGGCTCCGCGCATTTGTGCTGTGAATATCACGGCTTCAAACCCTCAAAGACTTTTATGTCCCAAAATGTTCTTGTTTCAGATTTTATCCTGCCATCTGATGTGCAATATGGCACGCAGATGGCACAGATGAAACCACCCTGCAAGCTGTAAATGTTGATAGTCAAAATAGAAAGTTAGAAGGAAACACACAATGAATGGTTCTTCCTTTCCAAAAAAAAAAAGGCAAAACAAAAATAAGTCCAAATAAGAAAAGAGTTATTGCATTAAAACTATCAGAACAATTCTCACTCCTTCCCTAAGTAAAATTAAGCTGAAAGGTCAGGGAAAATCTAGCCTGCAATAACCGGGATTGATTTAGTCACAACTAAGCCATCCAGGTTAGAAGGATCATATGCTATAGCAGGTATTTTAGAGGCACCTTGATGTGCTTTCAAATCTCTGATGTACCTCCTAAAGTAATAATCGTGTCACTGTCTAAATCTGCTCAGGGATACGTGGCACTATTATCTCACAGGACTGACACTGGTATTGCTTAATTCCTTTATATTTTGCACTGTATCAACAGCAGAGTCCACGTATACAAGTGGACATATTAGAACAGCAGCCTAAACTCTTCTGCAGCTATCAACTTCCACGTTTCCAGAAAATTAAGTGTACTGCTTAGAACAGGCAAAGCAGCAAAGGTTTAGGACTTGCCCACAGAGCTTGATCTGACTTGGCAGATTCTCTTCAGCTCCACTTTACCTAATTTTTACCTAATTTTTAGATGCTAAGGGTCATCTTATTAGCAAATTGTAAATACAGAGACACCACATAGGCTAATGGAGGTGCATCTTCGGATAATCCACAGCTGAAGCCCAGCTCCAAGCAATTCAAGCACGTGAATAGTCCTGTCAAAACCAACTGATTTGGCAAGTCACACGAAAATTACACAGCCCCCTCAGAATCAAAGTAGCCAACAAGCTTTATTTAGCAGGTACCTTGCTTTTGAGAACAACTGTGGCATGACAGCGTATGTAGGAGGGTTGTAGGGTTTACGGCAGCAGCCAAACAAGTTGGTAGGAAAAAAAGCATGCAAGCAGAAATATGTACTCATATGGGTGCATACAAGGCAGTAAATGTACATATTTTATACATATGTTGCACGTGAAGATTCTTCCCTGGCAATTTTGCTATGAAAACTGCATAACAATATGCCCCAACCTTTAGTCTCTACCTCCCCTGTACAGATAGACGCATGCGTTGTTAAAATCCCAATTGATCCCCATCGACGAAATGCACTGCAAATTAGCTAGGCATAAAAAAAAAAAAAAAAAAGCATGGCTCACATTAAGGTAAAACAGAACAGAACCAATAGAGAAAACCTATCAGAAAGAGTGTGATTGATTAACGAAAGGGCTAATTTTGTTGAATATTTGAAACCACCTGCATTAGCTATTAGACAGACCCTTGTTCCCCATTGCTGGATGAAGCAGAAGTACTGCAGTGCCACACTGTCTCTGTGCTATCTCGACTTTCTCCAAGAGGTAAGAACAGTATTTTCTGTAACACTTTTTGATGAAAATTCTCATTATGTGTGGTAATGAGAACACTGACTAGGATGCTGGAACTTAGTATTTTTACCAGTAAATACAAAAGAAAAGGATGCGAGAAAAGTACTGAACATCTTCTGCCTCTCAACATCACACAGCAGCAGGTTCCTGTCAAAGAAAAATGATACTACCACTTCTTTTTGTCACCTTTTTTTTTTCTCAGCTGTTGAGACAGAATGGTAGGGTACTACATGAGATAAGCCCTTAATACCTATGGTCCTGAGAGAAGAAAAAGGCTCAGGGATACACTCTCTGAAAAGGGAAAAAGGAAAAGGAGGAGATGGCTCATATTGTAACTTAATCAAAGGTAAAGGGAAGAAAAAGCAGACTTTTTTTCTGCAGTTCAATGGATATTTACCCTTAAAATGCCCTGCTGCAATTCTAGCCTCCCTCCCACGCTCCTGCTCAATCTGACCTTCATCTTCATGCACACTGAGAATCCAAAGCCACTTTTCTCCACACAGACTCTGGCTCCACTTAGAGCTTGAAATGTTCCAGAATCTTCTCTATCCAACCCGTCCAACGCACTCGGACTCCCTCATCTGTCTGCCTTGCCTTGAACCCGTTCAATTTAATCTCCAACACAAGTATGCTCCCAGTGTCCTTCTCTGTTCCATCTCCGGCATCCTCCCAGCTCACTAAGCCTTTCCAGCTTCTTCTTTACCATGCTTGTGCTAGCTCGATGTCTAACTAATCCCAAAACAAGACACGAGGTTGCCTCTTTGATGATAAATTGTGCCCACAGCCCTGGCTGGCCACTGCCACCTCTCCTGGGGGAACTCACATGCCCTCCTGGTGCCATCTTCTGCCCTCCTCAGCCATGGAGCCACCTTTGCTGTCTGACTGCCCCACATGCTGTGACACCCCAGTGAGGCCCATTTTCCCTTCAGGACAGTCCATACCTTCTTTCTGGCTCAGTCCCTCATGCCCTCACACAAAAATGGATGCATTTGGGCAAGTTTTAACCTTCTTAAGCTCCTGCCCTCGTCTTGGTTTCTCCTCCTGCCCTCTCTCCCACACACAGCCTGCTTTTTTGCCCATCGGGCTGGAAAAGCCTCAGTGTCACAGCCCAGAATCGTAAAATTATAAAACATCCTGACCTGGAAGGGACCCACAAGGCTCACTGAGTCCAACTGCTGGCTCCACATAGGACCAGCCAAAAATCACCCTAGATGTCTGAGAGCGTTGTCCAAATGCTCCTTGAACTCCGGCAGGCTCGGTGCCGTGACCACTGCCCTGGGGAGCCTGTCCCAGTGCCCGAGCACCCTCTGGGTGCAGAACCTTTCCCTGACCCCCAGCCTGACCCCCCCCTGTCCCAGCTCCATGCCGTTCCCTCGGGTCCTGTCGCTGTCCCCAGAGAGCAGAGCTCAGCGCCTGCCCCTCCGCTCCCCTCGTGAGGGAGCTGCAGGCCGCCATGAGGCCTCCCCTCAGCCTGCTCTGCTAGGGGCTGAGCAAACCAAGGGACCTCAGCTGCCCCTCACGACCCTTCCCAAAGCTGCCGCAACCCTCCCCGAGCCCACCTGCGGGCTGATGAGGCTTCCCCGCTCCCTCCATTGCCCCATTCCCTTGTCCCTCGGGTCGTGCCACTCTCACCCCATCCCTCCCAGCCGGGCGCCCCTCAGCCCCCTCCAGCACCCCGCGCCCGGTCCCACCGCCGGGGTCGGGGCTCCCCACCCTCTATCCCCCCTCCACCGCCGCCCCCCCGGGATCCTCGCCGCCCCCCGACCCCTCTGCTCCCCGCTGTCAGGGCAGGAGGGGCGGCACCTGCGGGTCCGCCCCATTCTCCTCCCCTCGCCTCCCCTCCCCTCCTCCCGCCGGAGAGGCAGAGGGAGACCGAGACCCGCGGGGAGACGGCGGCACCGGGGCGGCCGGGCGGGGTCGCTCCACGGGGGGGGGGGGGGGTATTAAAAAAAAAAAAAAAAAATTAGGAAAAAAAAAAAAAAAAAGTGCGGGAGGGGTGGAAAGAAGCCGCTTCAACTTCTGCGCTCCCTGCCCGGCAAGGTAAGGCGGCGGCGGGGGGCTCGGCGCTCCCGGCAGGGCACAAAGGCAGCGGGGCTGCTGCCGGTCACCCGGCGGCCGGTGTCACCCGCGGGCTGCCGCTGCCCTCCCCGGGCTGGGCTCCGGCCCTTTGTTGCCGTCGCTTTGGGCTGGGGGGCGACTGACCCCGTGCGGATGGGGCGAGGAGGAGCCGGGGCAGGGTGCCGGGGGTGCAAAACCCCCCGCCATCCCCGGCTTCGTACGGGGTCGGAGCGGGGGGTGCAGGTGGCTCCGGCGCGGAGCCCTCCCGCCCCGCGCTGCCGTGCGGGGCCGCCGCCGGCAGGGGGCTCGGCTGCCTCGCCTCAGGGGGCCGAGCAACGGTGCTGGGGGGGCTGTGGGGCTTATGGGGTGGTTTTGGGGAGCAGAGAGCACGGACACGGCTTGTTCGGTGCGGGAAGGGGGGAGGAAAATCGCAGACAAAAAGTGCAAACCGGATTGAAGCCGCTTGAAATCGGCGTGGGTGCCCCGAAGCGGCTGACGGATGGATGAGCCGCGCTCAGGAGAGGCTGGGAACCTGCGGGGCTTTGCCTTTCCCCTCCGAGTGCTTCCTGGCTGCTTGCTGAAGTCTCCGGAAGGTGAAAACTTCCTTCAGACCCTAGGATTTTGGCCAAAACCCCGAGGATAGGCCACTGGTTGCTGCTTATTTAGGCCTGCAAGCGTTAGTCCGTTTTCTTCAATTTAAGAATTACCAGTTGGCAGATGTGGCACTACCCAGTGAAAACACATTTCCCCTTCCTTTTCCTTGTCAGCATTTTTGCCACAAATAACCTGAAGATGCGACACCTTACATGTAATTATGTTTGGCTTTGAGTTGGTGACTCTTACAACTTACCAATGAGTGGTACTCAACGTTACTAAAGCTATATTTCACATTCTTCATATGTCATTGATACCTTCCTATAAAGAGCTTCTTTAAAAGGTTGAAATAAAAGACTGTTGAAGAAGAAAGAGCGATCTCTAATTTTTTGACTTTTTAGGCCTAAAGGAAGCATACGTTTCTGTTACAGGGGTTACAGTTGTTCAGGGCTGCGAGGGAAGCGCACGTTTCAGTTGAGCATCTACCTCTGTGTGTGACACCAGGGAGGGCAGGTAGAGGCTTTCTGTGCTGCTAAATATTGCAATGCACAGCTAAGCTTGGGTTTTCTTTCCTCTGGTTGGGATATGATCTCCAAAGAA
The DNA here is from genome assembly GCA_011076525.1 of Nettapus auritus. NCBI lineage: Eukaryota > Metazoa > Chordata > Aves > Anseriformes > Anatidae > Nettapus > Nettapus auritus. The sequence goes on along the minus strand of CM021766.1, from coordinate 104,338,376 downwards.
AAACAAGGGTCTTCAACTGATTGGCGAGCTTATTGCATAAGCACTAGAAAGATTAAAAACAACCAACCAACCAAACAACCCTTATTTCTCTGAAAATATCAATCCTTACCGTGAAGAATTTGCTTGTGAGTAGGGCAGATGCATTTTATAGAGCCTGATGGATGCTATTATCTCTTTAATTAGCTCTTTGCAAATGAAAAAGGATCCAGAGAGGATTCTCAGAGCTGCTGAAAAATGTTTATTTATTCCTCATCTTAACGCTTGTGGATTTGAAGGAATAATTTTTCTCATAGCCCTGTTTCCCACAAAACTCCCCATAAAGTCAATGAATAATCTTCGGTATGTGCTTACCTGTTTGAAGTGTTGGGCTTCAAACCTTGAAGGTTTAATTATACATGTGCTAATACAGATATCAAATATGATGCATGTTTTTGTTTATCATTGGTGGAAAAAAAATGGCTGAGGTGTTTAACAACAAAAGTTTAGTTACAAAAACCTGTATGTACATACCGGTGATTTTTGTCGGATGGGTTTGGCTGTAGATATGTAACAATCAGAAATAGTGGTGATGTTTTGGGAAGGCAGGTTTTAAGCCCAGGATAGGAGATTAAAGGGAATAGGCAACCTGAATTTTAGGTTCAAAAACCTAGCTTTTACTAGGTTAGTTAAAATACGTGGAGTTTCCTAAGATCTCATGAGGGCGTCACAGACAATAGGAGGGGTAATTAGAAAGTGCGAAAAGTTTGTCTAGGACTCAGAAAGTAGGTTTGGTTCAAGGTCTGCTTGAAAAGCATCACCGTCGGCATTGATATTTGATGGTTCAACGAGTCACGTCCAAAGTATTTTGTAGATGCGCGGAAGAAGAAAAATTGGAGACTAATTGCAATGGGATTTTGGGGATGAAAATAGGTTTTAAGGGAAAACTAGGAAAAGCTACGTACCGAGAAGCCTATTACATTATGAATGCTGGGCTGTTCATTCAGTGGAAAGCTACATTCAGTATAATGTCAAAAATATAGACAAGGAAATGTTATTAGTGGTAGCTTAAAAAAGTGATTTACTGCATTTCTCTATAATTTTCTATATTTCTAGGAAAACTTAAGTGGATGTAGCACCGTAAGGATTTTACTTTGAGGGGTGTACCCTGCTGTTTCTTTCATATTAAGCATTTTAGAGTGGTTTTTAAAAGTGCTTTTATGTTTTGTATGGTTCTGTACCATATGTTTTGTATTTAATTCTTTGAATGACCACTGAAGTGCAGCCAACTTGGGGTGAATGTGGCAACTGTTAACTAGTGCTTAGCAACAGTGCACAATAATCAAGACGGGAAGTGAAGAAGAATACCATGTCTAATTGAAACTACAGGGGGCATTTAGGTAGGTAGGATGTAATTAACAAAACCTGGAGCTTGGACATGATATTAAGGCATCACGTCTCTACTCTTGGGGAAAAAAAGAGTTGTGAAATCATTAGTGGATGAAACACTTCCGATTTTTGGTTTTAGACCTCAGTGGTGTAGCCTCTTTGAGATGTACGTGTCTTGGCCATGCTTGCAGAATCATTTCTCGCACTTAATGCAGAAGACGCGTTTTTATTTTCTTCTGAAACAGAACTGTGAGAAGGAGGACTGTTGAGAAGACTGACAAATGAAGGGGTAATAAGCCTTGACATTCTGACAATGATGTCTTCTAGAGAATTAGTCCCATGAGCTAGAGTTCATTAGAAATAGTAACTGATTAAGATATCTCAAATATTCTGAAACACATAGCAGTGGCAATCACAAAACAACACTAAGTTTCTGTGCTTAATGTTTGGTGGGTTTTTATCAGCATGATTAACTTTTCTCAAATCTGGTTTTGTCATGACTTTCCTTAAACTGCTGCTTGTCAGGATGTTTGTTCAAAACACTTTTCCATAATATAGATAATATAGTTGCAGCTTCTTTCTTTCATTTATTCTCTCTCTCTTTTTTTTTTTTTTTTTAATCCCGAACTTGATTATTTTGTTTTGTGCTGTATTTTACATGTAGATACATTAACGGTCTGATTTTGTGTCTTGTGTATCCCAAACGCGTCCTGTTACCAAGAACTCTGAAAACATCCTCATATTGTAAGGAGGGAACCGGTAAATGAATTTGCAGTTAATCATTACAAAGGCTCATTTGCAACTCTGAGCATGGTTGAACTAGCAAGTAAGTAGTAAAGATAACCCCAGAGTAAGGAGTCGTGCTGTGGAGGTGCTTATAATGATGAATTATCCAGTGATATTAAACTCTTAATATTTTAATAGTGTAATTAACATATTTAAAAGACAAAAACCTCCGGAATATCTGTTTGAGGAACTTGTGGGTGACAGAAACTTGACAGAAACTCATTCACAGTGGTAGCAGCAAAACGTTGTATGCTGCTGTGGTTAGCTTGGGAGTCACAAGCTGAAATGTGGAGGTCATTATAGAAATTACTCCAAAATGTAATTATTTCTATTTTGGGTGACTCCTGAAGCCATGTCAACTGGTTTCTGTTGTCTAACTCGGCCAAATTGTGGTGTCGTAGCTTCTGCAAAATTCTCTCGGGATGTGAGAGGCCGCGGAGAATTGTGTAAACAAGTGTTTGAATTGAGATGTCTGTCATGTAATTCTCACTGACTTGGCTTTGCAACTTCCAAGGCGCTTCAGAGGTTTAACAGACCCAAACCCAATACATATACTATGTGAGGGTCTTACAGCAGGCGGCGATGAAATGCAAATCAAACAAAGAATTTGACGGCGTTTAACTTTTTATTACTCGCTGTACTGTAATTGCAACAAAATGCCCGTAAAATGGGAAGATGGCAAGAACTGTATGTTGTGACATAAAATCACCAGAACGGTAAGCTGGAAGGAAGCAGCCTGAGTCAGTATGACAAGATCTGATAGAAACCTTCAATTAATATTCCCCAGGTAAGATCTTAGGTTGTTCCACAGTAGTGTTTCAAATTGATGGAGCTGTGAACAGCAAAACAGCGTGGGCAGACTTGAGATACTGTTACTCAAGAGATTACCAGACATCTGTCATAGTGGTGCCATGAGCAAGCCTGGGGCGACTAGTTTCATAAAATGTTGTGCAAAAGCTGCTCCAGGTCTCTCCTCTATTATCATCATCGTTCAGTTAGTCTTCAGTGGCTCTCGTCAAGACTGCTGGCATGATCTGAGCAGCGCACACCAAGGCAAGTGAAGTTAGGAGGTAAATGTGGTCTGAAATGCACTCTATTCATGCTGTTCTCTGTCTTTTGTAAATGTCACCTGTGCACCTCACCAAGGGAGCAGGAAAGTACAGTGTGACACCATTAAGGTTAATTAGAAGTCTGTTTCACACCGATGTGTTTAGGATGGCAAATGGAACTGAACGTTCGGTGAGTTGCCTCTGTCGTTTTGCACTAGGGTCTGCCGCATCTCCCCCCACAGCACCATTTTCTCTGTCGTGTGGGGTGCAACACCAACATTTCAGAGGAATCGCCACTCTTCTTTGGCAGACAGTTCAGGCTGCTGTTCTGCTCTGGAGCCACGTGGCATCAAAATGTGCTCCATAAAGGGTTAGTGCTGATGTCTCGTTAGAGATGGCTCATATGCAATTGCAGTGCTCCATGCCCTGTCCTGAGCCTCGTGTCTTTCCATTGTTGCCATAATACTGTTTTGCTTTTAGTTCTCTTTCTACTGTCTCTTTGGTGATAGGCATTGGTTGTCGTGCTGTCAATTTTAACGTGTTTATTCCTACCTCACTTACCATCCCCCAGTGGCTTGCCAAGGAGCTTCCCAAATTTTGTGTTCCTTTAGAGCCTGGCATGGCTTAATTCTTCCATCCTCTCACACTCCCAGTCCGCTTTGAGAATAGCTGCTGGATCAAGAAAGCTTATTTTTCTAATTGCTTTAAACCACTTCACTTACACAGCATCAAACTCGTAGTGCAATTGAACGATTCATTTAAGGGTAACGGGTCTTGATTTTTACAGCTCTGATGCCCTTCACTGCATCAGGAGAAGGTAAACAGCTTGCTGCCAAGGACAACTCTGATGTACGTGACATTTAAGAACATGGTGGTTTCCTAGTGTTGTCAAAAATGCTTCAGAAATCTATTTGTATAGATAAGCTGTTAAGGCATCGTTCTTACTCTTTCTACTCTTAATCTATTAGAGGGAAAATTCTGGTCTTGAGAACAATAAGAAGTTAGGTGGATTAGGCAGGTGAACAGTACCAGCTCACAGAGGAGCAATTTTGAAGAAAACCTGAGGGGAGGGAAGGGAAAGTAAAGGGCAGAGGCATCCAAGAAGACTGTTATGCCTGGGACTGAGGCACACAGAGCTACTGATGGGGTGTTTAAAAGCAGAATCCCCGTGAGGGGTGTGCATATCCTCATAGTCCTGATTGCAGCAGTTTCAGCAAAAAATGAGGGTTAGCTTTTGCCAGATTTCTTTTTGTTTTTTTTTTTTTCCTTTGGACTAGGAGAGTCGGCTCTCAGTTTCCAAGCCTCTTGAGGAGGGGGAAGATGATGTGCCTGCCAGATTGTGGACCTAGAGGGAGAAGGTGAAAAAACAGTCATGACTTTAGCAGATGTGGGAGGCAAGCTGTATTCCAAGGGCATCGAGATTAAAACATGTTAGCTGTTGCAAGCTTTTTGTGTTGAACTAAGGAAGCTTTCCTAGACGTACAGGATTTTCTGTTTTGTAGCATTAAATAAGATATACTATTATTAATACACTTACTAAGTGCCTGAGTTCTTTGGGTGTGCACAGAAAATGCATGGCCAGTTGCCTCCTTCAGAAAACCTCTCAACTGTGGACTTGAGAAACTAGGGAGGGCAACGTACACGTGTGTGCATGTAAAAGAAAAGGACATGGATTAAAAATGTTGGGACCTGATGTCTTAAAGGCTCAGAGTATTCTTTTTTGCTCATGGATTGCTTGTTTGAGATGGCTTTTGCTGGTGTGAATGCTAAAAGTATGTCCATAGCTTGCCTTCGATTGTTGTATGGCTAGACCAGGAGTTCTTAATGTGATGTAGAAGTGCCATGAAAAATATTATTTGAAGTGGTGTGTCACAGAAACTCTTAAACTAAAAACATCACCAAAACCACTTTAATTTTGAAGAGCAGACATGAAGAGCCTAGAAGAGCCTGGGACAGGGTGAGGGGGAAGCATTCTGGCAGCTCCCAGCCATCATAACGAACAGTGTTTGTTTGCTGACTGTCCAGCGTGGCTGTTTTATTGCGAGATGCCTTGTGGCTGTGCAGATGGATGCTCGGCGCTCATCTGCGGCACAGCTGGCTGGCTTTCTGTCAAGCCTGACTTTGGGGTGATTCCAGTTGTGATGTGGATTCGGTGGAGAAATGAGACAATTGTGTTTGTGATAAGGGTTGCGCACTGCTACACAGCGCAGTGTAGGTTTGCAGCTCCGTTCGCTGTCACTAGTAAATCCATGGCTGATTATCTGCTAGGTTTGGATGGGTTAACTGCCGAGTTGAACTTGGGAAGTTGCAGAGTTCCTCCTGATCAAAAGAACGAATACACGTAACCTGTAGGTTCAGAACAAATGAAAATTAATCCAAACATTGTTGCTTTGATGCCTTTTAAAAGGAGAAGAAGAAGAGGGAAAAAAAAAAAAAAGGTTTGCTTTTGATCATGATGTTTAAGGGACACTGTCCTAGCAGCGTAATAAATGAGAATTGGATCTGGGACTTCGATTCAGTAGAAGAATTCATTCTTCCAGATGTGTTTTAATTTAATTGTCCTGTGAAAAGGGGCTCAAGTTTGAATTCAGTTATGTGCAGTTCAGGGGCTTGTAGTTGAAAAAAAGAGAGGAGTGCAGCACATGCCGTATAGTTTTGGTACTTGTGATGTCTCACAATACCATATCTCTCAGCTTGTGTTCTTGATTCAGATTCACTGTATAAACAAGTACAGGATGATCCTCAATGTATAACCTTGACATACGGCTGGATCTTTGCTTTGTAGTTCATTAGTAGTTTGTCCAAATTGCAATAGCTGTGTATTGGGAAACGGAATGAACAAATAAACAATGAAACATTATGCTCTTTTTTGAGGGGAGGAAAAAATGGATTTTTTGTCTATGAAAGTTTATTTTTAAGAAGGGGAACTTCAGTTCTTGCTTCATTGTAGTCCAGCTGAGAATAACTGGGAACCTTACATTTTAATTTGTCAGGTTAAGAAGTCAAAAGTGTTGATGCAGATCAGCCACAAACCAAAATACATCAAAGCAGTGTTTTGTTTTCACAGTATTTCCAGTGTGGTCCTGCTTTAAGTGTGAAGCTGGGCTGGATGGCTTTCAGAGGTCCCTTCCAACCTGAATTATTCTGTTTCTTGTAATGTGGCAAAGAGCCCTAAAGCTAGGCAGTATTGCCTATCGGTTAGATACGACTTCTGAAACAATTCATCTGGTATGAGGACTTTGCAAACATAAGCAAGAAACAGGCTAACGGCAGCATAAACCGTGTGGGTAACCAGCTTTCTGCTGCCTTTGTTCTGGCTATTCTTCTGTGGGATAGATGTGCTTTCTATACGTTTCTAAATGTGATGGGATATGAAATCAACATGTACGTATCGACAGGGAGATGCTTTGAGCTGTTACTGGCAGCTGTCCACGGGTCTGGTCATTCTACTGGATGGGAACCCCCAAATGCCCTTGTGGCTGAGACTTTGGTTGTATTTTGGTAGGGAGGCTGTGGGGCGTAAGCTCGAGTGCTCCATGAGAGGCTGTTTGGCCTGATGAGGCTGGAAGATTGAGCACCAAAGGGTAATAATGATACCTCACGGATTGGCTTTGGTGTGTTGTCTAAAATCAGACCTGGATTAATGTTCGTAACCAAACATCTTACTGCGAGGAAACTTGAAATAAGTCGGTAATATTAATTTTAAACCGTGTCAGGACTAAAATAAAGCCTGCATAAGGAAGAGAGGTTTGCTTATGTTATTTCCATCGATCACTTCTACTTGCTGTTTTGGTAACTGGTGAGGTTTGGGAATTGCTGTTCTCAATTATATGCCCTTGTGCATGTTTCTGATAGCTGACTTGTATGTGTGGCCGTATGTTTTATTTTTCAGGACATATTGATGCTTATGTGATGATTCAGTATGTGGGCTGTAGTTCCCTTCTAGCTGCCGTATTCTAGCTGAACATACTCCATATGTAGAGGAAAACCAGCCAAGCATGGAAAGAAGGGGGTTGTGCTTTTTAGTTCCAGTTATGAAAAGATTAGTGGAAGCTAGATGACAGTGCAGTTTTTCCTGTTCCAAATGATTATCTGAATAAACTGTGGGAAGCTGAGGTTTTATTAAAAAAAAATAAAAAATAAAAGGCAAGGGGAAAGGAAGAACAAGAAATTGGCAATCAGAGATTGGATGTTCTTTAAGAAACACACTATTAGGAAGAAGTTGACTGGCAAGTTAGCAAGGGCTAGAGGAGAATTGTTGTGATTCATAACCTATCCTTCGCCCCAAAGGAGAGAAAATGAGCTAGGCTAATGCCTGGAAGGAGGCTGGCCTCAGGGTGAGTTCATTAAAACAGTTCTGTGCTCCCTCCCCATTCCAAAGTGCAATTCATGTTGAGAGGGACTGATAAATTTCTCATTAAAAAAATGCATATTGAAAATGAGGTCTAGCCTCTATGTTGACACAGTGCCTCTATGGTCTGGAATAAATCCCACAAACTGTTTCTTTCAGCCAGTGTGCAGAGATAAGAGAATGCACTGGTGAATCTTCTTGTGTCCATGATGTCATTATGTGTGCCCGGAAAAATGGCTGCAAACTACAAATATACAAGGAGAAAATAGTTTAAGAGAACTGTCCTCTTCTGAAAGGTGTTAGCATCAGACTCGTGAGTAAACAGCTGAAGACAGTGTAATTGTATAACCCTATGAGGGATATTTATTCAAATTGTGACTTTCTTTATTTTGAAAATGAGTCTTGCAATGATCTGTCTAGTCATTATTGGCTTCCCTATCCCCTGATTTTTAGTAATTCCTTCTAATGTTCTCCAGCTAGACTTATTTTTACTTAACAGAGCTTTTTAAACTGGTGATTGCTGTTCTTTGCCATTTTATTTCTGTACCCCTCCTCCATTGGAGAGAAGCACTCATGATTTTAATAAATAAGACTTAGTATTCAACTGATGTTTGGGTTCCCCTTCTTCTTCTACTGTATTACTCCATTTAAAGAAAATACATTTTTGTAAGTTTCGCTTAAGCTTAGTGCATCTGACCAGAGCAGGTCAGAGGTAAGTGAGGAATGTTGTTATGTTCTGAACATGGCCAATTGGTACTGTTTTCCATGGGGGAAAAAAAAAAGGGGGACATTTGTTTGGATCAGTTACAGGTGCAAGGTTTATTTTGCTGAAGAATGGCTTAGTTCAAGGTAAAGAGTCAAGTTAAACTTAATACCTCAGACTGAGTCAGAAGACCTGGAGTTCTGAACTAGCAGTCTGGGAACTAGAGGATCCCCAGAAAATCTATTAGCATTTTGTTAGAAAAAGATACTGGCAAGCATGTTCCTCGAACCTCACTTCAGAGGAAGATTTGAGGTAAACTTCAGTCCTCTTGCGTTTCAGCCAAAACGCATACAGTGTGTCTGGGGATTCAGCCTTGGCCAAGAAATACTGAATTTTCTTTGGTCTCTGAAGAAAAGCCTGATGTCATGTTTAAGAGGGGAAGAAGCACAGTCTTTCCTTCCCCTCTTAGGTCATTATGTCTTTCTTATCATGGCAGTGCTGTGTAAAGGACATACAACTGTGAATATAAGAGGAAAACTTCTAAAACTATGATAAATACTTATGCAAAGCTATAATGTAAGGTTTGTTAGTATGATGGACTGTGTAGTAGCACATAAAAGGGCACAGGGCTTCTGTTGCAGTGGCATATTTCAAAGCTCTTACGCTGATGTTCAAAAGAAACAAAACCTACCATCTACCATCCGTAACTCAGTTAATATACTGTAGACAAATTACTAGCATGCATTAGAGAAAAATTGTAGGTTTTCTGTGTCCAATTTAGTCAAATCCTGAATGTGTTAGAAAAATTGGTGTATCCATTTCTGAGTAGTGCTAGGATAACTATTATTACATGTCTTATCAGAGAAAATAGCTTTGTTTAAAAAAAAAAAAAAAGTGGATTTCAACTACAAGGCTCTTACTAATCTGTAGAGAGGCATGGAAAATCAGCTGTAAAAATGTTGATGTTGGCCATGAATTTAAATAAATGACAACTTGCTTTCATTTGAATGCTCAGGGTGACCGTATGGTGTGGACTGGGGTCTGCAGAAGAGCTGAGTTTGCTTCCAAATTCTGCCATCGACAGAAGACACACAGCTTCTCCGTGCCTCAGTTTCCCTATCAGTAAAGCGAGGATTGTGGTGAGCCTGGAAGGTTTTTAAAGCACTGTATGATAGTAATGATTAGCTGTTACGATCTTAGGTGGCTGAGGCTAAGGGTCTTTAATTCAAGTCTCCTGTCGTGACCTTGGGCCTCTGCGCTTCATGCTTCTGTCACGACAGCTTTGGACAGAGTAGACCAAATTCTGTTCCTGGCATACAAACAAATTAGGCTTTTTTGTTCAAACCTTCTGTTTAATTTGAATTAACTTAATTAATTGAATTTAAATGTCTCCGTCTCCGGTTTCTCTGTGAGATCCGGTTGCTGCCTGTGGAGAGCCGGGACAGCCTCCACCGAGGCTGTTTCGCAGTGAAATGGACTCTAAAGTCCAAGGCCCTTCGTCTGCAAAGCAGCCCACAGCCGGGGCTCTGTTTACCCATGGCAGTGGTGCTATCCAGTACCTACATCGTTGTTAAATGATAATGTAAAATACAGGTTGAGAACGGGCTAAACTGTGGCTAGGAGAAGGTCTCGAGCTCATTGAAGCGAGCAGCAGTTAAGGAGTAAATGCGGCATTTGCAGGCCACATGCTGGCACAACCGCTTCCCTCCCCCCATATGGGTACTCTTTCTTTTTCTTTTTTTTTTTTTTATTTGGCCATATGTTTTAGTAGTCTGAGTATGTGTCAGCGGTCATCCAGGTGCCACGCTTTTAAAGGATGATTGCCCAGTTTGTTGCTGAAGTGAGACTTTTTCTTCCCTGTTCAATTTTTGTGAGGGTCATAATTGTAAACTTTTTTTTTTTTTTTTTTTTTTTTTTTCAGATTACTCTTTGTATAGGTAGATTTAAGTACATCTCTGCTCTGGCTAGCCTGCCTGTTACCAATTTATATGATATGGGGTCAAACAAACCAGTTTGTGCTCTGGCTCCTACCCTGAATTTCAGAACTGATAATCCCCACTCACCTCCTTGCTCAATTCTCTCCACACCAAAATGTGCTGGGTCCCTCTCTGCTCTCTTCTGTCCTCTGGCCGAGCAGGAAAGCAAACCGATTATCTTTCCCAGTACCCCAAAATGTTGCTTCTGGCCTTGGGTGGTTGATGCATTACAAAGTGAACACTAGGAGCATTTGGGATGATTTGAAAGCGTGCTGTTCTGTACACTGCCCTGAGGATGCTATGGCACGTTTTTGAGGATTAAATTTTAGGAGTTTTGTGTATTAAAGTAGTTATGGGGCTTTATGATACTCGTTTCTCAGGGCGTGATCAGGGTCACGCTGTTTTTTTATAAAACAATTATCAGGATTTGTGCTCTGGCGGGGGGGTCCTCCCTCAGGTTTCTGTTGGGCCCTGTCCGAGCGTGGCATGGCGCCCAGCTCTGCTTAGCGGCCGGCCTACACCGCGCCTCAGGAAGGCAGTGGCCTTCGGCCCGTACCCCTGCCTTAAAAGAAATAAAGACACGGGCACACCACCCCGGTGGATTGAAACGTGTGTGTGTGTGTCGGGGAGGAGGGGAATAACACGCAGAAGAAGATTTATGCCTTCCTTTGGGCTGTTGCTTGGTAACAGAAAATGCCTCTTAAGCCTATTTTTGGAGAGGGGAGGGGTGAAACTTGATTCAGTGACCATCTGTCCCAAGCCGGTTGATTTCCTGTTGAGCTGTCCTTTGTTTCTGTCAAACAATTGATTGTTACCCTTTGCAGATAAGGATACTGTTGGTGACATTGCCCTGCATCAGCAGGTTGGCTTGTGGCAACCACATAACAGACCTATTACAGGTTTTTTGAGAAACGTTTAGGGCTTGTGGGTTCTTTGAGTCCCCTGGCTGTGGTTTTGCTGGTTTTTTATTTGTGTTATGTTGTGTGGGTTTTTTTTGTTTGTTTGGTTTTTGTTTTTTTCATTTTGTGGAATGCCCATCAGTACAGTAGAAAAGTATAATATATGTAATTGAAACATTTTTTTCATCAAGAGGTAGTCATAACGCCCTTTTTGTAGCATGGAGTCATTGGGGAAAAAGCAGCCATGGTTTTAGGTGTGTAAGCCTTTTGTTGGTGGTTGGGAGCCGAAATTAATTGAAGTCACTGCCAAACAAATCCCCACTGTTTCTTTGAAAACAAATCTGAGATTTTTAGTTGCAAATGGAATATTTGCTATTGTTCTTGCTTAATTGTTAGAAAATCATTCTCTGTTTGAGTACCTCCTGATGTTTGCTTAGTTAGTAGGGCACTGGATAGATTTGAACTCTGATTAGATTATTTTAAGCTATCTTCTTTATTTATATTGCAAAAGCCTATATTTTTCTTTAGTTTTATGCATGCAGGGTGCAAGGTGCATGCACATGCAAGCATGTGCTCTGTAGCTACCATTATTGCTTAAAGCATTATTCAGAGAAGAAGCTTGTGGTTCCAGGTATCTGTTGAAGAAAAAGTGATGTGTGTCCAGGGAGACAGGTAATATCTACAAAAATAGAGCAAACTCCCTCAGTGCAACAGGACAATGATTGGTACTGTTACTTCCTTCAGTCTGTGAAACTCTTTACTGGAACATTTCTGCATTACAGGGGAGGGTGAGAAGGAAAGGGATTCAGTCCAAATAGTCTTGGCATCTTACAGGCCTTTCCTTATTTGAATTTAGCCTACTGGTCACTTGGGAGATGAAATTTGGAGGTAATTCCCAAAAGTCACTTCACACAGTGAAAGGCGTTATATTAATTTCCCTTTCTCTTCTCTTTTTCCCACATGCTTTCCAGGTTGCCTTCCACTTGTAGAAGAGATGTAGTCTGAAGCTTTTCAGCATCATCCTGAGTGTAGGTTGGATTAGGATCTTTCTGAATTATGGCAAACCAAACACTGATTTAGTGGATGTTGGGTCATGCATACAGCAGTTTTCCTTTCTCTTAGTTGCATGAGGTAATTAAAATCTGTGATTTAGCTTAATAAGTGGCTCATACCAAGCCATGTGAATGAGCCTGTGGCTCATATTTGACAGCACTGTGGATTGTTTGGTGATTACCTGCCCTTGCATATCCATTGTTGGTTGCCCATTTCTGTACCTGAACCTCAGCCTTTCCCCCTCATTGTGCTGCTGGTTGTTTGCTGTATGCCGTGATCCGGCAGAGGAAGTGATCCACTTGAAAAACAAATTATTTTTACAGGTTAATTTTTTAGTTGCATCAGTTCCTTGATCCAGTTCACTGTGGAGTGACACACTGAGCTTAGCTGTGCAATGGTACATGTGGGGATAGAAGTGGTCAATGCTGAGTATAATGTTTTTTTTTTTCAGTCATTAATGCCAAATATATTATGAGGTGGTTTTTAAATAAGCAGTTCGTCTCAGGTAGAAAAATCCTACTTTTGGATTAGTTTGGAAGTTTTGTTAACTGGATGGGTGCACAGATACCATTTCTTTAAAATTAATAGCACATGCCTATGTGCTGCTTTTTTCCCCTTGTGGTATAAAGCGATAGATAATCTTTCAGGTATTTTCACACTGCCTTGAAATTACATTGAGATCAAAAACATTCGTAGAACTGTGCAAAGTTGATGTTTGGGGGCAGAGACTTTAAAGTTTGCAAGGACAAAGCTCTTCTGAATTGGTTTGAGAATGGATTCTATTTGGAACACAGTTTTTTTCTGACATAGAGAAAGCAGTGAGTGGTTATTTTTATCAGGACTTTTTTTTTGCTGTTCATTTCCAAGAAATGTGGCTAAGCTGTATAGCTCAAATTGTAGGGAACTGACAAAAGATCCAGTTCTCCCAGCATCTGGGGCGAGCAGGTAAGTCAGCGGCCTGCGCAGATGACAGAGCGGTTGGGATGCTGGCCTGCACCTATCTTCATGCTTTCTTGAGTCGTGTTGTACTGCACAGATCTGATGTGTCCTTTGTTCCCAGATAAAAGCAGCTGCAGATCTGCTGTTCATAAGGCACAGCACCTGTGGCTTACCTTACATGCAGGAGAGCAGTAATTTGAGAAAGAGAAGTAGGTGGGAGACTGGCATCTGCTTGCGTTCACCTCCTCGTGTTGCAAGGATGCAATTACTTATGTATATCTTTTGCTTGCTGAACACAGTCAACCAGAATCCGAGCAATGCCTTTTGGTGTTGGAGCGTTCTGCAGTGCTGTTCTTTGAGGGGGGGTGCACGTGGGGCAGGGTACTGAGTGGTAGGGTCATGACCAGCTGCTTTTTCATACATGGGGAATTGATGTAAAGTCCTTGCATGTGTCATTGTCATAATGATCCTATTGCAACTCAGCTTCTGTTTACAGAGCTGGTAGGGATGCTGGCCTTGATACGAGTTTGATCAATCATCCTCTCTTGTGATAAAAAGGCCTGACTGTGGTTTGCAGGACAGGGTTTGGACACTGTAACATTGACTTCCTGCTGGGAGAAGTGATGCTCTCTGTCCACTCCAGCCCACGCCCTCATTTCCAAAACCACATGCGTTGAAGGTGACAGTGCCAAGCTTCCCTTCTCCCAGGAAGGTATGGCTGTCAGCACCAGGGCAGGCCTTCCAGAGAGAAAGAAACAAAACAAAGGGTTTTAGGAAACCTTTTTTTTTTTTTTTTTTTTTTTTTCCTCCCCAACACATGGCTTTTTGCTGAAGCTTAACTTTAGAAAGAAAAAAAAACAAAACAAAACACGCATACTCAAGGGAGATACATGTCCACCTACTTAACTGTCACAGCCCTCTTCTGCCTTACAAGCCATTTCCCAGGTAAATGTTTGCCTTCAGAAGAGCTCCAGGCCTTGGGCATGCTGGGCTGTGCTGATCCTCCAGTCTTTGCTTTGTATTGGCTTGGCTGCTGGCTGAGTTCCTCTACTTAGACCATTTCTGGCAATATCATTTACTTTTAGCTCCCTGAAAGTGCCTTGCAGAACAGTCCTTATGATCAGTCCCACCCTGTGTTCTCCTGGGTCATCTCATCTGCCTCTCGGCGGATGGTGGGAACGCTTAATGGTTGGCAGCAGTCTCTGGGAGACCGACCTTTCAGGGCCTGCCTGGAACAGCTTCTTCACCATTTACAGTGAGGGGGAGCCATCTGTGGAGAAGCTTCATGGGGTTTAGATGAAATCAGCTGATTTAAGTTAACTTCAGCTTCATTTCTGCTGCTTCAGAGTTGTCACCCCAGGTACAGGCAGCGCTGTGAGAGCATCTGCCGCCCTCCTTGCTGGAGGGAGCCTTTCACGGGGCGGCCAAGCGCACTAACCTGGGGTAAGCAGTCAAGGCTGTGCCAAGCCAGGCCACGTATGCAGAACCGGTCTGAAGGTTTGAAGGGACATGATAGGTTAGGGGGGAATTTGGGAAGAAGTAGAATTTCTGGTTTATGCAATTTTGTACCTGGTATTAATAACATTAAAATGTTTTGCATGCTAAAAATGCGTTTATTTTAACATTTTAGGAAGATCTTTTTTTTTTTATTTTCTGAAAACTTGTGGTTTCCTCTGAAGTCCTTTCCTGCTAAAATTCGTAGGGATTGTTTTTCTCGCTCTCCAGCACTGCTCTGCCTTATCGTTGTATCTGGGAAGTTGACCAGGCTTTTAGAGAGAGCATAGTTTTGATGAACAGGCAGATGTTGTGGTTGGCCGCGTTGCTGTGTATCCGTAACCTGCGGCTGACTCCTCCATCCTCTGGTGAGGAGGCTGAGGTGCCGCGCTCTGGTTTTCGGCACCCGTCCGTGGTTTACGGGGAGCGAATTGCACGTGAAGCCGTGTGTGTGAGGTGGAAGGGGCGCTGAGGTGTTCGAGGAGCTGCTCTAACATAATCCAGATGCTCGAGCTTCTGCTTGTTTTTCTGCCCCTTTTTTTTTTCCAGGAGCTTTTTTTCTGGATTGTTTTCCCGAGTGACCAGATAGCAGCAGAGAAGAAAGGGATGGTCTTGGAGTTAAGCCGGCTCAAGGCAGCGGTTGGAAGATCTTTGTTCTCTTCTGTCTTGACCACAAACTTCCTCGCAGACCTTGGTGGGGGCAGGGGCTTGGAGCTCGGTGCTTTATCTGGGGGTGTGCTGGTTTTTTCCCTTTCTCTTTCTGTGAGTAAAATGGAAATATGGTGCTGTTTAAATGAGCAGCTCAATTCTTAGTGTTTGTGTTGAATTAACACCCCCGGTAAGCTTATAAATAAACTGGTTGTGGGGTTACTGAAATGTCCCGGGTGGGTACCTCAGCTTATTTTTCTAGCAGCACGTTTGTTTAAAGTGAATTCTCTATCAAGACCCAGGAAAGTGGCTCTTTGTTTTCCTCTTCTTTTTGGAATGCTGTTTATTAGTGATATCCAGAGGGGTCAGCGGCATAAATAATGTTTGTTTCAAGGCTTGTTGGGTGCAAGTGGTGGGGGGTTCACACTGAAGAGAGCTGTTTTGTTTGGTGTGGCTAATCAGGAGTGAGGCTGGAATTGCTCATAGCTGTCATTCAGGTTTTGTTTCAAAGTCCAAGGGCCTACTGGGAAAAACAAAAAGCTAATGAAAGCTGACTGTATTTCAACCCAAACCCTGTGGAATCCAAAATGATGTCCTGACACTCGGTGTATTCTTATTCTCCTGCATTCCCGTGGTTACTAAGGTAACAGGTTTTTAGAGGCTTTACATCTTCATTGTCAAGTATTTGCTACACTTATTGTTGCTGTTTGCAGATTAGGGCAATTTAAACAATGCCTTTTGAAATGGGGACCAAAAAATACAAAAAGAAATATAGTAGAAATAGATGTAATGAATCAATTACCCTCTCTCGTTTAAATTTTCAGTGCTACTTCTCAGAGGCTGCATACGAAATGTCACACTGGTTTAGGGCATGGATTTTAGACAGAGAAATGTCTTTTGTGAGGCATATTCATTACAGGACTCTTTGAATACAGACGTTGAGTACCACGTGTAACTTTGTGCCTTTTCCAAACAGCAGAATTGTCTTGAAGAAACTGAAGTTTGGGATTTGCATCAGGGTGTTGTTTATCAGTTCATAACACATCTAAGACAGTTACCTGAATCTCATAGGCTGTGTTACTTCCACATCACCGCGTCTGAGAAATCAAAATTTAAAAATTAAGCATCCTGGGGCAAATTGGAAAAAGCTTTTCTTAAGAAAAAAATTAACTGCATGCAGAACTCTGTAGCCCGTCGTGCTCTGCTGCTGCTCCTCTGTGTCCATTTAGCTCGAGCAGAAATACGCTTGTTCACGTCTTTCCTGGAAAACCGGATCGTGAAGGAGACGATCAGACTTGTAAAAGCATCTTCAAGGAAACGACTTTTTTATTGTCTTCGTTTCTACTGGCTTCTAGAAAGTTTGTGCTCTGCTGCAACGAGCATCTTCTGTGTCAGTGGTGAGAGGCATTTAGAAAAGAATTGGTGCAGCTGTTAACTCTTGAAACTACTGAGGGCTTTACATAAAGCTGGTGTATGTATTGACTGTTAGGGGAGTCATTTTAAGCTTTGTGTCACAGTTTTCCTTCCCCAAAATATGGGTAATGCCCAGATAAGAGCTTGGCAGCAAAACCGTGGGTCTTGGTCTATGCATACGAAGTTTTTGTTGGTTTGTTTGGGGGGGGGGGGCGGTGATGCTCTATGCATACGATTACATGACATGCAAAAGGTAAGGTTGGAACTCTCCCTGTTAGCAACTTCCCAATGTTTTGGTGTTAGTGATGTTTTAATTAAATTATTATACAATTCTCATAATACATATAAGCTTTAATGTTAAAAAGATACATTTTTTGCATTTATATGAGACAAACTATTTAAACTGCGCTATAAATACATATAAATACACTAATTGCTATTTTTGTAAGAATGGAGTTTAAATACTATTTCATTGATGTTTTTCAGTGTGGTTTCTTTTTCACTCCCCTTGCCTCCTAAACAGTTTTTCACTGTTTAAAGGCTTTTAAAGCAGCAGCATTTGGTGGTGCCTTGCTATAGAGCTGCTTATGGTTTATGCCACTGGAAGGATAGCGTGAGCAGCGTTTGAAGAGGCAGGGGAGAATTTAAAGCTGTTGTTAGGGCTCTCGGTGATTAAAAAATATTGCTTCACATATATTAAGTCATTTACATTTCTGATCTTTTCATTGCTAGTAACTGAGTTTGAATATTTTATTTTAACTAACTGAGATGAATGCTGCCCGTTCACGTATGCAGCCTGGGCTCGTCATTCTGCACTAGCATTTCTGACTCTGCATAATATCCTTGCTTAAACTAGGTTTCTTTAAAATAAAATACCATTTTAGACTATCGTTCACAAGCCAGATTCAGTTTCTGAATAAATAATCCTACCAAGTGATTTCTAGGAGTAGGCAGCGCTTTGCTTGTGACGGAAGCGGCGTTCTTCATCTCGCTTTGAGGTGATTACTCTGACACATTATTATTATAGAGTTTCTGTGAGGCTGAATGTATGAAGTGTGCTTGGGACTGAGTTTGGGATATGTTTTGTAGCTTTCCGTGCTGCAGTCTCTGGCATGGCAGCTGTTTAACACTGACTGTTGTGTGCAGCACAAAGCAGACTGAATGCAGCTGAGCTCTGGTGTATGGAGTCCTTCTTGCTTGGCAGAAAGGAACTGTTTTTAGCTCTGAACAATCTTACCAGACAGCTGATGATGCAGGTATCATTCTCTCTGTCCTTGCAATGGAGCCCTTGCCTTACCTTGTGCTCCAGAGCCTTCCACCCATGCACAGGCACTAGCTGTGGGCAAGATCCCCATGCTGCTGAAATAAATCACCACCATCACACATCCCGTCTTAATTTAGGCAAGGTTTTCATTACTTAATAAAAATAATAATAAAGGTAGGTTATATGAAGACAACGTTCTTGCTTCTCATTTCCTGCTAAGTCTAGTTTCTTTGGAAGCATCAGCTAGGGGGGCCCTTCTGGGTGCCATTTCATGGCAATTTTGTGAATGATGCTGGCAAGGCAAGTAGATACCTGTGTTTGGCTACAACAGTGCCTACCCCCAGGATCAGCAGGAGGTAGTGGTCTTGAGGTAGACGAGATCTAGGGGCTGGTGTGCAGGTTCTGTGCATACAGAGCAGATTACCCCAGAAAAAGGGAGGTGACAGATGGGTGGCTGACACCAGAGGGGTGAAGCTGAACGCAGGCTGAATTGTTCCCTGTGATGAAGGACAGAAGGTGCTTGGCAAGCATCTCCCCCAAATTATTGTTTTAAAGTGTTGGTAGGGAAGCCTTTAATTTGATCAGGTCATTTCCTTAATAGTTCTACATGTGAGTCTTTCTTTGCCATGGACAAAGGTGTCATTGGACATCAAAACGTTTGCAAACAAAGACAAGACTTTGTCTCTTTCCCTTTTTTATAAATAGCTTATTATACTTGCGTAGTTCTGGTAAATACAAAAAGCTGATTGAGGGAATAATAAAAATATAGGAAATACATCTGTGAGATTCCAGATGGAATGGTCATCTTATTTCCATCTCATTTAAAGATACTTACAGCGCACGGCAGAAATAAGGTATGCAACTCAGGAAAAAAAAAAATATTATGCTATACGCCATAGAATTAAAATTGTTTATTAAAATTTTAATTTGTATATGTAAAATTTTTAAACTTGTTGCAGGGTTGCTTTTATTTAAATTTCCTGAAAGTTTTATAAAGAAAGGGAAGACACAAAGAATTTATTTTCTCTCTTTTTTACCTTGTAAAACTTCTGAGATCCAAAGATACTTGTGTTCAGCATGTGGCTGTTATAAGCGTACCGGGAGAGCTTGTAAGTTCCTTAGTTAAAAAAAAAAAAAAAGTCACCAAATTGTTAAGATTATAAGCCCTGACTTAAATGCAGAAGGGTCCAGGAGAACTTCTGTGTTTTTTGTTTGTTTGTTTTCTTTGTTTTGGTTCCTGTTGTTTTGGTTTTGTTAATGGAAAATTCTTATTGCTGTTTTACAAACTTGGAATAATCGCTGAAAGTTAATGTGACAGGAGGCTCTAATACCCCCCGAGCAGTTTTTTTCCATTCTGTAACAAGAATTTTCCTTCCTTGCTGGAGGAGGGATGAACATTCACCCATCCCCAGTGTACAGAAGCCCTCAGAGGAGGCTGGGTTGGACCTTCACGTAGGAAATGGAGAGGATGTCTGGGTGCTCTGTGCACGTTGTCATCCCAGCTGTAACCCTACAGCAAAACGGACCTTTGCAATTTGTGAATGGAAACCAACCTTCCTTCTTCCCTCTTCTTCTCCCCTGTCCAAAAAGCAGGAATACATCTTATACCAAAAAAAAAAAAAAAAAAAAGGAATTTCAAACCTTTTTTTTTTCCAATTCTATTTTTAAATGATTTTTTTTTTTTAATTCCTAACAGTAGACTGTTTTTTTTTCCCTAACAGCAACTTTACACTTTAATGAAACTGCATCTTAATTTCTAATGTGGCAGAGGAAATGAAGGGAGAAGTGCAGAGCGGGATGCACAGAATTGTCCTAGAAGCAGAACTGTCAGTTGTTTCTTACCACATCTGAGTGGGCACTTGAGGCACACAGGCTTAGATCAACACGTCCAGTGGAGGTAGGCAGCGTTTGCTTCACAGCTGGGACGTACAAGTCTACCTGACAACTTGTAATAGCTATCAAAAAAAAAAAAGAAACTGTCTCGCAACGGAGAGAAATTAACCTCCATAATTTAATAATATACAGAGAATTATTAATATAATTTAATTAATATACAGATAACCTACGTTTAAGCAAATAAGAGTAGGTAAACTGGCACTGCATGCCATCCAAGCGAGGCTGACAAAAATACTGCTTTCATTTCTGGGAAAAACAGGGAGTGGGGAAAAAGAAGCAAAAGAAGCAAAAATATGAATAAAATGCTTCTTTTAAAATGTGTAAGGAGAATCTGTGCAGTTAATTCATACTCCTTGCTCTGTCATCCTGGATTTTTATTTCTGTATGTATTATTTCTGTATGTATTCTCTTTTTGTGTGTCTTCTCTTGCTGATCCTTTTGCTTGGGAGAAGGAGGTACAGTTAGACTAAGGGTTTTACTTGTGCCTTATTCAGCCATGGTCAGAAATTAAAGAGAGAATTTCTGAGTGGTTTTCACTGGTGTTTCAGGAAGTATTGCAACTAGGCTTTGGGGGGAAAATGGGATTGTCCAGAGCCAGAACCTGCAAGTTTGCGTGGGCCTTGTTATGCAAATGTGCTTCAAACACAGTATGAGAAGATCCTTTGATTACGTGGAAATTACAATGTAAGTAATTAAAAA
>CM021766.1:104262933-104317741 GCA_011076525.1 Nettapus auritus | reverse complement strand
CAGTTAAATGGAAGAGCTTTCCTTTATCTAGAAATCTTCAGCCTGTGCTGTGTTTAAAGCAAGCGTGACCTTGCCTTCCTAACAAATACAGCATTTCATCTCAACAGGAGGCAAGGAGCGCTAGTACGTTACAAAAGGCAAACCTTATGTATGTGGCGAGCACTCCGTAATTCATTGCAGGCACCAGATAAGCTTCAGTAATATTTATTGCATTAGGGCATGATGTAGAATGAAGTATTTTGGGCTGGGAAATCCTGAGGACAGAGTTCTTTGCCTTTTCTTCATGCTGTTCTGCTCCAAAACTGCGTCTCCCTTGCGCGTGAATGATGTGCCAAGCCATTCTCTTAAGGTTCTCATTGCCTAGTTTCTTCATAATTACAGAAAATAACAGGCACTTCAGCCAGTTGCCACTGAAAGAAGAACGAGAAAGGGTAGTTATTCTGAAAATGGAGGTTTAAAATGAAAATAACAAAGCAAAAAGCTACTCGTTTCTGTGAGAGATTTTTCTTTGCTAAGCTTCAGCTGTTGATTTAATGCCTTACTAAAATGGTGAGTCGTGTAGTACCCATAGGTACTAAAGGAGCAGATCTTAAAAGACACGAATTCCATTTCTATGTATGAAACTTGCAAGAAAATATATATCAGGATATATTGTACAGAGTCTAAAATGTGCTAGCTAAAGAGTATAATCTGCTGTTCTTTCTATTTCACCCATATTGGCTTCCTGATTTTCTTATGACTCGAAAATGAAACCAAAGAAGCAAACCCCAGTTTTTCTTAATATTTTATCCCTATAGGCTGGTATATTTGCACACAGTTTTTCTTAATGGGATCCAATCAATAGCAGATGCACTATACCGATTATTTATTTATTTATTTATTTATTTATTTATTTATTGGATCTGTTTGTAACATACGTTACAAAAGCTTGATTTAGGAAAACTCTGAAGTGAATGCAGGTTGCATTTTGTTAGTGCAGTGGTATAGGATATTTGAGGGAAAATTTGTCCTTGTTTCTATAGAAAACTTGACCTATGAGTATCTTTGGAAATGTGTGTGTAGCGTGTCTGTGTCTGTCTGCATAGAGCTACGTAACTAAGGGTGCCAGCCTTTTACCGTGAATCTGAGAACAGAATTTTGCAACTTTTTTTGTTGTTATAAATGTCATCTTTTTTTACATGTAAGATGCTTTAATGCAATTATTTTTAAATAACAGTCAGAAGGATTTACACACCTCTAGATCTTTCTACAGTAAAGTGTTAGCTTTCAGTGGGGTAGAGAATATTTAGCTCAGTAAGGTCCAGGTGGGGTTGAGCACCGGACAAAACAGTTGTAGGTCGAATGCCAACTGTCTTGAATTGGTTTTGAGTTTTTTCCATATAATTCAGATGATTAAAAAGGAGAACAAAGAACAAAAACGGAATGGGGAGGGCTGCAAAAAGCAACACAAAGCCTTTTGGACTAAATTCAAATAATTCCAAAAATAACCATAATTTCCAAAGATGTCTTTCAGCACAGGATTCCGTGTTTTCCACTTTTAGCAGTTTGCACTTCTACACATTATATGGTTTTCTGTAGACCTCTTTAAACATTTTGAAGATGGAAATTGTGGGTAAAACCAACAAGGTGATTTAACTGGGAATCTTTAGCATGTCTGTTTCAAATAAGGCGGTAGCTCTTAAAGTCTATGTGACGAGAAACATCCTAAGACTTTAACAGTTGTATAGTTTCTAAAGAAATAGCAGACTATGAAACATATGGATTATAAATTTGTATAAGCTGAAATTGGAGAAAAACATTGAGATTCTAGAAAATTCAGATTTCTGATGCTCCAGAAGAACAATTCCCGTGAGAAAAGGCTGTTTGCCTGAGCTGTTAGGCAGCCTAGCAATTTATTCCCATTGACAAAGATGCCTAATGAAGAAGCACAGGCATTGTAGAATCAAGCTATAAACTTCATTCCTGGTGCACTGGCAGCTCTTCAAAATGTCTTTTGTTGCTAAACAAGAAAGCTCTTACAATATATTATAAACAAGCGTCGTCTCGTAGCCCACATTGATCAAAGATGGGAGGAAAGGTAAGAATATTCTTTGTTTCTGATGAAGAGTTTGTCTCTGATGGGAGAATGGAACATAGAAGTGATCTGAGAGCTTTTCTGAGGCTACAAAATGTTACCCATTTTATATATATTTTTAAAGCAGACTGTGATTGCTATCAGAAACAGTGACTGAATAAGCTGGGGGGTTGTCCTCGGTAACCGTGCATAAATGAGGGATTTATGATAAGCAGCCCAGACCTGTTCTTTGCCTCCCATCCACTTTCCTTCCCGTAAACTCACCAAGAATAAAATCCCACTCTCCATTATACTCATCTTCACCGAACCAATCGGCGTACGTGCACCTACTTGAGCCACTCGAATTCTTGATGTGCCTATAAAACGTCTATCAGGCAGTCGCACGGCAACGGGTGCTGGAGGGGGATGTTCCTCTTGCAGCTCCGCAAACAGCGGGCTTGGATTGTGAGCGCAGTGACGCTCAAGTGGGTCAGAGAGGTGGCGTGAGCCCTCCTGGTATCTGTGGGACAGCTTTTCTGCAAGTTTTGTGTATTCAGACAATCCAGACCAAATGTATGTAATGATAATTAATTAAGCTTTTTATTTTTCAGATGCGGTCGTGGCTAACAAAAAGACTGGTTGTGGCTAACTTTGGTTTATGAGGAGGGATACAGTAGAAGGCAGAAGGGCAAAGGGGTTGTCTTCCATCTGTGCCGAAGATGCAAAGTCATGCTATCTAAAGGAAAAGAAAGATGACATTGCCCTTTAGCCTGGGTTTAATGTAGGTCAGTTGGGTCACCAGATGACATGACTTTAATGGCCAAACTGCTTTTAACAATTGCCTTGGGCAGTGTTTAATTTCACTGATCTTTGCCAGCCTTCAGGAGGAGGGAGAGGAAAAATCCACCTTATCTTCTGGTTTTCACACGGCGCACGCTCAGCTGCTTCTGTGATCTTTTATGACTGGTCAGTATAGAGCAACATGTGCATATGTGATTATCCGCACATGAAAAGTGTCATTCACTGCCAGGCTGCTGAAAAATCATCAGACCAGGTATTTTATTTTTATTTTTACCTCAGTTTCTTGCTAGTAAAAACTTCAAGGACTGAGCAGACAGACAAATATGTTCAGATCATTTTTGTAATTGCTTCTAACGTTTCTTCCTGAAAAAGAGTTAATACTCAATTACTTAATTCTTCAAGATATCCATACAAAATATATACTTATGGCTTAATCCCCTTTTCTACTGAAACTTTTCTAATGAAACTTGTTACCTCATGAACGTTTTTTAGTAAGGGGTGAAGACACTATATGGTTAAATACAGCGTTAGTTTGCCATAAATCTCAGGCTGGGTTCACAGAAAGGTTTGTCAGCATTCTTGGGCCGTTCGACTACCATGTGCAGAATTTCTAGTCAGCTTAAGCTGACCTATGATTTATTATCACCCTTTCACATGCAATATTTTCCTCCTCGTTGCGAAGCACTGTAACCATTAATCACATATGATAACAACAGATGAGAAAGGGTAGAGCCGAATTCCCGTTGTCCTACTTTTTTTGTCCTGGTGATAGACTGGGATAGTAGTACAGGGAATATACAATGTTTCATTTCAGAAATTGCTCAGTATGCATCTTGGAAGGTGCATACCTTTCAGTTTTGTGTGGATGATTTGAGTAAATTGTTGCTCAGAAACAATGTCTTGATTTTTGTAATGGAGACTGCTATTAGGATGCTAGCTTAATGGACCGTAGTAGTGAGGGGAACAAAAAGACAAAGAAAAGTAAGTGTTAAGTTATTAGGAGGAAAAACAAAAGGAGAAAAAAAAGCAGAAAACATGATTCTGCCATGCATGTGCATCTTCAGCGCATCTAAATATTGAACGTCATGGGCAGTTTGTCTCACTCCCTCTTTTCTCCAAGTAACAGATATTAACATAGGAAAAAACACAGAGGAAAGTAATGAGATTAAAGGTGTAGAAGTGCTGTGTTAGGAGCAACTAAGTAGAAAGGGAGAAAGACAGCTGAGGTCCATAAAATAATGAGGGGCAGATGGTGATACCTGTTCTTGTCTTCCTTAGAAAAAGAACTAAGGCGCATCAAATGAAATTAGTAAGTACTGTGCTGAATACAGACAAAATGACAGGTGATAACTGCAAGTGTGAGGTGAGTTGTGATGCTCCTTTTTCAAGACGCTGGCATTCTGGAAGGTTAGGTGGTTTTTAAAGCAGTTGGACAAATTCAAAGCGGTTGTTAAATGAGCCTTGAGCTATGGATCAGTGGAGGTTGGGACAGTATTTTGGATAATTACTCCTATGGGAAAGTCACGGTTTCTGTGTTCTCTAAGTATCTGCTGTTGGTCACTGTGTGAATGAAGCAATGAGGCTTGTGGGCTGACATGCCATGTCTGGTTTTAGGTTGTTCTGACCATCCCATCATTCTTCTTTGATTGCGTGGGTCACTGAGTTGGGTGAGGTGGGCTGCGGAAAGCGCTCCAGTTCTGTCCTCTGCTCACAGTGCGTTTTCTGCGGGCAGTGAGCCAGATGAAAGCAGCGTACAGTTTGCTTTTCTGGACCTTGTTGGTTTTGTAGGTAATAAAGCTAAGTATTACAAGCAATTCCTGGAGCACCGGAACCGTTGAAGCCTAGCTTCCTAAAGATTTTGATTTCTCAGCTGTTAAACTGGAATTTAAAACTTCTTCTCTATCTGGGACATAGTTAGGGTCAGTCCTTCCAGTGGGTTCTTCTTGTACTGCATTTCCCCAGAAGGTGGGACACTGTCAGTTGTCTTCCTTAACTGGCCAGGTTTCCTCATGAATATTGAGGGACTAAATATCTTTTGTACATCTGTCTTAATTTTTACGGAATTGATTTGTGGGTTTACAAGGTTACAGAAAACGTGATTACATGAGCCACATTTCCCTCAGAAGCAGGCAAAACCAAATAGTACAAGATAAATACAAATAAAATCAAATAATCCTTTGTCTTGCCTCAAAATTATAAAAATATAGTCCAATAAAGGACCATGAGTATTAAAACTGGTTTTAATCTTTGTGAACCTTTCAATCTAATACATCTTCACTTCAGTGTGCATGGTTGTGCACAGGAGCAGTGGGGGTATGAGTGTGACATCCAATTTTTCTTACATTATTTAGTAACTGACACAACATGCTGTGTTCTTGCTGGTTGTTAACAGCATGTGAATTATGAGGCCAAAGAGGTCTTCCTTGTGACAATAGCCAATGTTTGTAAAAATGCAAAGGTCACGATCATGACTACTTTTTTTTTTAAATGCCAGCTGGATAGTGATGACAATTACTGCACTAGGCAGACCTTAAAGGATCAGTTTATTGACTTACCTTCTATGCTTTATGAGCAATGATGGTTTCAATGCAACCGTCTGACCGTTCTCTGCTGCGTCAGCTGAAGCGAATGTGGCCCGAGATGGTTTTCCTTCGTATTTCAGTGAAAAACAAGAGCACCTGGTTTGCTGGCTTTATTTTTCAGTGATGTAAGACTGGACTAGCAATGCTATTTACCATATTTAAAAGAGAAAAGTAAATCACATGTTTGCAACACATTTTTTATTTTAGGATAGCTTTGTTTTACTTCTAAAGTTTCGGAGCAAAAATAAATAAATGGTGGTTTTATAGATCCAGACCATGTGTGTGCGTGTTGACAGCAGTGTATTTTTCAAAAGATTAAAACAAAAAGTGTTATCAAATTTGAATTAAGACTTCTTGAGTTAATCCTAAGCCTTTCAAGGAAAGCTTTGGCTAAAAGTACCTGAATGTATGTTTTGGAGTTTATTCATGAATAATGTGTTTTGAGGAAATTGTGGCTGCAGATGTGTGGCCCTGGGTGTTTTAGCTTCTTTTGACCACCCTAGCTCAGGTGTTCAAAATTGTCTGAATTTTGAATCAATTCTTAACCAATTCTTCCATGTGTACAGTGATCAGTGTTCAGGGTCCTTGACATGACATTCTCAATGCCATTACCCAGCTTTGCCTTCAATGGCTAAATCACTTCTGTTTCTTATTTTGATTCCCATACTCTTCTTCTTCATCACACCAGGCTCAATTTGTTCTAGTATGCAGGTACAGCGATCCTACACCTGTGTATAAGTGTGTGTACTGGACAGGGTGGGATTTTTTCAAATTCTGGACTCTACTGTGCTTTACAAAGATTAAAAATGAGAAATGGAGAAATGAAGCAATTGGCCACTATTTGGTTTCTTGAAAACCACTGATTCCAGTCCCTGCAACTGGATGACTTGTGAAGCAGTAAAATGCTAGATTAGTATTTTGAGAGAGAGACCGCAGGTCACACATCACTAAGTTGAGTCACAGCTGGAGTGGATACAGCACTAGGCAATGTATTTCTTCATAGCCTGAGAGGACAAGAGGCTTTAGATGACCCAGTTTTTTTATCTTGAGTTTTGCTCTCGTGACTTTTTCATAGTTGCCAAGACCAAAAGGGGAGGCCATCTTCTTGTTTCCCTACACACAGTAAAGCTTCAGCAGCGTAGAGCTGGTGAGTTTGTATCTTCCAGAATCTGTGGCCTCCTGATGCGTGTATGGTAGATGTGATTCTGCAACATGATTTTATCAGTTTACAAAGTCATTGATTTATTACTAAAAAGATGAACTTTGTCTCGAGAGACTGGAAACTATGCAGTAAATGACTTTGGCAAATGCATATGAACTTTGTCATAAGCTAAAGGGTTTGTAGAGGAGATGGTCCAAAGTCAGTTGTGTATGAAATAATTGTATGTAAACTTGAAGTTCTTGTCTGAGCCCTTCTGGGAGTTCAGGGGAGTGGTGGAAAGATGAAGGCTAAAAGTCTTACTAAGGTTAAAATCGGCAATGAAAGAAGAGTGACTTTTAGACACAAACAAAAGGAACCAGTGAGAACTGTTGGTTTGGACAAAGATTTTTTTTTTTTTTATATATATATAACTATAGGTGTAACTGTTAATGTAAACTGTTAAGCTTTGCAAGTAATTTCTGTTGTACAAGTGCTTTACCAGGCTATGATTACTTATCTGAAATGTGTGCCTGCTCAACAGCTATTAGGCTGCTCTCTCTGTCCCCTTATTTCAGTCATACTACTTGGCAGTTTTTGGCATCAAGCATACAGACGAAACAATCCCTTCCTTTGCAGAAGGGAAAACATTAAAAGAGGACTGTTCTTTTTTGCTCTTTTTTTAATTTTTTTAAACGGCCTTGTACTGTAATTACTTTGTGCTTGGCATGGGATCAATTTAATCTTGAGTTTGCATCTTAGCTGTCCCTTCAGAAGTCAGCCAAAGCTATCCGAGTTAAAAGCCAAAACTTCTAGCTAATCCATGCTCAGAAACTTGCTAGGGGTGGGCTGCTAAAATCCTGCTTCCCTCGTGACTCTGTTACAGCCCACAGACACAGGGGATTGAACAGGACTTCTGCCTTCACTTGTAACCCTGGCCCTTCCAAGCCCTTTGAAGGTGAGGCACGGAAACTGAGGAGAATTTTAGGTGTGTGGGTGAGAGGGATTTCACTGGCTGAATTCAGGCAATGTGCAGGTAGGAGCTTCTTGACTTAGTGAGGGTAATTGAAATACTCTTGGGGAAAGAAATCAAGGGAGGATCTCAGAGTGATGGCTGTAAGAACGGGGAGAAGGTGAAGGAGATCAGACTGGCCGCACAAGAAGCTGAGGGTTTGGAAACTAAAGAAGTGCATGCTAGAAGGAAGTGAGATTGGCTTGATGAGGAAAAAGGGTGTAGGAACCAGAGTAGGAAACAGAAGTGATTTGGCCATGGAAGGCAAAGCTGGGTAATGGCACTGAGAATATAATGTTGAGGAGCCTGAGAACTGATGAAGTGAAAGAAGGTATGATGAAACAAAATGCTTCTGACAAGTTCATCTGCAAACATGGGCTCTGATAAGCAGCCTTTGGATGATAGGAGAGCTGTTAGGGTGGGACAAAACCAGGACTGGGATGAGGATTGTACAGGACAACTGGGACTGCTTAGCGACGTGGGCTGGATTGCAGCTGGGCAGACCACTGGGAGAGGAGGCGGGGGGGTGAGATCAGAACAATACTTTGTCAAGGCACTTCATCCTTTGTAATGCCTAAAACCGAATAGAAATAGTTGCCTTTTTTTAACCTGCGTCGTTTCTCTGCTGTCGGTAAACCTCTTAAGCCTGTTGACTGACGATGCCTTGCCTCATTGATGGTGGTATGTGTGGAGCACCGTGACGGAGGGGAGGAGCTCCAAGGACCTTTGCCACTTGAGTTTGAAAGCAGATGTGGGAGACCTAAACAGCGCAGTGCTCTGTGAGCTGTAGGAATACTGGCAGTGCTGCTTGACTTCTGCTTGTCTTCAGTGACAAGAAACCATCAGCCAAAACCCCTCTGCATCTGGGGCTCAGATATGCCAACAAAAACTCTGTGATCACTGCTGTGACTTCAGCGTGGTAGGGCTTGGCTTAGCACCTGGGTCAGGCTGGCGTGGGGATCGAGGCGGGTTGTGGGCAGGGCTGGGAATAAGCAAGGTCAGGGACCAAAGGAGTACAAATGCATTAATTTCAGGGGCAAGGCAGGGGTGAAGGAGCTAGGCTGTGATGTGGAACATAAGAAGTTGCAGCATGCCAGAGCAAACATCAAAGCCTGGAGGCTGGGGTGAGGCAGAGGCCGGGCTCGGTCTCTGCACCAGAGTGCAGGAAGGCAGGGAAAGGAGCCTGGCTGGGAACGAGTCCTCAGCTGTCAGAAAACAGGATCATGGATAAAAGCTAGAAACTGAGGCAAGACACAAGGTTTTAGGAGCATTGCTTCCAGAAAACCTACTGCGTTCTGGCTGTTTTGCTGAATATGGGGTTTCTGCCCTTCCTGCCAGCACGGTGGGGGACCCCTTTCAGTTGTGTGGTAAAAAGGTTGAACCAAAGCATTGTCCTGTAAGTGAAGTTATTCTGTGTGCCTTATCACAGATACCTGGGTTTTATTCTGTAGGGGAGCCTTGTACAGATGTGTTTGTACTCTGTAGTGTCACCTCCGTTTTGTCCCTTCTAGGGCAGGGATGGAAGGAAGCGAAACATAGTGAAGCTCAAATTGCATCCTGGGCTTGTACTCCTATGCCGTTCAGTAACGAAAATCCTGATAACACTGTTAGGAGACTAAAGTTGGCTGTCTGTTAAACAAGCCCCTGAATTATTAAGTATAAAATAAGTATAAGCCTCAGTATTAAAATTATACACTTTGCTATTTTGGAAAATGAGAATTCTTAACTTTTCACTAAGGAATAAAAAAGTGTGTGAAAGCTAGCCTGAAATATCAAATAAATACAGATTATTAATGAGCTTTTGGGTAGGTGAAACCAATTTCACATGTGAAGGCCAACTGTCCCCTCTGATTTATGACCATGGTAACAATGATTTGGTCCTGGCTGCTGGTGTCTGAAAGTAACTTCGTAATTGGCGTGTGTGAAGGACTCATCTCTGGGTGGCATATAAGTGGTATCACTGAGGGAAAAATGTGTATCTTGGTATCATATGACATATGGACAAGTCATATTTTTACCAGAATGGTCTGGGGACCAGAGTCATAGTTGGTAGAAGCATCTCCAGTTTAGCCTTGGTGTGAGTGCAGGAATTCAAACCTGGATCCCCAGATGACTGGCTCCAATGAGATGAGTGACTTGCAATGTCTCGTGTAAAGTGGAAATTTCAGAAGGAACAGAGCTGCAAGTTTTGCACATGTAAAAACTAATTTATAATTTTTGAACTGTGGCAGATTTTGTTGAAATATTTGGGTTTAATTCTTGGTGGGTGTATGGAAGATAAGGAAGTGGCCTGATGTTCCTTTAGATTGACTTAATGCTTAACACAGCTCAGATATTTTTCCCAATGCTTTGCACAGTAGACCTCTGGTCATAGGAAATGCATAATCATTTCATTTAGTTTGGTTTTCCATCCCTGAATCTTGTATTACTTAATTGTTGTCCTTGGATGTGTGTTTGCTTATTTTATTTGATTTGGGGAGACATATGAGGTGCTTTGCCATAATTTTGTTTTGAAGACTAGATGATGATGTGATGTATGGACTTGAAAATCTTTTGGGGTTTTGCGTGAGAGTACCTTAAAAACAGTCTCTCTGGTATGTCAAATGGAATCTGAGAAGCATTTCTAAGTTAAATACAGTAAAATTAATTGAGGGAATATTTGAGAAGAAAACCAGTTCTTACTTCCTTTTCCCTGCCTTCACCCAACACCATTCCCAGCACCCTAGGAGGAGACTATTTGTATATAAAGCTTCATTCTTGCAGGACTGGTATTTAGTTATATCCTTATATATCATGTTGGCAAGTTGTGAAGGGTCACATCAAAACTTACAGGTTTTATTTACCTTTTTTTTTTTTCTGCCCCATTTGTTTTCCTGCCTGTTTTTGGTGGAGAAAGCACAAAATGTAGCACAGGGTAGAGTGGGGAAGGGAAACGGTGCTAAGGGAAAATGTAGTGCTTGACTTCATAAAATTTACTTTTCATTTTAGAGCTCATATTCTTGATATTTTGTGTAACACAGGATTTGGATTCTCTTTTTACTTTTTTCAGTGCTCCTCTAGTCTCGCTAGGTTGTGGAAAAGTGCTGTTTATTGCAGTCATGGGCAATGATAGCAGGTGTTTTGGGCCTCCATGCACACTGCAAAATAATAAGGTTAGATTGATATGAAATGCTGAATATTTTAGTAAATTTTACAAAGAGAATTGCCAATCCACAAATTTCTTAAATATGGAGAGAAGTAGTTGATGGGACTGCTACATGTTGTACCCTCCTTCCCTTCCTTCCCCCCACCCCCTTCTGGTTTACCGATAACTCCGATTCTCTTGAAAAATTTCTTCCTTCCCCACCCAACAAATGCTTTATAGCTGACAAGCATAAGCCATTTCCTAACCTTATCCTCTTTCTACGGAGGTTGTAAAAATTGCTAATGCAAATGATGTTGCCTTCTGTTGTGTGATTCTAGAAGGAAGCGGATCACGGCAATTCATGGGGTACTTACCCTTTTCGGTACATGATGAATGGCTCACTTCAAATGATGTTTCCTCATTGATTTCCTACTATTTATCACCAGAAACGACAGAGCAGGAAGAAGAGCGTTTAAACGTGAAGTTGATTTTGAAGATGACATACGTTTCACTACGGTGTGAAGTCATGGCAATATAGCATTTGCTGTAGTATAGGAGGAAAATACATGAAGTCAGATCTTCAAATTTCTCTTCAGATTACGTGTATCTAAACCCACATTTTGCTGGTGTCTTAGCTTACTTGCCTGCTCGATGGTAGGCAGAGAGGGGTACTTTGTGCAGATGTTTTCATCACGCTTTGTTCTTGAAATAAGTGCCTAAGATATTTATGTCAAGTTAGTCACTTTTTCTACATTGTCATGCTACTTGGGATAGCTACATTTAATTTAAGGAAAATCTATGTGCATGTAAATTCTGAAAGACATTTAGCAACTGACTCTGAAATTGTTTTCTGTGTTGTTGATTTCTGGGGCTCCACAGCAGTACATGATGAATTAGAAGAATCCTTCTCAACCTGTTCCATTTTCTGTCTGTTTGGGTTGGGTTGACTTCAAAATGGAAACTGTTTTTTAGCTTCCACAGTTGTTTGTAAGGTCTTTTTCTCTCTGTTTCTTCCAGTTAATTATTTTGTTAATTTCTTCCAGTTAATTACTGGGCAAGACCACACATGAGACAGCTAAATCAGGGGTAGATATAATCCCTCAAAATATAGCTGTTTTTAAATTAGCGATAGTAGAAAATTGAGATGTTTCCTTGCAAACTAGGATAGCTTGTTTCAATTTAGAACCGTATTGCAATTTTCTGCTTGTAAGATTAGCTTCAGTTTCGTTGACGTGACACAGTCTTTGAACGCTTGAGTTACAGCTCTGCAATAAATAAAAATGTTTAATCTTCTTGAAGTGCTAGTGTCTAAACTTGTTTGCATTCATCATTTTCATGGAATCCAGTGGTGGATAACTTGCTAGCAAAAATGAGGCTATTTTATAGATTAGAAAAAAAATAAGGTGTTTCAAAATTCACTTTTATAGCTATTGTTGCAAATTGGTTTAATTTTAAACAGTATAAACTGAATAATAACTGAACTTGCAATAACTTTAACTTTCACTGTGTAACAGCATAACCACCAGTTATTTTCTTGCATTATTCATGTGCTTCTGTAGAGATGTGATGTTAGGTTTACCCAGTAAGGTGGTTTTTTAAAAGAAACAAGCTCACTTTACTTTCTGGACTTGAAAGACTTGATTTTGTGACAATAACTTTGTTTTACTGTTTTGTGCTTACTGATTTTTAGTTTAAAATCATATTGTAGACAATGCGGGTGATGAATAAACTTTGCAGACTTTCAAGTCTGCTCTTGCCATTTAATTCTCTTTTTCTGAAAACTGTTTTGTATAAATCTGTGAACAGTCTACCAGGCTGCATAGAGATGACTGGAAAGAAAGTATTCTTGTTGTTCGCTTCCTTTTCTAAGTGTTATGGAATTGGTCTTCAGATACTTGTAGTGCAGACCCACAGCAATGTAGTAAGGAGAGAAAATAAAGGCAGATATTATCATAGCTCTTTACTCTTATTTGCTCTGAAATGGGCTTGCTGTGAAAACTAAAACGAACCTGAAAGGCCCTTTTGTGTAAAGCCATTGCTTTCCAGAATTAATATTGCCAAGCGTGTCATGCTTAACTTCACCTGCTTTTTTCTGTCCAGCTGTAGTTACTTGCGAAAGAAAGGCTCTGAGATTTGTGTGAGGACACCTCACACAAAACAGTGACTACAAAAGTAGTTAACCAGCCTTGCAGAGCACTGGCTTATGTTTAATTCACTTACTGGGATAAATGTTGCCCTATAAAGGGTTACATCGATTCCCACAGCGTTCAAGTGGAGCCACTACAGTCAGTGACTAATCTACGATCTCTTCGGACAGTGATCCTAACTGGGAGGATGCTGAGTAGTGTGTGGTTTTATGAAGAGTAGTTGCAGCTTTACATCTGTGCAGTGCTGCGACTTAACAGATAATTGGAAACATACCTTCAAACCTCAAAAATACCGTCAGACTTGCTGGAAGGCAAGGAATGAAGTATATATTTATATTGCTATTTTATCCTTACACATACCCAGGGGTAGAAAAAGCAAAGGAAAAACGGTTTCTTCTACTGTGCTTCATCTCCATGAAAAACAACCACAATTCATTTCAAGATACCTGCTTTTATTTGTGACTTATTGTTTGGTGTACGGGCTTGAGTGGCAGAGAACAAAATGTACTTTTTGAAGATAAGAAATGTTTTAAATGTTGATGATGAGAACAGCGTGCACTGAACAAGCACAAATCATTCAGACACCTCTTTAAATTTCAGACGTTGGATTTAAGTGACTTAAAATTGGGCTCAAGTAACAATATAAAAATATAGAGATTTTTTTTTTAATAAATCCAGCTTCTATAATTTATATTCTTAACATACACCAAGCAGCTGCTAATGGCAAGTCTCTAAGTGACTGGTTCAAAATCTGAACCTAATAGTATTTTGGGATGAACTGTTCCCAGTCCTTGCTCTTTGAAACCAGTCTTGTGTCTGACGATGGTAGAAACATCTGTACTTAGTCTCTTAGTATCTTCTGCCTCTTTATTATCTACTTTACATTGCTAATATATGAACATGAGAACTGCTTGTCACATAACAAAAAATCTGATGTAGGTTCTTGAAGAATTTTGGCGATGCTACCAACTTCTTTTAAGACCTTTGCAGTAACTTCTGACAAAGATTTGTGGAAATGTAGACCTGGTGGAAAAATATCTCCCTGAATTATTAAAAATATGTACAACTAATAGCATAGAGGCAAAATTTTTGTGGAGCTTTGGATTAGTTGGATCCTTTTCCTTGTTCAAGTAACATATACTAATAATCTTAAATTATAAACTAGTAGTTCAGAGAACTTCCAGCAACATTTATTTCTTCACTGCTTGTCTTTTAGACAATCGGTGAGAGAGAGGGCTCTTGTGAGGAATCGTGTCCTCATTGTCAGTAATTTTACCAGGGTTTTTTATTTTTGCTGAGAGAAGAATTACAAGGATGATTTAACAAGGCTGTGTTATCTCTAAATACCATTATAGTTCACTACTGGTTCTGGTTCAAAGTCTGTTGTTACTGTAGCCTAAAAAACATTTTTTTTCATTGAAGCTGAAAGCTTGAACCAAGGTTTCTGTTGTAAATGAGAATTACTTACTGCTTTGAGTTTCAGGAAAGATGTGTTTTGCTAGCTGTGTGCCACGGAGAAGAGCACTCAACTGTTGTTCCTTTTGAAGGTGCCAAGTCACGTATTTTCAGAAGATGCAGCTCCATCTGCATGCAAAAAGTCAGAGGAACTGCAATAGCGTGCTTCCCTCTGGCTTGTACCTCACTTCCTAGTACAATTAAATATTGAATAAAGCTTTTACTGTATTTTTTTTGTTGTTTATCCTACATCTTGTGTTTTTTCTCTGTAGTTTTCTGTTGTATCTGAAGGAAGTTTTAGTTGTTTATTGTTTTGTAGCTACTAGTTTCCCAACATTTTTTTTTTTTTTTTTTTTTTGGGCATATAGATGAATTGGTGAAGAAGAAAAGTTTCATGACACAACGTGCAACTTACTTATCACTGTCACTCATCTCCAGGACAGAAATGCATGCTGCTTCCAGAAACAGAAACTGACAAGCATATTTGTGTTTAGCACACAGGCGTGTGACTTATTTCTGGGCACCAGAACTGTAATCATGCACTCTATAAAATTCTCTGCTTGGATGAAGTTCAAAACAGCTTGTTTATCAGTGTAGCAAGGGAGAGTTCCTTCTTACTGTGAAGGAAAAGAGTTTATGGTGTCCGACAGATATCTGGCTGGTTGAAAACCTGCTCAGAGGGACAGTGTAGAGAAGACATTGATTTAGAATACTACTACATACTTTTTTGGTACTCTAGATGTTGTGCATCTTTGAGCTGGATCTTTCCTGCTGGAGTCAGCTTTCCCTTTCATGTTCTTCAGGAGACTGTTGTACCACTGCATTGAGGGCCAGCTCTGGATCATGGTGTAGGTAGGACTACACATTCCTCTGTCTGCTACTCAAGCATCAGGAGGAGAAAAAGCACTCAATAGGGTCATGATGCTGTAAATGATGGCTTACTCAGAGCCTTAAAGAACGAAGGAAATTTTCTGTCAGTAGGATTTTTCTTCACTGGAATTACTTCATTGACCAACTGCCCTTTGGTTTCCCCTTGCATGCTGCAGTGAGTGAAGACAGTACTTCACTGTGTTTTATGGAGATATTCTGACCAGTCTGGCTCTGCAAGCAATTGTACAGCACTGGGGGTGGTGTTCTGCTTGGTACATCACATGCCATACCTAAAAGCTCCTGGTTAAAAACGGTTGTGCCATGCCTTGGCTTATTTTCCACCGAGGAAGCGTGATTGCTGCTGAGCTAGTCTAGGCCAGGAGCACTGGCATTAATCACCTTACATGTTTTCTACCAGAAGGATCAAATTAGCAAATAATACTGTACTCAGCTGTACAGTACTTTTTCCATCCAGATGAGCTATTACATACATCCCTAGCACAACCGTGAAATTATTGTCATACCAAGTATCACCGCATTTGTTTACGAGGCAAATGGACCTCATCTTTCCAGACAGATTCCTCATTTCTAGTGAAGAACACCTTGCATCTGAACTCCGCTAGCTGATGATGACTAAGTGCCCAGGAAGCACTTAGCATGGAGAGGTAAATGTTTTGTACTTGCTGTTGTGACAGCTGCTGCCAGCAAAAACCACCCGCGGTTCTGTGCTACGTGAATTTCATCTGCATGAATGCGCGTCTACTGAACAGAACATGTTCTGTTTAATGTATAGGGGGGAACCCCTAGTAACCACTAGTAACTGCTTTTCTTTTAGAGTACCTATTTGCTGTAAGAAATTTCATGTCCCCATGCTGCCTAGGATCAAACAGAAAAAGCACGAGCATGTTTTTTCTTAATTATGTCTCTTCAGCAGTGCACTGTGAAGGTACCCACAGTTGACTTCAGAAAAAGGGTGGTCTTTGAAAGGCACCAAAGAGGCACCAAAAGGTGGTCTTTGAAAGACCTATGAAGCTGTGTTCTGGTGGACAGCTGGGTCTCCTGAGGACAGCCAGATCTGTATTTTTGAGGGGGGCTTTTTTGCCAAACAAGGAATGGGAAAATTGAGCGTGTGATCTGAGGAAAAGAAGTTTGAACGAGGTTTTGATTTCTTGGAATTTGCAGGAATTTCTCACAAGACTGGGAGGCGTATGTTTTCCTGGGGACTCCCCGCTCTGCTGTCTGAAATGGCTGTGGAAAGATCTGGGAGATAAAAAATCTGGGAGATAAGTATCTGGGGAGCAGTACAGCTGGAGTGGAGAGATTGCTGCAAGCAGAGACACCAACCAAAACTGCAGGCAGGGATTTGTTTTTCTTTCTGGTTTATGGTACCTACGGGCTCCGGACTCGATGTCAGGAAATTAGTCTTACTAATTTGAGGAAAATATGTAACTAATAGTTTGTAATTGTTTGAGAGCTATTTACTACCAATCATGGTTTCGTTCCTGTTCTTGTTTGTTCTTATTTCATGGCTATACCCAAGAATAAAAGTACTTTGAAATCTGCTCTGTTCTTCGCAGTTCTGCATGCTTTCAGCTTCGGTATGCTTTGACTGGAAGCGAGAAGATAATAAAACAATAATAACAAAGTTTGGGATTATTTTTTTTTTTCCCAGTCTTGAATTAACAGGAGTATCAACATCTGTGACCGCTGTAGCAGTAATTCTGACAGGCCCCTGACAAAGTGCTTCAACAAGCAGGAGTGAGGTGACATTGATCCTGATTCTGCCCTGTTGGAGATTTGCCACTGGTGTAGTTGACCACACAGTTAGATCCCACATTTCCTCCTTTAAGTGATTCTGAACACTTGCATTCTCATAAAATTCCAGTGAGGAGACACGGAGATCTTTCTCTGGGTTGTGGCCTTCTCTGCAGAAAGAACATGTGGTTTCTTGCTCTTGCTCTGACATAAACATTATTTAGCTTACAGACTGCTCCAGCCTGGTTGCTGTCCCCTAAAATTTCACGCAGTTTATGGAAAGGACACTGTATTTACTTTTTGGGCAGCTAATTTTACCGAATTGATTTTATACATCAGAGGGAAAAACACTAACTAGATTTTCTGGTGTAACTGACTGAAAGAAGAGTGCATGGGGAACTGGTCAGGGTCAGAGAGCATGCACAATTATTGTTATGGGGGGTAAGTCCTGAACTAAGCAGTCAAGGACAGAGTGGCATAGATAAACCAGGGGGTTATTGAGTTCCTGTATCTTGGATGAAGCTGTCTTTCCTGGCCTTTCCCAGTGAGAGAGAGCACAGGCTCTAGTAGTTTTTTGCTTTGGCGGTTGCATTTGTGAGGCAGAGGTCTGTACAGATTGTGGCCTGATTTATGTTTAAAATAGGTCACCAAGAACTGTGTCAGACTTCCCTGGCAGGGAGCAGTTCCCAGAGTGCCATGCCCTGGTCCTCTCTGACCTGGACTCATATCCTCCATGGCCAGCAGTTGTCAAAGAATTAGAGCTGTAGAAGGAATGAATAACACCGTTTTCCCCTTCTCTCTTTTCTGAGTGCAGAAAAGAATTACATGGGCATATAATTATACCCAAGTCTTTTCCATACCTTTTTTTGGGGGAAGGTGAGGGGTATGAATGGACAGGAACTACAAGATAAGCTAAAAATATGTAATGTGTATATAACACAAGTATGTACTCATATTGAGAAAAATGGCATTTGGTCTATGAAGTGCATATTTTTGAGAAGCGTACAGAATTACCATCTTTACATAAGGATATCTCTGGTGGATTGCACCAAAGCAGCATCCTCAAAGATATGTTACTAAGGTGGAGTTTGGTTTGGTCTGTAGTATATAGTATCCTCCTTTAAGAAGGCATTTTTTTATTGTTTTCCACTGAAAAACTGAAATTCCTCACAATTTTCACAATTAAATGTGCTAGAACTTGGGGGAGGTAGGGAAGAGGAGGTGATTCAAACTGTTTTGCAAGAAATACTGTTTTATTTCTATTAGTTAGGAATACTTAGCAGGCGCATCCATGATTGAGAGAGAAGGCAAAGGAGACCTGGGTGCATGATCCTGCGCACAAAGAAGAGTGAAGATGGAAGCCAACTATAATTCACTTCAGAAAGCATAGTATGTCCAAAACTTTCTCCTCTAAAATTTCTCTCCCTTCATTGTGTAATAATGCTAATTCTGTCTTCTCTACAATTTGTCTGGATTTTAAATCAGATCAGCGTAATTAGCTAACTTTACTTATTAGCTTGAGCTAACTCTAGCTGTACAATGGCCGAATTGGTTGCCATTATATTTGTTTAACTGCTGTAAAGTAAGTTTCTAACAATAGGTTCCTACACTTAAATAGCACTGTCAAGCACTGGTGCCCTATCAATCATTCAGGCCTTTCCCTCCTGCTGTCTGCTCTGATAGACAGTTCTGCTGATGGGGATGCTCTGGAAGAAGAGATCAGGAAGAAGGGATGATGGATAAAGACCATCTCCTGTCTTGAGAGGAAATCAGAAAAATCCTTTCTTTCACTATCAACAAGCTGCTTTGTCAAGGTGTCAGAAGATTAATTATGCTCATGCAAGGAGCGAGGACAACTTTTTCCCCTCTCTCATTTTGGTGTAATAGGGTGGCATTCTGAACTGTGACAGAAAAATGCAAAGAAAGAGGCTTAAGAGATTTCAGTGCTGTAACATCACTGTCCTGTAAGCATTTGTAAGGCTCTTAGGCATACATCCACGATGCTGTGAGGTTCTTCCAGTAACTGATTGATCAAAGTATTTGTTTCAAGTGTAGTACTGACTTGATCCCATGAAACATTAGGTGCCAGCCACTGTTGAAGTCTGTCAGCATTGTGGGTTTTTTAGGTTTTAAGAAGATCAAACTTTCAAGAAGAGATGTAGAAAACCTTTCCATAGCAAAATCATGAATGCGAAAACATGCAACTGCGCATTAGTTTCCAAAGTTTATAAATCTTCAGGAACAGGGAAAATCTCCAGTAAGTGCTTGTGGAGTATTTTTTTTTATTGGAGCTGTGGACCTCTGTTTAATAACTTATTTTATCCATTGCCCTTTTGTACGTTTTAAACAAAATAAGTGTAGACTATAATAAAAAAAATGAATGATCTCACATTTAAAATTAATCTTTTGGCAGATGTGTTAATTTGAATTTTGAACTGAATAGGTTTAAGTAAAAAAAAAATCAGAGACTTGGAAAAAAATACTCTTTAAAATGTGAGGCTGTTTTGACTATGCCACTTGAAATGTTGAGCAAGTCCTTAAAAGATCTCTTTAAATGTTGCACAAACTATGTCAGTGAGAGGACTCCATCAGTCTGGCGTGATCAGTGACTTAGTCCTGTGCTCAGATGGAGAGCGCTTTTTTTGATCTGTTGATTTTATTTTTCTCTCGGAAGGGTTAAGTCTTGAACTAATAAAAGGGGATTGGAGATTTAAAGAGCCACATCACTTTTTTCATTGTGTGTCTCTGGAATAGTTTTTTTCTGGTTTTGATGTTTGCCATAGTATACTATGAACATCGATGGTTGTTTTTTTTGTTGTTGTTGTTTTTTTTTTGTTTTTTTTTTTTGTTTTTTTTTGTTTTAATATTTTTGGTGCAGCTTTCCTTCAAATTAATATCACTTTAAAATTGTTGACCTCTAGTACACTATAGCTGAAATAGTAACAAAACCAAACATTTTAAACATGGATGTGCCTGACCTTGAAATGCTGCTGATAAAAGCTAATGCTGTTAAATTGCATGCCAAATTAACCCTCATTTCCAAATGCTTTGTGTGTGCGTTTCCTGTAGGATAGGCTTTGATCCTACAAAGTAACACTTCTTTTACAATCAGTTATTTTTTAATGAAGGAAAATCAATGAACAAGTTTCAATGCCTGATTTCAGTGGCAGTGAAATGACATTTTTTCTTTTGTGTCCCTCTGCCACTGTGCTTTGTCTACTGTATCAAATGCCTGACATGAATAATTGCCTCAGTGAGGAGGTAACACTTATTTTCAGCTTGAACCTTTATTTTTACATGTTGAAACCTCATTAAGGATTACAAGGTCATGTGAGAAAGGCACAGGAAACTGCATAACGGGATGAACAGGGAATAACTTTTTGAGGAAGTTTTTTTAAAAAAGTTTTTACCAAGTCTCTTAGCATCAATAAAAATGTGGGTTTTGTCTGATTTGACAGAAGAACGTTGCTTGCCTCACAATTTTTTTTTTCTTGAAACATCCGATTTCATATCATTCTCACAGGTACCCGTTTTGGAGCACAAGCTGTATTGCTTTGTGTTTGTTTTAAATTCAGAAGTTACTTCGCAGGAGCATCTGCCTGCACAATGTGCTTTTTATTATCATCTTCTGAGGAGTATGGACTTTGTACGGGGTTTAACAGGACATAATGATGTGCCTTTCTGGCTTGGCGGGCCCGTGTGAGTAGCCTCGCGGTGTAAACTCCCACTGAAGTGGGGCAGCAAGCATCCGCAGAGGTTGTTCGCCTAGCAGTACTGACTTTTGCTAGTTTTCATCTGCTGAAGACCTCGCGCGTTTTCATTTTGCAATGAAAGTGTATCATCTTTTTATCCCCCGACAAATGAACCGCAGTCTGCATACATTCATTTGAAGGGGACATGATCTTCCTGTGTGAACTTTGGAGGGCAGCACTCACAGGCCATAAAGTGAATCACCCGTCTCCCCGGGCTCGAGCCGAAACCTCGGCCTGTCTCCCTGACATCTCCTCGAGGACGTTCAGCTGCCAGCTTGAGCTCGGACCGATGAAAGCGCTTGGTGTCCATCCCTCCCTCAGAGAGAGCCTTAGTCCCCGATGTCCCTTTGTGGGGTGGTTTTATTTTTTTTCATTTGGGGAGGGAACACAGGTTTTCACCTCCTATCATCGCTACTTCAAGCTCTTGTTCACTGGCCTGGCCAAATGGAGCCTAGTGCTTGCTCTGGGTGAAAATTGTTTTCTGAGCCCATCACTTTGATTGTGTTACCTTTTTTTTTTTTGTGCATTCCTCTCTTGGCATTTTCTTGTCTTTATAGCATCGAACCTAAGCTCTTTATCTTTTCTTTCAAGGCCCTCAAATCCCCGAGGGTTTTTTCTCTCCATTATCTGCCCCTTGTCTCTCCTTGTTATTGAGATGTCAGCCCTGGGACCCATTCAGCCCTCAGTGCCTAATGGGGCAGACACAGCCGACCTTGATCTAGGGCCAGGCCAGCTCTGGGCTTGGATTTTGGCATTATCCAGTGTAGTCCAGGGCCCTGTCCTCTGGGCATGGGGGTGTTTGTGTTCGTCATGTGGAAGCTTTGGTCAGGAACTAACCTTGAGGTCTGCACAGCATCTTTCCTGGTATGCAAACTGAGGGCTCTGAGGTAATACAAATAATTAAAAAAGTATCTTTTTTATGTACTTTGGTGTTGGATTCTAACCATTTTAGAGCCTCAGGGGTTGGGGAGGTGAGCAGAGTTAAGGCTGAATTTTCCCAAGGCTTTGCTTTGTTTGCTTGGCGTGTGTTTTGTGGGTGATTAAAGAAGCACCCTCCTTCCATTTTCTGTAGGCGAACCAACATTACTTCTAAACCTTGATGCGTGACGCTCCCTGTGAGCCCATGTGGCTTTCAGCCCATTTCTGAGGACCCTGATTTTTCCTCCAGGAAAATCCAGAGGCCAGGCTCTGAACTGGTGCCGGATCGTGGGGGTTTTACGGCAGCACGAGTGGAAGCAAGGGGGAGGGAGGCTTTTCTTGCCTCGGCAGAGCAGATGCTGCTCCTGAGGGAACGGGCCGACGATGGCAGTGCTGAAATGGTGGCTGGAAGGGGTGTCTGGAGGGCCCTTCAGCTCCTGCCTTCAGGACCATCACCAGTGCTTGTGTTAAAATGCTAGAGGATGAGTTAAAAGGGTTATGTTAGAGGAGATAAAAGGGTGGTGGGGTACACCCGAAGGTACTGTTGTGTTATAACTGAAGGAACCTCAGGAAAATGCTAATAGGGAGAGGAAGAGTTGAAAGCTTTTACTACTCTTCAGCGGTGTTTTTTTCTGAGAATTTAAGAGAAAATGAATTCTGCTGAAGTGACCTCTTTTTCACCTCTTCCTGGCTTTTGAAAAGCCTGTGTTCCCTGAGCCGTCCACACAAACACTTACCCAAATAATGAAAAATCCAAGTGCACATGCTCCAAGGGACAGTTAAGCATCATTGCTATTATGTTAGAGGGCAGTAGTTCCTAAGGAAAATTGATTTTTTTTTTCCATTTTAATAACTTTAAAATGCTCTCAGACTGCAGAAGGAAAATGTATAACCCTAAATAACTAGCTACAAGCCTTCTGAAGCTAAGAACTTCAGTGCTACTCTCCTTTTGCGTGTGTTTTCCTGTGACTAAGGGTTTTGTTGAAACCTAAAAAAAAATATTTAGAAAGGGATAAAGTATCTGATCTCGGTAAGTCCTGTACTTTTCTGTAGAAGTACAAGGCAATTGAAGATGCTGTTTTTCCTTCTGAAAATTAGGTCTCCAGCAGACAAAATGTGAGTCTGAAAAGAGAGTGTTCTGGAAAGGAAGTGAACTTGGAAAAAATGGGCAACTGAATAGGATTTATTTTTTTAACCTTCCTTTTAGCACAGAGTATTTTTGTTACACTTGCTGATCCAGTTGCTTCGATGTCATTGCACAACGTTTATTTTTTCTTCCCATATTCATGGAGGAGTAATCTCTAACATTTGCTTGATAGCTGGCATTAGATAAGACACTCGCATCTCTGCCTTTCTAATGAGAGTATTTACATACATTTTTTCTTACAGTTTTGGAAAAATAAGAACAAGTATTTTCCTGCTTTGCTAGATGAATGGCTGTGAGTGGATGGCACCTTTCAATAAAATATCTGTTTCGCTGCTGTCCCTGTCGTTTCTTTTTGTATTTATCGGGGAGGAATCCCTGAGTGCAGGCTTGTTTTCTGTGCAAACACTGGGAGAATGTGGGGACCAACAAGGTTGAGCTGACCCTACGTGCTGGCCTGTTCCCTGCCACTGACTGACATGTTTCAAAGGTTAAACTAACTCCGGATGAAATGTAATCAGTAGTGCACTGGATCTTTTCCAGATCACACTGGAGGGGTGCAATAACCAGCACTGTTAGCTTTGGGAGAGCAAGAGAGACAGAGGTCATTACCTGTATGCATCTGAGCATGAGGAACCCACTGCCTTTCCTGCTACCTCCCACGTATGTTTATTTAAATCTTATCTGGAATTGTTATCCTGCTGGCCTCTGGTTTTCCAAAAAAGAAAAATGGCTGTTTATTCCTCATACACTGTAATTTTCATCTTCTGTTGATTTCTCAGGGTTTCCCCAGGATCTCAAACCCTGTCATTAGTTGAGATCTGGATTGGTACTCAGGGAGCGGAAAAAACTGCAAGAAAGAGTTGCTGCTTTCTCAGATGGTGGCCAAAATAGGCCAGGGTAAACCAGACGATACTCTAAAGAAAGTAGAGTCATCAGCAGAGGAAAGATGATCTTAGTACGGTTTCCTTCTTTCTGTAGCTGGGAAAAGAGCTGGTATGGTGGGAAACTGGCAAGGGACAGAGAGCAAGCATGGGACGAGGAGGTGGAACAGAAGCAATGAAGTAAAGATAGCATCTCTGAGAATTGATTTCCTGTTTCTTTCTATCCTCAACCACACATTTTCCCCAACTCCATCTCCCATTCGTGCAATACTTTCGGTCCTTTGCATTCAGTTCTGTGGCAGGAGTCTGCTCTCAGCATCTGATAAAAAGGCTTTCTGGAAGGCACCAGAAGCGTGCAGCATATGGTGGGGAAGTACTGCTTATTGTCACGTTAGGGATTTCAGGGGTGACAGGCAGGGAAGCCAGTATTTTTCTCCCTACTTAGCTCTTACACAACCTG
Source organism: Nettapus auritus (assembly GCA_011076525.1). Lineage (NCBI taxonomy): Eukaryota > Metazoa > Chordata > Aves > Anseriformes > Anatidae > Nettapus > Nettapus auritus. The sequence continues at coordinate 104,293,646 of CM021766.1, read as the reverse complement.
TTCTCAGAAACTGCCTGTACAATAAGAATATAATAAGTGGGGAACAAAACATTGTCTCGCTTTTGAATTCAGTGAAAAGGTTCCCACTCCGCAAAGCATGTTGTTTTCCTTACAGACCTGTGTGTGGGTACGGCCTTGCAAGCCAGTACATACAGCAGCTACGGAGCCTTTTCCTGGGAAGGATGGGGGGTGCAGATGGGGGATGTCCGTTTCACAGCAAGTCAGACTTAATAGAGCTGTAGAGAGGATTAGATTACTAAATGCCTTTGTATGTAGTCCTGATTGTTATGTTATAATTAACAGCTGGGAATATGAATGCCTTTTCTTTTCCAGGCTCTCTCTCTCCGGGTTTCTCAGTTGATGCATTTTGCAGTGGTTTCTAAAGAAGCCCTGACAAGAACCAAGGTTCGTACTGGTTTATAGGAAGGTAGTCTCTGTCCTGAGGAGATCAGTGTAAGTTGGTTATGATATCAAAAGAAAATGCTGTTATTCTCCTCATCCCACTTCAGCAGACACTCTTGGGATTGTAATCACAAGCAGAGAAAGCCCCTTATCAGTGTTGCCATCCACTGCTCCCCTCCTGTGCTTCAGCAGTAGAACGATCTTTTCCTTATTTCCGAGTCTTCATGAGATCTCCTTTCTATTTCAGTGTGTGTGAGAGAACAAGATCTCTTGGTTTTCTTAGGAAATTCTTCTTTTTTGAAAAGCCTTTTCCTAGACTGATTTTTTTTTTTCTTTCTCTCCTCGCCATACCACTGGAGATGTGGAAGAACTGAGCCTTTCTCAGTCCAGTGTCTTTCATCTAGACCTTTGTCTACACTGGATTTCTTTTTAATTGTTCAAAGAGCAATTTGTTTGATTTCTCCACCAACCTTAAAGGAAAATCCTTCTATGTGTATTTTCAGAAACGCGCCTAGACTTCTGGCATGCCAAGCAGTGCCTGAATGAGACGTAGTGTCTGTATGGATGGTTTCTACTGTACTAGTATAACTATTCTCATATCTGGTATTTGTAGCCCAAACTTTTGCTCAAGTGTACCGCTTCAGGGAGCCCTGTGGATGTCTTCATTTGGAGGGCTTTTCAGCAAAAGCAGTATTAATGTGGAAGGGAATGTAGACCTCGACTGCAATCTTAGAGGATGTTGATCAGCATGGGTAGTGAAGATGGCCTGACCTGCTTGTGGTTATCCTACCAGGTCTATAAGGGAACCCATCAGTTTTGCGGTGTATGTGGGGGGTTCCTTCCAGGGACCTTCTGCCAGCTCTGTTGACTGACATTAGGAACAAGAAACTGATTCCCTCCACCTCCTGGATGTTCAGTCAGATGCCCAGAGCTGTGCCTGTGGCTGTCCCAACTGAGGGGACACTGGTGAGTCAGGTGCTTGCCCCTATGTAAAAATAACTAGAATTCCTCAAAGAGATACAGACTTCTAGCATTACCGATTTTAGGAAGATCTGGTCATACTGTGTGGCCATGAGGAACAGCAGTTAAGCAGCGAGTCCTGACAGGCCTTCTGTTTTGCTGGATTATCGTAGTGATGAGGGAACCCAGAGCAGCAAAAGTTGAAGTAACGTTGCTTAGCAAACCCCATTGTAACTGAAATATGGCGTCTGCTTGGATTAAATGTCTGAGCATTTCTTCTAGTATTCTGAGCTGATCAGCTTTCCCTTTTGCTTGGAGTACTCTAACACTTTCTTCTTTAAAAAATCACTAATTAATATATTAAAATATATTAAAATACTTTAAAAAATCACTGATGGGGATCTGCTGCCTGTGACTGCTGGCCAAAGATCATGCTGTTGTCCCTCTGCAGTATAAAGGCTAACTGCACTGAAGTGGATCGTTTTATACGGTTACTAGCAGCATCCATCTTCGGATTCAGACTGGCTGATGGCTGTAATAAATACAGACGCTTCAGGTGACTCAACAGAAAGTGTTTCTCTGTGTGATGATAGGCTGGTTCTTGGAGTTTCATTTTACTTTTCCTTCTCAGTATAAAGGTTTGAGATGAGCCTGGTGTATGACAGCATCTGGTGCTTCCCTCTGTGTAGATTTATATAGCATGTACATATCCACGTTATGGCCTCAAGTCATTTTTCTTTTTAAAATCTGCTTCCTTCTTTACAGTGTTCCTTACAACTATTGCTTTTTCCTTCTGTGAATTCACGACATTGTGTTTATGCCCGAGTGCTATGCTAGGTAAGGAGTTACCTTTGAAAGCACTATACCAGAAGAGAGGTTTCTGCTCTGTCAGTCTTCTGTCCCCATACTGTCTTTGTCTCCCTGGTCATGTCTGCAGCAAACACATGAGGAGTGGTGTGGTGATGTCCCAGAGCAGGATGGTTTGGGACCAGGGGAAAACCACTCGCACAACATCCATTCTGTACCATTGGATTACACTTGAGTTTGTCCCGATGTCAGTGTGTTGGTACAAATGTCTTCAAAGGATGTCCTTATAGCATTACCAGATGTCTGTGTCTTCCCCCTCTCAGACATGTTTAATGGCTTTGTGTTTTTGCAAAGCCACCAGGTAGCACGTATTTGCAATTTATTTATTTTAATGGGATGCCTTTCACTGAGCTTTTATAGCAGATCTCCGTCTTGGTACATACTGTAATTTGTGCCTGGACACAGCCCTCATTTGGGCTTTGTGCTGTCCCTCTGCCAAGCTGTTTTTCAGGGCATTTTCTCTGGACTCCTCACTGAGAAGAATCAGTTAACTGTGGATGCATATGCTTGTGAAATCCCATCCCTACTGAAGCTAACAGGTTTAGTTGCTGTATGTGTGCAAAAGCAGGGCAGGTAATTTCATTGTGTGAAAGCAAGGCTCAGTTCCTCACTGTGCCAGGTTTCTGCGCGTCCTGCTGCCAACGGGAGATGCACAGATAGCAGGACAAAATGTTCTGTGTGCCACAGCGTTCCTCTGAAATTTCTTCCAGCTCATAGATATTTCATACCACATCAGCTCGCTCTCTAGGGAAGAAAGCAAGAGACTTATTTTTCCTTCGATCATATAGAATGCTTTATTGTGTCCTGGAGAAGACAAAATTGTGGCAAACTTTCCAATTTTAGCCTGGAAACTTTTCTCTTGCTATTTTCTGTCTGTTCTTGCAGGCTTCTACATCTCCATTTTGCAGATTGGTTCTAGTGATGGAAAATATACCCAGACCTGCTTCAGAATAAAAATCCCTTGAATGCTCAGCTTCTGATAAGGAATGTAATTGAATTCTTTTCTTTCCTGTGTTGAGAGTGCACAAGTGAGATACATATGTGTGCAGCATGGAAGGAGGCTGGAGGGAGAGGGAGCCTTCTCATATAGTGACACGACAACGTTTGCAGTATGTTCCTTCTCTGCAGGAGATTTTTAAATAGAGATAAAACTAATGAATTTTCTGTTCATCAAGCCTAACAAATGTGGTAGTCTTTTAGCTGAAATCAGTACAACAGATTTTAAAATCCTTATTAGATGTCTAAAATGTCACAAAGATTCAGAGGCAAAGAGGCTCATTCATCTCTTAAATTATATTGCATTGAGGAATGCGTTATTTCAGGAGCTTCTCTAAGTCTCCGCACTGTCACAGCTTCATTGCTTCAAATGTCACTTCAAGTAGGAGTAGTTTTTATAACTACCCAGTAAACCCAAGATGGCTTAATGGAAATGATTTCTTCATGTGTCAAAATGACCCCTTTGTTTCTCATTTTACTCTTTTGTTGCCTGCAGCTAATCTGCTTTTGGGTTATCAGATCCAAGCATCTTACAATGCTGACTCTAGCAGTGGTATTCAGCTGGAATGCCGCCTTTTGTTTACTGGTTTTACCAGGCCTCCAGTGCTTTCTTTGGTCATCTGGTGTCTCCACTAATGTGATTTGCACTCCCAGGCTCTGCAGGTAGTCATGGGCTTTTATAAGGGAATTAGACGGAGGCCTGCCACCCTGGTTGCTAATGAATCCACAGGGTACTTTTTGTTTATGTTTCATTTCGATTTTCCAGCTTTTTTTTTTTTTCCTTTATTTTTTAAAAATTATTATTTTTGGAGAACACTGACATCTGTTTGTGTTTATTTTCCGGAGTTTTTCTCCCCTCTGCTCTCAGACTTCATTTTTTAATGTTGATTTACCTGGTTGTGGCGATGGTGATGTCGTAAATGAAGTACCAAATCCTATTGATCAAAATATGTTTTTGTTTTTTTTTCAGGATTTATAAATAAATACAGAAAAAAATATACAAACACTCAAAACTTCGTTATTACAATCAGTAATACGTAAAAGTTGTTCCTGGTACTACTGGGTGTTGTGTAGAGAGAAAAACCTCTCCTTCCTTCGGGAATTTTTTTTTCTATTAAAACAGCAGATGTTGGCGTATGTAGGGAAGTTGAAGAGTTTTGCTAATGGTTCTAGAATTGCAAATTTTGCAAGCACTCCAGAAGTAGATGCAAGCTGAGAAGCACCATCGCTGCAGTCTTACCATTCTGAGCGAGTGAAGAACGTAGTCAAGTAACGATTGGATTCCAGATGTTGCAGAAGCACACAGATCTGTAGTTATACCAGAGATGTTTTTTAATATGAAATATATATATATAAATACTGAGAATATACGCACAAAAATCTTGTACTCGTTTTTAAAGTAGAGGAGAGCGTCAGGCTGTGAGGAATTAAGCTGGGGAGCATGTCAGATGCTGAGAACGATGCCATTCATTCCATATCCACAAGCTCTTACTTAACTGTCCTTGCTGATTTGAGTGGGGACTAATAGCGTGATTAGGCTCTTTTTTTTTCGGATTAGGCCTGCCATTTTGCTATGGCCAGTATCTGGCTTGCACGAAAACAAGCACAATGTCAATGTTTCTCAAGCTTCCCGGTAGTCTAATTAAGGACTCGACTGGCAGTGCCAGGATCTGCATGTTTTTATCTCTTCGTAAAATCGTTTTCATTTTCTTCTGTTATTTTAGAATGGAAGATACTGAAATCTTTGATAAAATCAAAACCTGAAAAGGATTTTGGAAATAAGCAGGCCCTTTCCAGGCCAAAGCAGATAATACTGAATCGATTGTTATTTACCTCAGGAGCAAATCTATCTATTTATCCAAGTCTGAAGAATTTAGAGTGATAAGAGTTGTCTCACTGATATCTGGCTTACAGGGTTGAGTCTTCAGACTAGGAGAAAGCTTTAGAAAAACTAAAATACACAGGCACGTTTCGGCCCTTGCTGTGTGCTGTTCTGTGATGTTGATGCTGTAATTCATCTGTGCTGTTGGAGGGGGGTGTACGTTTCATATATGTTTATATTTCTAACACATTCACTGAATATCGGAGCGTTAATTTCTGTTCACAGAATTGCAGTAATTTTGAGTTGGTGCTTCTGCTTCAGGAAACGTGTAGAAATTCAGGTGCGGGTTTTTTAATAATGGCCATATAAAGCAAGAATGTATCGACTGAGTTTTAACTGGGCTGACAGCAGCACTGAAGGTCCTTGTGACCCAGAAGTTTGTGACCCATGAAATCTCCATTTTCCTTCTATTGGTAATGTATCTTCAAGTACAGGGGACTGAAAAACGCGTGCTGCGTGACCTAACGCATTGATTATGTACGAATGGAAAATTATTTTGAGCATATTGCTAAAAATGCCTTTGATACAACTAAACATAGGGGGTAGGATTAAATTATATTCTTAAGCAGATGTGCTGTCAGCGCAAATGCAGTAAGGCCGCGGCTGATATTTGCAGGCACGAAGGCGGTGCGCTATATTTTTATTTAAAATGATGATTTCAGATGCTTGGCCATGCTGTTGAGTCAGCTTTGCGAGCTTGGATGCCAGTGAGCAGAAATCAAAATTTTGCTTTATAAATGCTCCTGCATCAGATCGAAGGAGATAAATGACAGGAAGGGATGGGGCAGCGTTATTTCTAAAAATGGTAAATATTCCAAGGCTCCCGAAAACGAGTCTGCAGCACACATGCACGCAGGCAGGCAGATTTTACGGCTCTGTCCAGGGCACAGAAGGAAGATAAATCATGGCCATCCCCCTCTCATTTTTGAAATGGTTCAACCCTGGGGTTTAGCTGAAGGACTTAAGGAGTTTTTGAAGTGCAAATAGACTGGTGAAGGGTAAACCTTTTCAGAGTTTCATTTAGATGGATTTTTTTTTTTTTTCTATGTGGATTTCTGGCACCAGCTGAGATCTGGAAGGCCACAGGATTTTTTTGTTTTTGATCAATCAAGCAAGCAGGACTTGCCATGGGGGTGTACATTCTCTGCATACATATTGATCCTATTGTGTTTAAAAGTAGTTAATTTAATCGGGGCTTTTTGAAACCTTCCTCGGTAAGACTTGCATTAATGGAGCTGTCATTTCAAGGTCATGTTTCAGTGTCAATAACTTAATAGCTATGGCAGAAGTTACCTGTAAGAGCAACATTCAGTTATTCCATGTTAAAATAGAATTGGTTTTACAAATGGACGTTGAAAAATACTCAGTTTCGATTGAGCAACGTTGTTCTCATCAAGTGAGAGAGATTTTCAAAGCGGTCTGGTGTTACTAAATACATCAACACAAGTCGTTGCACTGTTACTTATCGTTGTTTGGATCCATAACCTTGGCCTGATCCCTTATGTAGGGAATTTATCGCCAAGAACCCATTTTACATCCTGTCTCTTCTGACAAGATATTTGTAATGTCAGAGGTTTTATTTGGGGCTCTTTCTACTAGTTTTGACCTTTTACCTCACTCTTTCTCTTGTTTAAAACCAGCAGCATGCAGAAGATGGATTGCATATTAACTATAAACACATCTTTCCACTGTGATAAATATTTGGAGATAAAACATGTAAGGATTGTCCTATGATAAGACGTCTATTTGAGTCTAGAGTATAGATTTTGTAAGGCAGGATATACTTTACTACTTTTGGTCCATATTTGATGCCAAGATCTCAAAGGATTTCAGGCAAAAGGTTTAGATATTTTTTTTTTTCTTTTTTTTTTTTTTTTCCTGCAAGGATGTTAACTGCAAACTCTGATATTTGTGTCTTTGGTTCAGTCAGGTTGGAAGGAGCTTCAGAAAGTTATCCCAGCCCTAGTAAGACTCAAAGTACAGTCGGGTTACTTGCCAAAACTGGATTCAGACACCAAAGCAGAAGGTGCCTGTAAATCTCCCAAACTTGTTTTTCTCACTGCTTTCTTGGCAGCTGTGGCATGCCTTGAGCCCTGCCGCTGGCCTGGATTCACACCCCTTGTGGATCCATAGCGATGTGGACTGACGGGGCAGGCTGGGAGGCGATGGAGAACAGTCTTTTATAAAACTCCTTCAGTTGTGTCCCAGTACAGTCATTTGCTACGTTTAATTGTTTTCTTCTGCTGAACGGGACATTATCAAACATTTTAGCGCAAGATCACTTGGTGGCTCAGAAAGGGAGAGGAATGGTGAAGGTAGCATGGGGCTGGAGTTGGGATGCCTCTATGGAGGCAATGTGGTTTTTCTTTAGGAAGAACCAGATGTGGGTGGTTGTTAGTTATTGTCCATATATTACACATGCAGAAAGGTACCGCATGGCATTCTGTGGGAGAATCACCTATATTAAAAGTTACGAATTTATACCTTACATCTGTGTCTATAGTCTGGTAGTTGGAGGCTGGCAATGCTATGAGAACGCAGCAGAAAGATTCCAGGTCAGGATAGGGACCTAAAATTGTAGCTCACCACAATGATACCACAGTTTTAACAAAGGAAAGAGAGAGATGGCTTCTGGTATTGTTGATCCTATAATACATACAACCTCTTTTTCTGCTGAATTAAAAGACAAACCGTTATACCTTGTCTGGCATGAGCCACTTTGAGGAAGAAAGTGCTTCTGGCTTCAACTTTCTGATGGTATTTTTTATTTTTGCAGCTGGTGAGCAGACAGAGAAACGGAAGTTACTTACTATTAAGAAATACGGCTAAAGAAGAGCATATTGTGATTTCCCCCAGCCTTTACATTAAACAGAAGACATTTGCTTAATAGGCCCCCTATCTTGGTCCTCGTTTTACAACTCCAGCTTTTATGTCCATTAGCCTCGCATGCTGTCAGTCTCATGTACTGTAATGATGGTTATTTCCTGTAGTGTTTGAAAACCGATCATGAGATGCTGTTTAAAGCTTTGCTGAGAGAGAGGGGATTTCTTCGCATCTTGCTGCAGAGAAAGGATTCTCAGCATTTGTGGCATCACTTCTGGTATGTTGCTGGGGGATGTTAATACAAGCTTTTTTTTGTTGTTGTTAAGTAAGAGATTTGTAGCACAAGCCAGGACTCCTTCTCTCCCTGCAAGAAGTCCTGTTCCACTAACTGGGTGAATTTTGAAGCAGAGGTTTTTCCATCAGTCTTATTAGGCATAGAGTGTAAATCTTAGTTTCAAAACAGACATTGTTCTGTAGACTGGTGTGTGGGTTTTAGCTGGAAAATCTATCATTCTAATTAAAAGAAAAAATCTAAATAGTGTGTGCTCAAATGTCAAAACAGGGCAGAGCTGTTACTTGCAAATTACAGCTTTATCAAGCAGTTGTGACATGGAAATAATCTTATTCCTCTACCGCTATTTCTTCATCATATGCACTTGCTTGTACTGTGATTATGTATTCCTTTAGAATGTAACAGAGCAACAGCTGGTCTGTAGGAAGTGTCGAATTTAAGAAAGTAATATTTGTGTTTTGGTGAAAGACTTGGGTGCCATGTTGCTGAAACTGTTTTGGAGTGCCTTCTTCCTCCGCTAAATTCTGTGGGAATTTCGAGACAGCTTTTGTGTGAAATATTTCCACTCTGTCTGCGCCTCTTAATTTTTATCACATGTAGATTTTACAAAATCCTTCCATGGGGTGCTAGGAGGAAAAAAAAAAAAAAAGAAGAAGAAAGTAAAAAGGCTGTCAACAGCACCAACTACAGCTGCAACAAAATGAATTCTCTTTTTGGCCTTTGATTGTGTCAGATGCCTTTTCTTTGCAATTGTTTTTCTTTTTTTCACTTGGGAGAGGTTTATGGTGCTGGGTCCATCAGGACAACCCCGTCTTAGGGTTGAAGTTGTATTTCTCTCCGAGTTCCTAGAGGTGATGTTATCTTTTGTTCGCTCAGCAGTATGGTCATTCCTAAGAGCATCTGTCACTTGAGGCATTGTAAGATGGATGAGTCTCAAGTGAACTGCTGGTTGAAGCAAATGGTGAAAATAAGAAAAGCCGAGGGGGCTGGGGTTTTCGGGGGGGACAGACAACAAGGAAGCACTGTTAGAAATCAAAAGTAAGCCAGGCAATAGTGGAAGAAAGAGCCAAGATGGATCACACGTTACCATGTCCCACGAGTCTTGGAAACTAAGGCAGGGGCTAATGTATTCCGAAGAGATCTTCTGTGTCTCGATGAAAATGCCATTGGCTTGCTTCCTGTTTGCAAATAAGGGGGGACCAGAAGGATATGATCTGAAAAAATTGTATTTTTGTTACGTTGTGCTGTAAAGCTAAGAGAAATCAATACCGCCAATAACCAGAAGAAGGGTTGCCGATGCGTTGTGTTCCTTAAATAGTGTGTGAGAATCTTTCGGTACTGAGGGGGTACATGACAAATCAAAGTTGTTCATATCTGTAGGCTTGCTTTTGGAAAAAGGGGAAACTTAAAATTCTTAGTTTGTATTTCAAAGAGCACTTAGAGCTTTAAAAAAATGGAAGATCCAGCACAGTATCTCTGACGCAGTTGGGCTGATTGAGTTAGACATTTTAACGGAAAGAAAATGTTGGGAAAACCCCAGACCCCCAAAAAACTGCCCCCAAAGTGCTAACAGGCAAGGCCAGCCCCCCAAAACGAGCAACGGTCTGTGTTTGCGAAAGCAGCCGGCCGCGAACAAAAGGCGCAGCCCAGTGTGTGTCAAGGTTCGGGAAGGGCCCAGGAGGATCTCGGCTTGAAAAATTATTTTGTCACACTGTTGGCATTGGTCCATAAGGGGAAGCACTGGCTGAAAGGCGAAGAAATTAAGATGATTAGAAGCTTTAAAGCGTCACAAATGGTAGAGTATCTCTCTTCTCAATGGATGTAAATAATAGATGAAAGACTAAGGGTGACAACAAAGGATCAGGGCGTTTAAGAGAATGTGTGCAGGCTGAATAGAGGTCCGTGGCCTAGGGCCAAAGGTCCTAGCTTTGAGTGTAATTAGAAGAAAATACAAAAATGTCATTACTAGCAGGTGAAATGTTCAGCACGTGTCCGAAAAATAGCAATTTCAGACCCAGGAGCTGCTGGAATTGGATTACTGACGTTCTGTGATCATTAAAGTCTTTGCTGAGCCCTACAGTTTGGTCAGGAGCCGTGCATGTTAACCTTGTTGGCCATCTGTGATAGATTTGCTGCTAGCGTGGCGGGGATGCGTAGTGCAGGGTAACATCGGTGGTCCCTGGGAATAGAGTTGTTCAAATGTCGTACCCCGGAATACAACAGTCCTGAACAAAACCCTTTTCCTGGTAAGAGGTAAGGGTTAGAGTTGCTGTCTTAAATAGGTTGATTTTTAAAAATATGAGGAGGGGGAAGAAGCCTAAAGCCATATTGCTTTTGATCTTAAAACTTGAATTAGAGACCTATATGTACAAGAGTTGCATTTGTTCTGGTTTTGACAATTGGTCCAAAGCTGAGGCACCAGCTTTAAGCCTAAAATCCCATTTGTGGGCAGTAGGGCAAATTCCTTTAAATCTTTTGGCTAAATATTGTCCATTTCTATTAAGAAACCAAACCAGCTTGTATGCCTAGGAAAGTCCTGTCAGAGTTCAGTCAGTAACTTAATTTAAAGGTTTTCCTGACGTTAATTACTGTCCTATACAGCCCTCAGTGTTTTAGGAAGAACTGCTCTGCCTGCTACTTGCTACACCCATGTTGTCATTCTTCTGGGTATTTCAGGTGAACTCTTATGAACTACAATTTTGGTTAGAAATGAATTTCCTGCATGGGATGTCAAAAAGGAGAGCAGGCAGCCAATTCTGACTTCATTTTGAACATTGATCTCTAGTTTGGAGTAAATAACTGCTCTCCCATTTGTTTTGCTTCTTTTTAAACAAGGGGTAAAATGATTGTTTCTACATTATCATTTATTTTTGTTGCGTCTGTTACGGTTAGGTTTCTCATATTGATGTGGTAAATTCCTAATATTTTGTACAGCAACCAACATCAGAAATGTACAGATACTGAGATAAGCTTGTATTTTTCCTCTGGTATAATATAGAGAAGAAGCAATGCAGCTTCAAACAAGTATTCTTATAAACAAATCACAATTTTAATACAGTCAGCTTGCACACAGGAATTAAAATAGGAACTTCAGATAAATGCATTAGGGACCTGGATGATCTGACAATCCACCCACTCCATGGCCCTCCCTTCCCCACCCTAGTTCAGGTTTTGCCCCAGACCAGGTGTAAATCAGCAGGTTTTGTTGGCTTGTTTTAAACCATATGCAACAACTCATTCTATTTTTTTTTTTCTCCCTTCTTATTTTTCAGGTGGTCGAGAGTTTTAAATAGCTTCGCAGCAAGGCTTCACAATCTCTTAGCTGAATCCTTTAATCATGACTACATTTCAGATAGGCTAAAGGGAATCTGAGAAGGTACAGTATTTGCCTTTCCTAACAGAGAATATGTGGTGTGTTTATTTAACATCTACACTTTCAAATGCATTGACTACATTTTAAGAATGGTGCGGACTGTAAATAACTATCTTATTTTGCTTTGATCGTGTACAGACTTTAAGTTCTTCAAAGAAGGCTGATATATGCTTCCATTTTTTCTTACATATCCACAGTGAGCTCAACTTTGTTATTTAATGGCAGTTCTTCTGAAGCTGTAATGATTTTCTTCTGGCATTTTACTTAGAGGCACTGCAAATACCTAAGCTACTCACTAAATGTATGTTTTATGCACTTGGAGGGTGGATGTTTGTTTGTTTGTCCTCTCAAAGGGTTTAAAACAAATGGGAAGAAGAATGCAGATCTTTGTAACGATCAGGATAGATTTGTGCTTCCAACTGAGATTCTCACAAGCGTGTTTTCTGACTTCTTAAAGGGGGAGGCTTGTCTTAGTACACAATATTGGGCTTGCATAGTTTCTCGTTGCATTTAAATAGCCAGTGTACCCAGAAGGCTGAAGATGCTTTATGACCTCTTGTATCCCTGGGGCAAGGGCAGCGTGGAGGCCCAGCAGAGCGAGGGGGTCATTGCCACCGCCCAGGCCCCGAGTGGCCCTTGCGGGGTCCCAAAACCTGGCTGCGGGAAGGTTTTACGTGGCAACATCTGGACGGGGGTAGAAGTCTGTAAGAGGGGGGGAACCTCCAGCATTTTGCTTCCCCAGGTGCCAGGAGGAAGCAGCCTTCGCCCCGCTGGTGGGGGGGAGGCAGATCCTGTGGCCCTGAAGTTAGGCCTAAACAATTGCGGAGGTCAAAGGACAGCTGAGTGCGGTCAATGAGACACCCTGGGGTGTATTTTGTTACTTAGTAAAAGGAGCAGCATCCTAAAACCTTAAAGGATTCTCTTGAAAATCTGTGTTGTGAAAAGGTTTTATGAGTCTGATGGCAAAAAGTGCTGATTTAGCTAAGGAATGCTTTCTTTTGTCTAAATGAAAGGCTAATCCTTACCAAATGTTGGCAGCTATTATAGTGCAGTCAATGCAGGTCTGAAAGGACAGTTAGAGTAGAAGTGTACTTCGGTATCCCAAATGTTTATCATTTTAAAGGTTCTGTAACTGAAAAGATTTCTGAACTTTCACCTTTTGATCCTAAAATTTGATCAAAAAGTAAAAAGTAAACCCCATCACTTAGAAATTAAAAGGCTTTGCTCCTTAGGGAGCTGCGCCAGCCGTCACCCTGTATCTCCCCAGAGATTTGCTTTAGATCGTCAGGATTCAGCCTAGTTTAAATTACAACTTTTTAATCTGATAACACGTATTAATTGGTTGAAAATATATTTTTGGCTTGTCTTGAGCAATATTTGCTGCTCATGTTGTAATGCTCACAAAAATGTTTAGTTTTTGAGTAATTAATTCCTATAATTTGTTCAGCACTATCTTCCTTTAAAGTGACAGATTATTAACACTTAACATTTGTCCTAGAAACAGATAAGAAATCAATGTCAGAGCCAAGACCTTGTAAATAACGAGAAAGGAAATGTAATAATGGCTGTCTTCACAAGAAAGGTGGTGGGGGAAGGACGGTGCATGTGGCAGAAAAGGTTCAGTGCTTTTTGTTTTCCTTTGGAAAGGGGGGGTGGCCGCAGGACACAACCCGGGGTCTCCGACTCTTTGGCCCTACTGTCTTACACAAACAGTCATTGTCAAATTAGGAAGAAAAAGATACGTGGGAGCCAGTGTTTTATGAACGTGGTGGTTCATTGCAAACTTTAAAAAAGTGCCATAAGAAGAGTGAAAAAGAAGAAACTGCATAATTTTCAAAGGGGAAAAAAAAAAAACAATGAGCAAAGAACTTAACAAACATTTTTTTTATTTTCTTTTTGGAAAGAAACTTGCTTGCAAGTTAGGGTTCTCCAAAGAGCTTAATTTTTAAACTCTTTTAAGTACTATCTACAGATGCTTAGCATTGATTTATGTCAAGGTTAAGGCACCTTTAAACAAATAAAGTTGTGAATGGATAAACTGACTAAAATACAAATCGCCTATTAAACAGAGATGATATTTGTAGAGCATTCAAGTTGCCACAAAACTGACACATGTCTTGAAATTCTCCTGATAACCCCTTCTAAACTCATCAGGAAATGATAGCATGTGTGTTTGAGGGGTACACAAGGGAGCGGACAGATAGGATAGAGATGGAAGGTCAGGCCTTAACTTTGACTTTCTAGGCTTCAGCTTAATTCTTTTGCAATAGGGCAATAGCAGATGAAGAAAGAATTAAGGTGATTTATTTATCAGTGAGATTGGACTGGCTTTTTCCATAGGAATCCAATAAGATGTCTGTTTACGGCTTTATCCCCGTAAATATGAATATCCTATTTTAAATCTATATCTATATGGAATTAAGGGGTATATAAAATCAGCTATGTGATTAAACCACTTAGAGAAATATATATTTGAGTTGGAATATTTAATGTTGTTTATTTTGTTTATATAAAAATATTTGTTAATAACAGATTGTTTATAATAATTACTTTAATTTTGTTTATTTTGTTTGAGTAATTTATTTACTCAAAATATATAAAATGGAATTATATGTGTTACTAAGACTTTTTTCTCATCTACTAGAGAAAATTGTTCTGTATGTATGAAATGTTTATCAGTGTCATTTTTTTCCCCAGTGGATTTTAGCCCACAGTGAAAATATTGCACGTAATGTTTTTCTGTGACTGCTGCCCCAGCAGAACACAAATACTAGGAGAGCTGTTTTCTTCATACTGAATGTCAGTATTCACTGGAAGTTTTATATGAGTGCTTTCAAGAGTGCATAGAACTAGTGAATTTTTTGTATTACTGACTCACTAAACCATAATAGCAGCTTTCGGAATCAAAATTGCTTCTGCTAGCATGTTTATGTTGCAGATAAATTAAGCCTGGTTTGTAAACATCCTTAAGACTTTTCCTTTTGGGAGAAAAACAAGTAGAGAAGCACATCCGACGTCTCAAATAAATAATGTACTTCATTATCTTTTTTTCTTCTTCCAAGACATAAAGTCCCCATACACAATATGTCAAAGCAAGTAATGAATTGCATCTCAGAACAAATACAAGCATTAAAATTGTGAAATTTTCTTCTTCTTTTAAGTGCTAATAAGATGCAAAAATTCAAAATTACATATTTAAGTAAAGGCCAAGGTTTTTCTTTGTCAGATCTAAATGGCATTATGTGAATACCCAGAAATGGGTATTTATCCCACAAATACCTCTTGAGATTCCAAAACATCTATTAAGAGTAGCTTGAATTACAACGTTTTTCTTTTTAGATATATCCCCTAGATGTGATGTTAATGTTTTGTTCTGTTGATTGCCTGTTTGTGGAAAATTTCATCTTAACTGAAAGCTTGGATGTTGCAGAAGGCCTAGCAGTGATGTGCATCTTTGATCTCAAACAGGGGCTGCCTCTGGTAATTTCAGAGATTCTTGACAGAGCTTTGTTTATTTTACAGAAGAATTTGTGGTATTCTGGGGAGGGGAGAAAGTAGTCAGCTTTGACACATGATAAACACATGTTGCAGGAAAGGAAAAGGAAGAACTCCACAAAGCACTCCACACTTTGAAGTTCATTTCCACTAAAATTCAGTGAGAAATTCATTGTGATTTTTTTTTTTTTAATTGAAACTCTATGAGCAATATAGACAGTCTCAGCAGTGACACCACCAAAAAAAAAAAAAAAAAAAATCCATGCAATATTTAACTCAAAATTGTGGGTTTAAGCTGATTGCAATGGTTTTGACCTATGCAAGGTTTTCCTGTTTGTTTAGTGCTTTGCTTTTTACATAGAAGTGGCCAAGAAAGCAGCTTTGTTATTTGTCTCTGCATCACTGACTAAACGTGGCTGTAGAAGAATGTCGTCAGCTATGCCTCTCCATCTGCAGACTGCATGGGAGCTTCAGAAACTATTTGCTTGTTCCATTTTAAAATGTATTGAGAGATCAGATGCGCAGAAATATGATCATTTTGACCTATTTGAAAACAATATTTTGGAAGAATTGCACGGGAACGTGCTCTGAGTAGACTCAACACATGTTCTGACCCAGCCTCTCTACAAAAGAAGAAGGACTTGTTTCCACCTTTATTGGTTTGTTTTTAGGGATGATCATTTCCAAACCTCATAAAAACAAAGATAACTCTTTTTTTAAAAATTACCTTGTTTTTGATCAGGGCTTTAGGGAGGAAAAGAGTCATTTTTTTGAGAGAGGTGAGAAACGAGCAACCCACCTAACCTTCTTTTATCCAAACGTTTTAGTGAAGGAAGTTTGATTTCTCAAGAGATACTTTATTACTCCTTGATTTAATTTTACTTTTTAATCTGGAAATCTGTGTTATGGATTAAGTTAATAACATTACGAGAGAGGGAGAGGAGCAAAACTTTGTGGTGCATTTGGCACTGCTTTTGGCAGGAATACGCATTTTGCAGATGAAGAAGTGGGAATGGCAGCGTGTGAGGTTCTTGGCTGCAGGGTGTCCTCATTTGTACTGTCTCACAGGCATGCCCGGGCTGCAGAGCCCGTCTGGTTTTTGAGGTGGTAACCCCAGCAGGAGAGCGGCCCTGAAATGACTCTCAGGTTTGCATATTTGAGGAATTGCCACGTGACGATTCCAGCTCTGGGGGTAAAAAAAGGGTTGCTTACAGCAAAAGAAAGGACAGTTTACAAAGTTCTGCTACGGAGCTTCATTTTTAGTCTTTTACAGCTGTCACAAACCAGAACAGGCATCAGATAACGTGCAGGTTGGAAAAACAAAGTACTCAGTAGATATTCCTGAAGAATTGGGTCATCTCAGTTTGGAAAGTTTTTAAAGAACCAATGTAATCTGCATTACCATTATGCCTCAGAAAGATTGTATTTAATAGCATCAGCTAGTATATGATGTTGGAATTAAGAATTATCAGAATAAGTAATATCTCTGCAAGATGCATAATAATTATTTTCTGTTGTTTGGAAGTAAAAATCTCTGTCTCCCTTATTTAGTAGTTAGCACGTGAGTGAAAACCAAAAGAAAATGTGTCGGGAGAAAATGCTTTTACTGCAGTTGTAGATGACTAGGTTGATTTTTAGCAAAGATTTTAATGTTTGTACTGTGTAATCTGATGTTGAGAGTTGAGATGTGCCAGAACAGATTATGATTTAGCTTCTATTTTCTGTATGTGAATTTTTATGCAGCCTTTTATTTATTTATTTATTTATTTGTTTACTTTCCTTAAAGAGGATTTATAAAAAAGATGGAGAGCAACTTTTTTCTCAGGCAGACAATGGCAGGACGGGGGGAATGGTTTTAAACTAAAAGAGGGGAGATTCATATTAGATGTTAGGAGGAAATTCCTCACTGTGAGGGTGGTGAGGCCCTGGCACAGGCTGCCCAGCAAAGTTGTGGATGCCCCATCCCTGGAGGCGTTCAAGGCCAGGCTGGATGGGGCTTTGGGCAGCCTGGTCTGGTGGGAGGTGTCCCTGCCCATGGCAGGGGGTTGGAACGAGGTGATTCTTGAGGTCCCTTCCAACTTGAGCCATTCTATGAGTCTTTAAAATGTCAATCAGTGTGTGTGTGCATCAGTTCTTAGGTAAATGCCAGCTTATGCATACAAGTAAATAGCATGACCTATCATGTTTAAAACTTATTTTTTTTTGCAGCATAGGCACCTAAGGATTTACAGTAATTTACATACATAGTTTGCTAAGTTATAGTGCAAAGTCATACTGAAAACAATAAAACAACACTAAGCAAATGAGTATGTACTTACAGGATTAAGGTCTTAGAGCAGACCATGAGAACTGGTGTAGAGAGAGTGTGCAGGAAAAAAAAAGAATGGTGATTTTTGTTAGTACAGTGGTGTTGAGTTGATCACAAACTTTACTGATAAGGCATTTAGGTGATGTTTGGGGTTGTAGGTGAAGTGCTCAGCTTCTACACAATCAGGCCACAGTAGCTTAATAGACCATCATCACTTTAATTTTTACTAGCAACACAAGTTGAGATGGGTTCATTTTATGTCACTACATGTGTCCCTTGAAACACTGATAACTTTGTCTTTCACTTTCTCAGGATAGAAGCAACCCCTCAGAGAAAAAAGACACAATTCACAAAAGTAAACAATTTTAGGGATAGTTCTCAACATTAAAATTGTTGACAGATAAGGATTTGTGTTTCATACTTGGAAAGATACCCGACTGTTCATCGAGTTTCTAAGTCACAGAAATTTAAAAAAAATCCACTTTTTTTTTTTTTTTTTTTTTTTTAATGTGGTATTATTTGCGTTCCATTGAAATAAACATACAACTACCTTAAAACCACAGGTTTAAATTAGTTAACTGATGTGACTGAGCAGATGCATTTTACCTTACAAATTAATGTAAACTGCATAAATACATATCATATTTGTCTCTAAAGATTCAAATCAATTTGTTTTAATTAGCAGTGACTAAATCTGTTTGTTAGCTAGCAGCTTACAGTAAGATCTGTGTATTACTGATAGAATACGTTTTGTCAGTGAATGCCTGTATGTATGAAAGCTATATATAAAACAACAGCAACAAAATTTCAATGAAAATCTTTCAGGTTTGGAAACAGATGCGTATTTGGGATCAGAAAAACATTTCAGTTTTGCTACATGCAGTTAGAGTTATTTAAATAGTTATTACATTAATTACTTAGATATTGCATTATTTTAATCTGCTATGGTGTTAGCCGTGATGGCCAAAAGGATTCAAACCTGTAACTTTCCTAATCATGCTAAGACATTAAGTTGTTGGGAGAGTAAATCATAATTCATATCTGCAACTAATTGCAAAATCAAAATTGCACAGCAAAAGTAGGCACTGATCCTAGAGCTGAAACTAAGCATCATTTAGTTATATTGCATTGGCATTAATAATGTGGTTAATAGTCCTATTGATTTAGAGGAGAGACCATAAAGGGTGAAAGCTAAGTATGAGTGCACGTGCTTTAAGGGGGCAGGATGAGGTTTTCAAAAGCACTTCTTGGTGGCTTACTTGTGCTGCCTCTGCAGTCAGCGTGCGAGCATCCAAGTGAGAGCACATACCTCTATTAAAGTGAGGAAGTCTTTTAACATTACCAAAAATTCAAAATGAAAAGCTAGATTCTTAGGGTGGCAACATTTTATTTTTTTGGAAGGTTTTCTATTGAAAGAGATGAGAAAATGTACTTCTGTTGAAGGTACATAGAATTGTTCCATTCCCTGTATACGTGGTGGAAGTAGCATAAGAGGATTTGTTCCAGCTTCCACAAATGAATTTTTAAAACCCTAGAAAACCTTCACAGTCATTTCTTTGGTAATTTCATAACGTCATTTAAAGAACTCTAAAAAGCCTTGCAGTGAGAATGGATTAAACAAACATAATCAACTTTTGAAAGCTTCTGCATTGCAAAGGACTTAGACCTATTCACATAAGGTTCATGCTCTCCTATATCATCTTCTCATTCACGGTTATGTGCTACTAAGCTTTACTTTTTTATTACTGGTAACTTACATTTTATTAACTCTTCCACTCTTTTATAGCCCTTATGGTCAAATCTGTTGTCATGTTCCTGTGCTTGTCGTGTATCGCAGAACTTCCCATGAAACACCAATGGGAAAAGACTAAAAAGGATCATTTTAAAAAAACTTTAAGCACAAACTGCAGTTTGTTTGTGGTTTCTAATGAGATTCTTTTTTTCCACGGTAGGACGGCAGAGGAGGAATAACTGGGGAAATGTATTTGTGAAAGCTTTGGTTTGTTTGTTTGTTTTTTGTTGAGGGAGTTGCGAACAGCTGTGTGGATGACAGTGTGAAAGAGACAGTAAATGTCCATGGACGCATGCAAGTGGCGACAGGACATGCAGTGCTTATTTGTAGCCCAGCGTTTGCTTGCAGAAGACATTCTTAGCCCGTGAAGCCTGTCTGTGCATTTACAGCAGCTGTCCTAAGGGTTTCCTTGATTCGGAGCAGCCTGCCAAATGGTATCAGTTGCAAGTTTTGCTCCATTAATATTCCAATCTATTTATAATACTTTCAGTAGTTTTCCTGTATTCAGGTATATATTGCCTTAAAGGCTTCTAACTTAGTGTCATTTATCACAGACTATCCCTCCATGATTTTTGTGTATTGTGCAGTCATTGTAGGTGAGCTCGCCCACACTAAATAGTGAGATCAAATGTTTTCTTCCATCTGTTTGTTGCATCTGTTTACTGAGGAAATGGTATCACATGAAGCTTGACACATGCTTAACCCTTGAATCATCTCAGTCCTCACAAGAGGACTGTGTTCAGCATCCCCAGAGCACTTACTGGACCAATATTTCTCTTGAGGCACGTGAGTTCAGACTACCTGGGATGTGGCATCTGCTTTCTGGATGGGAGCCATGGCCTGAAGGAAAGTAAAGCCAGCGCAAGCTCTGTGTTGTTCAACTCACAAAGCTTCACCTGTGGGTATCTGGCAAAAGATTTTCAGCCCCAGCTGGGGATAAGAAGGACTTGCTGCTGACAGTTCTACGTAGTTTTATTCTGACCACGCAAACTGAACTTTGAAATAGCACTTGAAAACTTCAGACTTGCAAAAGATAGCATCTGCGGATTCTGAGAGGGTTTTATCAGAGCATTTGAAAGATGAAGGAAAACGCAGGATGTTAAGCAGTGAAACACGAGTGCTGAACTCGTAACTTAACACTACTGAGCTACGGTTTCATAAAACTTGAGCTTAACTTTGGGAGACTTCTGTAACATAGCACTTCACAGTATACTCTTAAGTTTGATTGCAGCTGTAAACTCCTCTTGAGTTTACAAGCAAACTCCTACTGCTTGGGAAATTATACTGTTAAAAAGAACTAAGGAGACATTCTGAGTTCCAAATAGAAGAGATGAGGTTGAGTTTCAATTTCTATTTTTTGGTTGTTTTCCCTTTTTTTTTTTCCTCAGTGCTACATCAATGAATTTTTAAAAATGCAATTCAGACTTGATTTTTGCAGTATTTGAGGGTGATTTGAAGTTGGTATCATTATGCTTATCAGCTCAACGTACTAATACCCTCATGAATTCAGGTGTGAATTTCACTTTTAGTATGTATATTATTTCATGGACTGCACCTGAAGACTGTAGGGATAGTCTGGCGTTAGAAGGGATGGAGCGGTCACAGTGCAGCAACCTCTTTATTAGCACCATTTGGGATCTGCTTTCTGTTTCATGTTGCGGGGTAGACATTTATCTGCCTCTGGCCAAGGAATTGTCCAAATCCCAGGTAATCTGATGCAGTACTCCAAGTACAGATACTACAAATTAAGTAATATGAGGAGGAACCTTGTCAGGAAAAAAATAAGTGTGGAACCTTGTCAGGAAAAGAAAAATAAGTGTTTTTGGTCTTTCTCATTCCTCACTCAGACATGGTAGTGGCAGCATCAGGATGAAAGACTAGATTTTAAGTGATGTAAGATGTTAATGATATTTTCTCCCAAATAAATGAAAAAATGAAAAGGAAACACCACTATAAACAGCACAAACTAATCAGTATTTTTTCCTGGAAGGCTCTGTGAACGAATTGTCTGTCGCTCACCACCTAAAACTGTAAACTCTTTTACAGTTGAGCTTGAATATCCCTAACACAGACAAAAGCTGGGTGAGAATCTCAGGATCACGACAAGACTGTGGAGGGAGGGAGAAAGATCTTACAAAGGCTGTGGGAGAAGGGATCTGTTAATGAGAACACTTTATCTTGCACTCTTGTATTGACCCTCACATAAGTCCTTCCCCACTCAGTGCTGCAGTTAATGCTGGGTATGTATTTGTGTCATTGTAGCCTACACTTTTAATTAGCATATATACTTGTTACTGTTGTTGTTTACTGGCATCCTTTCTGTTGCATGCATGTTTGTGATAGATACTGATGATTCCCTAATGGAAAAAAAAAAAAAAAAAAAGACTCTCAGAACATCAATAAGGATGAGGCAATTAGTAGAAAATGCTAGATGTGCCTGAAACAACCAGTTCCCAAACAATTTTACAGTATAAATATATGCCTGGTCTCTCTTTGCCTAAGATGACCCTTTGAGATACAGAAGCTGTCCTGGGCCTGGCAGTGCCTTTGTCAAGGAACTTGCTTTCTTTTCCTTTGAAGAGAAACTTTTCTGTGGGGTTAGGCCAGATCAGAAGTCAGATTATGTGTTTTGGAGAATACAATTACATCATTAGGTTAAACACAAAGTAAGGACTTGATAGAGCTGACTTAATGGAGGGTGTTTGCATCAGATTCATCATTCGCTATCAGGTAATTGTGAAATTGCTTTAAGCCATAACAACAACACTCACCCCCTCCCTCATCCTCCAGTTCAGTTCCTCTCCTTTAAAGTTTCTGGGGTCATGACCCACCTGGAGGCCAAATATGTGGTATCTGGTGTACTGAATGATCTGATTATATTTTTACTAGCAAAGCCTTCAACTCAGTATGTAGATCTGCTCTGAAGCATTACTGGGTAACAATCCACTTTCAGGAGGTTACTTTTTTTTTTTTTTTTTTCTTGAGGGAGGGGGATATGCACAGGCCACAGTCACCTATTTTTCTAACTAGAATGAGTTTGTAGTGTTTACAGTACTCAAATGCTGCCAGTCTGACGGAGTTGTAAGGAAGCTGGGCTCTGCTTCTTGAACATCCAGTGTCCTGTTTCTGCACAGATCTCTTGAAACCTGGATGACTGCGTAATACCAGATTATTTGTTTGAACTGACAAGAATTTCTTGTAAATTCAGTGTCTGTGTTTGAAAGAGTCATTCAAATTTCCCTGTGTACTTCGCAGCAAAGTGATGCAGAGCTAAAATCCATCATTGAAATTTTTTGTTACCTTACTTCCATTTCTATCTGCCTTGATGGAAGCAGCCGGCAGTCCTAGTTTTGCTTTCTGTAATTCATGTCCATATTAAATTTCTGATCAAAGCATTAATACTTCTCCGCTTGTGGTCAGGTTAGTGGAATTTCAGGACTGCCTTGTTCATGTCTCTTTGTAAGGACCCCAGTGCAGATGTGAGGGCCGCCTTGCAGCTCTGCTGTAAGGCAGCTCTCTAACTCCAGCAAATCTCTGTTAATCCTCCAGTTCAGTGCTGGGCCACTGCAAAGAAGGCGTGAAGTAGGCTTAGTAAATCTGCTTTGAAGAAGCACAGCAGCAGTGGAGATGCTCGGGATGTATTGGGTAGGGAGTCATGATGGTTTAGTGTCAGGATCTTTGCAGAGAAGTACCCTCAGAGTGATAGAACCGGGAAGTGCAAATCATCTGAACTTTAGGAAATTCTCCTTTATCTCATGCTTTGCCGCAGATTTCAGTTTGAAACTGTTCCCTTTTAATTGTGTCTTTTAGTCTCTCTATAGTAAGTTTTAAGTACATTAATAAAAATGGTCTGACTGGAGTTGCAGGGTTGGTGGGATAGGAGGGATGGCTGAACCTTCTTCCTTTTCTGGGGGGAGAATGAGAAAGTGTAGCAGCAAATCTTAATACACATACATATTTTACATAACACACATAATAACATCTTGCACAGTCCAGTCCAAAACAGAGCTCAAAATGCTGCTAAGGTCAGAGTAGACCACAGACTTCATCTGCAGAAATTGGAAAACAAAAGGCAACATCTAAATTCGTGGGGGGAGAGGGTTGTAGGCTAGGAATGTAACTATCTCTGTGCTAATCTAGCCGCATATAGTGTGCATGTAGATATGAGAAGAATTATTTCTCCCCACATCAAGCCTCTTGCCTGTTAGGGACCTCTGTGTGTGCCCCAGTGGGCTTTGGAGTAGCCGCATGATTTGGTGCGGTACAGCTGGATGGTGGGTGTCAGGGTGGGCACAGGTCTACTGGCATTGACAGAAGAAAAATAGGCATCAGAGATTAGGGAGGAGTTCCTTAATAACATCCAAAACTTTATTTTATTTTATTTTTAACCAATGTGGGAACACAGGGTAGACAAATTACTTGGATAACTTTATATATATATCGGGTAGTTGTATTAAATCATTAGTTTTGGCCACATGTTAATGCAGGGACAACAGGTACCTGTTTTCATAACAGAATTTTTTTTTTCCTCCTTTATTTTTTCTCTTCATCCCCCCCCCACTTTATTTCTCCCTCAACTCCTTGCAGCATCCTCAGAGCCCCTCCACAAAGACATTTCTGGAGCATCTGCCTCCACTGCAGCAGTGCGCTCACTGCCATGCTTCCTAATTACACCAGGCATTTAGGGTAGATTAAAAAGCAGAAACACCATGGCACTAATGTCTTAAATCGCTGCCTGTGGCTTTTGGGCAGGCTGGATCAGAAGGATGTGCCCGGAGAGCTGCTTTCTGTCACAGGGAGGGTCTCTTCAGCCCCTCTCCTCAAGCCCCTCCTCTCCCCACAGCTCCCTTGAACTCCACATGAGGCCCAGCTGTCCTAATGGCCTCGGGCACTGTTAGGGCATCAGCTGCCCAGCTCTGGCTTTCTGGAGCTGGTCTCCTTGGGCCCTAGCTTCCCCTGCCACAGCTGAGAGGCTGCTGTGCTGCTGCCGCTCCTCGCCGTGCCACTCGCCCTCATGGTACCTCTGCCTGTGCCCTCTTGCCATCATGCATCCGAGACAAGCCATCCTCTCGCCCCATTTCCATGCCGTGAAGAGACCTATTCCTAAGCCTTCCTTCACTTCGCATTTCCAATGTCCTTGCACTTTTGCTTTGTTTTCTCTCTGCAAGCAAGAAACGTCCTAACGCACTGTCTCATCAATCTGTGACCATCGCCCTCCATAGGCAGGCCTCTCGGGGTAGACTCCATGAAGGCAAATAAAACAGTCCTGATTAGCCAACACTTCAGCCTTTTTGCAAACCATATTTAATTAATACTTTCCCACCCAAATTAAAATAATTGGCATAACTGTATACGTCACATATAGAAAATGCGGAGTATGAAGAGACTTCAGGTAGGTGACGCGCTGATATTTTAACTTTTCATCTGGATGCACTCCTGAAATCCAAATTAATTATACGTTTGTCATGATTTCACTAAAATCTGTGGAAATATCATCGCTGGCTTCAGTAAAACCAGGATTTCAGTCACATAGTTGTTCTCCACCTATTTGTTCAAAGACACCTAACAAGACTTAACATAACTTTTTTAACATAACACCTAACATAACTTTTTTTCCTGATTTGCTTCACAGTTGTGTGTTTATACACATCCCCTGCCTTACTCAAATGTAATGAAAACTTAAAGAAAAAACAAACAAGCAAACAAAAAGAATCTGTTTGTCTTAAATATGTTACTGCTGAAATACCTGCATGCGTTACATTAAGCAATTGTGTATATATTCATATTTGTCTTCAGTTTGGGTGGGGAAATGCTGTTGCCCCTAGATTTGTTGGAAACAGGGCTACGTCAGAGCTGTGGAGTTTTTGCCCGAAGCTGTACAAAGTCTTTGGCTGAACAGGGAACTGAGCCTCTCTCCAACCTTTGAGGCGAGCAATTAGATGCGCTTCACTCTTAAGTATTCCAGTAGGGTACTAATAGTTAGCTCTTGGGTATTTGTCTATACCAGGAGCTCTCAAACACCATTGTAAGCAGCTGTCATCATCATTGCCCTTTTAGAGGTGGCACCGAAGACCTTGAGCAACCCAGCAATGAACCACGAATAGAATTGTAGATTTTCTAAATGCCAACTTATCTTTTTGGCCAAGGTCTCTTCCTAGTCATAGAACTAGGTGACATCTAGTGAAGGAAAGTACAAAGATAACGTTACAAGGTTTTGTACTTTTCTCTCTATTGATTTATCAGGGGAAAGGTTACCTCTGATGAAATAAAATGATCTGAAAATGCAGTCTTATATCGTGAATATTGGAAAATGTTAGATCATTGTTTCTTTGGAGTAAATGTCACATGGTGTAATGATCCAGAAAAACGGAAGATTTCATGTTTCATTGAGTCTCTCTCAGCTCATTGTAAAACCTTCCATGGCCATCCTGTTACTAAATGTTTACATTTGAGAGTCTGTATCCTAATGCTGAAAGCACAAATATAACTGTGGGGTGTATAATGTCACCCAAGAAGAAGTGGTGATCTAAAGGTCTGTTTGTGCTTGAGTATTTCATGAAGTTCATAAATTCATCATTGATATAAACACGAATGTTAACTGTCAAAATAGATATTTTAATGGCCATTATCACTATACTAGTATAAAGAGCAATTTAAAATAAAACCATGTCACAGCATTTGCTGAAGACCCTGAAAAGACAGAGAACTGACCTTCCATGTAATTACAGTTAATATTAGCAAAAGGAAAAATTCAAGTTATTGGATGTCTGTATAGGAGTTTTCTGCAAATGATGGCATAACCATGAGTTAAATCATGTAGACATAGTTAGACAACTGGTGATAAAGCCAAACTTGACATTTTTCATGTTCTGTGCTATGTTCAGTTCTGTAGTCTGCTCTGAAAATGCTAAAAACGACAATAATGATGATTTTATCTATCTCCCATTAAATTCTGCATGAGAGGGGTTCTTGAGATTGCTGAGAGGAATGATATGCAGCAGACACAAAGCAGTTGGTTGAGATGTGCTAAAAGCTGTTATTGAAATGAGAGGATGTCTCTCAGTCCACCAGATTTAGAGAGAAATGTGAACACGTAGTACTAGCTAGAGGTGTTATTTTCACAGCATACATTATTGCTAACTTCATGTTTCATCTAATGCCTGTCACGATGGACATAAAAAGACCTCACTCATCATTTGTAAATGGTCTCTTTATGCACTTTCCCATCCGCTTATCGACTGTTTTCTTTGCGTTTTTAGATCATGGGGAATTCATATGCGGGGCAACTAAAATCTGCCCGTTTTGAAGAAGCTCTTCATAACTCCATAGAAGCTTCTCTAAGATGTAGTAGTGTTGTCCCACGGCCGATCTTCTCACAGCTGTACTTGGATCCTGACCAGCCTCCTTTCTTGCCGGAAGGTAACCATGAAAGTATGGCACATTTCAATTGTTTTTCTGTGTGAGAAAAGGGTGGGATATGTTTTATTAAAAAACAAAAAGCTGTGCTGCAGTTGATTGTGGGACACAAAATCTGAATTTGAGGCCTCACTGAGGAGAGAGAATGGTGTACTGGTTATTTTAAAAGGAAATAGATGCACATACTGATGAAAAGTTTATGTTTTGTTTTACTCTTGCTCAGATGTGAAGCCAAAGGTGGAAGAGTTGGATAAAGAGTTAGTTCATCGCTACTCACAAAATGGAAACCTGGACTTCTCTGCCAACCAAACTGTTAATGAAATGGAAGATGAAGAGGAGGATGAAGACATGTCAGATTCAAGCAGTCCACCAATCCCATATTCACAAAAACCTGCCCCAGAAGGGTCTTGCACTACTG
This sequence comes from Nettapus auritus, assembly GCA_011076525.1. Classification (NCBI taxonomy): domain Eukaryota; kingdom Metazoa; phylum Chordata; class Aves; order Anseriformes; family Anatidae; genus Nettapus; species Nettapus auritus. The sequence continues at coordinate 104,266,622 of CM021766.1, read as the reverse complement.
ATGGTTAGTGTCCTTTCTTTTACCTGCGGGATCTTTACAACCAATTCTTTGCATTACATGTGGTCTCTAAACTTAGAAAGTCTTGAGCTAGGAAGTCTGGAAAAACTGTTCATAGTCAAAGCCTAAAATCTGAGAAAACACACAGTAAGAGTACTCTGTACATAAAACGTGCAAAAAGTATTCAGTACATAAAATGTAATGTATTACTTGAAAGCAGTGTCTAAGACTCACTGTGACGCTTTATTAGTTTTGGAAAGCCCCTAACTTTCTTTGGTCAGCATTGGTTCACTGTCCTCAAAGAAGTTAGCATCAGTCAGCATCACTATGGCTTGTTTTCAGTCTACACCTAAATTCATGACATTGACAAAGCTGGATTTTGTTGCTTCCATGGATGGGTAGCAGGAAGAGTTTGGAGAGAGAAAATGGGGAGGAGACTTGGTGTTCCTTCTGCTACCAAGGTGATAAGAGGAATGGTAGTGGAGGCTTGTCTGTTTTCTCTTCTCCATCTGCCTACTGTCCATTGATTGCTTATCCTGAGCTGTCCTGATTATTGTTCAAGGTGATCAAAATTCCTGACGATACTGTTTTTTTCTCTTTTAAATGCATGAAAGAGTCACATCATTATGAATATACCTATTGGACCAAGTAAACTTTATTTAAGTGGTTAATTCTATCCCATAATAGTGAATTCTGAAGAAATTGTGTTCTGAACATTTAGCTTTCTTAAAAACAGAGGATCTGGTGATACTTATTCTTAAAAATGTAGCCATCCCTCTTCAAAACATCCCTTCTCACCAGGAACTTTGGGCTTCCTTGTGTAGGGGTCGTAAAAAAAATTGCAGTTTGTAGAATGATTTTTTACTTTAGTGTATGGTTATATGCAGTGATGTACTCATGATTGGTAATCCTTTGGCCTTTTGGGGAGTGATAGTTGGCAAATGTTGACTTTTTTTTAACTTTATCCTTTCTGAATGTAGTTTACAGAAGCATGTTTGCCCTCCATAAACATAACAGTGTACCTTCAGTTCCCTTTAAAAGAGAGAATAGAAAGACTGGCTGCTAAGGGAAGCTGGGGAATATTGCTGGGGGAGTTTATTATTCAGCTGTGAGGCTAGTGACTGCAAAAAATAGTGTTTGCTATACTTTGGAGGCTTCTAAATTGGTAAGAGCAGAGAAGGAGAAAGCATGAAAGAGTGTATTATAAACAGTGGTATGAAACCAGGACAAGAGCAGAGTTGCTGTCTAAATGTATTTAAGGTTAAACACTACGGAGGAAGAAGAGCTCAGTCATGCCAGTAGGACACTGTAGCAAGAGGAAGAGTGGATGCAAACTGTTCCCTGTTCATCAGTGCCTTTGCTGCCTCTGCTCAGGTTTGCTCTGCAAGGCAATCTGACTGATACTCTGCTGACTGTCAAGTGCTCACTGCAGGGCTGCCAACGTCTGTGGTGTGTGGCAGGGCATATTGCTTGTCACAAGGTTATGCCTAGCTACCACACATAGTACATGTAACTATATGCTCTTGTATACGTGTAATTTTATGCTCTCTAGTATGTCCTGGAAAAAGATTACCTTACATGGGCAGTTCTGTGGTTTGATTTTCTTGTAGAAGTCTTGGGATCAGAGTACCTTAGGAGAAGGTTACTTCATCTTCCAAATTTTAGGGTTGTTCTTTACTCTTTGTCAACTTCACCATTCTAAATTTACAAAATTTATCTCTCCCTAATGTTTACCTTGAGGAGCTGATTTAAGAGAACAGTATTTTTGTGTCTGGAAAGGAAAATACGCTGTTAAAAATATTGCTAATGATCTGTTAGAACAGTTCTACTTGTGTTTAAAACACCCAGGTTCCCAAACGTTCACTCTGCGAACCGTATCTCAGCAAGATATTAATCTGATAGCTTGTCTTTCTTCTCATGAATATGCCCTTCCAGAGACGTCAGATACAATCGCTGCCATTGTTTACATTCCTTATCTTAGTTATTTAATTACAAAGATAAATAACATTAGGAAAATGGTAAAGAATACTGTTAGACTAATTGAAGTCACTGTAACTGTTCGGATGCTTTAAGCTGAGCATGACTTTAATTGCTTATCCAAGAGCAAAATCTTGGTGCTAGAATCTGCAGTTCAGAGCTCCTCTTGCTGTAAAACTCGTCTTCCACGGTTGAGCACAGATGGGGTGAAATCTTTCTCCCTTTTAAGGAGTTTGTGCCGTTTGCTTTTCCTGAATTCAGGATTTATGCCATAATCATTATATTATTTTCTGTGATGACCTGTTCTCTTGCTCAGATGGCTGAGTTGTCAGTCACATGGGTGCAGAAAGCTCTCGTTGCCTCTTTTTCATCTGCAAAAAATGAGTTCTTCGCAAGTGACAGTTTGTTGGATGTTCCTTCTGAGCTGGCCATAACATTACATCGCTTAACTTTCCTGTTAGCCCTTGGGAAGAGCAACTGCATTTGTCATTGATCCTTACTATTAGCAATAAAAGTAAAGACTTGGCAATCAAGAAGAATAACAGCATTTGGGGGGTTCACATCTTTTGAGGGCCTTTTTTCTGCTCAACATGATTTTTTTTTTTTGTAACCAACCCTTTTCTTCCATGAAAATACGGTTTCAAGAAAAATGCTTCCCTGTTTTCCTACAGGTGCCTCAAATATGCAACAAAATAATACAGGAAAGTGTCCTTAACCGCTTGTTTGCTGTAGCTTTAAAACAGCCCGTTTCTAATTTGTGGACTAGCATTTTTATGCAGGCTGTGGGAAACACAATAGTAGCACCTTTCTTTTGTTATTAAACCCTCAGTTTACCTGATGCTTAAAGAAGGGCCAAGGTGGTTTCAGAGGCAATTAGGTAAGCAGGTACTTAACACCTGATCAGTTACTGTGAAGTTACAATAGCAAGTGACAGTGGCCAGTAATTCATATGTAATTCTTGGAAGCTAATTTCTTATGCAAATGTCCCATTTATTGCAGTACTACCAGGGGCTGGTATCCCACATTGAAACTGCTTCTTGCTGTTGGTCCATAAAGGAAAGACGTATAAAAACTTCGATTTTAAGAAGATTCCAGGACCTCTGGGTGTGAACAGTTGTGGGGATACGTTTTTATTTTCAAAAAGATGAGTTAACCTAAATGAAGTAATGCCAGAGAATGCAAATGTGCTTCTCAGAAGCGAAAACTGATGACTTTTCTTTCAAAGAAATGCAGATAATGTCTGTGACAGCTATTCATTATTCTTTTTTTGTGACTGCTCTTGATATTTGCAAATCTCTAATTGGAATATAAATGCCTCTTCTTTATTTAAAACAAAGCTGAGATCCTGTGGGAAGATGATATTTCAACAGCACAGCTCGGCTGTGTGCTTTTACTTTTTATGGGTTTTATACTTTTTATGTGTCGATAAACAATTTCATAAAGAGAAGCTGATTTATTTCAGTGGCACAGAGGTTTTCCCCTCTTCTTGCTTAGATGTCCATAAAAGGTCCATAAGTCAGTGGGACTCAGAAGTGCCATTCTTTCTTCTTAAGAGGGGTATGTGTTAGGGCTGCTTGGCATGGAAATGTAGGTGCTACCTCAATTATAAATGAAAAGCTATGAAATATGAGTAGATTTTGCATTGTCAAAATCCTCAACGTGGGCAAAACAAGTTATACTTGTACAGAGAGATCCTGGATTGTCCTTACTAATGT
>CM021766.1:104057888-104262923 GCA_011076525.1 Nettapus auritus | reverse complement strand
CAAAAAAAGGTTGGGGTCTCTGTGTTGCTTGCTGGCTAGAAGCATGCAATTTTACAGCTAGAATGTGGCAGCGAAAGTGGTTAATCCCTCGTTTCTCTCCCTGCAGTCAATTACTCGCTTCCAAATAAATGTTTCTTCTGTGGAATTTTCTCATTTAGTTTAAAAGAGCAGCAGGAATTCAACTAGAAGAGTGACTTGTGGTCCCGAAGGCCAAGGGAAGGAGCGGATGACTGCCTCTTGAGAATATCCCGTCCGCGTTTCTCCGGAGGAAAATTCGAGATTTTTACTGCAGAGCGGCAGATCTGCATTCTCGAAGTATCTCCTGCTCTAAGTGAGCACCAGATGTACCCGGCCGAACGCCCCAGCCTCCCCTCGCTGGTGTTGTGGCAGCTGAATGAACAGGAGCCCGAAGGCTCCGAGGTTCTGCCTGTGCTGCCCCCTGTTGCTGCTGCTCCATCAGGATGGTTTGTCCCTGGCAGGAGGGGAGCCGGGGGAAATGGCTTTTTAGTGTCAGCGCTGTTATCTGGCTGGCTTCCCAGGAAAACAAGGGAGAGGCAATTGCCTGGCTGTTCTGCTGCCCCTCCGTCAGGAAGCTGGTAGCTGCTTTCTGCCACTTTTGGCACATCCTAGCATCAGCAAGATTTGCAAAGTTCAGGAGCTGACATCGGTGCCCCCAGCCTAGTGTCCCCGAGGGCAGAGAAGTTAATTACTCCTCTGCTCTTCCACAGCCCAGGCATCACAGAGGCATGTGCTGGCCAGCCAGGCTGCACATACATACCTGTGGTGCAGAGAGGTCGCCAGCCGAAGCTGAGGAAGATGCAGGAGGAGATTGTGCAAGGAGGAAGAACAGGGGCATCGAAGGGATCTGAGAGACCCCACTTTGGGAGCAGTAAGAGATGACAGATACAGAGTGTGAATCTTAGGTATTGTTTGTAGCTTATACGGGATGCAGCGTTCCTACAGTACAGTCCTACATAGCCTAAGTGGTGAGAAATACGAAATGTGTTCACAACAACAGTCTCTGAGGGAAGAGGCTGCTGGTGCCTGGGATATCAGGCTGAGTCTCATAAGTTTGCTTCAGTAGGTACTGCCAAGGGGTTAGAGTAATGCTCATAAACTTGTGAAGGTGCTGTGATGTTGAGGTTTTCTTAGGGTTTTCCTGATCCTTATCCACTGGGGACTCACACAAAATGGTGATGTGCAGCAACTCAAATAGTAGATGAAGTTGTTTTGTTCCTAGCTTGGATTTTGCTTTGTCCCAGATCCCGTGGAGTGCTGGAGCATTGATTCACCTCACGGGGACACCAAAACCTCCAAGTTTCTCATATGATATGGAATCACAGAATGGTTTGGGTTGGAAGGGACCTTAAAGATCACCCAGTTCCAGCCCCCTGCCATGGGCAGGGACACCTCCCACCAGACCAGGTTGCCCAAAGCCCCATCCAGCCTGGCCTTGAACACCTCCAGGGATGGGGCATCCACAGCTTCTCTGGGCAGCCTGTGCCAGTGCCTCACCACCCTCTGAGTGAAGAATTTCTTCCTAATGCCTAATCATCTGCTGTTTTTTAATTTAAGACTGTTACCCCTTGCCCAACCGCTATATGCAGTTCTCTGGGTATCAGTCGTGTACTCTTTTGGAAAGCAAGTCCATACTGAGATGTTAACGATGTTGATAATCAAATTCCTGCTTTCTTTGGTGTCCAAGTATTGCTATTGCTAACAATTCATTCAAAAGCCTCTTTCTTGTCAATGTTTGTGCTCCTGGGCATTTCTTGAGAAAATTTTTGGGTAGAGACAAGACTAAAGAACAATTGTTTCAAGAGACGGGTTTAAATCTGTCTTGAAATCTTATCACACTTGCTGTTTCATAATCCTTATCTACAGATTTCCTGTTTGCCCACATTGTCAGCGGTGGGTAATTTTTCTATTTTAAATCTAGATATACTGCGGCATTTTTGAAGTCTGTCAGATACTCAGATTTTACGGAATGCCCAAAATATTTGAGGCCTGTTTGGAAAATGTAGGACATAATATCCAAAGGACATAAACGTTTGAATAAGCAGATTAGTATTTTGAATGTACGGGAGTTTTGTTCACATATTTATCTCAACTTTTTAAAATACAAATTACAGTGAAAAGTCTAGTTAATAATTAACTTGGTAGCCTTCCATTTGATTAGGATTTATATGTTTTTAAGGAATACACCTTAAAAAGAGTTGAACGTAATCCAATTGCATGTAATCAGGAAAGAAGTTTTGCTTTAAGTAGGCAGTTTTAATGCTTTTCCCCTAAAACCTAGCTTCCTTCTCATTGGTAAGCAATCATTACAATTCATTGACTTGTAAATAAATAAAAACTTTAGGCACTTCATTTTAATTCATTGGCTGAGAGAAGGAATGTGGGAGGGCGAATCTGGGCTCGCTCTTAGCTTGAATGAGCTGCTGCTCATCTGAGCTATTTGAGCGACTGAAGGAAGCATTCAGCCAAGAACTGGTTCAGCACATCGTGGGTGTGTAGGTACAAGACTGAACATGTATGGTACCGTGTCTTCAGCAAGCTGCTGCTTGCCGGGAAGTTTACGATAGCTGACTGTATGCATTCCACTTTGTGCATCACCCTTGCCTGGTAAAGTTTTGAGATTTGAAAACAACAACCACCCAACCAAAAACATTAGCTTTCCTTGTCTTTGCTGAGGTTTTAAACTAAGTGTTTCGGTGCAGTACGTGAGAGTGCAGACATGTATTCATGTTGGCTGAGGTGGCTCTGGGTTAAGCCACGATCACGTTCTGTTTCTAGATGCTTAGTCAGTGCCTTTGGTATTTATTTACAATTTTTGTACCAGCCATGGGCTACTTGAATAATATTTTAAATTAACTTTAATGAATACACGTTAATAGCTTAAGTCTTAATAGATACTATGGTAATTTCAAATTTCGGTTTGATATGTTTTTAACAATCATGTTGAAATAGGATAGGTCATGATGATACTTTATTTTGAAATACTGGTTCATGCTGATGCACGCGTGTGTTGTCTACGTCGCGGTATTTTTGTAGTTGTAGTGAAAGAGAGAGGTCAGTGGGTGACTGTGTGATGCCTTTGTATTTCCTTTGTATTTATCCTGACTTTTTTTTTCCATCAGCTACTGCTGGGAGAGGTGTGAGGCCAGGCTGTAGCACTGGTCTTTAGCTGGAGAAGGGTGAACTGGATGGGAACACAGACTGGAGTCTGGTTCCTAATAAAACTTGGTGGTGCTTTCACTGCCTTCTGCCTCAGGGAAATCAGAAAGCCCTGTGTGATTGTGTCCTCTCCTGTTGAGGAAACCGGATGACTGCTGCTTTCTCTGATGCTTCTCACTTCCTAACTTGAAAGTAGAACTTGCTCAAGAAAAAGAACACGATGGAGCTGATGGGAGGCTGTGATCCAGTGCTGAACTTAATGAAAGTCTTTAAATGTTGTTGTTCATGTATTTAAGTCAAAAAACCTAATTTTGGAGTTGGCTTTGGTTTGAACAAAGTATTGGTACGTGTCAACCTCCCAAGGTGTTGAAAAGAGCAACCTCTTATTGAAGTGGTGAATTACTTACTCTTTTGCTTCCTAGAATTCTTAAAATGCTTAATCTAGAGATAGCTTAGAAATTATATTTGATAACATTTTTCCTTTTCTGGTCAGTACCAAACTTCAGTCACCAATTTTTATCATACTTTTGTAATAATGAGTGATAGCTACGTACCAGTGGCAGCCTGTTGCCAGCAACAAAAACAAAAAATGGTATTTCTAAATGAAGAGTGAAAACTAAAATTCAGGAAAGAAAAAAAAAAATCTTTGGATGTTTTAAGAGCTGCTTTCTGTTTTAAAATCTTGAGCTTTCCTTCTTATTCTCAGTGTTTGTGAAAAATTAACAGTTTCTGAGCCATTTGGCGTTTTATCTTCAGAGACATCTCTGTTCTCTGCCTAAGTGTGTTCAGGATCTCTTTAAAAAAAGTATCTCTCTTGTCCCTGAAACCCTAAGCTGGTGGATTTGATGAGATGCTTTCTCAGTTTTCTCAATTTCCCTTGGAAAAGGTAATTAAAAAAAAAAAAATACTGCATCGAGTTGTGAAGCTCCGTTTGCCCATGGAACTGATAAAAGAAGAAATTTAAACATAATCTTTTGAAGATTTATCTTTTTTTTTTTTTTCCAGGTTTTTGTCAAGCAGGCAAGGATTTACGGTTAGTATCTCTGTGCATGGAGCAAATTGATATCCCAGCAGGCTTCCTGTTAGTAGGAGCCAAGTCTCCAAACCTTCCTGAGCACATTCTAGTCTGCGCTGTCGACAAGCGGTTTTTGCCGGATGATCATGGAAAAAATGCACTTTTAGGTAAGAGGTTTTCTTTCTTCATGCCATAATAATTCAGAGAAATAGGTCGGTTCAAAATTACCTAAAATCATTTCAGCTAATGACTTTCTATTAGAGGTATGTTGAGAGGCTTGTTTTTATTAAATTAAATCCACGGCTGAACCTCCCCCTGAAAAGCCCATTTTAAAACAAGTTCCCGATTCCACAATTAACCACAATTGAAGCTGGGTGATTTCTGTGTGGGCTGAAGACAATTGCAGCCCTGGCATTTTAAATGTGAACTATCCAAATACCCTTATCTCTACTGATGCTTACAACATTAAGAAGAAATATGCTCATGCAACTGTAGAAGATGAGCTATCTTCTGTGGATTAAGGGACAAATTTTGCCCTTGGCTCCACCAGAAACATTGTTTTCAACAGGAGCTCTGAGGGTAATTTGACTCTCTAATACATAGATTATAAAAAACAACGTTTATATCACAACTGGTTATGTTTATGAGATTTTAAATTTTTAATGCAATAATATTTCTTGATCATTGAAGACAAGCACATAAACACCTAGATTTCCTGCCTGGCTCACAACTGGTACACATTTTCACAGACTAGTGAAAGTGGTTTAATGTATTTTGGCTCCTATAGCCTGATCTGCATTTATGTCCCCGTTTCTCTTTCTAGTCACTGTTCTGCCTAGCATATACTGAGAAGGACCTTTTGACAGAGAAGAAATCATGATAAAGTATAAATACCCTCATTTAACCACACGGCTCGAATTCTGGTGCAGACAATCAATATTTTGCATAACTGTTGAAAACACCTCCTTTTTGTACTTATGATTGTGAATGTTTTGTCTCCTTTAAGCATATTTAATATGCTACCAAGTGCTGCAAACCTTTGCATCTATAGGAGGAATGTCGCTGGCATGAATTAGATGGGAGCTGTGGTGTGATGTGTCCTTTCTGGATACAGCTGGGGAAGTGGGATCATGGAATAATCTGGTGTGTGCTGCCATCCTCATAGGAGCTGCTCCCCAGTGAGCAGGGGAAGTGTCAAGAGTTGATCAATACGAACTATCTGATGTACAGACACATGGTGTTCAATCTAATCAAACGTGGTTGTGCTTGTCTTTGTTCATAAGCTCTCCACCTCGCACCCCGAGGCCTGTATTAATTTATCATCTCTGATATCATTTGATAGTGAGCCTCGTGACTCACAACTCTGCCCTGGCATTGCTTATGTTACATATTCAAACACCTCTGCGGCTCTATAGCTGCTACCTAAGAGCAAAGAATTGACTCAGTAACCCTGTGAGACCCTAATGACAATTTCTGATGACTAAGGACATGCACCAATAGTTCCTCTGGGTTGCAAGGGAGAAGGGAAGAACTGATTCAGAGAAACAGGATGAAGCCTACTTCTTGGCACCCTCAGCAATGTGACAGTAAAAAATGATAATGAGGCATAATCAGGCAGAAGACAATGGCCTAATTAATAAAGAGTGTTATGGAAAATGCATTTTGCCAGACAGACAGACTGAAGTATTTTTCATGAAACCTGGAGTGTGGCTGACAGGTGAGTGTAGGTAGGAACCAGTGTTCTTTGAAGTGCTTGGCTTTGAAGTGCTTGGTAAACAATGATAGTAATGAGGATGAAAAATGTGTTTTGTTATAGGTCTTGAACTGATTAATAAATGGAGAAAAATCAAAAATAAAGGATTTCAGCTAGGTACTTATCAGCCTAGTTCAATTTTAAATCATTATTGATGTTCCAGAAAGAATACAAAGTATTTTTTCATTAAAGGTTGAAAGTAATTCAAAGATTAGTGGAGTGGCAAATAAGCTGAAAGAATTTAATTGTTCAGCATTAGATAATAGAGGAAGTGGGTTTATTCAAACAAGGATTTTAGGGCAGGCCCATATGCTCAGTGCTTGGTTCTAGAAGATTTCAGACTGTTGCAGTGCAACTTTGCCATTGATGTAGCTGTGAACGCCACGGGAAATCAAGGGTGCGTATAGTCCTCAGTCCAGACCCTGTGCCTGCAACCTCAACCCAAAATTTAATCTTCTTTTATGAAACTATCTGAGAAATAGTACGGAAAAGAAGCCTTCTGCCTATTTTTTTAACTCCTAAATCTGTTGCTTTCATGAGAGGTTCTAAGTTTCCATGAACATTCTGAAGCACCTCTACTTTTTGCAATGAAAATCTAAACATTTGACCTTAAATGCTTTTAAGCCTTTAATATGGTGTAAGGTCCAGCTTACCTGGAGAGTGCCTTGTATAAGGAGTCTCAGAGAAAGTCACTAGATATTTAAGCTAGTTTTAGCCACACAAATTTGCAGTGGGTACTCTGGATTAGCCCCCTGTTTTGAGAGAGGGAAGCATGCAGAAATGTAGAAATGTAACATAGAAACGTGGAACAGAAATAGGAAATCTTATGGAAATTTCCTAGTCTGGCATCCTAGCTCCTCCCGACCCCACCAGTAGTCCTCTGCTCTGGGTAGAGTGGATCACAGGTGGTGGAGCTTTGGCATAAGTTGGTATGACCTAAAAAGATGGAAGAGCTTCAGAAAAGTTAAGACTAAAATCTGCCTGCATCTGGCTGCTGCCTGAGGAGTGGTCTGAGCAGGGCACCCATGGTAACTGTATGGCTGGAGGCCTCTAATCACTCTGAACTGGACGTGCAGGTAGGTTGAAGTGGCTTTATTCCTAACAGCTGTCACAAAGCCATTTAATCTGTGCGTACACCTTCTGTTTCGTTTGTCCAGGATTTTCTGGGAATTGTATAGGCTGTGGAGAAAGAGGATTTCGGTACTTCACAGAGTTTTCCAATCATATCAACCTGAAATTAACCACTCAGCCAAAGAAGCAGAAGCACTTAAAGTACTACCTAGTAAGAAGCTCCCAAGGTGTACTGTCAAAGGGACCTCTTATTTGCTGGAAAGGTAATTAAGGTGCCCATTCACTTAGAGGTTTTTTATTATGTTGATGTGATGTTGAATGAAAAATTGAAAGTTGCTGCTGAAAATGTATGCATTAAAAGGAAACTATAGAAGTTGAATTTGTTTTGTGATTGAAGGAAAAGTTCCCACTGATTTCACTGAAGTCTGTATCGTGCCGAAGAGTTTTATTAAGTCTTAATAGTAACCACACAATCATAAATTGTCATCCTCCATCTCCCCGTGCTTTCACTGGGAGCCCTAAATCTATCCTTGGGCTGTGCAGCCGCCTTGGTAGAAGAAATAAGATTCCTCAGTCTGCTAATTCTTTTCTTTACCTAAAGCAAGATGACTCACAGCCAGGGCTCTGGCATTGGCTTTACATTGATACTCATCTTAGCAGGTGCAATTCTATCCGGCTAATGCCTGAGGATAGCCAGCACACTGTAAAATTAAGAAAACTCAGGTCACTGATCTCAAGGAAAGAGGAGAAATCTCGCATACTCTTGCCATTTACAGTGTGTTTTACACGTGGGCTTACCCTCTATCCATGCAATATTGTTAATGAATCTGCTAACGAGAATGACATTGGTGACCCTGAGGCAAGGTAACCACGGGGTCTGGTATTGATGGATGCACGATTTTTGAGTTAGAGCCGTACCAAGACTTGAAGAGGGAACAGTTTACCTACTCACTGCCTGCTAAACTGGTATGTATGCAGGCTGCCTGTGTCCCTCGGTAAAGACAGAGTTTGAGCTGGTGCCTCTTGTTCCAAAGAGGATGATGTGAGGAGAGGAGAAGCTCCACGGGAGGACTGACACACATCTGAAGAGTCACATCCTCGTGTGAATGGCAACAGGACACCAGAGAGATGGTTATCACAAAACTGTATGAGTAATTATAGTACCGTATCAGTTTGGGGTTCAAAGGGCAGCCTTCAGCTGCTTTTCTCTGCTACAAGTATAATTTACTTCAGAGTGGATGTGTTTTTCAGCTGCTTTTACCTTTAAAACTTCAGAAATTTAATTTGGTAACCTCTTTTTGAAGTTCCAAATACTGACAAAGGAAACCTTATTTTGTATTATTTTTCCATGAATTATGAAGGGGTTTATCCACGCGATACAGCGCAGGCTGATGCACTATTTAGCAAATTGTTCATGGGAACATTTTGTGCTGCCTGGCAATGTTCATATGCAAGACTGCTCACGACAATCTTCATCTTTGCTCGGTTAGAAAGCGTAATTTGGAGTCACCCTTCATTTTGTTTCACTGAATGTAGATTTTGTTTTGATTGCAGGCAATAATTTAGCTACTAGCATGCTGGCATACACGGGAGAAGAACAGAGCTGGCTTTGGGGATGTTTTCCCTGAAACCCCTGGTGTTCATGCACTTGGGGTTGGTGTGTGACCTGGTAAATGCTGTCAGGGGTAACACACATGAGAAACTATTTTAAACCTCCTTCTGATCACAAACGTGTTGAAGAGGTAGATGCAGGGCTAGCTTTTGATTATATGCTCATCGCAAATGTTTCGAGAACCTACAGAAGTTTAGAAAATTGACCAAGAATTGATCTCATGGGCATTGATAGGCGCTATCCCCATATTGATTCCATCTATCCAGGAACCCTTTGCCCTTTCCTTAACATTAAAGGTCTAATTAGAAGAGAAGCACTATTAAACACCCTCTTCTCTTCAAAACAAAACCTGATTAGATCGTGGTTTAAAAAAAATGGATTAATGTGAGATATTTAAAGTTACTTTCTCCTCCCTCAACTCAGTTTTCATCCAGACAGACGTTCCCAGGGCCAGGATCTCCCTGAAGATTGTCTGGAGACATACTAAGAATCCATGTGTCAGCACAATTTTCCTTCTAAAGGGCAACATATGATGGCTCTTATAAAGGTTCAGCCACAGAAGTCGCTGAGTGTTTCCTGGGACGCGTCCAATGCCTCCAAACCTCTTGCAAGCTGAGAGCTGAGGGCTCTTGCCATTTTGCAGCATCTGGTCTCTATTTGCCTGGCACTCTCCGTGGCCCCCGGGGAGGTTTTCTTAATTAGAAGACAAAGTTGACTAAACTGCTTGAGCTGTATTTCTGTTGAATGCTGCCATTTGCTGCTGTTTGTTGTACGTGCTGGATGTATGCTTTTAACGTTTTGTCACCTTCCGCCACTGTGTTGCTGAACTTTCCGACTGGAAGGCAGGCCTTGTTAATATGTACTGTAGCTGCTTCGTTTGCAGAATGTAGAAGCAGGCAATCATCTGCTGCTAGCCTCCCTGCTAAACCAAATTCTGCGGTGTCACCGTCCACGACCCCAGAGGGTGGATCAGCTAATGGATACAAATCAGGGTTCACTCAGACAGGTAGGAGCTGAAAGTGCTGTAAAGATAACCGTTGGGGGTGGTAAGTTACCTCAGATATTGTTGGTTTAGGGATGCCAGAAATAAGTGGGTGTTTACTTCAAGCCATGTGGAGATTACAGCTGGGAGGATACCGTTCAGAATTGGCTTTGTGAGGGATTTAAGACCCAGGTGAAGCTGAAGATGAGCTTAGCTCTCAAAAGAACGCTCAATTAAAAAAGCATTAAATGATCTTTTGATTAATTTATTTGATTCTTTGTTTCCTTTTATTTGATTAATTTATTTTTTGTGGATCTAAAAAGACTTGAATTACACATTTATAGTGGGATGTTAGTACATAGACTAGGCTATTTGCCTTGAAATGGAAAAAGATCTTTTGGGCTGAGGGGGACAGCTTTTATTTATGCATTTGCTTATTTGTTTATTTATTTAAATTGTATTTCACACATGGGTGTGCATAGTTGTGCATTTCCCCATGCAGTTGTTTCAAGTTACATGAACTAGCATGCATCTCATACGTGCTTCCTAGTTCTAAGAAGCTATTAATGACATACTTAATCAAAGAGAAACAATAAAAATCAAACGGACGTTGGCTGACAAGCAGCATCTTTAATTTATTTATTGCAAATAGCCGAGGTGCTTTCTTTGCGCTTTTGTTGTCATTGTTTCATTGCAGCTTTATCTATGCTGTTTTATGCGTTTGTGTCTGCGCTGTTCCTTGAAAATAGAAAAATAAAACTTTGGTGGTTGTAATGGGTTGATATGTGTACCACAGCATACGTTTCTCCAGAGGAGTATGAAATGCAGATGATATAAACAAGGTTGTTAAAACATGAAAAAAAATTAAAAAAGAAAAAAAAAGTTATAAAACCATTGCAAACAAAACCTGACCGTATGCATTCTGAAATGGGAATTGTAATCACTGACCAGTGTGTTCAGAGACCCTTTCTCCAGCTGGTCGGCCCTGGTTCTGTTCAGGAAGCTGTATGCTTTAGGCTTTTGTTGAAATGTAACGAGAATGTCATTGAAACACATCTGCATTTCACTGCATGATCCATTGGCTTCCAGATCCCGGCATGAGAGCTGTGCAGATGCATGAGAACCTATTTATTTGACATAACAAGCGCTCCGATATTTACACAGCTTTGTCTTCTATTGTACCTGCCGAGTTAATAGATACACCTTTTATATACCGCTTTCTCCTTATCACTCGCTGCAGCGCTCAGTCTGCGTGGTTTTTCTGTGTGTCACTGTTTGTACTCTTAGGTCACAGTTGTCAAAACCTTTTCATCTCCTTCTATGGTTATCTTCTAGTGAAGATAATGCCACATTCATACATATGAATTCCCTGTGACCAGAGGAGGGGGAGGGCACCTTTTTTTTTTTCTGTGGTGTGAATTCTGACGTGGATCACCCATAATGGTGCAGCTTTTTCTCCCCTAAGCCTGCATAGCTACTTGTACTTTGAGGCGAATAGTCTCTGCTTTTAAAATCTAGGTTCTTACTAGTAAGTCACTTCCCAAAATTGTTTTCATTTTATTGTCCACTCACACACACTTTTCCCTTCAAACATTTCTGTTTTCACATTCTCGGAGAACAACTGTAGGCAGGTGGTAACACCGAGTGCTGCACTGAACTGGTAATTTCAGGATAGAAATTGCAGCACAAGAGAATTTTGCAACATCCTAGTTAAAGTTGACAGTACAGTGTGGCCATGACACTGTAGTCAAGTGCTGCTGTCCCTCTTTCAAAACGACACGGTTCCTTTCACAAAGAGATGTGTTTTTATTGGCAGGGCAACAACGGCTGTAACTTTGAGCAGTATCAGAAGTCCAGTTCTGGGTGGAAATGTGAGAGAGAAAACTCAAATTCGGATGTTTAAAGGCAACTAGAAACAGGGGTTTATGATAAAAGTTAAACAATTTTAATAAGAGGTAGTAAGTAGTACAAGTCCTGCTTGAGGTATCAGTGTGATGTTTAAACATACACCAGCCATAGCTGATTTCATAGATATAATTTCAAGAAAACATTAGAATGAGAGAGGAGGGGAGAAAAACAACGAGACAAATAAACCTGACCCAAAGCTTCCAGACAGTTTGCTTTGAGGAAAGCTTTCTCATTAAGTATTTGTTGCATGGTATTTAACGAGAGACTAGTGTTTTCCTCCAAAGCCCGTGAGCTGGTGGTCTGTTTGTTAGCCATCCAGCATTTGTCCCGTGAACATGGACAAGGTTTTCTGCTGGAGCAGCAGCCAGGGCTTCTGCATTTGTTCCCCATCTCAGTCGCTCCATATGGCAAAGCAGACGCCCTCCCCTTCCCTCTTCGCCAAATGGTGTGTCACCCGGGGGTGAATGTATTTGCCAGATCAAGTTGGTTTTCGCCTTCTGTTTTTTTTCCCTGGCTGTTTTACTAGGACATCTGTAGGTGAACTTAGCCTACTTCGCCTACTTCTTGCAAACTCATTTCTGCACAGATGTTGAGGTAATGTTATTTCACCTTGGCCGTAAGAGTTTGGATTTGCCAGTGTGTCAGCATCCCAATGTTCAATTTTTCTTTGAAGTCAGTTGCAGATATTAAATGCCTTCATGCTTAAGTAGGGGTCTGCGTGCAGAGAGGTTTTGAATCTGTTACAATTTACATTTTTATACTGGGCAAACATTATTTTTTTGTTGTTGCTGTTGTTCAGCATCCATATGGATGTTATCCATCCATAATTATTATTTTTCTATTTGTCAATACCTTGGTAAAATGTTCTAAGGAGTTGCTGTTTGTTAATTCATGCAAAGAGGTTGGGCTCAGCTACCCTTCATTCCTTACCCACACTTGTAAACGGGCATACACTTTTCATAGCCTTGTAGATAGTAGTGCTGTAAGGTGATCTTTAGAGGTTATATCTTTGATTTTTTTTCCTGCCCTAAGTCAGGCTTGTCTGAGACTGACAGAGGTTCAATAACTTGTTCTTGAAAATCTCATTTGATGGAGATTCCACAACCTTTTAGGCAAGTTATTTCAAGTGTTTATTCCCTGTGCTTGCTGGGGGCAAGTCACATACGCTCTTTGCCTTAGTTTTCTCATCTGTAACTCAGGATAACTGTGTTTCCTTTTCAATCCCACAGGGGTATTTTGAGGAACAAAGAGATAACTTTCTATGGTTAAAATATTTTTCGACTGTTAAGTGAATGCAAAATATTGTGAAAGAGATCTATCACGGGTTTAGTGTATTACTAGATTCTTCAGAAATGCCCAGTAAATGTTTGTTACAGCTCCTACAAGATATCCTTAAATGATCTCTTAAACATAAAATAGTTTGATTGCTTTGTATGCAGAGACACGTGTAGATAAATGTGTATGCATGTTTATGTATATATAATACATATATACTTACATACACAGTTTTATATTACTGCTTAAACATCTTTTTTTTTTTTCTTTCAGATTCTTCAGTGTTCAGTCCAGCAAAATCGTCTTCTGCTGTTAACTTAAGTGGAACTCAGGACCCATCTCGGAACAAGAACGTTGTGAAACCTTTGGCTTTGTCAGTACAGCTTGTAGGAAAGACACTGGCTGCAGGTAGCACTTTGCTTTCCAGGATAACTGAGAGCCAAGGGAATTGTCTGCTTAGCAGCAAAGAAATAAAGGAATTATCTTTTTGGTGAAAAGGGGAAGGAAAGCATTTACTAGGATTCTTCAAAGCCATCATATTCTACTGGTCCTCTGCACAGAAATCTTCCATGTTACTATTACTGTTCCCAAACAGAGCCACACCTTGGCTTTCAGATTTGACATTCTGATAAAAGTGCATGTCGTATTCCTCTTGCACTTCCTAAGATATCTAGGAGAGTCAAAACATCACCTCTTGATATTACACTAATTCATGCGGCGTTAACTGAGAGTCGTTCTCCTTTTGCAACGAGTATAGTTACTCCAGAGGCATTTCTGTGTTGTGTGTTTAATAAATTAAAAGCCTCCTCTAGGAGGAAAGGCCATATGACATCAGATGGGTTGGAAATTAGGAGAAATTTCTCCTCAGAAAGAGCAGTCAGGCACTGGGACGGGTTGCCCAGGGAGGTGGTGGCATGACCGTCCCTGGGGATGTTCTAGGAAAGGCTGGACGTGGTGCTTGGGGATGTGGTTTGGTGGGTGACATTGGTGGTAGGGGGATGGTTGGACCAGGTGATCTTGGAGGTTTTTTCCAACCTTACTGATTCTGTGTTTCTCTAACTGCTATTTTATACAATATATATTGCTATATATGCATATTACTGTGTTGGACCTAATGAATGCACCTGTATCAAATAAATCACTAACACAGTTTTATGTAAAATAGCAGAAAATTCCGCATTTCAGATAAATGAAACTAGTGTTTCTCCCTTCCGTATTTGAGTAAGAGAATTTATCATGCACAGAAATGACTTCCCAGCATTTCAACTGCTTCTGCAATTGACCCACGTCCACCAGATCTGTCCAAACCAAATTGTTGACAAGCGAGTACAAACGGGAGCTTACAGTGGGCAAGTACTGCCACTCACATTTTGCTAACTGGCAACCTGAAAATCTTGAACCTGAATTTATTTGGCTGGTGGCTGCAGAGCTCCATGTTACAGTGTACTAAGCACAATGCCATTATCTCAGACTCCCTGCTGCAGCCGACATCAGCAAGCTGCTGCACCATCTCCTGCTGTTGCTCCTGGAATTTTTCTTGGGAGCTAAATCACAGGGGAGCTGGCAGATGTGGAAAGGAGCCATAGTCCCTACTGGGATCCATGTCCACTCTAGACAGTTTATGCCATTTTTTTTCTCCTGAAAATAAAATGAGATTCTGAAAAAGAGTAAGAAGGGGCTCAGAAGTGTGAAGATAACTTTTCGTGATCCTCTGTTTTTGTAGTTTCATATTGTGGTCTGGATGTAGCGGGGCCTGCCAGGGTGTCAGGTCTGCGGGGACTGAAGGATTGTCTTAGGCAGAGGTAGCAGAATTAAGCATGGTTTGCCTCAATAACACTCAGAGCATGCGCACTTCACAGCAAACTGCCCCGTTTTGCCTGCCCAGTCTCCATTTCTAAGGCTTCAGATGAGAGCTCTGTAGTGACTCTGTGTATAGCACATGGGCCATTGGGAGAAAAATACAAAGATGCACCAGAGAGGCTTAGAAATCATTATAAAATGAGTTCATGATGAGCACTTTTTAAAATTTTCAGTGTCTAAAAATGTTTCGTAAGCATCCCGGTGATTTTTCTTGTGCGTAATTTTTTTATTCTGTGGGATTGGGGATTTTTTCTTCGTCCTATTCTCTCTGCCTTCAAACGTGGAGAGCTTGTTTCAAGGTTAGGATTTTGCAGCGTGTCCAAATTATTCTCTGCCAAGTACTCTTCATGCTTTCCCTGGAGTGGGTTTCTTTCAGTCACGCATCTTGCCCTGTTCTTTTGTGTGTGCATGCTGCTGTATTATTTTGTTTGTTTGTTTTCAAGATTGTCTCAAGCCACACACTCTGTATTTTATTATACTCAGCTCCTCTTTCACTGCGTGCCACTGATGTTGCTAATGGAAACGCTAATGGAGGAAGAAATAATGTATTGAGTTCTACAGTCTCTCGGCCAATGCCTCACTTGACCTCTCCTAGCCCTGGCTGTGCAGCTGGAGACCAAGGTAAAGAAAACCTCTGCTCTGTGTCCCTTTTAAGCTGCAGTGGCTGTTGAACCTGAAATTCGTGATTTTGTTTTTCTTCCCATCATAGTCCTTTCTGCAATTCAGTCTTTACAGATCCTTTTGGTTTCTGGCACGACTGCTAATGACAACACTGTAGTTTTTGGCACAGGTAGAAGCATTTCTCACACCATAGGCTGCCTTCGTGTAAGGCTGGGTGTAAACCTCTGGAACTCCGTAGTGTGAAACCAGCTCAACATCACCATGAAATGGAAATGTGGGCTGGAGTCAGGTCATCTGGAACAACAGCGTTTCAAATTATTTTTGCTATTCTTCACAGCATCAATGTCTAGTTCTGGACCACCAAAGAAACGTCATCGGGGATGGTCTCCTGGCTCCCCAGTCCCTCCTCCTGGCTTAGTGGTACCTGTTCCTGCAATTCGACCCTCAACTAGAACAGGTAAAACTGGAATGATACAGATATTTGTAAAAATAATAATAATAGAAATACCTATTCTCACCCAGACCAGTAGCCCTGTGCTCCTTCTCTTAAGGGTTGCATAGAAAACGTAACAGAGCTTGCTGGAGTAGTTAAGGGCACCATGGAGAGTTTTTCACATGACCCACAAAAGCACACAGTTGTCCTTGTTTCTGTAATCTAAGGCAGTACAGAGGGAAGGTGAAACTCCTGGGGGACAAAGAAAAAGGAGGATGGAAATTATGAAGATCTAAACCTAAGTTCCCCAAAGATAACTCAATTCTTCTGAAATTGTGCAGGTGTATGTATATATGAACATATTTAATGGGTTTCCATCATCCTTCTACTTGAACATTTAAAGGATTTCCATTAGCCTTCTACTTGAATATAGCGTCTCTATCTGGTGTGGCATGCTACAGAAACAGCACACTCAGTTCTGGTGTAGGAAAGATGCCTTTATGTAATTCTGGCCTAACCAAGGACACTGATGTTCCCTAGGTCATCTTTGCTTAGGAAGGACAAAGTTTGTGAGACCAAATAGCTCGTGTGTGTGGAAAAGTGATAGACACATCTAGAAGGGATGTGTAATAGCACAATGTGAAATAGGATTAAATATAAATATGTGTGAATAGTCATCAGCGTGCATGCAGATACCTCTTTATACATACCTACTAATAAAACCGTTCACTATTTATGGACTTTGCAGTTGTGAGATTGAGAATAGCTAGTAAAGGGGAAAGTACAATTGCTTACTGATCTCTCTATAGAATAGGAGAATAAACACCCAAGGAAGAAAAAAAAAACATGTTTGTCATCATGCACAGTATGTTCTTAACTCTGCTTTGGAGGACTTGCGTTTGGGACGTTTAGGAACTGACTTTCAGAGATACCTATCAGGGGAAGAAGGGTTACATGGTAGTGTAGGCCTGCCTGCTTGAGCAACTCAAATCAATCACAGCTACTTCCACAGCTAAAATGTATGCATGCATCCATTTATTCATGCTGCCTGTGATGTCTTCTGTAGATAGCGTTGTTTGAAAAATCTGTTACAAACAGCCAAATGAAGCCTGAGAAACTTCTGAAGGAGGTCTCACACTGAAACCTGATAACAGATGACACATTTTTGCATTTTGTTTCTTTTTACTTGTGAAAGCTGCTTTTGCACTTTCATGAGTAAAGCCTTTTTTTTTTTTTTTTAATTTCTTTTTATCCTTCTAACAACTGTCTAAGGACATCTTTGAGATTTTGGCTTGTATTTTCTTTCCTAGCTACATATGTTCTAGGTCAGAAGTTAGAGCAGTCGCTTCCCTTTTATTGACAGGTATTATTGAGAGGTAGCCGCTGTGTTAGAGGTGGCCTCTTGGCTTAGTACTTGGCTTTGTTTGAAGATGCATATTCAACCTTGTGTTTTCCTCCCTCATTCCCACCAAGAATACAGTGGCCAGAAAAGTTTTATTTTAGGGGTGGGTCTACAGGAGGGTATAGGCTCTTAATTTAAATTACTTAAAGCTATAGCAGGAAATGCAGAGGCCTCTTGAATTTTATTACAGTTTGTGATCTGGAGTTATTTATTTATTTTTTATTTGTTCATACGGCCAAATCACAGTATGAGCCTTTCAGTAATGGAAGCTTCTCTTTTCTTTATTTTATAGAGCCTCTTTTGTCAGTCCCAGTTCCTCAATCCATGTTAACTGGAATTTTACAGCCTCAACCCATCCCGGCAGGGGAGACTGTAATAGTTCCTGAAAACCTGCTGAATAACTCGGGAGTCAGACCAGTGATTCTGATAGGTAAGTCTTACACTGGGGAGTCAAATCCTGCATTTTGAACAAATGCATGCTCCCCTAAAAGAAAGGCTTGGTGTTTTTTTTTTTGGTTTCTTTTTGTTGGTTCTGACATTCAGTACAATATGTAATTGGTTTGTCATGGATAGTTTACTTAGTTGCTCAACACTTAAAATTGAGAGTTTGGAGATTTCTGAGAGGACCTGATTTGCAAACGGGTCATGACGAGGTCAGATTTATGCAAAACCTCTGGCCAAACTGAAATTTTGTACAAATAACATTTCTGTAAAATCCAAGAATAGAACTATTTCCATGTAATTAAAATAGCTTCCCAGTGTAAACAACTTACAAAACAAGAAAATATTTCCTGTAGCATGTAAAATCCAGATCTCAAGGCCCAGGGATTCTGCATGAGAACCAGAAAATTAATATGTCCTGGCTAATCAGAAGTGAATCGTAATAACTTTCTGTCTTTTATAGTCCATAATTATTGTTAGTGACTGAGATAACAGATCAGGCTTTTAAAATTCTTTAGCTCTATGAAGCACATTGTTAACCCTTAGAAAGACATTGCTTTTACTTCAGAAGTATGATTTGTAATGTGCATACCCTTTTCAAGATGAGCAATAAGGGCATAATATATAACAAAGATGGTTAGGCCAGTACTGCCAAAATTTTGAGGATTGAAATTTTTTTAACTCTTTAAATCCCTTTTCAGTCCAGAATGATACAGCTGCTTGTATGAAGTAGCTTTAGTGTTAAGAGAAAATGTCTGTCAATACAGCCCATGGAATAATTCCTCATTCATGAAGACATAGAGAGGTTCTCAGAGTCCTCACTTACAGAGATAATCCTAATACAAGCAATTTCAAAAGAACCAAGAGGGCCATCTACCCTCAAAGGGTAATAAAACCCTCAAGGTTAGGGTTACACTTCTTTTGGCTTGTTTTGCTTAGTCTTGTTTTCTGGAGGCATATTCCGAAGTTCTAGCATGGTGCTTTAATGTTTTCGGAGAAAAGCTTCGTTATTAAAGATGAGGGTGTCTGCAGTTATCAGCTTAAGTGCAAATTGAATGCAGCCTTTAGGCTCTTGGAGAGTTGCCAATGAAGTCCTCAGCTAGGCTAAATGTTAGTGTCCCTGAGAAACAGGGTCCTATTAATAGTGCAGAACCAGATGTACCCAAATGGATGGGTTTGGCAAAATCTGTGTGGAAATTTTTTTTTTTTGAAAGGAAAACATTCTCAAGGAAAAGAAGAGCTAGCCTGTTTTCATATGCTTTGCCTTACAGAACAGCGTGTTTAGTTGTTGATGTTTATTTAACCTGTGTATGAAAACAGAACATAAACATGGAAAAAAATGCAGTTAATCATGGCAATACTGCGGTAGCTGAATCAATTTTAATGTTACTGATGCTGTTTTCATAATGTTAAGATCAATGTTCTTTTCCTTCCATTGATTTTTGGGTTTTGTACACTCTATTATGGAGAATGTGTACTTAAAGGTTAGGTTAAGACCCAAACAGATATTATTCTCATATGTATTTGGATAAAAATAATTGTTATCCTGATGGTATGTGGTTATCCATAGCTTTTGCACATCTTTGTGATCACTTGTTTTAAAAAACAACAAAGGAGCAGTGGCCTATGTAATTTATTTTATAAGAAATTATAATGTCAAGAGCGGCCAGTGATGCAGTATATTTTTCAAGGTAACATTCAGGAGAAGTTTGGAAATGTTTACGTTGTGCAAGACTTCATGTAATGGATTATCTTGTCAATTTCTGAGTTTTTTGTTTGTTCTTGTTTTTTTTTATGAAAGGTTATGGCACTTTACCTTATTTCTATGGAAATGTCGGTGATATTGTTGTGAGTCCCTTACTGGTGAATTGCTACAAAATTCCACAGCTGGAAAACAAGGATTTGGATCTCCTGGGTTTGACCAGCAGCCAGCTGCTAAGTGTGGAGAACATGATCCTTTTAACTATTCAGTATCTTGTCCAACTAGGTAAGCAGCTTGTCCTAAGCACTTCAGTTTTTATTTCTTACTGTCCTTTTTCTCCCCACCCTTTTTATTTCTGTTTCAGAGCCAATTTTCTGGCTATTTTTTGTGCCTGGAAGAGGTAGGTGGCTCCATCTAGTGTGTGTGACTTTGCTCCTTTGAACATCTGACTGAAGAAGCGAATTTAAGGACTGATAACTGCTTCTGCTCTCCATATGGGGATTGACCAGGTCACCTCTGAGAAAATGGATCCTCATTTGCAATGCAGATAACTCATTTGCTTAGGGTATCAAACCATCAGTTATCACAGCTCTTTCTAAGGACGCTCGGCCTGTTTTATTCAGTTTCGTGACAAATGCCAGCAGATGTGTGATGGCCATCATTGTTTTGGTGACAGCACCGTTTACATGAAAACCACATTTGTTTTTCAGACTTGGGCAAGTTATTCAATGAATATCTCATTCTTGCAAATGTATTTGAAACGGACTCTTTGCAAGTTGAGAGCAAAGCACATTTTCTTTCTCTTATTACAGGTCCGTTTTTCCCTACCTTGGAGTAAAATACAGCAATGCTAACAGTGAGGTTTTAGAAGGCAAAGAATATTGCAGGATAGCTTTAGGAAGCTTCTCACCGCAGTCTCTTCTGTATTTGAAAAGATACAGTTTATTATAGAGGAGTGTGAAGTAACTTTTGTGAAGATCACGCTGCTTTTCCTCAATCGGATTCCTGTTCGGGAACCTGTAATACATAATGGTATGAAATGTGCAGACATTTCAAAAGAAGTACGGCTGGTGATAACACTATAATTTGGGGAGTAAATGCACTCTGTCTAGGCTTAACCCCTGTGTTCTTCTGCTTTGCTGTTCTCTGTTGATGCAGAACTGTTATAGACAGGAAGGAGGCTATCTTCTGTGTTGTAATGCCCTCCGTGACCTGTTTGCTTTATTTATCATTCTCTGCTGGGAAATGCCCTTAATAGTCCATTGTATGCCAGGTTGGAGCAGACAAAGTGTTTCTTTTTCTTTATTGGGTGAGTGTTTTTCTCTTGCTGTTCTCTCAGTGGGCTTCAATTTGTTACTTGGGTTTTTCATCCTCTGTGGAAAGTTTGTAGAGGTTGCATTTTAAAACGAGCTGCCTCACACAGTGCTGGATTGATAGATGCAGCTTGCAAATTTCCTTCAGGGAAACATACAGCAAGCTGGTACAGCACTTCCAATTAAAAATAGATGATTTATTGAATCTCGTGGAGTCAGTGAACCACATTCCGTAAGCAAATCCAGCCTTAAGGGGATGTTCAGTCTGTCTTCGCTGCAAGCTAGAGCAGGCCTTGTTCAAAGCTTCTGGAGCTTAGCTGAGCTACGTCTAGGAAGCACTGTGCCTTCAGCATAAAGAAGTTACCATATTAGCAGGTGTTGAGTTTGGCTTTGGGTACTAGCTGTTGAAAGCTGAGCAGTTTTCCTCTTGGACATATGTGGAGTGCGAGATGAAATGAGGGGGCAAAGTAAATACGTTTTGAGGAACGTGGGGATCAAAACATGGCACAGGTTTTCATCTTGCTCCAAACTTAAAACTGTTTGAATCCTGACAGCTGTAGCCTTTATCCCATATTGTGTAATCAAAGCAGATTAAAGATGGAGGGCAGGCATGTTCCAAAGTTTTTTGACAAGGAGAAAAGACAAATTACACCCATAAATCAGCAGTACATTCATGTGAGCCTTTTTCTTAAGTAGGGTTAAAAGCTATTATTTCTTCCAGAGTATATTACAAAAGAATAAGATAAGGGCAAAGATCAAAAAAGCAGACAGAAAATGACACAGCCTGAGCCTTACCTAATTTTTTTCAGATCTCACTACTTGTGCAAAACATTTTTGTATAAGACTGTACATGATTGCAGCTCATACAGGTATTATTTATAGAAGTGCTCCTTTTTGGTAATATATATGTGTGTATGTGTATCTGTATCTATGTACACGTAGGAGAATTCCTTGCAGTTTCCCTGTGAGGCCAGACAACACTATTAATTGTGGGATAATCCTGTTACATTTTCTGAAACCAGCTGAGCAATCTCACAGTGACGTTACAAGTCAAAGCAAACAAAATAAGTAGGTCCTTGATACTTTCATTTAAAACCTCCTATGAAGACTATTCACAGTTAAAGCTGTGACTGTGAGCCACAGTGTTGCAATAAATTCTGCCGACTGATAAAGGAATAACTAAAAAACTATCAAGGAGTATTTGATTTCAGTGCTTTTTAGAGTCTACTGCCTTTGCTTACTCGGATTTCACATTCGTTGACTTTGCAAGTGTTCATAGTGAAGTATTCTCAAGCTTTATTTTTGTACCTCAAGTTCCCATATTTGCCATATGGGTTATATGGGTTCTGTCACTTGTAGTCTTCTGCTTTTTATTACCTCAGTATTGTTTCTAGCAGCACTAAGGTCTGTGTTTTGGTTTTTCAGATGGAGGAGATTTCTGGACGCTCTGTTAACTACCGGTCTAGAAAGATTATAAAATCATTCTTTGTTCTCTCTTGTTGTGGGACAGTCGAATCACTTTGACTAAGCTTATGCTGTGACACCCAGAGGTCTTTGTAGCTTCCATATCTGAATGCGCATGCAAACTCAGTCTCTGTCTTCTGTGGAAGGGATATGAATACACCCATGTCTCGAGGTTGTTCTAGCAATTCCCCCAGTCTTAGATGGCTGGGGCACACAATGGAGTGTGTCTGCCCAGAAATGGATGGCATTTAAACATGTCTTAAACTGTAGGTGTTTTTGGAAGCATAACTGTGTTAATAAGGTCTTCCTCAGATGCGATTTTGTATGGTATTATTCCTTTGCAGTTCATTTTCTGAAGTGAAAACGATCCCTTTGTGTACTCATTTCCGTAGAGAAGCCAGCAGATCCTCTCTTTTAACTTTGACAGATACCTGATATGTATTTATGAAACTATTTACAATCAAACACCTATCATTTTGTCTTTCATCTCAAATGCTCTCACTTCCTTTGTTTTTCTGGATAATTGTTGTGGGGAAAGATTGCCACAAGTCAACTGTGGTATTAAACACGGCACTAAGTTCAGAATATTTCCTTACCAGTGCCTTTCTGATAAGTAACTTTATTTTGAAAAGTTTTTCTCTTATAAATCCTCACCTTAGAAAGGAAGAGAAAATATATTTCAAAAAAAAAAAAAAAAGATAGTTAGAAATAGAGAGCTATACCCATAACTCTCACCAGTGCTTTATAGGCCGTAATGTCCATGCGTTAAATGAGGTTAATCAGAACTTTGCAGCAAAAACGTAAGCAGCCTTGACTTTAGAAATCTATAGCTGTCCTGCCATCCTATGGTAATTGGGTGATGACGGTCTCCATATTTACTTCTCAAAAAGGCAAAATGACAACAGGCGGCAATTTTGCATATTACATACTTGGTTTATTTACCCATTCCCTGCCCTGCTTCTCACACCATTTTTCTGCTTCCTTTTTTCACTGCTCACTTCGTTTCTTTTCTTTGGCCCTGAAAGAAAACATGCAAGCAAAAAAAAAAAAACAGCATTTCACATATCACTGGTATTTAACTCCCCCTTTTTGTCATAGAAAAGCAAACTGCTGAAGTGTGAAGCTCTGCTTTGGCACTGACATGGGATCTTGGCAATTTAAGCTATGGTTACTTTTTGCTCTGCATTCATGAATATTCTTCATATGTTCCTGAGTATCCTTGACCATGAGATAAATCTTATTGAGCAAAATCTTATTTAAAGCTGAGCCGGGGGGCTGATACTAAGATAGGATAGCTTCTATTTCGAATTTCCATTTGAAGTTCACAACACAGTTTACAAACTCTGAGGAATGTAGGTTTAAAGTTGTGTCTACGTATGCTTCTTAAAATTAGAAGTTTGAAAATTTGCTAAATCAAACCGTAAGAGAAGAGATTAAACCTGTTTGCTTGTATCTGTGCTTAGTTTATGTGTATGCATGATGAGAAAAAGCAAACTGAAGACCAGTTGACAGGCTTTGTTCACATTGCATGACTGTGATTAGACTGCAAGGGGTGAGCATTTGTGTTTTCTGCTGTAAAGGCATATGGATGTTATGTGATTAATCCTTCTGTTCCGGGCAAAAGGCACGTATTTCCTCGCCTTCCTGTTTGTCCCACCAGTTTCTGAGGGTAGAAAATCTAGGAATAAACTGGAATACCTTATTGTCAAAAAGAAAATAGGAGGATGGTGAGAGAGAAAGTACGGTACAGAGAGAGAGGGGGGCTTTTAACATGGAAAAGGAAGAATATGGCTTGTGGGTAGATATCCACTGAGCAGGGAGTGGGTGTTTAAATGTAAAAAATGCAGGGAAATAACTTGTCACATCAAGGCAGACAAGAGATTAATCCTGGTTTGATAACATTTTGATATGAGATACTGTTCTCCTATTTGTTTGTTTTTAATGTAGGTCCTGACCAGATACCCCTGAGGGAAGAATTTGAGCAGATCATGTTGAAAGCTATGCAAGAGTTCACTCTGAGAGAGCGATCCTTGCAGATGAGTGCACAGTGCATCTCTGTGTCGCCAGGTCAACTCCCTTGGCTTGCTAGGTTAATTGCTAGTGTGTCCCGGGACCTCGTGCACGTGGTTGTTACCCAGAACTCGCTGGCGGAGGGCATCTCGGAGACCTTGAGGTCTCTCAATGAAATGAAACATCAGCAAAAGCTCCCGGATTATGTAGTTGCAATTTGCGCATCAAAGATAAGAGGAAATGAATTCTGCGTAGTAGTCCTAGGTAAGTGCATTTGCAGAACACTGTGAATATTACTGGAAATATGCAGAATGCATTTTCTCTGAATGTTGCTCCAGCTTTTAAATTTCCAGCTTTTACATCCCTTTTGTTCTTTTTATTCTCCTTCATATTTTTACACTGCACTGTCACAGTTTACTATTTCTACATCAAGCCTTGGAGTACTGGTGTCCACGAGGACCTAAAAAACCAACTGTATGGTAGTCATTATGGCTTCTTGAGAGGCCTGAAACTTCAGTGGCAATCTTAGAAAATATCTTGGAGTGACCCAGTAGCAAATGTGTCTGTCTGTCCTTTGTTTCATGTAGCAGCTGTGCCATCTTACGTGATGGGTACTGGATTGACCACAGTCTTCTGCAGATCGCTGTAAAATTGAATATGCTTTTTATTCTTTTTACCATGTTGATTTTCAGATTCCTCAAACAAATTAGTAATATTCTTTCTTTTTTCCATACTTGGGATAATTACTTTTTTATATTTAACCAAAATCCTCCACTCCATCGAAGGTACAAACATATATTTTGCATATCATTTGTCACTCAAATGTGCAAACCTATGGACAGTGGCTAGCAAACGATGTGCTAGACAGATGTAACTGTTTCTCCTGTCTCTAGCAAAATAGGTTTGAGATTCTCTCCCAGTGTGTCGGGTAAAGGCAGTGGAGACCCATAACTGAACGTCAGCATGCCCTTTACTTCTAGGATGAAGACGTTGTGTTCACAGTGCACTGTGTTAAAGATTAATCTTGCTTTTATCCCCTCTTCTCCAGGTCAGTATCAATCTAGAGCACTTGCAGAAAGCATGCTTACCACCAGTGAATTTTTGAAAGAGATCAGTTATGAGCTCATCACAGGGAAAGTTAGTTTCCTGGCATCACATTTCAAAAACACATCTTTAGGTAAGTAAACCTCAGAAGTTCCAGCAAAGAAAGTGATTGTGTCTTTTTTTTTTTTTAGGGTCAGTGTTTCTTCTGTTCGGCAGTTAAAGCACACATGAATACAGTTTTCCCTTTTTCACTGTGAAGCATCTTTTCTTTCCCTTCATGAAGTGAGTGTAAAGGAGTACTCACCCTTCACCTGTGCAGTGGGAATTAGTCCTCTTGTGACAAAACATTTCTAGCACTGTTTGGACTGCTGAATTTGACAGGAGGGCATCATTCTTTGTTTGCACTTTTAGCACAGGTGTTAGAAGCTGTTTTGTAGTGTGTTTCTTTTTGTAACATCTGACATCATCAAATGTCATCATTCGCTGTAAAGGCACAGAACTGAAATTATTCATCTGTGTTCTTTCTTTCTTTATTTCTTTCTGTTTTCCTTTTTCTTTCTTTCTTTTTTTTTTTTTTTTTCCTTGAGTTTATTCAACTGGCAAATTTCCCGGCCCTCTCTTCTCTTTATTTCCGGTCTGCTGCCCCTTCACAAATTTGCCATCAGCCATGTGAGAACATCTGTATGTCATGTTATACATCATTTATCTTAAAGTGCTTCCAGATAATTTGGTGTTGTTAATTCTTAACTAGGTGATGATTTGGACAAGCTGTTAGAGAAAATGCTACAGCAGCGAGGGGAAAGCGTCATTATTCCTTTTAATGGAGATGTTAGTGAGTGTGTATCATCACAGGAGGCAATTGCCATGGTTTCTACACAAGAACCAGGTAATGTTTTTTTACGTGGAAGATGTGGAATAAGTGAGTAGTTTGTTAAATGTCAAAATACATGTGCCTCAGAAGAGTCTGAGGGTTGTAGTCAGTGTGCCAACCTTCAAATATTAATATTGCCATCTGGATGTAGAAATACCTCAGTCTCCTGGACAGAAAACCTCAGTAGCAACTTCAGCAACGTTTTTTCCCCCTAACTTTTATAATTCCAAAGTCAAAATACGTGATCTTCTGTTCTGCACAAAGCAGAGTAGAGAAGATGTCAGTGTGGGCTCATCTCACCCTTGTACAACTAGAAAAGGTATGTAACCTTATGTTCACAGCAGAGGAGAACTGCGTTCTCCTCCTGGTCTCCCCAGGTGTCCTCCTGTGTCTTAACTTCTGATATTCCTCACTTTCCACACGTAGAGCGGTAATAATATGTACTATGCAGCTGTGCCCTGGGGCTTACTTTTTCCCAGTTTTTGAGGAGAGTGTTTTTAAGATCTTGGAGTGAGTGTGCTAGGCAAGCGTAATCTATAATTTTCTTACTTGATATGTGCATTATTCAGCATAATGTGATGAGATACTTAGGTGCATGGATGAGCTAGGTCTACCTAAAAATGCTAATCATCATTTTTCCCATTTTGGAATTGTGTCATTATTCAGAGTTTTAACCACACTTTCCTTTTCATATGACAGTAATGGTAAAAGAAGATACACTGAGCTGCTGTGAACACTGAGATTCTTTTAGGTCTAGTATTAAAGCAAATTCAACCTCCACTAAAGCTTTGTTTTCCCTGTGAAAGAAAGGTATGCTTTTGACTCACATTAGTTAGTTCAAATTAATCATCTCAGGGTTAAATCTGAATGAAAACAAAATGGTTTATAGTCTCCAGCTGGATCAGAAGATCCAATTAAGGTGGTTGCCAGAAGGGCAAGCCTTGAGCTTCCACACAGCATTAATTTGAAATTATAACCATCTTTTGATTTTTTTTATTATTACTTTATTTTTGTTCTTACTGTGTAGTGATGTGCAGCGGTGCTTTTTTAATCCTTCGTGTTTTTTTCAAAACAATTATTTTGAGCTAGTTTTTTCTTTAAAATATGGCTATACAATGACTTAAGCGAAAGGGAATCTGCCTGAATAAAAAAAAAGGGGAGGTAAGTCTCCTGGGCAGTGAGTGGGACCTTTCTCCCACAGTAGATCCACAGGGATGAACAATGAAGCAGATCTGAACAGGAGATAAATGCACACATATGAACACATGTATGTCTTTATAAAACTAACATAGAATCATTAAGGTTGGAAAAGACCTCCAGTATCATCTGGTCCAAGCATCCCCAAATAACCTTAGATTTTCATGTAAATTATAACTTTTTTAAAGTGGTTTGTTACTTGAAAAAACAACTGTAGTTCTTGTGTATTAAATTTGTATTAGGTCTGGATTTTTATTTTATTTTATGTTATGTTATTTTATTTTTTAATGATAAACACTGTTCATCAGGATTTAACCCAGTAGAAAAACTGATAGAAAGAAAAACTGTAATGGGATTGTAGTAAATCCTATTTTACTGTTGGTAACCTGCAAGCTGAAAACGTTCAGGGGCTAGTTAAACATGGATTGTCAGGCATAGGAACTGCCTACTGAAATACTGAAAATAGGAACATGCTTTCTCTTGCAGGAAACAGGAATGTTCTGCTACATGCCTATAAAAAGTCCAGTTCTCTGCAACTAGTATATTGACACTTATTAAGCTCAGTTAAATCTGAGACTAAAATTTTGTTAAAAATCAAGAACCCTCCAAACAAATAAATGCTCTCCCCCCCCCAGAATAATTGAGATTTATTTCATAAGTGTCTTGCTTATCTTCCCTTTGCAGTATATGTAAGGATAAGACAGATAGACACATGGCTATCTCAACGCTTACTTAGAGTGGGGCTCAAGAAATCAGAGTAGACCTGATGTACAAATGAGCTCCCAGCTTTCCTGCCACCCTGCTAGGATCTTCTTGGCAGGATTATCAAGGCAGGCTCAGTGTCCTCGGGTTAATAGGTGTGGTAGCTCTCCTCCCGTGGTGCCCTGAGCACCATAACCTCAGCTGGAGTGGGAGAGGGAAGCTCCTGAAGGAGAACGGCAAGCTTCAGGAGAAAATTAGGAAAATGTAGGTATCTCTAATATATGCATGTGTATGTTGGTTTGTTTATCGGATTGCATTTCACTGTGTTGGCATGGACGTTTCGTTGGGCCGCACCCTTAAAAATACTCAGAAACTCTTAAAGCACTTAAAAATGGGCAGTACTGTACCTGAGGTCATCTGACCGATAATCACATTTTGATCAAAAAGAGGAAGTTGACATTTGTGATTTGTACCCAGCTTTCCAGAGTGTTAGGATTTATTCTGGTGAGTGACTTTTTTTGTTTTTTTTCTCATAATAGAGGGTAGGCTGTTTGGAGGGTCATGTATATTGGGGGGTGGGAAAGTAAACATGTTTCTTGTTGTGTTTTGTTTTCTTTTTCAAACACGCACACTCCAGATTTGGATGTTGATACCTTCCAAATTTACCAGCCACAGCTTACAGTTGCCAGAAAACTCTTGTCCCAGGTTTGTGCTATAGCAGACAGTGGCAATCAGAGCCTGGACCTGGGCCACTTCAGCAAAGTAGACTTCATCGTTATAGTTCCCCGTTCAGAAGTCCTGGTGCAGCAGACCCTGCAAAGGATTCGACAATCAGGTAAAGGGAAGGGGAGGAAAAAGAGACTGTTAAATCAAACCCAAGTACGTGCTTGCTGTTAAGTCATCTCTGACATAAGTGCTCCTATATGTATTTTGCATGTCCTGTATTGCCTCCATTAGTTGGTATCATTGATGAATTCAAAACATCATCTTTTCATAAACCAGGCCCAAACTGTACAGCAGACGGGGCAAAGGAAATTGCCATATTCATACAGATCTGAGGAGTGTGTGACCAGAAGAAGTATCGAGCTGTCAAGGCAGAGGGGGGATGAGCGAATGCAGTTGTTCAGATCTTTTATTCCCTATGATTGCTAGTGCCATTTGTTCTAGATACACTTTGTGCATATGCTCTCATGTATTAGCACAAGCGTAAGTGCAGGTAAATTGACATAGGTAAATGAGTAATACACTCACATTAGCAGACAGCAATTGCCATACTGGTTCAGGTAGAGAGTTCTTTTGTTGGGTTCTGCATCTCACCACAGCTGGTACCAAATACATCAAGAAGAACAAGAAAGCTTTAGTGTGCAGGTGGTGGAATATGTCCTCTTTGAGAAAGACCCTTTTTATCCACTCTGTTAGTGATTGATACATCCAGAAAAGCATAAGAGTTTCTCTTCAGAAAAAAAAAAAATATCCTGTCTAATGGAACCATGGGCTGTCTGTATAGATGTCTGGTCATTTTTGGCTCTTGATCTCTGATATTGTGGAGTAATTAAGTCCTTACGATAGCTATATATTTAGGATAATTTTTTGTTTGTTTCATCATCAGGACTTCTTTTCTACCTTCTGCTGTATCTAATAACCCCTTGTATTTGCATTCGAAAGTCATGGATATGAGCTTCCAGTGTAATCTTTCTAGGAGTGGATTTAGGTAGCTGATGGCTTTTTTTTTTTCCCTCCTAATTTCAACTCTGAACTAAACAGTCCCACAGTTTCTGATTGTGCTGGTATCTTGATGTAGCTCAGTTTTATGGTCCATCTCTGCAGGTATTTTTTCTCAGCTTGGTACCATCTTACTAGTAAAAGGAAAAGAATGAATTAGATTACGTGAAATAGGGTTTTCTTTTCCTTCCTAATGTAACCTTGTTTGCTGTGGGTTTTTTTGTTCTATTCCTTCTTTCTTCACACATTTTATTTACTTTATCATGTGTGTGTCTTAATAATGCTGCACATTAAACCAGAGGTTGTCTGATATTAGTGTTTCACATTTATTTTATTATATTAAATGAGTGGTTTCTACTTCACGTTTTACATAATTTTAAAAATGATAAGAACCTGGCAAATGGATAGTTGACCCACATGTCACTATGGTTTATTGCTACTTCTTTAATTCAGAAGGTGTTCAAAGCTACCTACATCTTGCCTATTTTAGGAATATGATGGCAGTTTGTCATTACAAAGACTGATGGAGAGTAGTTGTGTTTTACTGACATTTGGATGCTAACATTGAGGCAGAGGCAAGGCATGAAAAAATGATATTAGTTTTACACAAATTTAAGATTTTTGCAAAGGGAAGGTCAGAGTAACTACTTCTGACTGTGGCAAAGTTAATGTATTACCTAACAAGGGGAAGTTTGGCCCAGTATCGTGGAGCACAGCCAACTGAGTGCTGCTCTGGAAGTTTTTGTGGATTTTTTTTTCCTTTTTGGTAATGTGAGAAGTCTTTGGAAGGTCTTCATACACTTTTTGTATGAAATCCAGAAGTGAAGAAGCTGATATCAATCTCCATTGTGAGAGAAAACGCATTCTGATAATCTTCTTCCTGAGGTATTATCAGTGATTTGGCTGTGATATTGGCAAACAATACCCACAGGTGGCAATTAATTATTGGATGTACTCAGAGGAAAAGATTTTCTTGCATTCTCCTTTTTGGTAGGTGTCCTTGTGGACTTGGGCCTAGAAGACAATGGAACAGCGTATCAGAGAGCTGAGAAATACGTGGTTCGGCTAGACAATGAGATTCAAACAAAATTTGAAGTTTTCATGAAACGAGTGAAGCAGAATCCATACACGCTGTTTGTGCTGGTTCATGACAATGCCCATGTAGATTTAACAAGGTAGGTGCTTTGATATACTGAAAGAAAACAATCCTCTTCCAGTATCTTTCTGTTAGGTATTCCAAAAGACCTACCACTTAGAGGTTCCTCTAGGCCTAAGGCATCTTGTTCCTCAAAATCAGAAATTGTCTTCTTTATTTGAGCCTGATAAATAATTAACTGATTAGTTAGCTAATCCTGATTCAGCTGAAGTTGGATGAGACTAGCTTCACGTTTTTGTATCACTAATAAAACTGTTCACAGGGGTAAGAGCTATGGTACTGAAGTACAGGAAAAAAGGGCTGAAATTTGCAACTTTCTTTGCTCCTTTGTCTTTTTCCTATTTCCCTGTTTTGTTTTGTTTTTCTTTATGTAAACCTGAAGAGCTGTCTCACGTTCTCAAACTAGCCATGTTTTAATTCATGCTTTTATCCTTGGTGACAGTGTTGCTTTTATTATGAGAAGGCTTATATACATTTAATACTTTTCATCTTCTGAAAAATGCCCTAGCTCCTGTAAGAAAAGGATTTAAAAGACTGTTGAAGTTGGTCAGTGTCAGATCTGCACAGCACAGCATATACACATGTGCAGAAACATTTCTTCATGCTGAATCACAACTTGGCTATTGACAAAAAGAAAGAGTAAATAAATAGTTCTGGTCTTGTTTTGTGAGTAAACTGAGGAGAAAAATTTTAATGTGATTTAGACATGGTGCATTAGGTTGTGGGACTCATTTGGATAGCAGAGATAATAAAATACTTTCCTTGAGGGATAGCTAAAAATAGATAAAAGCAACATTCTTCCTATTTTAACCTCCCCACTGAATTTTTGTTATACTGAATTTAGAATTCTTGTTTATCATAGAATCATAACATGGTTTGGGTTGGAAGGGACTTTAAAGATCACCCAGTTCCAACCCCCTGCCATGGGCAGGGACACCTCCCACCAGACCAGGTTGCCCAAAGCCCCATCCAGCCTGGCCTTGAACACCTCCAGGGATGGGGCACCCACAGCTTCTCTGGGCAGCCTGTGCCAGTGCCTCACCACCCTCTGAGTGAAGAATTTCTTACTATTTAATCTAACACTACCCTCTTTTAGTTTAAAACCATTACCCCTATACTAAACTATCCTGGAGGCCAAGGTGATTCCAGGAGCTGGAAATCATGATAGCAGGTTCTCAGTCGCTTAGAAAAATGCATCTGCCTGAAGAATCCAGTGGATTTTATAAACCTGTTACTATATCCTAACCCTGCAACTCATGCAACAGTGTTCCCCAGTAAGAAGGACATCAGCTTTGGCTTATTTTTGGTTTCCTCTGTCTGATGATCTTTTAAATTGGCACACTAATTCAACTTCTTGCTTTCAGCAGATTTTGGTCCTCTGTTTAGTTTTTTTTTTCCCCTGTTGCCTGACTCTACCCACAGAGAACACTCAAATGGTTTTGACATCTTTCACCCTTTCAAAGAGTTTTTTGGGCTGTGATTCTCAGTGTTATGGTCATTTGGAGATTTTTCTGGAGGAAGAGAGTAACCCACTGAATCTCAGGATGTCAGTAAGGCAATTCTTTGCATTCTTATTTCTGCAGTGCCATTTCAAGTTCCCTGTCACATGGTGAGCCTAGTCATGGTCTGGCTGATAGAGTTATTAATTGCAGGGAGGTCCTTGAAGCATTCAACCTCCTTGTTCTTCAGGTCAGCTCTTTTCCTTACGCCTTGCAAACGCAGCAGTCCAGGATCAGCTCTAGCAATGAGGTACATTGGATACAATTTGATAACGTGGTAAGTGTTTCATTTATAATTTTAATTGTGAATCTTAACATTGACTCTACACCTAACAGAATCTAGCAGAAAGCAAAGTGTTAAAAGGGAGCTCTTTCTCTGCTGGAGTTTGTTCAGTCAGGCTTAGCTACAGGGATGGTGACCGTACAGGTAGGGTTGATATTTAGGCCCAGGAATTTCATGTTTTCCTCTACCCAGTCACATAAGATGAGTAATGGCTTTTTATGCTCTGGTCAGACAAAGCTATGTAGACATGCTGGAAATCTCTGGAGCTGGCTTTGCATTTTCAAGCAGTCTAACTTCTGACTGTAAGTGGTATGTCATATAGCCTGTCAAGTCTATTCACAATTTTTCAAATGTTAATAAAAATGGTGCACGGAGTTAACAAGTTACGGTGTAGTAAGTGCCATCACTGTGCAGACAAGAGGTGAGAAAAGTCACTTCAACATTTCTTACCATTACCTTTACTCACCATTTCAGCCAGCTGATTCTGAGGATGTTTTGTCTACCCTTGCTAAAAAACACCCTTTTTTCTTTTCCTTTGTTTGAAAAAAAATTATATCAAGCTTGACTTTAATACGTTGAGTGGACCATTGGTTTCTGTATTTTTAAATGTTAGCTGGAAAAAAGTTAAAGTTAAAATAAAAAGCCATTTCCATAAACTCCCAGTATGTTAACAGTCAAACAAAGTAGTGGAAATGAAGGAGTGAAGGAATACTCAAAGTTTGCTTTTTGGTTGATTGTTAATACAAGCCATTGTGGTGGTGATCTGTAAATCAGTCTAGACATTTTTTTCCCCAAAAGTCAAAAATAAACAACTTCAGTCTTCTGATTAAGCAGATAACTCTCAGAAAAGGAGGAGATCGTATGTGATTAATTACATTCCTAGTGATCACTGGTGATGTAAATGCACTGGAGACCATGCTGTGCTTCCAGCAGGCACCTCATGAAATTTCAGGCAGTAAATACTCTGCCTTTCAGATTGCTGTCAGCAGATTTACGTTCCAGCAAAGAAATGATCAATTTCTGTTTGTCATTAGAGATGTGTAAAATCTGACGATCAAGAAGAGTTTTGGAAATGAATAATGGTTCTGTTTTCAGGTTCTGCCTTAAATAGAGAGAAATGAGGTAACAGTTGTCAGTAGATACAAAGCCAGAGATAGGGAGTCAGAAAAGAATTAGCAGGATTCTGAAAACCCCCTGCAATCAAAGGTATATTGAAAAATTTGAAAGGACCTACACCTGTCTTTTCCTAAATGTAGACAAATAGTAAGTTGTGATAAACAAATTAAATTTTATTATATTCTTTGAAACAAACCAATAACATCACTGGGGGAGAAGAGATGAAAGAAAGGGTACTTTGCTTTAGAAAATACTTTTCACTTATTTTTTTAAATGGCAAAAGAAATTAAAATTGTTTCCAGCTTTTCTTATGTTTTTGCTAACTCTGTATGGAACAGGATGACACCGCAAGTGAAGACAAGCTGTACTTTGGCTTGAATGAATACAGCAAATCTCTCCAATGGGGAGTCACAAGTCCCCTTCTGAGATGTGATGAAACCTTTGAAAAAATGGTCAACACGCTTTTAGAAAGGTAAATGGGATTCTGTTTAATTGGGACCTTAAGGGTACAGATATATTTATGAGCCCCATCTGAGGCGGATGAAGACATGGTGACATTTGATGTTGATCTGGGGATCCATAAAGTATGTGCAATTTTTATTTTCGTAACGAATTTTGTACGGTTGAAGAAGCAGGGGATGTACTTCATTTGTTTATGGAAAGATTAGGCCCATGCAATGGCAGTCCAAGCTCATCTGTGCTGCTCCTGCCTTATGGCTGAGCCCTTACTAAGCTAAGAAGGTACCAGAAATTAAATACCTCGCTGCTTCTGGTGTCTCTCTGCGGAGACTGCCAGCAAATTTGTCAGCGGCGGCCCAGGAGAGTGATGTCATGTCAAAAACTTCAATTTCATTCTTTCATTAGCTGGCTGGGCTTTTGGTTCGTGCAGCTGAGAGCCTGAAAGTGGCTTGCAAGTACCCTGTAGCTGCCTGAACGAGCTCATTTCACAGCACATCTCCAGGATAGAATTAAACGCTCAATTATAGAAACAGAAGCAATGATATGGTTTCCAGCAACGTGGAGTTAATCTGTTATGCATATCAGCAGGATGGATCTGTTAGAACTGCTCAGGCTATAGTTCTCATGTTGCCATATTTAATAGAACAGGATTGTTCTGTCTTCTGTACTGTTTTTTTGCTATTTTATGTAGGTCAATATAATTGAAAATGTATCTATATTTGCTAAGTAAAATGCAATATCAAGTTACCAACACGAATCATTAAATACATCCATATTATCTACAAATACGTAATGAATAAATGTGAGAAATATTAGTAAGGTCAATTAATTTCAATAGGACAGTTCTTCTAGTTTCTTAGAGTCTTACTGACCAAATCCAATGGAAGACACAGTGGCCACTATTACTCTTTCTGTTCTTAAGATGTGGAGTGGGATAAGGATGAAGGAGGTTTAGTACATATGCAAATATTGTCCTAATATTGAGGTTAGGATCAGACTAGAAAGTTTTG
This sequence comes from Nettapus auritus, assembly GCA_011076525.1. Taxonomy (NCBI): domain Eukaryota; kingdom Metazoa; phylum Chordata; class Aves; order Anseriformes; family Anatidae; genus Nettapus; species Nettapus auritus. The sequence goes on along the minus strand of CM021766.1, from coordinate 104,227,825 downwards.
TCTCAGAGCCAGCAATCCCTATAGATCCCTATAGATAAGTCTAACTCTCTGGGGGAGAGAGTGGGAAATGGGAAATCATGAAGTACTTCTTCCAGAAACCACCTGAAGTAGTGACGGTCCTCTGAGTTCATAGAAGAAGAAAACTTCTGGACAGCAAAATTTATTAGCCCCTGCTCTTGGGGAGAAGCAGATCTGAGATGATCCATATCTCCATTACGTTAAAGATCTTTAGTTGAAATTCTGTCCCAAATAAAGCTAACAGAAGTTTATCATTCCTTTTACTTGAGAACAGGACTTTGCACTTTATATTTTCCACATTTGGAGAATGTTTAATTAAAACGCAGTTGGGTTTAGAGGAAAATTTTGGTCTGTGAAAATTAAAGGCTTCTTTCTTCAAGCACTACAGAAAAAATGGGTGGTACTTTATTGCACAGTCTTGGTGTTTGGCTAATTTTCAGACACTGTGTGATTTTGTGTGCCCTAACGCAGAACTGTTATCTCCCGAAAGGTATCCTCGGCTGCACAGCATGGTGATTCGCTGCTACCTTCTCATCCAGCAGTATTCCCAGGCTCTGATGGCTCTCACGACCATGGCCTCGCTAAGAGATCACAGCACGCCTGAAACGCTCAGCATAATGGATGACCTTATCACTTCTCCGGGAAAGGATAAGAACGGCTGCGGCCACATGCTCGTCATCAGGGTGCCGTCCGTGCAGCTGGCCATGCTGGCCAAGGAGAGGTTACAAGAAGTAAGAGACAAGCTAGGTCTGCAGTACCGCTTCGAGATCCTCCTTGGGAATCCTGCTTCGGAGCTTACAGTTGCCAAACACTTTGTGACACGGTTGAAGGTTAGCAGAAACTACGCATTTCTTTGTGTGATCGTTGTAGTCATCTGACTGCTGGACGTATTTCGTGTGCGTTCCCACACGTTTTAAACTTAATTATTTATAGGAAAAGAGTCCATGATCTTTATCTTTTCCAAGGAAGTATACAGTACTTTTGATGAGCATTAATGATTTAGGAACTCAGAAAAAAAAATGAATTGTTTCTGGTCCCTGAAGTCAAACACCGGATGTTATCTTGCTTGTTAAAATTGAATAACACCATGAGTCAGATAGGTTTCCTCTTTGAACCTCTGAAAGCAGAGCTCGGATCTCTGTAGACAAACTAATTATTTCCACCAGTTAATCTCTCTAGTGCATCTAACTGTCTGCGCTGTCTTACCATCTTCTGCTCTTCTGGCAACTGGTAAAATATTCTGTTTGTAGTGGACTTATTTTCTCAAACCACTGCGTGCTGAAAGCCTTTTCTGCACAGCATAGATGCACCACGCTAATTGCATGGATTTATAAGAGGCTGGTACAACTGGCCACATCCACTTCCTGTATTAACCTTGCTACATTCAAAGTTTGGTTGCCTTTCTTACCAGCCTCAATGTAGTTCAGGTTATCTGCCCTGATTCCTGCTTTATGTCTCACACAGAGATTCATTTTCCGTTTAATAATGAGGTACAGTGTGTTTAAAAGCATACAGAAAATTAAGGAATTTTGTGAGCCTTTCTTAAAGAGCTTCTCTACAGCCAAAAACAGGTAAAATGTCCTTTAAAGTAGCCACCCCTTCTGTTTCTCAAACCCTGTCTGCTGCAGGAGAGGGAATCACAGAATGGTTTGGGTTGGAAGAGAACTTAAAGACCACCTCGTCCCAACCCCCCTGCCATGGGCAGGGACACCTCCCACCACACCAGGCTGCCCAAAGCCCCATCCAGCCTGGCCTTGAACACCTCCAGGGATGGGGCACCCGCAGCTTCTTTGGGCAGCCTGTGCCAGCGCCTCACCACCCTCTGAGTGAAGAATTTCCTCCAAATGTCAAATCTAAATCTCTCCTCATTTATTTTAAAGCCCTTTGTCCTATTACTGTGCTGATAGAAGGTCCCTCCCCAGCTTTCCTGATTTGGTCTCCTTGCCACTTAGCTTTTCTCCTGATGTTAGGAGGCGTACCGGTGCTGGGGACTAGAGGCAGGGGGGATCTGGCTGCTGGCTGCTTCCACTGTGAGTGCCCTGGCGAGGAGGGGAGAGCGACACCAGGCTGCTGAGTGCTTGCTGGTGAGGCTGAGTTTTGAAGTGCTGGCCCCACCGATACCTGCGGTGGGTTGCAGGGAGGATGAGACTTTGTCCTGACCTTCTTCAGGAGCCAGAAGGGAAAGTTTACAGCTGCTGGTAGCCCCCATTGGATGGGTTGATTTAATTTAGCCTCTTCCTTAGGGCAAGCTACCAATGTGTGTGGTGCCACAGCAGGGCTGGGAGGGCCGGCAGCAGTCTGTGAGGTGCTGGTAACTGAACCGTGTCCCCTCCATCAGAGCAGCCCTCTGGCACGCCACATGGGTCAGTCCTTGCCATCTGGGAGCCAGGCTCCAAGGGGGGAGAAACAGAGGTAGAAATGAAAAGAAGAGATGGAAAACAATTTAAATAACTGGTTTTTAGACCAGCCATGTTGTCATGGCAATAGAGGTCACCTTTTAAGTGTAATAAGTCAGTCTGGGAGCCATTCAGAAGTGAGGAGCCTAGAAGGCTGCAGCCCTCTGCCCCTCCTGAATAAAATGGGCAAAAAATACATCTTCTGTATGTGGGTTTCCAGCTCAAAGCTCCAGGCACTCAGGCTTCTTTTTTATTCTTTAGGCGAGAAGAAAGAAAAATCAGTTTTGAATCTGCCTTCTCCCATTTCATTTTCTAGCCGTGCTCTTTCTCAGAATCCTCCAGCACTGGAAAGGCAGGCTAGCACGCAGCCAGGCTAACCCTGCTGAGCCAGAAAATCTCTCTCTGCTGCTGAGGCTGTTTAACTGAGCCAGCAGAGGTTGTTAGGTAGTTGGAGGAATAATTTTTTTCTACGACCATGTTACACAGAAGATGCAGAAATCAGCAGGGGAAAAAAAAAATCAGGGCTGGGGAAATAAAGTTAGAGCCATAACAGAGAAGGGGAGTACTGTTCCAAATCCTGCTCTTCCTAAGCTAAGAAAAAATTAGTCATAGGTTATTTCAGTGGAAGTTTTCAGAAGGTAAAATGGCTTGCTGAGTCACTGATCTGCTATTGAGACCTCTTTTTCAATCCCCTTCATCTGCCTGAGAAAATGACTCATAAAACACGGCCGTTCTGGGGAGGAGGACGGGTGAGGAAAGAACAGGTTGAGCATAGAGGTTGGGAACAGAAGAACCGAGAGGGAATTTAAGACAGGGTTCTTCCTTTAGGTTATGTTTTCCACACAGTTTGCGTGAGTCTGGTTGCTCTGTAGTTTATGTATCTATAGTGAATCTGTATGGATATCTGTCAATGCATAGATAAATATTTTAATGGGCAGTTCGAGATGGCTTGCCATCTGTGTGACTTGGCAAAACAGACTCTGTGCCTCAGCTAGGTTTGAATTTTCTTCCAAATTGGTCTTGTCCATTATTAAAAAGGAAAAAGAATCTTCTTCCAGCAGAATGATCAAATAAAAAAAAAAAAATCAAATACCTGCTGATTCTGAAACAATTACGGCTTCTTTTCCTTGTCTGGAGAGACCTCGATATCTCTGTTCAACATGGACGTGTGAAATCTATAGGTTATGTGTAGAGACTGATGATCTCTGCTGATCTCTGCTGATGTCTGCTGGTGATCTCTGCCTTGACTAGTCACTGACTGCAGAGGCTGTGCTGTCAGTTTTACCAGGCAGTACTCACAGTGTATTGACAAGAATGGCTGGGTATGAACCTGCATTTTCCCATTTCAGCTTTATAATTCCAGAGTTCGGAGGGGCAGACTGGCTCCTTTCCAAGCGATGGTCTTCCAGCTTTGCTTCCATTTCACAGTTGCTGTAGGGTGCTCACATTTGTCTTGATTGAACACTGGTATAGTTTCTCAAGACAGAGCAGTGTTTGAGGAGGCTTCACCCAAAACAGAGAACCCTGATGGACTCAGCCATGTTCACCAAGCTCTGCTGAACCAAGAGCAGCCCTGTATACAAAGAAAAGTCAGGAACTGAATCACAGAATCACAGAATCGTCTAGGTTGGAAGAGACCTCCAAGATCACCGAGTCCAACCTCTGACCTAACACTAACAAGTCCTCCCCTAAACCTTATCCCTAAGCTCTACATCTAAACGTCTTTTAAAGACCTCCAGGGATGGTGACTCCACCACTTCCCTGGGCAGCCCATTCCAATGCCAACTGAAAACAAACAGAACAACAGGTGATGGCTTAGAATTTTTCATTTAGATGTGACTTGGATGTTTTCTGTTCACAGGCTTGGAGGGGAAATGAGCAGGATGACTGGATTCCTCGCACCTACCAGGATTTGGAAGGTCTGCCTTGCATCGTTATTCTAACTGGCAAGGATCCTCTGGGAGAAACTTTCCCCAGGTGCTGTTACTGCTCTTGCAATATGTTTATTTTCTAGTATGTTTTGGTAAGTTTTTTTTGTGGGGGAGGATAAGTGGTTTGATACCGACTGGTCATTTTTTTCACAAAGAAGCCCGTTTTAGAACACTTTGGGAACATTTTAAAATTTTGGAAAGTGTGGTTTGTGAAAAGTAAAGCTCCTGCACTGTGTGGGTCAGTGAACATCTGCGCAAAGCACCAAGGAGCTTATGTGCTGCGTGTTTTAAAATTATGTGATATTTAATGGCTAGTACGCTAATATTTAATAAGCAATTAAAGATAGGGAGTGTTGTTCAGGGTCGGAGAAAACAAACCATCCTTTTTTCTTGTCTTGGCTTTTGCAGGTCATTGAAATACTGCGACCTTCGGCTAATTGACTCGAGCTACTTAACTCGGACTGCATTAGAGCAAGAAGTAGGCCTGGCATGCTGCTACGTCTCGAAGGAGGCGATTCGAGGGCCCATGGTAGCTCTTGACCTGAGTGAGAAGGAGCACGAAAAGGCTAATGGTAGCGAGAATGACTCTGATGAGCTGTTGATAGACTTGGACAGACCGCAGAGTAATAGCAGCGCTGTCACCGGAACCTCAGGTCAGTTGTCTGCTGCTGCTGCTCTAAAGAGTAAGTCTTCGGTTATCTGACACTGGAATTTGAATGTAAATATTGAGATGCTTCATCAAATGGGAACGGCTTGTACCCTGCTGCAGGCTGAGCAGGGAAATATTACGTGCAGATTCTTGCCACGGTGAGCAATTTCCCTGTCTACAGCTAAAAGGGAGTAGCGTTGCAGTGGGGGGATGGGTCCTTTATTATTGTTTTTTTAAACTTGTATTTCACGTTTGCTGATGGTTTTGTCTGGTGGATCCTGAAAAGACCTTAAAAATCAGAGTAGAAATTAACAGGATTAATGTTAGGAATAGCAAAATGCTGTGTGACTGGGGGGGGAGCTGTGGGTAGAAGTGGATGTTTGCCTCCTGGCCAAGACCAGCAGGGTGGCTGGGTCTCACTCTACTGCTTCAGGCCTCAGTGGAGAATCCTCTCCCATCCGGCCTTTCCTTTCTTGCATTTGCCTGGCACTTCTAGCTCCTTCCCTTTGTTTCCCTATGAATTTGAAGTAATAAGGCAGCTGAATCAAGCCTTTGCCATGTACCAGGTCTTACCATATACTTAAAGCTGCCTGGTACAGAGAAGGGAGGGAGCACAGCCCACTGCACCTTAAGGTTGCAGTGAAACAAATGCTCTGTTCTCCACAGGAGGATCGAATGGATCTGTGTGTACAGCGTTGTGCTATACTTCAGTTTCAGAGGGTTGTACCATGAAATTCTAAATCCCAGATGGGAAATGATAGTTAATGTACTGAGATAGCAGTCATTTGGGATTGGGATACTCGTGTTCGGACTCCGAACCCTAACAGAATGGCTGTTGCCTCTCCAGCAAGAGGGACAGATGGATTTATTTTTAACTGGTAAAACACCAGCCAAAGCCTCTCCCGGCTGTACTCACGCACAGAAGTACTGGTAGGTTAGAATTGTGCTCTAGATCAAATGGGTTCATTTTTTTTTTTTTTTTTTTTGCGTTTTCCTTATGTCAGCCAGTATCAGTTCACTGCCTGCTCTTTGTTTTGCCAGGCTCCCTGGCTGACAATGGAGTGAGCTCCTCGAGTGCTGCGGACAAGTCTCAGAAGCAAGCACCATCGCTCAACTTCCAGACTGTGGCCCACAGCTCGGTCGATGAGGGGGCTTACCCTGCTTTCACAGCTGGAGAGACCCTGAAACAAGAATGCGACTCCCTGGGTAACCAGATGGCAAGCAGCACCACTTCGAAACTGTCGTCGCTGTCTTCAGTCTCCCAGACGTTTCGGTGGCCTGGCCACTCAGCCAAAGACAGCAAGGCCCTGCGTGCTGCGCTGCCGCGCATCGTCATCCTCTCGAAAGCTGCGTACTGCCTCCTGAGCTCGCAGAAAAGCGGGAATTTGCCTTCCTCCTCTTCCCTCCTGCCTCACGCCGACGTGTCTTGGCTGAGCTCTGTCAGGCCCCTGCTTCACAAGGACATGAGCAGCGAGGAGCAGTCGCTCTACTACCGGCAGTGGACGACAGCCCGACAGCACCACGCGGACTTCAGCGGTCAGGGTGAGGCGTCCGGCTCGAGGAGCTTTCACCCCAGGCGGCTGCTTTTGACAGGACCACCGCAAGTAAGAGCACAGTTCCTTCCCCTTGCCTTACTAGCAGGGTGAGAGGACGGGCGATGAGGACTGCTACGGCTGCAGATGGAGATTGTACGTGAGAGGCCCCATGAAAATGGCACACAGCGATGTGTTTGAGATCAAAAATGGGTCGAAATTTAAGGTTAAGTTCATGCTGGAAGCGGTAAGGAAAGGAAGGGTGATTCTTTATATGTTGTGGTTTTTTAGGCCATATTGTGTAGTCGTGGATGGCACTGGGCATAAAATTGCCATGAGCATAGCAGTGGAGAAGCAGTTTATCAGTGCTGATCTCCCTGCATAAAAAATGTGTAATCATTAAAAAATGTGTGATACCGTTCAGCAAAATAGGGAATATTGAGTCTTGTTATGTTTGCAGGCAGGACTAGAATGGCAAAATAACAGGGGTAGGCCCAAATGCATTTATCTGAAACGTATCCTTCCTGTGTATTAGTCCAACTTGGGATTCAGACTCTTTTTCTTTGGTTCAGGTGGGAAAGACTGGCTCGTATCTGCAGTTCCTGAGGATCCTCTTCCGCATGCTGATCAGGTTGCTGGAAGTAGATGTGTACGACGAAGAAGAAATAAATGCCAGTGAGTATTTAGAAGTAATTTTTAATATGCGTTATTAAGTGACTCTGTTACATTTTAATAAGCAGTGACAAATTTTTTAGGTTTAGAAAAAGACTTCTTGAATAACACCTGCCACTTGTCCTGTCCATTACTGTGCAGCTAGACTTGTTGTAGGCACCTGCATATATTTAAAAACAGATGATTAAAAATGTAAATTTTACGTGGGTCTTAACTAAGACCTTTTAAGTGTATTTTGGATTGGCGTTACTGATATGCCACTGAAATGAAAGTGAATACAAAGCTGTATATGGGAAACATCTGCTTGCTAGTTTTTAAGCTGTGGCTGCTTTTAAAGAGATGAAACAGATTGAAGAACACTATTTTTCTGGCTGAAACATCAATATTACTATTTATGTTTAATTACCAGTTAGATACCAATTATTTATTTACATTTAATTACCAGATAGATACCAATTTTTAGTAAGTCTGTCTTCTGTAACCAGTTTACAGACCTTATGCTGAAGAAAAAGGCTGGGGGGAGGAGGACACCTCTCTGAATTTGTGCTCGTTTGTCAGATCTCACAGATCCATTAACTGCTGTGGCAGGACTTGGCCTTGAGAAGCACAACCCCTTTTAAAATTGATTCCTCTTAGGGTGTTCTTTACATAACTCTGTGGTTGTCGTGAAGTTAACTCTGTGGTGCATAAATTTCATGACCTGACATCCAGAAAATGCAGCTGTTTTCAAACCAGAGAAAAGATTAATTGGCATTTCTGCTCAGAAAGTGCTATTAAATTTTTGAAAAATGTCTTCCCCTTTGATTTGGAGCTTTGGGGACTGTTACTATCTCATTATTTGAACTAAATTTCCCCAGAAATTTAGGATGAAATCAAAAAGGAAGAACAATTCTGTGTCATGCAGTCTGTTCTGTTATGATCACAGCAGCTGTGTCACACCCCTTTCAGGAATGCATGAAGCTGCGTCAGACGAGCAGATTGGGTTTACTTGGGGTTTGGGGTTGTGGGTTTTTTGCTCCCACAGCTTCTACTGGAATGCTTTTGCAGAGCCCTAATGCTCTGATGATTGAAAATATATTTTTTTATTCCCCAACCCAAAGATATTCCTGTCCTTATTACAAACAATTTGGGGGAGAAGGAAAACAGTATTATTTTAAATTAAAATACTTTTACTCTTCTTTGATGTTTGCTTCTGTGATGTAGCCAAGCAGCAATCGTCTTCCCCCTCGGCTTTCATCTAGGTAGCCTGAGCCAGCTTGCAGGATCCTCACAAATGACAGGCTCATTATTCTTCTCATCGGTTTCGTACCTCTTGTCTGCACATCTATTTTCAATTTATTCTTCTGGTACACGGCTGACCAGAGCTGTGTGTGAGACCAGGCGGGATGTTTAACCAACCCAGCGTGCTACAGCTTGTGTATTTCCCTGCCTCCACTGGAAACCCCATGACTGATGAAACCAGCGATTGCACTTGTCTTTTCCATTTTCCCATTTCACTGACGCTGATCCTTAGCGTGTACTTGCGGGTGCCTCCACACCTCAGTCATTTCCAACCGAGGGACTCCCGGCCTGCTGCAGAAATGCTCGTTACTAGTCCTTGGTGGTACCTATGACTCATATTTTTTCTTTTGAATGTCATCCAGTGACTGTTGCTACAGTTTTTGAGGGCACTGAATTCTGTCTGGATGCTCTTCTATCCCTTCTCTGTCTTGGCAATGACTCTTAGATCTGTGTCACCAGCAAACTTAAGGCAATGGTTGTTGTTGTGTTGTGGTTTTTTATGAGACAGTGACATCAGGGAAAGCATTCAACAGTGTGCCCCTCTGCTGATCTTTGTTACCTTTGCTGGTAATCTCCATCTGCCTTAATGCTTATGATGTTACATGCTGCCATCTTCTGTTTAACCAACTTTGCAGACCATTCATTGTCTCCATTTTCTTCTGATGTATTAATCATTTCTCATACAGCATCATGTCCAATGCTTTATTTGATAAAAGGTAAGATGTGTTACATTTCCTTTGTTTAAATAAATAGATATATCTGTGTAATGAAAGTAACATGGGGTTTCTTTCGTCAACCTACGCTGAGTTTTATTGCATTTTTTCTTTTTTTTCAACATTTTTATTTCCTTCATCCTCCCCAAGCTTTGAATAACACCAAGGCCAAAACAATGGACTGAGAGTTCAATAAATCTCGTCTTAAATGGTGATCATATTTGCACTATTCTTGCACCTGATTTCACACACCTGTTTTGTTCAGGAATGTGGCACGCAGATTATTCTTACTGTTTTCAGTGTGTATCAAGCTTTTAGAGATTTGTTTCCATCTCAGCTCATAGCGAAGCATTTGCTGTAGCCAAGGAAAGAATTGTTTTCGTGCACTTTTCTGAGGTCTGCCTCAGCTTGACATTTTGCAAAGCTTTTTTTTTTTTTCTTTTTTCTTTTTTTTTTTTAATAAATCTTGCACTTGATGACTTGTGAGTCAAAACTTTATTTGCTGATGGGCTGTTTCCATTCCTCTTGGACTTTGTTCATTCTTAGTGTCCTTTTTGCCTCTGGACACCTCCCGGCGTTACACTGCTCGGTGTGGTGGTTACTGATAGTAATGGCAGCCGGGATTCCAAGAAATCCACTCACAGGCAAGTCCCCGGTGTCCTCAGACTAGTGGGCTTACTGAGCCAGCTCTCCGGGATTTGTCTGAGTGAACACATTAGTCAGCCTCACTTGACCAGAGGCATATGTTAATTCGAGCAGTGCCAGTGAGGTAACAGCCTCTGAACTGCAGCTGGCTCACACCCCTGTGGGTAGGGTGAGCGTGTCCTTGTGCATAGACCCAGCATTGGTTTCATCTGAGTTTGCCTTTCTGAAATCAGTAACCTCAGCTCCCTACTTCGGTGTGGTTTTCGCTCAAATTTTAAACTGAATTAGCTCACATTCAAGCTTCATTCCAAGCTCCAGCTTGCCATCTTTGGCCAGTGTTTTCTCATGTTCACGTTACTTCCGCTTGATTCTCTGCCTTAGACCTACCTCTGTTGGATGAAGCAAAAGTGCTCCAGCTGATCCTTGCTGGTCACATCCCATTCTCAGGGATGTGTTTTTACCACCTTTATCATATACTCAGCTGCTAGTTCATAAGTGTATGCACCCTCTTTCTCCTTGCTTTCATCCTTCTGCCTTTGGATGCTTTTGCTTCTTGTTTGCCCAGTTCTCTCCTTTCTGTGCACTAAAAAGGGATCCATAGAGGGACTGAGAAGACCCGCCTGTATCTTCTGCACAGACAGAACTGTTCATTTGAGCATTTTATGTATAAACATAACATGATTCACAGAGCGAATTATGCCTCAGCAGCTTGATGAAGAGCGGACCGGAAAGATATCCGTGAGGCTGCTTCACCCCTCAGTTTCCAAGAAATTGCCTTTTCTTTGAAATGTCTTTACATCTGCAAATGTAAATCAGCAAACGTCACATAAACGCCATTTAGTGGGTACCTGATACTGCTTACCTGAAGTGTGTTGTTGCAGATCATACAGAAAGCAGCGAAATTACCCAGTCGAGCAATGACCACTGGCCAGATATCGAGATCTTCAGTAAAATGTCTTTTGACCTGAGTGTGCATGACCCCAAGTACAGAACTATAAGTCCAGTGTACACAGAACAACTGTCAAGAGTGAAACAAGGTAAGCCAAAGGAGAATCTTCCAGGGATACTTTTCCTACAAAAATGATTTTTCTGTTGGTTTGACTAGACACACAGGCTTAAAAAAGCCTTTTATCTCCTAATGATATGGAACAGAACAATTTGTTCTTTACAATTGCTACCAGGCTCCCAGTCTCTGGTTTCTATTACTCATTAAATTCCTTTTACAGAAACAAGCAAAGAAACAAAATCGGAGGAACCTAAGAAAAGAGAGACCGTGTCCATGATGTTGACAAAATACGCAGCTTACAACACGTTCCATCACTGCGAGCAGTGCCATCAGTACATGGACATTAACCCTGCTGCACAGGTTAGTGCCAGGGCCCACGGGCAAACTGCATCCTTGATTTTTCTTGTGGTCTCTCCAGGCTTACCGCTCTGGCCTCAGGACTCGTGCTTTCACCTTCCCTGAGATGGAACTGTTTAATTTCTTCCATTCTCAGGGGAGATATTGAGCTACAGACCCTGGAGCATCAACTGTGTCTGCTGCGTTCTGCATGAGCAGTTCTCTTCTCCAGCTGCCTCTGACAAAGGGTGAATATTGTGACTAGTTGTCTCAAGCCAAAGCATTATTCAGCCTGCCCACAGGGTTCACAGTGTCTCATGGCAGAGGACTGTAAAATTGAGAGAGATGCTTGTCTTTCCTAAATGCCAGCCATCCGCACACCTCTGATGGGAGACGGGAAGGCCTCCTTCTTCCTCCCTTTGTATGTAGTCATGCGTGCTTCTCAACAGTAGCTCACGAGTCACGGGACAAAAAGGATCATTTTTAGCTGTCTTGTAATCCTCTTGATCTTTTGATCTCCAAAATAAACAGCTGGGCTCACGGGAGGCTGGCAGGTAAGATTTTTCCCGGTTAATAGCTCAGACATTATTAACCACCAGCAACGGTTTACTTGGAGGTTTCTCATCTCAATTCATTCTTTTCTTGCTTACTAATCTTTCCCAACAGCTTGTTATTAACCCAGCACGCTGACCTGGAAATGTACAGTGTCAGTTCTTGCACAGCAGCCCCAGCAAATCTGTTTGAAACCTCGTGCTTCGTTCAGTGTGTTGACACAAGCAAATCCTCCCAAAGGACACCTTTGTTCCCTTTACGCATCTTTGTCAAACACGATGACTAGTAATAAATACGAATATCCACTTGTAGGTCTGAGCTGTGTATATAGAATTATGAGTTAAACTCCGAGAAATTAGATATCCAAAGGGGAGTCACTGGATACTGAGCATTAAGGAGGGGAAGAGATGCGTAAATGCTCTAGCAGAACCTAAATAAAACCCTTTTCATTCTTCATCTCTACTTAGGCTAATTATTCTGGGTGTTTAGTAAAGATTATAGGGGGTGACTGCTAAGAGTAAACAATCTGACCACGAGGTAAAACACATGCCTCTCGAGGATGAAGTCTTACCAGATCTGTAGGCACTTTTGTGTACACGTCCATGGCTCAGTGGAGCACTGTGCAAACTCAAGCTCACCCAAATACTTCATGGCCTTGTTAATGGGGTCTGCCTTGGTTATTTAGCTGCTTACAGGAGTGCTGTCACAGGAAGAATACCACACTAACGCGACCGTGCTGCTGCTGCTGTCTGTGAATGGCAGTGCACGCTGCTGTGCAAGCAGACCCATGTGTTACATGTGTCTTTGAATCTTTGGGGAAAATTTGTTTGGACAGTTTCTTTCCATGTGTGTCTATTTCGTTTTTCCTTGTAAATACCAATACATAATTTCCAGCTCAAATAGACTTCAGAAGAAGTGGCCCGATGGGCCAAAGATCACTACTGGTACAGAAAGCTGACTGTTTTAATAGCGAGGCAAATTACGGGCCTAAACAATGTAGCTCATGGTAGAGGAAATGAGAATATAATACAGTTAACTTCAGCTACTGAAAGAAAATGTTGTGGATGTTCTTTTGTGGTGGCTGCCAGTACTGTGACTGCGAGAGCAGGCTGCCAACTGCTCCTTTTGGATTACCTGCTTGCAAATCCTTCTCCCGCTTCTTTTTGTTTTGTACAGGTATCTGACTCCACCCTGCATGCTTTCACGTTTTCATCCTCGATGCTGGGAGAAGAGGTTCAACTGCATTTTATAATCCCCAAGTCCAAAGAGAACCATTTTGTCTTCAGCAAGCAAGGAAAACATCTAGAAAGCATGCGTCTCCCCCTCGTTTCTGACAAGGTGCGTGTGCTGCTCTCATCCATCTGCTGGCTGCATATGCTGAGTGCAGTCAGCTTGACATACGTTTGCAAGTCAGTGCCGGTTGGCAGGTTTATTTTTTCCTTTTTTTTCCCCTTATTTTATATTAGTCCTTTGCGTAATTCTTACCTAACTCTCCTTAGAACTGGAGTTTTTGACGAGAATCGTCCCTGTTTGTATTCCTAGTATCCCAGTCCTGGCGTGTTGCAACAATCAATAATGTTCAAGACCAGAATAAATAACAAATAAGAATCCATGTCAGGAATAAACTGCTTTTTGTGTCATGTTGGCAAAATATCTCCTGTTCTAGCAGAATTTGAATGCAGTCAAGAGTCCAATCTTCACTCCATCAAGCGGACGCCACGAACACGGCCTCTTGAACCTCTACCACGCCATGGAAGGCATCAGCCACCTTCACCTCCTCGTAGTCAAGGAGTACGAAATGCCGCTGTACCGCAAGTACTGGCCCAACCACATCATGCTCGTCCTGCCTGGCATGTTCAACAATGCTGGCGTTGGTAAGAGACACCGTCAGTGCTGTGGGAATATCGGCATCCGTGCTGGACAACGTGCATCAATCACGTTGTGAAATGCTTCGCAGTGCTGTGATAATAGCAGCAATCTGTGTGCAGAATGCGATGGTTTAAAAGAAACGCTGCTAGGGACACAGGGCGGGTATTTGCAGTGATCGCTGCCTTCTCAGTTTAAAATCTGTCGGGTTTTCGGCCGTATTTGGTCATTTTACTCAGCCCTGCTGTGTGAACGTTCATTCTAGACATTTTACACATTTTTCTTTTTTTGTTAGCTGAAGCTAAATATTAACTGCAGCTGAACACTGGGGACTTGAACTTTGGACATCATTTTCCTGGAGTTTCAGAGTTTTTCCTGCAAGAAGGTTTAAATAGCTTCAGTTTTCGGATCTCAGACACGTTTTGATTCAAGTTATTCTTTCAGTGCCCACTAAATCATTTTCTGTAGTCTCTTAAAAAGTCTTCTTTTCTTCGTATCTTGCCTTTTAGATTGCAGTCACACGGAAAAGGGGACATTTTGATTTCTTTTTAAACTAAAATGTTCTGAGCACTAAGTTCATAAAGGGTAATGACTGCAGCTCATTGCGTAGCCTTTCTTTGAGAAGAGAGAGTGAAGAAGTCACACCAAGATCTCTGTCCGCTGTTTTCTCAGGTGCTGCCAGGTTTCTGATCAAGGAGCTGTCCTACCACAATCTAGAGCTGGAACGAAACCGCTTGGAGGAGCTGGGGGTCAAACGCCAGTGCGTGTGGCCTTTCATCGTGGTCATGGATGACTCCTGCGTGTTGTGGAACATGCACAGCGTCCACGAACAGTCCAGGTAGGTCACCACCCGGCGCTGGGCTCCCCGCACCGATCCAGCACGGGCCGCAGCACTGCTTCGGTCAGCACCCGCACCTGCAGCTTAGGCTCATCTGCAGCATCCGACAGCAAGTGAGAGGCCAGACAGCTGGAAAAGTAGGGCAGCTGGGATTGCTGGGAGTGTACTCAAAACACTGCTAAGAGAGCAGCTTTTGGCAGTGACTTTGATGTAGGAACACCAGGCAGGCTATCCAAAAGGCCTCACAGCGGTCATTATCTACTCAATCACTAGTCAAATCGTCCAGGAACGGCACACTTGGACATTAGATATATTCCCCAAAATGCCCCAAAAAATCATTTTCCGTGCTACCATCCACCCCTCACTCAGAGCAGTGGGAAGGCTGGAGATTTGTCCCGCTCACCACCGACATCCAACCTAATGCTGTTACACGCTTCCACCTGGCTCTGCCCTTACATCCGTGTCCCGCAGTGAGCATCAGCAGCAAGCCTCTGCTTGGGCACGTCTGTGCCGAAAGCCGCTCTTGCTTTCAGTGACTGTTCGGAGTGATTTCTCAGTATTTTACTTCCCTCATTTGTTTTGATTCAATTTATGTTTACCAATGAAAGGTTGGTTTTGGAAACTCCTGCTTTTTAGGTGGCTTTAAGCTGTTGCTCTCGGTGCTCGTGCTGTTCATTACAGAGGTGTTTCCTTTTCCTTTCCTAAATCGCTGCAGAGGACCTGGTTCTGCTGAAGAGCCCGTTTTCCTCAGATGAATAGATTGATGGGATAAGATTAACTGGCTGTTTGAAGTCTGTGTTTGTTTATTTATGTCTTTTACAGCGTGGGGAATAAACAGTAGTGATTGTTAATGGAATTTCCTGGACCTGTATATGCCTTCCATTAACCATACCTATATATACACGTATATTCACACACACAAGCACTTCTGCGTAGCACACGTTCTACAGACATAATCAGCCACGTTTGTATGTCGCACGTGATTACATTTTGCAGCCAGTCCCTGGAGCCCGGGGGTAGCAGTAAGAACGTCTCTTTGAAGAGTGTCCTCCAGCACATCGAAGCCACCCCCAAAATCGTTCACTATGCAATCCTGGGCGTCCAGAAGTGGAACAGCAAGCTGAACGCCAGGAGAACGAAGGCTCCGTTCTCCAGGTGCCACGTGCGTGACTTTATTCTGCTCAACATAGACCTGACCCAGAATGTGCAATATGATCTGAACAGGTAGGCAATACGTGCTGGTGGTAAGGCGGGTTGGCGTGGCGAGAAGCTCGTCGCTGTGTTTCTAAATGAGATAAATCAGAAGGTCCTGGCTAAGGCACGCAGTCACAGCACAGTGGTGCGTGCTGCGCCAAAAGAGCTGCCAGAGGGAGACGGCGAGGCAAGGCCGGGGAGGGCTGCAGAGGACTGAAGAGGCAGGGATCAAAGAAAAAAAGCTTCAGGAGAAAAAAATAACCAGGTGACCAGTAATAGAGGGAAGAGGTCACAACGACAGCAGTCACGGGAAGCGTGTGGAGCTTCCGGAGTGCCTTTGTAAGAGGCAGGAGCCTGTTGCGTGACTGAGAGCAAGAGGCTGAGCATTGCTCTGAGGAGGGATTCCTGGCATTTCCTCCGGTCAGCTCTCCTCCCTGTTGCCACCTGGTTTGGAAATGAGAGATGAACCATTAACTTTCCGCTATAAACTTCCTTTTTTTCCTCTCCTCCTTCTAACGCCATCCTAAAGCATTTAAATAAAGCACTGCTGTCGTGGGGCTTTACCTCTAATTCTCATCGCAGACATTGGATTGGAAAAATCCAGTGCCCTGTCCCCCTGAGCTTGGCCAAGCGAGTTTAAAGTAAACTCAGTCTCTGGCCCGGGGGCATCTCCTGCTGCTATTTTCAGGGATCCCGTGTATTTGAGTGAGGAACTGTAGCTAGCCAGTGCAAGCCGGGTCTGGCACGGCTTGCAGAGCTCTTGACTTCATGTTCTCTGCCTGGCTGAAGCACGAGGTGGGAGTCAGCCCACAGACAGGGGCATCGCATCTGAAGTGATGCAGGGTAAGTGTTAGGTCTCTGCCGCTTTGTCTCCCGCAGCCAAATACTTGTCCAAGCCCAATTCTCCACTCAGAAGTGGAGGCTGGACGCTGCAGAGATCTAACGTGTGTCAACTCTAAAATACGGAAAAAAGGGAAAAAAAAAAGGGAGGGGAAGAAGTGCTCGGTGCCAGTACATGACGAGGATGAGAGGCAAGGCCAAACTTGCTACAAGGAAGAAACCTGCAGGCACGCTGAAAAGTGAAGGTTTGTTTTGTCTTTAGCTTACCAGAAATGGCTTCCCTACACCAGGAACACGCTGAGGAAATGGTTCCTAAGAGCTGTGCAGAGAATTTGTCCAGGAACCGTATCGGATTGTCTCCAGAAATCATTGCTAGGCCAGTTCTGATGCACTTTAGCCGAGGGTGTGTGAAAGCTGGCTTACTCCCAGCAGCAGCACCGCTAGTTATCTTGTGTTTGATGTCCAGGTATTTCTGTGAAGATGTAGATTTTAATCTGAGGACCAACAGTAGTGGCCTGCTCATCTGTCGCTTCAACAACTTCAGTGTCATGAAGAAACACATCCAGGTTGGAGGACAAAAGGACTTTGTCGTTAAGCCAAAAATCATGGTGAGTGTATTAAGGGTAGAGTCAGGACCTGTTTACCTAAGAAAGAACGAAATGTTTAGCCCTCTAGGTTTATTTAGTGCTTATTTGAAATCTGACATTCATAGTCTGTGGTAGGGCTGCCACTGAAATAGAAAATAAAAAATATATTGCTAATTATAAATTATTAGCAGCAATCCTCCTAATCTATTAATGGTTTTAAACTAAAGAGGGGAGATTTAGATTAGACATTAGGAAGAAATTCTTCACTCAGAGGGTGGTGAGGCACTGGCACAGGCTGCCCAGAGAAGCTGTGGATGCCCCATCCCTGGAGGTGTTCGAGGCCAGGCTGGATGGGGCTTTGGGCAGCCTGGTCTGGTGGGAGGTGTCCCTGCCAGTCATCCCTCTTGAAAACTCAGCCCCATATTTCAGATTTATCCAACTAAACCCTGTATTTGAGTATTTTGAGAGGTCGTTTTCATTGGCTGTGAATTTTCCTGTCCTTGTGGTTGCAGTGGAATCTGTAGACATGGATTAAGCTATGAGAAGTCTCTTCCTTAGAAACATTAGAAACTTTTTTTTTTATGGGTGACTCCACCCAAGGAGGATTATATTTCATGTGCTGTAAGACACGATGAAGGTATTGTGACAACACAGACTCCGAATTTTGGTATTCTTTCTTGAGGCAAGCAGCTATCCACGGAAGTACTCAGCAACCGTAGAGCAAGTAATTAATTTATTTCTGTGCTGTAAAAATGTGTCAAAATCAAGCGGGGATTTTTGATTCTTTCCCCCAGCTGCCTCTCGCTTCCTGCCATGGTGATCCCTTCCCTAACTGGATGAACTCCTGCAGAGAAGATGCGCTTAGTGGGGTTAAAAGTTGCTCTCCTTGGTTTTGTTGCAGGTTTCGGACAGCCTGGCACCAATAATGCCTCTTCAGTACGTCTGTGCCCCGGACAGTGAGCACACCTTGCTGGCAGCCCCGTCACAGTTCCTCCTGGAGAAATTCCTTCAACACGCGACGTACAAACTCTTCCCCAAGGCCATTCACAACTTCAAGAA
The DNA here is from genome assembly GCA_011076525.1 of Nettapus auritus. Classification (NCBI taxonomy): domain Eukaryota; kingdom Metazoa; phylum Chordata; class Aves; order Anseriformes; family Anatidae; genus Nettapus; species Nettapus auritus. The sequence goes on along the minus strand of CM021766.1, from coordinate 104,209,710 downwards.
CCCGGTACTGGCCATCGACTGCTACCTGAACATCGGACTTGAGGTACAGAATACACAGGGGTAACGGGGACACGTAAACGCCAGCCTTCACTGCCACATCGTTCTTTAGGTTGAAAAACCCTTCTTTTGTGGCCCCTCAGCAGCAAGGGTAGCGTTTGAAGATGATGTGAAACGGTGAGGCTCTTTGAGCTGAAGGACCAACTCCTCTGGGGGCTGGCAGTAAATGCGGGCAGAGACCAAAGATCTGTGATGGACTGATGGGATTTACACAGCAATGGGGCATGTCCATCTGAAGTAATATTTCATGTGGAGCAAAAGGCCTGAGATGCCGTTTTGCCGTGACAGAACTGGGTGTGCTCCATAGCTGTCTGTACAACTGCCCACAGAACTCTTCAGATCATTGTCACGCCCACATTGTTATAGCTTTTTATCATCTGTGCTTGCTTTATCCTTGCAACAAACTGAGGGTTTCTGATATGACTCTTCTGGTGGCTCGCTTCACTGGTGGACAAAGCTCATTCTGTGTAATGCTTCTCTCCATTCATTTCCATGCTCTTTTTTTTATGAACCTGGTTTTCTAAGGATTTTTTTTTTCTGCAAGTATGTCTGCAAATAGGGAGATGTAATTTTTGAACCCTTTGGTCCGTTTGAACTGGGTCTGACGCGGGAGGAAGTAACACGAGTTTTGTTCTGGCCTGTTTCATGGACGTCAGTGGCAAGGTAGAGGAGAAACCCTTCAGGACAGAAAGCGTCACGGCACTGAAAGGCGGGAGAGCCACAGTGCTGGTGCTTGTGGTCAGCAAAAGACACGTGCTGTCACAAAGGAGATGGAGCATCGCTAGTTCCAATACCTGTGGAATTTCTTACTGTCTTTAACAAATGTGTCCTTGCTAGAACAACCTGAATAGCCTTACCGTTGCTGTAAGCAGGTAATCCACAGAGCAGCGGGAAATCAAACTGAATTAATGCAGGGGGCCGAAATGACTCATTTCACACTTTGTGACCAAATCTGAATGTAGTCTAGAAGTTTGGCCAGCGTGTTATTTCCTGGGAGAAGTCCGCTCAGTGCTGCTTTGGGTTCCCATTGTATTTTCGCCAGCATGTTTACTCATCTATTATCACAAGCTCATCCTCTGCTCCGCTCAAAGCCCTGCTCAGGCATTTACTAACGGAGACGGGCTGGCTTTCTTTTCCCCTTCTGTTGCAGGTGGCTATATGCTATGTCAGCTCCCGCCCGCACTCAGTCAACGTCAACTGTGAAGGGGTGTTTTTCAGCGGACTTCTGCTCTATCTCTGTGACTCTTTTGTGGGTGCAGACCTCCTCAAGCGGTTCAGGTTTCTGAAAGGTAATCGCCTTGCTCTGCGGGACAGCCATGTTGCTTTGCTTGCCTGTGGAGTGGTAGCAGAGAGGAAAAGGTAGAAGAACAAACAGGTTCATTAACAGCTCCATTTCCAGTTGCTGCTGCCATCGTTTCCAAAAGGAGCAGATGGATTGTTTATTTTTGGAGACAAAAACGCTGCCCCTTTAGTAGTAAGTGCAGGTAACTGAACCCTAGCTAAGCTTTGATGAATCACATTCATTACGTTATTTTAAAGTGACATCAAACAGAGACAGAACAAGGATATATGCAAATCGTTCAGGGAGTTACACACTGCAACTTGAGAGCTTAGGGAGTAGACATCACTGATGAAGGTGAGAAATTCTACCCTAGTAATTTATACAGTGGCAGTAAATACTCGGTCCTGTAGGACGGGCAGCTCTTAGCTGGAAGATGGTGGGGTCTACCTCCACCGCAGCTTCATAAACCTTGCCAAAGTTGTTATTCGTCATTGTGTCTTAGTAGTAACACGGCGAATTGCCATACACGTTCACTAAAGCTAAAACACGTTGGAAAGCTCTGGTGCATTTGTGGTGTGTCCGAGCCACGTCCCTCTTGTGCTGAGGCTGCTGCATGGGCTGGGGCAGAGCGGGGTGGTGGAGCCGCTGATAGTGACGACATCGGGAATGATTTAAGGATCTTGGATCCAAGTTCATGCTCTCCGCTACAGCTGATACTAACGCCTTGTACTTACACTAATACGCAGGGCAATGAATCGAGGAAAGAGAGTTGTTACTGTGCTGCAGATCTAACGTGCTTTTCAATTGAAGGTGCCACGCTGTGTGTCATATGTCAAGACAGAAGCTCGCTACGGCAGACGATAGTCCGCTTGGAGCTGGAGGACGAGTGGCAGTTCCGCCTTCGGGATGAGTTTCAAACTGCTAACAGCAGCGATGACAAACCGCTCTATTTTCTTACCGGACGCCATATATAAGCTTCGATAAGACACCGATAACAAAGAAAAGAACTTTTTTTTAAAAAAAGTACAATCACTGTGGAGCAAAGTGCAACCGATATTTATCTAGACTTCTCTAAAGGATTCCCCAAAATTCTGAAGTAGGCTTTATTCCTAGGTATAACATTATCACGGCAGTTACGATTTCAAGGATCGTGGATTCACGTTATTTTCTCACCAGTCGCAACCGCTGACGCTAATCACACGGCCAGCCAAGGCGTTGGATCTAGGAAGAGGACGTGATGCGGTCGGTGAAGAATTCTCTTTATTTTCAGCTGAGCTAGGGGAAGAGGCTGCTTTTAGCAGCTGCTAGCTTGAATGTGTTACAAGAAACTCAGCGCAGCATATGGGATTTATTGAAGATACGTGGAGGAGAGCCCACTGTTTCTCTTCAGCTCTGTACTTCGGTACGGTAATACTCAGGGGTTTGAAACTACAATGTAACGTAGGTATTTGTATTAAAAGGAATAGTCTTTGTTCTCTGTGCAGTGTTAGTTGAAGATTTGTAATTGTGTACATATTGAAACTGTCTTTGGCAAAATTTCCACAGGTGTTCAAAGTTTACTACTTAAACCTGAACAAATCAGCAAACGCGTGGCAGGCACCGTGCACACGGGTGCTCCCAGCAGCGTTACTGCACCCCGCTAGGTACCTCCTCGGCTCCGGGGCAAAGCAGAAGGCTCGCGTGGGAGCGGGCTTCTTGCGGAGGCGCTCCCTTCACTTAGAGTCCCGAGTACCTTGCCAGCAGAAGGCCTTGCGGCTCTCACTCAGCAGGGTTGCGAACAGCTGCAGCCCAGCCTCTGCACGTGGAAATTGCTTCAGCTGCCTTGGTGGGTGCTCCTTGTCCTTTTCACGCAGCTCCCACTGGCTGCAGATGTAAGATGTCTGTCAGTTCATGTCCGTATGTGAACCAGTACATCAGAAAAAGGTGCCAGGAGGGCATCAGTGCCTGAGCTGGACTAGGGAGAGAAAAGAAGAGTCCAAATGAATGACAAGAGCTTAGGGGAGAAGCAGGGGGGAGTCCCGGGGAGCTGGGGCTGCTCAGGAGAGATTCTGTCCAGAAGCAGACACCACCTAACACCGCCAGCCCTTCGTTTGGTTAACCCCTGTATCTAGTGGTTGTAGCGGGCTACTGTAGCACGTAGCAGGCTACTGAACAAGACTCAGTAACCTGCAAGCTGTTTCAGAAAGAACTCGGCGCAGTACAGTTTGGTTGTCAGGGTTGAAGCACACCGGTACGCTGTTTTCCTGGTGCAGTTAACATTGGTTACCCTATTGGTATCTCCCTATGTTTTCAAATAAAAATATTTCCCTACACATCATAGCCCATTTATTAAAAAGAGCCGTGCAGCGTGTATTTAAAAGAGGTTCAGGTATGTTCATTTAATCCCCCAAAGCAATGAAATTAACAAATCTTTCTTTATACTTGACCTGCAACTCATTGGAGGACCTGCCAAAGCTGCATTTTTTAAAAACAAATAGTGTTAATTGAGCAACTTCTTTATCTGGTGAAAAGATGTTTACAGATGAAAAAAACGTAATATATTAGACTTGAGGCTAAAGGAAAATGGTTTGCATATATCTGTGCTAATGTAGCTTAACTCTGATGCTGTACATTTGGCAAATCTGAAGTGAACAACCCAGTTCTGTACATTTATTTTCCTTCAGACACAACCTGCCTTATCCGTTTTAACACTTGGAAGATGTTTCTTGAAGCTTCTGGTACACACCTGACTGCGTTCCAGTGGTTCTGGTTTTGCCAGAAGGGCTGGAGGACGCCCCAAGTCTCAGTGTGATGTGGCAGTCTGAGGTACTGAGCGGTCAGGAATAGGTTCCCTTTCGTTTGTGATGTTTGCACTAAGTTTTTAGAAGTCCAGGTGCTGAGACTACTACTGCGAGTTAGCCCTCTGGTGAAGCAGTGCAAAATTGTCCTGAAGGTGGAGCGTTAAATCAGAATGCCAGCAGATTTGCCTTCCTTTACCAAGTAACAGTAAACCAGTTTCCTTAACTCTCTCTCTGCCACGCAGAAGCAAGGAGCTTTGCAATGGCGAAGAGGCTACTAATAAGCTCAAACCCTGGAGGCCTGTCCGGTTGAAAACTTTTATCTTGTTGCCTGTGAATTCCTGGAAAGGATACCATTATTTGACATCGGGGTTGTTGCTATTCCGTTTTTTGGTTTAAGCCTCACCATCAAGGCCATGCCTATGAATGTATTAAATTGGCCAGCGTTATATTTTACCTGTAGATGTTATTGTCTATTCGCAGGTTAAATTTGAATGTAAACTAAGATTTAAAGAATCATATTCAAATGCTTTTTGCTTAACTTATGTAATTGCTTTTTGTGACTTTTGGAGGAGGGTTAAAAATGTTGCTTTCCTAGTGTAAAGTTTTCTTAACCAAAAACTTGGTGAATTTAGCTTCACTAGTCAGTCTACCTCATGTTATTGTTTATGAACTGAAACTGTCTGAAGTTGTGGCTATGGTATGTTTATAATGTGCTTTCATTAAATTTGAATATATTAAGTTACCATTTAAGACTGCCTCTGTTTTAACTGTTTGCACCCGTTTGTGATGTGTTTTTTTTAATGTCTTAAAATATAGTGCTTATACCTGAGAAATGCACATCGTAGCGCTACACTGAATGCCACTTGATGTTATAAAAAGGTTAGCTCAGCACTGTGCCAGTACTCCTTGTCATCTGAGAGCAGCTTTGCACCAGCCATACAACAGGTAGGAGGAACACAAGCCGTGAATACCGACCTCGTCACCTTTAGGCTTTCTGTGAACCAGTTTTCTGACTGGTACAGCCCACAATCCCCTTGAAAACCCACCAGGCCAGAAGTCACACATCAGCCACTTCATTTTCAAGCCCACCAAACGAGGTTTCAGAGGTGGCACTGGTTCTGTGCTTAGCCCTAGACCAAGGTGAAGGGCAGACGTGTGGGCAGTGCGCAGCACAGTACAAACCAGTGCAGCCCGACTGCACTCTAAGTTCCAAAATTACAACAACCCAGAAGTTTAAATTTCACCTGAATCTTACCCATCCCACAGCAGGGTTTTTAAACCACTTTTCAAGGCTGAAATTACCACCTCCCACCTTACCTCATAGCAGGTGTGCCAGAGCTGCTGGGAACCGACCTTAAGCATGCAATCCAAATGCGTTAATTGTCAGTCGGGTGATGCCGATCCCAAGCAGGTAAGAATGCAGTGACTCTTATCCACGGAGTGCTCCAAAACACACAGCAGCTGCCTTTAGCTGCTAGGGTAATACCTCACATAAACGAAAGCATAAAATACACTGAAGATTCATTCACACTCAGTATCAATGCAGAGTAACTTTAAAAAAAGCTATCAAGAATTTTATTTTTAATCTATCTACATTATGTACAGATCAAGAAAGGCCACAGCAGTTTTTCAACATACAAACCCTTTAAAAGAGGAGAGCTTTATGAAGGAGTGACAAGTATCAAAGTGAAGTCCGCTAACAACGGCATATACTCAGTACAGCACTTGCAGGAAACCGAAGAGCACACCTTGGGGGTTTCATTCCACCTCTCGCTCCACAGCTGCTCTGGGGGAGACGGGAGGTGAAACAAGTTTCCCCCTCTGCCCTTACGCGCGGCCATGCACAGGATGCACACCAGGAGCCGCCGTGCAGCCTGCTCGGTTTCTGCCCAGGGCGACTGCGCTGTAACGCCTCCTGCCCTGGCGTGAGGGAGCTCAGGCTTGGACTCTTTCGACTGAGCAGCCTCGGCTGCCTCACCCACCCGTGGTATTTGAGCACTGGTATATCACCACATTAACAACTTCAGCATGTACTCATCAGTGAGACTATAGTCTTTGCATTTTAGTTTACAGTCCACTATGAACAATTTTCTGCTGCATGTAAACATGACTAACTAGATAAAATACAATCAAACTTCTGTAAAAGTTAATAAAATATCTCTTTTAAAAAAACAAAGTTAGCCTATTACTGCATTGTTTACAATTTTAATAAAATAGTACAACCTTTGGGTTGTTACCAGTCCTGAGTTCACGGTAAGAAAAATGGCCCTGGCTTCTGCAAAAGGTCTGCACCGATTCAGTACATTTTGGCAGAAGTCTCCCGATAAAAAGGGAATTCCTTCAGGAGCAGTTAAGTCTGATGCTGTCCATTGAGGAAGTTGTACACTAGGAACTGGCCGGTGCCACAGTACTGCGTCGCAAAGAGCTTGCCATCAGGAGTGGGGTCAGAGAAAGCAATTTCTTCTTTACTTAAGTATGAGCCGTATATGAAGTTGCTCCTGTTCAGAAGAAAAAAAGAACACATTAATCACCCCCAGGAAACGCTGTAAGAGTATTTATGCTATGAGGCTACAACCCATCAGAAACCTCTGTTTCTATTCGCCATCTATCTCCTCTTCCCAAATGGCAAAAGGAATCATTTGTGCTACGAAGGTTTCGGTATCTTAGAAGAAAACGTTTGTAGAGGGCAATTTCATCCGAGTTGCAACAACAGTTCAATTTCAGAGCTTAAAAAAAGGTCTGAAATCATTCCAACTATTTCTTCACAGAAAAGACACCGCTACCATGGCTACAATCACCAGGAATGAAAATGTAGGGTCCTTACCGAGGGGTCGCAACAGACCAGATGAAATTTCAAGTTTCTAGTTTGAAGAAACAAATAACAAAAACAAAACATTTGCCGTTTGGATAAGAGCACAGCTTGGATTAATTTAGAACACTTAAGAACACAGCACAAAATTCCTAAGTGATACACTTTCAATAACAATTACATGAAGATTCCATTTGTTTAACTTCATGAAAGTATTTGTGTGTTACTTGAAGGTAGGAAAGAATCAAGAATAGCACTGGGCGTTTTTGGATGGCTATGTGAGCAAACTCAAAAAGCTGATCTCAAGCTTTAAGACCTTGATGAGGGGAAAAACAGAATAAGCTTCTTTGGAAACAGAAGAAACTCCCAGTAAAGTTAACTTTTTGAGTTCTGGTAAGATGTACTTGCAGAGCAAGTGTTGACATCTATCGTACATGCACATCTCCATTAAATCTTGAGGAAAAGACAACAGCAACAAAGTCTTCTTCAGTTATTACCAGCTTTATTGCCTTCTCATTACTACAGTACTGTATTTAGGAAGATGATTTTGAAAGGTCCTCAGACTGTCTGACTGGATTTATTTATTTATTTATTTATTTTTGACTCCAAGCATTGCAAGCTCAAGTGAAATGGAGCAGGCGCTCTCAAAGTGAACTTAACTTCTGCTAGGATACCTTCAGCATTTTGAAGTGGGGATTTAGCCGGCTACCAGAATCACCCTGTTCATACTGCCTTTTGCTCAGGAATATGGTGACACTGAAGCTCCACCAGCAGCTGAGCAGATCCAAATGCTTACTGACATCAAAAAACAAATCTCGCTCCTTTACGCCACCTTCTCCAACTTCCCACACTCCCTCCTTTACACCAACCCCAGAGCACCAACTAACTGGGCATCAGAAGAACAGAGCTCTTTTGGGTGAACCTGCTTTCCAGTACTTAGCAAATTAAAAATGATCTAGTGGAAGGCCAAACAAGCACCAGAAGACTGCAAAAGGTGAGGTGCAGTGCACAGCTAAGAGGAACACTGACACCTCTTCTCGATAGCAGCAGCAATCCATTAAAAATGACCCTGAGGAGAGGATCCTTCACAGCTGTGACTGAGGGAGCAGCTCCAGCACTGCTTTGGGAAGAAGTCCTTCCGTCAGAAATAGTTTATAGGGAACTACTGAATACGCAAATTAGAAGTCAGCCTTCAGAAAGAAAAGCACCCCAAAATCTTCATGGCAACACGTTTATCTGAATACAGTTCTACAGCTGATGATAGTTCAGACAGAATGTGACCTGATAGGAAATTTCTAGGTGCTGCACCAGCCATTTGGATGCATTCGTTTTGCTGTGGAACAGCTCTGACAGGCTCTTCAAATGCCCAAGAGGGTGAGGACTGGCAGACACAGGAGAACCCGTGCCACAAACTCCAACAGGATGAGGCTAGCCAGACAGCTGGCACAAACCTGACAGCCCAGCAATAACAAGACTTGGGTAATTTGGGCATTACTCAGGACAGGGATCCAGATTTCTAAGAAATGTCACTAGCAGAAAGTACCTTAATCTCTAGGAGTTTCCAGAGAACAGGGGAAAAAAAAAGAGGAACAAAGGTTTGGAGATTCAACATTTTTAACATTTGTCTGAACAGCAGTGTGAATATTTGTGTCCTTTTATGCACCTTGTATTAGTCTTCAGCTGAATACACTCATTACTAGCTCCTAAAGCTCCATGGAAGTTAAAAATGTCTCAGAAGTCTCAGTGAACCTGAGCAAAGCCAAAAAAAATAAAAAGGTTAAAACTATCCCCGAAGTACAACTGTTAGCCACTAGACTGTATCAAATAGTTCTGTGTACTTGTTTCTGCTCTTTCCCCTTTGCTGCCTGCAAGGAACGGACACTTGGCCAATGATTAGGTCACAGTCCTTAACACTTTGACCTCAGACGCTCTGACCAGAGACAGTCTCACTTCCTCCACTCGTCATTACCTCGGAGGAATTTACCCACGCTCATCTGCAGTCGGCCAGGCTGGCTCATTACAACTGCACTTAGCATAAAGGCTCCTGTTAAGACAACCTACTGCAGAATACCGAGTTCAGTTAGCTACCAAACGCCACAGAACACTGGAACTATCCACTGTGCTCACCTCCACATGCCCAGTATTGCTGGAAATGTAAAAATGCAAGCTTGAGACCCAAAGGAATGCAACAAATGTCTTGGACTGCGGTCTATCAAACTCATATAACCAAGGAAACGTTTTTGGTATTACCTAAGACACTCTATCATCCGAGAAGCAATCTTCTTTCGACGCATCATGCTGAACACCCATATTCGACTGATCCCACAGATAGCAGGCTCTGGTGACGTAGAACAGCACCATGCTTTCTGTCTTTCAAATATGACTTTTTCATTTTCTGAACTAACTTCTGGAACCTTCTCTTCTATAACTCTGTAGCCCTGTGACATCAAAATATGTGTTACTTTATAAAAGCATCAGCAATGATTAAATACAACAATTCTTGTGTAATATATTTCAGGTGAACATACATGTATGTTAAATGCCTCACTAAAAAGAATGCATCTGTCTAATTTGTTAACAGTTTCAGAACTGGAATAGATTGATAAATGATTTAACCTCCCCAAAATAATCCTACAGCTTATCTGATTTAGAATTGTTGTGGTTTAACCCGGCCGGCAGCTAAACACCACACAGCCGTTCGCTCACCCCCCCCCCTCCCTCTCTGGGATGGGGGAGAGAAACGGAAAGTAAAACGAGAGTTGAGATAGAGACAGTTTATTAAGATAGGAAACAATAATAATAATAATAATAACAATAATAATAATAATAGTGTATATGAAACAAGTGATGCACAATGCAATTGCTCACCACCCGTTGACCGATGCCCAGTCTATCCCGAGCAGCCGGCCCCCCCAACCCGGCTAGCCACCCCTATATATTGTTTAGCATGACGTCAGATGGTATGGAATACTCCTTTGGCCAGTTTGGGTCAGCTGTCCTGGGTCTGTCCCCTCCCAGCTCTTGCTGTACCCCAAGCCTGCCTGCTGGCAGGACAGAGCGAGGAGCTGAAAAGTCCTTGGCTTGGTACAAGCACTGCTCTGCAACAACCAAAACATCGGCATGTTATCAGCATTCTTCCCATCCTAATCCAAAACACAGCATTCCACCAGCTACTAGGAGGAAACTGTCCCAACTGAAACCAGGACAAGAATATATCAACAAAGAAAATCCAAGTCTTACTACCACCTGTCATTAAAGTGTTTGTACTTATTTGCCAAATGGCTAGTCTCAAACTCTTTGGTAATTCATCAGTTTCAGCATGTCTGAAGAACACAGTCACCAAGCACCAACTTTTGTTTTTCCACACCACCTTTCTCCAGGTCAATCACTTACCCACTGGATATGTTCCGCAATTAAACAGCCAATAACTTTTTTGTCGTTAGAAATAAAAAGAAGAGTTTTTGTTCTAGAATAACACATGAGCGGAGCTTGCTGAAATCCCAAGTCATTGTCTACCATTTCTCGAATTTCTTCAACCTGTTAAAAGAAGTTGAAAAGCTGCATAAGGAACACGTGTATAAATACACATTTTTACAAACATACATAAAAATTACAGATTTATGGGAACACACTATCTAAAACACCAAAAGCTAGTTAAGGATTATTCTAAGGAATGTGCAACACACAACTCCAGCTTTTAACATCTCATCACTTAAAGGAGTCAGAAATAGCATGGCCTTTTCTATGCAGTTCATGAAATGGCGTGAGCTTATTTAATGCACGTTGCAGTTACTTTAGTAATACAATACTGGAATTACTGATGCTGTGAATATATGACATAATATAAATGAAAATTGTTTTCCAAACTTGCTTTTAAAATAACTTCAAAAATTCATGGCATCAGCTACTCTCTTTTCTCACCTAACATTTGTGCACCACTTTTTTTAACGACAATTCAGATTAGTTGACTTGAAACATGAGGTCACCTTTCTTAAAGCGCTAATACACATCCACAGCGCTGACCGCTGTAGATTCTCTCAACCTCAGCCATGTAGGATTAGAGAGAACTCTGTCCTAAATGGCTTCATTTGCTACAGTTTCTTTTCCTCTGCCCCAATTAGGTATTTTAAGTTGTGTTGTTTTTTTTTTTCCTCAGCCATTTTAGTAAAAAAAAATAAAATAAAATAAAAATGCAACTACATGCAAAACTTTATACAGATGTAATATTGAAATTCAGACAAAACCACCAGAAAAACTAAACTTAGTAAACAAACTTATCTGCATTAACTACCATAAGAAAAGCCATAGATTCTTTTTTCAATACAGCAACTTAGAAAATTCTATTTCAGTCTAAAGAAAACCCACTTCAGTCACAGCATCGAAAAAAGAGCCGTCTCAGGGAATCAATTAGAATTCTTGACTTACACAATTAAAACGTTCAAGCTTGCAGCTTGTTAATTTCAGGACAACCAGGAACACATTAAAACACAAGATTGAGCTGTACAACCAACAAAAAAAGTTCTAAATAATATTATGTGGAGCACAAGCCACGGAATAGCAGAGTAACTCCTGTGGGAAAGTACCTCAAGAGATTCAAGCTCCTGCTCTAAGCAGGGTCAGCTGCGACATCAAATCAGGCTTGCTCAGGGTTTTGAAATGGGTTTTAAAAACCTCCACGGACGGAGCTGGCGCAGGCAGGCTCCCTGGAGCAGTGTGGATGTGCTGCTGGGCAGCCAGCTCCAGGTGGCCCTGCTCGAGCAGAGAGGCTGGACAGGGGACCTCCGGAGGCCCCTTCCAACCTCAGCTGTTGTCCTGTGGAAAAGTACTGACTGGTCACAGCAAATCAGCAGCAAAACGTGAATCAGTGCCATGCTACTGAAAAATGTGATGCCATATTAAGATGCATGAACACAGGCTAGCTAGCAAGACGCTCAAGCGCCCGTCTGCTCTAAGGCCCCAGCGTACTGTGCTCAGTTTAGATAGCGTGTTTCAAAAGAGCTGTGAGACATGGCACAAATGGAAAGAATCTCGAGGACTGCGTGACAATGATTAGAGCTCTATAAAATATTATTTAAGAGGGCAAACTGAAAAACAGCACATCCCTTCAAACTTCTACTGGCCAAAAAAATCTGTTCAGGAACACAGAAGCTGTTGCAAAAAGGAAAAAGACGGATGTTACCTACAGCTGTGGAAGTACGACTTCCATGAATGAGCTAAAATTGCAGTGCAGAGATTCTGTTGGACACTTAGGGGAAAATTGTGAAGCACCGCAACAAAGCCTCAAGCAGTTATTTTAAAAAGCAGAAGTTTTAGAAAGTTATCAGATGCATCACAACCAGGGCTGATCCTGCTTTGCACACGGGAATGGAATGGATGACTGAGGCCACTTTCTAACTAAATCTCTTTTTAGCCAAAAATCATCTAGGGTGCAGGTATTCACACTGCGTAATAAGATCAATACATTTCAACTTGTTTAAATAGAGTATAAATTTTTTATTACACAAAGTGTCTGGCAGACATTCAGTATATTACAAAAATAAATTAAAATTCAGTTGCTTGATGCTGTTCCCACCCCTGCCTTCTGTTCTAGCTCAGACCCATCCCCCTAAGAAGGGTGCAGCAGTGTGTAGGAGTGAGAGCTCTGACCTGTTTGCGGAGAAAGCTACAGACAGAACCACATCAGTTTTGAGTCCTTCAACTGCTCCCACATCAATTTTACAAGTTTTACATCCTCATTACTCATATTAAAATATCAAACAACAAAATAAGACATACAAGTCCAGTCCTTTTCACCATACCTTTTTAAGTGCATATTTTGGGTCATCAGGAAGAACCATTATTATCTTCCCATCAGGATATTCAGCCAGAATTCTCTCCTTTTTCCACCCCTAAATAAAAGAAAAATTTATCTAAACCACACACAAGATGTACTTTTACAAACAGAAATTGCATATTATCGTTCTAGACACTGAACTTAGGCAGAGACTTCAAACTATTTAGCAGTTGTTTTGCCAGTGAAGGAAACTTCAGCTAGCTTTTTAAAATGAGCACAATAGATATAATAAGATCTTATTTATTGCAGAATACAATAGCCTAACTATAACTAGAAACAATTTAGGAAAGTGTCTTATTTCCCAGCTACATTTTTCCCCCAAGGACTGCAGTGCAAACTGAATTTTAAAACTGAAGCAGCAAACTCGGCTCACATAACTGATCTCCAAACCTATGTCATATTTATTTTCCAGAGTCCAGTGAATGGAAAAAACCCTACGTTTTATTGAAAGATTTCTTTTTAACATAGTTACCTCCACAAATGCACACTCAGTTTTAAAGTTTGGCATGCGAAAGACCTCCAGGAGGTTCTAAGTGAACTGATTGGCATGCAGTTGCCCAAAATGTAAGGAATAGTTTATTTTGTTACTGATCATAACTAATAAAGCCACAAGAAGGATACTATAAAAAAATTTTATAACTACCTTCTAAGAATCTAATGGGGAAGGAGGCTACGTTGTGTGTATCTGAAGTATAAACATACTCAAAAAAATAGAGGTAATTAACTCTTCTTCAGATCCACACTCGTGGTGAATAATGAGCAGTACCTGCATGGAAAAAAACAAAACAAAAAAGCCACTTAAATCTAGTAAGATGGGACTGGTAGATATTAGAAATCAAGTTGCTTTGACGGGACCTAAAAGTACTGAATGCAGAAGTAACTTCAGCCACTAGAAAGGCTGATCTACAAGTCTAACTCAAAGCAACTTCAAATAAAAAAGCCTTTGAAGAAACAATATTGATGGAATAATTCTCATTGAAATCTGTACCTTTCCACAAAATAATGTTCAGCTAAAGACCGAGCAATGGAAGCTGGCACTGAATGAATGCCATATATACTACCACAAAAAATGACAAACTTAGGTGTTACAACACTTGATCTGTATCTCAATGTAATCACGCTGATTTTAATCCCTTACCCCAAACAAGACATGAACAATTTTAGGAATTCATCTGCTTTCTGGAAGTCCTGGAACTATTTAAGTACAAGTTTAGCACCCAGCAAGGCAACAGTTGCAACACAGATACCATTTAAATCCTGCCTGCCTTTCTGCACAGTGACAGTTGCACTGAATGCCAAGACAACTATCAGAATTTGTATTACAATCCAAACATGAAGGGCAATGACCAGCAGTGCTACAATGTCCAGGAAGGCAGAAAAGTGTCACTGGTGGGATTGTGACATGTGCTTTGATTCTGTGAGAAAAGGCATGGAGTTTGCCTCTCCAACTCCAAACCCCATCCTCTCTCCAGTTTTCATCTTTCGCTGCCTTCTGGCTACCTGTTTGCCCTACAAAAGCTTTCGATAGCCTACTCTAAGCCACCTGTGAGCATCACTCAGCATGCCTGCAGAGAAATGCAACACGTCTGACAGTCCTTCCATTACAGTCCCCAGAATGTTGCGGGCCTAATGCCGAAAGGAAAGATAAAGTTACTCCAATACTTAGAACTTATTTTTATTATCATCTGGCTATGTATTTTCTTAGGTGACTAGCATTGTATCATTATAGCATTAGATCACATTCACAGAAAGGGCAAATTCTAAATTCAAGTACTTTTAAATTTATTCAGAAATGTATCTTTTAGATGAAGTTCTTCAAAAACTTTCTGTAAACCCTAAGCTCATCCAAGACTTTCAGTTCATTTGGTTTACATCAGAAAGGCCATTTTCAAGCCTTGTACCTTTGTTTTTGATGCAGCTCTGTGTACTTCAAACAAATAAACTAATAGTTCATCTGTCTGCTTTGCTTCTTCAGTATCCTGACTGTTCAGTCTTAGTAAGGAATGAACTGCGCTTCCTTTAAACCAGACTAATGGAAATAATGCACGAGATTCATCACAGCTCTTTCATATTCTAACATCAAAGCTTTTAAGGAAAGTGTTCTATAGCTTTGGCTGGGACAGATCCTATTAAATATCTACAATACATCAAATGCACTTTAGTACCAGTATCTTCCATGTGGTCAGAAGATGATTTCCCTTAACACAGTTATTAACTTTTTTTTTTAAACAAGACTTGAAACAAAACACAAAATTCTGAAAGGTATTTCAATCACTGCGAATAAAGTAGGACTCCTTAACTCAGGAGTCAACAAGGTATTACCACAGGAAGAAACTAAAGCATTGTATCTCTATCTCCAATGTACTTTGTAATGCTGTACTACAATGTCAGAAAATTGTTTTTCCCTTTTTGCTTGACTTGACTTTAGGGCACTAAGACTTTTTGTTGAACAAGACGCCCAAGCATTCATGTACATTGCTTGCGATGCACCAAGTTGAAAGGAAAGCTGTTGTTCCTGTCAGGACGTATGTTCGGCAAGGCCTGGAGTAAAACATGGCTGCACCATCCCTTCCTGACGCTGGAAGCCTGTGCTTAACAGCAGATTACCTGTAAGTAACGTGGCTCATATAACCTCATTGCCACAGGCAGGCAGAGCAGGGCTGCACAGAGCCCCACCGTGTGTGCTAACAGCTGCGGTGCCCTCCTCCCTGCCATCTCATGGCTGCTTATCCTACCCGTACTTCAAACACTTGGAAAATACACCCTGAAAAGCTAACCGATTTTTAATCTACCCGAGTGTTTCAAACTATCCCGTACCTTTTCCTACCAATTCAAACAGGACTGTGATTGCTTATTGAAGTGCAATGGCAATAAAATTACAAAAGGAAAAAAAAATCATTCACAAAAAGGACAATACGGCATAGCAGCTGGTACTGCATCAGGACACAGCAGCACGGACAGTCATTACAACTACGGCGTGTGGTGCATTGCCTTCACTGGGCGTTACGTATGTATGGAACAACCAATCTGGAATACAGTGGGAAAGACGTCTCCAAAAGCACTGCAGCTGAAATGTCTGGTGCTCAGTTTCACACAAAATATGTTCTGCTTATAGTTTAAGATAATGTCTGATGTAGATTTGTCTTTAAAAATATATAAATAAATAAAGACATGATAGACTGCTTTTGCATTTCTTCCTTATAAAACTCCTTACGTAAGAGTAGGAAATCCTTCAGCAAACCTGCTTTTATATATATATATATATATATATATATATATATATATATATACATATCATCATTTTTTATAAAAAATACTGAGATGGTGAGGAAAACTTAATTATTACTGTACGATTCTTGATCTTCACTAAGAAAAGCATTTGTAAAATTTTCTCCTAATAATCAGGTTTGTTATGAAATTTTATGATAATTTGTAGCAGAGAAATTGATCTTCTGCATTCTTCTTCCTGACTCTTTCATCAAGTTACAGATGTTCTGTCTCTATTTCCTCCAAGCATAATATGGAAAATGAAGTTCTGACTGCAGAATGCATTAGGATCCCTGGACGCAACTATTGTTTTAAGTCTGTTTAAACTAAGATTCATCAAGCCTCACAGACAGGCTTGGATGCTGTTATAGCAGAATATCTACTTAAATCTTCGACAGGTAAGTAATGAGCCCAAACAACAGCTTCTCCCAGTTTTGTTCAACTCAAGATATTCTTAACTAAGAGGATGAGCTTGAAATACAAATACATGAAGTGCATTCACCTCAGGCACCTGAATCCACAGGCATTTTTCTAACTTAAATATTTGTCTCTGCAACTTAATACCTCATTAAAACTGTTTAGCTCTTAAAAAAAATTTGCTGAGATATTAAATTGATGGTAAACGGTGTTAGAGAGATAGATAGATTTTTATTTATTTTTTTAAACCAAAACTGAACCACTTATCCCTCCTACAATTTTACCACTGGAGTTAACACTTGTGTACATAATCATGCAATGCAAGCACGTGCTAGAATGGCATATGTTTTTTCTGGAGATTTTCAGATGTCTGAAACCAGAAGAATAGTGAGACAGACTCCTACACTGTCTACGGTAGTGGATTAAATCTCACACTACCCTATTCCTGCTCCAGGACTGTCCTTGACTACTTAACCTTCTTGCTTTTTCAGTTACCACACTTCTGTCAATAGAGAATGATACCCTTCAAGAAACCCATAGCAGTCCTAGATAATCTTCTGTTCCCAAATCTAGAAAATGCCACTACACTTGACAAATTCTCTCTCTCCATATAATGCCCACAATTTCCTTTTTGTCTCTATCAGCCATCAGTGACAAAGTGAGTTTCTCAATAACGTCTCCTTGTCCTACCTCTCAGGACATTATGGTATTTCTAGAGATATCTAAGAAGAATTTTTTAATAAATGATAAAAAAAAAAAAAAAAAAAAAAAAAAAAAAGATTTAAAAAATATGTTCTGTTGAAGAGAATAAACAGTTAATTATTTATGTGCATACTGTCTTCTGGCTACTCAGTACTCTGAAAAAATCAAGGCAAATAAAAAACACAAGCTTCATGCAGGCAGGCCAGACACAAACAATGATAAAATCCATTTTCACAGTTCACAGCAAGAGAAGCTCCAGTGTGATAATGTATACAGCCATCTTTTTGTGATTCTGTGAAATGAATCACCAATAAAACTACCAGGCACATAACAAGAGACACTCGATAGGGAGAAAGGCTGACACAAGTCTTCTCAAGTCCGACTGGGACTGCATCACATGGCATGAAGAATGTCAATAACAGGAGAATGGAAGATGCTTAGAAAACATTTCAAAATGGCATCCAAATCAACAGCAATGACAAGTGTGTTAACTACATAAAGAACAACATCCAGAGAACTAACACAGTAAGATCCCAAGGTCACCTGGGTCAAACTAAGATCTTCTCTAGCACAATTTTTAAACTGCATGATGTTATTGTTCCATTAACGCTGTGTCAGGGAAAGGAACACAGTCATAGTTTCAATACAGTAACTCTATATGTAGATCTTTAGAAACCAAACAAATCTCCTCCAAATCGTCCTCCCAAAAATCCTCATTACAAACCTCCTACCAGAAGTAGGATAAGTAATCATTCTTCTGGTATTTCTGGGCAACTAAGAATTAACAAATAGAGACATGGTGTACCAATTCACTGGCAGGAAGATTTATCTACAATTCAAATTAATTTTTAAGAGAAGGTGAGAATGTTTCTGTCATAGACATTACTAAAATCAAAAAAGAACCACCAACTATGAGTCAAATGATTAATATTAAAGATGTATCTACTTAGCAAGGCAGAAAACTGAGTCAATGAAAATTTTATGAGGAAAAAAACACAGATGAGAATTTAAAAACTCACAGGACTCCTTCCTTTGCATCATACTCTACGGTTACCAGCTACATCCTCACTCCATTGCATTCTGTCATGAAACACAACTAGACTCCTAACAGATTTCAGAAATAGAAATGTTTACTCACTGAACTGACAATACAAACAATTTGCCTGAATAAAAACTGTGAAGTTTTAAAAACGTACCTAGCAGCTGAGGAAACATTAAGCGTACTTTTAATTTAAGGTAAAACTTTCTCTAACTTCATGTATAGTCATTTACATCTGTTTTAAGGCAGTCTGCTCTTTCCCTTTTTTGTTAGTCATGCTGTTACTCTAGACGTACATCCATGAGAAATTTCAGCTCTTTCTAGCTCCAAAATATTCAATTTCAAACTTCAGCGCAGCTTCCTTCCACCACATGAACCTAGCAGCTTTAAATAACTACTGAACTCATATGCCAGCTTCTGTCCAATCTTCTGTCCATCTTCTATGACTTATCTTTACAACTTTGGTAACATTCAAGATCCTAAAATACTTGGGGTTGTGGGGGGAAGACAAACAGGAATAAAATGGAGAAACATTTCTGCCCAGTCTCATCCTACAATGTAGTTACTGCACATCAGAATAGATCTTTTAAGATGTCTGGGTTATTCAGCAAAAACTAACCAAGAACAGAACAAATACCAAAACTATTTACTAGATAGTTTCAAACGCTTCAGCTATGAAGTTATATTTTTGTATGAAACATGGGATAAAATTGAGCTTGAGATTTAAGAGTAGCCCAACTGCCATTTGGTACGTACATGAAATGAATTGGTGGCCTCAGTTCAGTTATCCTGGAGGTCTTATCTACTCGAGTGTAGAGTACTGAAGGTAACATGTGTGATAAAGAAAATAGACTTTGTGGATTCTGTTCTGGATTTCAGACATGTGAACAGATATTTTCTGGAAGTCTTGTAACATCAGCTACTGTGAAATAGCTGATTTTACACTGTCCTTAAAATTGTAGAAAGTTTTTCAAATCTGAGTTTTAATATGAGAGATACTCAGCTACAGCACATGTAATGAACCTATGGAATAATATTTAAGATTTATATTTGAAGATTACAATCACACTATTAATTTGGTATTCAATACACTACGATGTTTTATCAACTGGATTGCTAGGCAGTCTCTCTCTTAATTACACAAAATTAAGACAAATTTAGAAGTCATCTAACATTACATGATTATAAAAACAGTCATGTCTTTATCTGCCAATTAATCCAACCACTGCAAGAAGAAGCCTATGTTTAGCACTTTAAAACAGTAACATCACTTTGTCTTCCTATCACCACCACGTCCCCATCCTGCAAGACTAAGGAATTGTAAAAGAGAATACAAAAGCAATGCAGCATCGCTATCCTACTGAAAACCCTTCTAAGTGACGTATAGTCTGTCTGCTATGGCTTTGGAAACTATTTCCAAAAGTGGACCAGTGGCCTCTTGTGATATTAATTTATAAAAACATGACAACGTAATAATGTGAATTGTAACTAGCACATAGGAAGAAAAGATTTTTTTTCTTACCACGTATTTTACAGCACTTATGAACTGGTTATGAAAGAGCAGGTGTTGGGTTTCATCCTCCGGATTTGAAGCAGTATAAAGCATTCCACAAATATTACAGGAAATAGCACCAAATCTCTTCTGTCCTGCATCCTATTAAAAACAAGAAAAGAAAAAAAAAGTTATTTGTCATTTCCAAGCACAGTAAACACACTTCAACAGAGCTTCCGCCTAGTAAGATATGCCTTTTATAAATGTATAAATGATCTTTGGTAAAATCAACACAGAGGCTAAAATGGAGCGGAACATATGAATAAGTACAGAATTTAGAATTCCGTTTTATGAAAACCCACACAGCCTCAAAAAGCACACATATCACAAAGCAAATACTAACCAACATCAAAATTAAGCCTTCTCCTTACCATATTATGAATAACGACCTTCTCTTTTATTTCAAGAAATTAAAAAAAAAAAATAACTGTTCCGTTGTTACACTGCTTGCAGTGAATATAATCATCTTTCATACAGAAAACAAATTAACCACATCTAGACCCACACTATTTGGCGTTCACTATAATTCTGTTACTGCTTGTTCTTTTGGCTGTGAGCTTCTTTGAGGTAAGCCATTTTCCGGAATGCTTGGAAGGCTACCATACATAACAGACGTTACAGAAATAATCATTAAGACCAGCAAGATGTCTGCAACTGCTGATCACCACCTTTAACATTTTTATAAAGAACAGGTATTTCAAGGCAATCAAATAGCATTACAATTGTTTTTAAAATCTCTCTCCCCATTACTTTATAGTTTTTACAAATTAAAAGCCTTGTATTTAAGATATTCTCAGGTCTTAAGTGTTCACTCTTAATTGGAAGATGGTAACTATCATGTTTTATGGTATCTTAATAGTCCATGACTTATTTTTCAGATACTGCATAGCAGCTACAACACAAACGGAAGATCATACATTTACCTGTAACCCTTGCGTTATTCTCCTACTCTGTAACCAACTATTACCAAAGTAAGAGCACTACTCAGCACCTATTGCTTTGTGATTTATTCATTAAAACAGTGTTACTAGCTTGCAAATATGCTCAGATTGAGGAGTCAGAACCTAGTAAAGAATGAAGCATCAGTTGTAGAAAGTGCTCCTTCGCAAAGAGCCAAAGAATCCCAGTTAGACTGAAGTCTCTAGCTAAAAATGCATGTCTTAAGGTATGGCGTAATGCTCAAATTTTATTTTTTTTTTAACTACATTTGGATGTTGAGATTATGAAAGCAGCAGTAAATGTCACTTTCAATCTATTTTAACATGTAACAGTAATTTTATACGCTGAAACATACAATACTGTAAAAGCAAAACACTTGCCATTTTTGCTTTGTTTTAAAGGAAACTGACCTATGTGCCAAATCAAAAGTACACAAATCCACAAGAAAACTTATCACCTGAATTTAATTTTGATTTCTAACAGCTGATATATTCACAATCAAAAAAGCCCACTTTACAGATAAAACCTTTTTGTAATACTGCAGAAGCATTTACAAATCACTTCGTACGCCTTCCATCTTCAAAGATATTTTTAAGCAAGTCTAAGAGCTAGATGGCAGCTCAGTGCTCCACACAACAGCAACTTATTTCAAGCAGTCATTGGAGAAGTCCAACATGTAGGTATCAGTTTCTTTCCAAGAAGAGACTAGAAGTGCAACTGCTTTGGTCATGCAAATTCAGAGCTGAACTTCTTTTTAGGAAGTTCAGAGTTGAACAGCTTCTTCTGGCTGGAAGTCAGCCAGAAGAAAGAAGCTGAATCTGAGAAGCCACGGCTTTACTGGAATGTCAACTTGTGTGTTCGTGTTGTATACAGAAAGACAAACGGGTATATACTAATTTTATGAAGGAAAGAGAAGAGGTGAATCCTGAGGTCAGATCTGCAAAGTCAGAACAGGAAGTTTCTTAAGGTGTAAAAACTCAATCCAACATATTTTGTTCTACCTACAGATTTCCTTTAAAGCAGCTACATAGTTCAAAACAAGGAACCAATCTGGCCACCAAGTTGCACTGCATTTCAAGGGTTTATACATGAGAGAGGAGAAAAGGCTGTTCCGCAGGAACTGGTGATCACCTTAAGATGAACCGATTGAACCAAACCAGTAATTCCTATCTTGAGGATGGGGAACATATCCCCTATGCCTAAGGTACAGTAAGTGAAAAAGGAGTCTACTTCGATGCTTAGAATACACTTAAAAGAAAAAATAGAAAATAAGCTACATAAAGCTATTCTTAAAATATTAGTACTGTGGTTAAGTTTCATGAAACAATTTCTGTTCAGATTGAGAAGTTTTAAGTATTTAAGCTACAGTATCTATTAGTTCGCTAACCAAGAAATTCAAGCCCTATATAAACAATACCTGTGTAGCTAGACATCAAGAATTAGGGATAAGAATATCCTCAAAGCTATCAAGCTCATCCTATCTAACCTTGTAAATACACACGCTGTGCTGGAAGTCTCTAGGAATGGATTATTTCCCTGGAACAGTACTGCCGTAATTTACAGTCTGACTTTCTTGGATGTTGTATCAGTGTTTTATTTGTTTCTCAAAAAGGATTTCACTGATACTACAATTTTGGCAAGCATTCAAGGGGTGGCACACACAGGTTAAGACTAAAAACCTGTTACAGGAGCATCAGAAAAACACATGATAACATCTAAAGCAATCTTCTGAACTCTCATAGCCTTAACAAATGCTGGTTATACATTGTAGCACATCCTTTGCAGTATCCTGCGGGTTCCAAGGATGATGGCCTTTTCGTGTAAATGAAATACTATTTCAAACCCTCACCACAGGACGTAATGCTTCAGGAAAGGGAAAAAAAAAAGAAAAAAAAGGAAAAAGCTTCATAAATCTGATGTGGACTATTGTACAAACCAGGTCATGCAAAATAAAGTCAGGAGTTACGAAGAATGCATTTTTATACTTTAAGAAAACACCTAGAGAATCTATTTTCAACCTTATGTCACTGCATAAGCAAAATGGGAAAGGGCACACACACATCAAGACATAAAAAGCGTTCCCGAGCAACAATACTACATTCAAGGTTGCCGGTCCTCCCTAATATGAAAATGAATGAACAAACTATGCGCTAGACATGAGAGTAAATAAAAACCTTAAAAACTGAGATTTGGGGAATCAAAATCAAACAAAATCATATTTTTGGAAATTTTAAAAAATAAATATTGAAATTAAATTTATCTTGCTTTAACTTCAAATTGATGGACTTTAATCTTCTCAGCAAGCACCAGATACTAAGTACTGGGCAATAAACTGCAGAAGTTTTCTTAATTCTGTGTTAGACAAAGAAAAGTCTTACCAATATCTTCTTTGAGAAGGTGCATGTCTGCTGATCCTCCATATGTGGAATAAGGAGCCCTGCAAGCAAAAAAGGCATTTGGTGCCTCTGTAGTAGATAAAAAGGGGCCTTTTTTTTTTTTTTTTTCCTCTCTTCTGGCACAGATTAGGTCACCTCCTTCTTTATTACCTACTCTGTTTTAGAGGAAGATTACTTTTTCCTCTTGCTTTCTCATACAGCAAAGAATAAAACCCAGCCATAGAAACAGGCAGGCTGGAATGGAAATACAATGGAGAAGAGCAGGAAGGAACAACACAAAGATTTTGGGGCTGTCCACAGAAAATGAAAATGTCAAAGGATGCTGTTTCAACGAAAGACGCATTCAAGACGGAAGCTGACGTGTGGATCCCCTTGCTGACCAGGAGGATCAGAAGACATGACCCAACTCAGAAACAAGTCTCACTTTGAAATGATCTGCAGCATATGGAATTTACAACAACAATGACAAAGAAAAAAACCTAAAACATAAGTAATACCCATCTTTCGGAAAAGCTATTTTAGCCAACTTGAAACTTTCCGAACTGTTACGTATCTGATTAAACAGACTTGAAAAAAATGAAAATGGAGAGGTCATTATCCATCATGGAATGATGTCCTCATTGGTCATTAGCTAGATCAATATGAAAAAATACTAAGTTAAACAACAAGTCTGCACAACATTTACTAGGGATGATCAACTCATTCTCAATCCAAGTTAAGAACATAATTCAAGTATATTTCAGAGTGTGTTCCAATGCTAGTAGCCTTGCTGCTTCAATTCCTGTAGCAGGTCCCAGCTAACCTTATGAAACATTCTCTCAGAAGCTCTCAGGACCAAGGACACTGAACACAAGCCACCTGAATTTGCTAGAGAAGGTTGGGCTTCTGTGCTGGAGCTGAAATGGGAAGGAGTGACAGTAAGAGAGGATGACCGCTCCTGCCCCACTAAGGGCCGAGCTGTCCCAGAGGGTAAGATTTATGTGAGAAGCAAGAAAGGAAGAGTGACTTCTCTCGTCTCTACTAAACTCCCTCCCCGGTCATGTTCTTACTGGGACTACAGGAAAGAACAAGAGACAGTATTTAACTAACACGAACAACGAAACATTGCCCCTGAGTCATTCTCCACTTCTTCAGAGAAATTGCCAACCAGACTGCACTAGTTTAAGGAGGAAAGCTGCAATTTTAACTCCTTCTTATGCAACTTCCTTCAAGCTCTAAGAAATCACTTTTACACTTCCTTTATTATTTCCATCAAGGATTGTGCTTTCAACTTCAATTAAAACATTTCACTTATACGTTATCTGTTTCAGTAAAATAAGAAACTATGGTAAATTTAAATGAAATATCAGTAGGCAATAATTCAAGCATGACAGCCAGGTGTATAAACTGAATTAGCCTACACGCCCTTTCTACATATAGCACCAACTCAAACCCCTGAATCAAAAGCATCTTTCATCAAGCCCTCCTGATCCATGCATTTGCTGATATTCATAAAGACCTACATTTAACACTTGTTCCCATCCAGATATTAATTCAATCAGATCTTTAGGAAGGCAGAGAATCTCTGTAACTCTATACTATCTTATCATCATGTCAGTGATTTGTTTTCACTGTTCAATCTTTTTACATGATCTTCCCTAAAATTGTTGAGTATAATTTTCGAAAGGCTAGCATTATTTTCAAAGCAACAAATCTCATCTTATGAAAACTGAAAACATATGTTTTGCATATTTGGACTTCTTTCAGTTTCAGAAGTTAAAGGAACAGATAATTTCATATTCAGTTTCTCACATTTGCACATCAGATTCAAGTACTTGGAAAAAAAATCATTTTAGTGCACTACTCTATATTGCAGTTTGGCATTTCACTTAACCCATCCACCTACTAACTAATACACCTATTACTTAAATGAAGTGTGAGAGTACAGTCCACAAACATTCAGAACAGACTACGTCTTGAAACACCAAGAACAGGATTTGCAACATAACATATTTTAGACCTCAATTTGAATTTCCTCCTGAAGAACAGATCATACTCCCCTAGGTCAGAACCTCAATCTTTGGACATCACTCTGAGTACCACCATTGCCTGCCACGCTTTTACAAAGGTTGTTGCAGCATTAGATGCCTCTTTTTTTCAGCTTAAGCGTCAAACTCAGAAAGAAGAGCCTCGCTTTTTAAGATGTGTAAGAGCAAGCAAATTTGATGAACACTGAAAACAGCACATTGCCTTAGCTCTGCCTCTTTAAAACGACAATAATATAATGTTTGAAAGCTGCTTAGATAACTGTATGATGTATAGCAAGAAAGACAATGGTGCAGAAACAGCTACTAAGTACTTCTACAACTTCAAGTTATGTAATTTTACTTCTTGTAGTCATAGAGCCCAGAAGCTTGTTAAGGATTCAGTAACTTCAGAAAAATAGAAAACAAATCTATTCATTAAAGCTACCATGTGGGAAAAGGAGGAAGGTATTATACATCCTTAAGGATTGAATAGAAAATGTGGAAAACAAAGACTAGCTTTACCCTAAATAACACCTCCCTAAGGGTATCTCAGGAAATAAAAAGGTTAGAATACACAGACAATATTTTTAACATCTCACACTCTGAGCCTTCAGATACTGTAGAGACAATTAAAAGGACAGATGTCAAACACAGAAGACTAGGAAAGATTATTAAAGAAAAAAAAGAAGCAGTGAAACAACAAAGATAAGTATTGTGGGGAGTTAAACTAGGCCCAACTCCCCTCCAACCCGAACCTTTCAGATATTAAGAAAGAAAAAAAAAGTTCTATACGCATGTTAAGAGGGACTGGATTGATAAGATACCCAGGAAATCAGAACTCATAGTGAAGAGCCCCAAACTGCACCTTTCAGACCTATAATAAAGTTTGAGTTAATGTTCCAGAGAAGCTGTGGGTGCCCCATCCCTGGAGGTGTTCAAGGCCAGGCTGGATGGGGCTTTGGGCAGCCTGGTGTGGTGGGAGGTGTCCCTGTCCATAGCAGGGGGCTTGGAACAAGGTGGTCTTTAAGGTCTCTTTGAACCCCAGACATCCTGTGATTCCCCGCTAAGAAGACAATAATGATTTTTTCCCATCTTTGCTCAAACTAAAGAAGAATGAGACTACTTCTCTTAATATCTCTCATTAGCCACTTCAAAGAAAAAAAGGTTTCTATTAACTATACTTTTTTCTTTTACCAACACTATAAATGCTAGTTTCACTGATCTGGCTGCGTAGAGTAACTGTTTTCCGTATAGGGGGAATTTCAACACGAACAGCTAGCAGCTTTTGAACCAAATGAATCTTTTGTCTGTTCTTAGAGGATCATTACAGAAGTACATAAGAACCTTTTAAAGTATCTCCAAAACCAAACCAAAGCAAAAAACACCACCCCCACCCCCCGAGCCATTCAGAATCAACATTTATGAAATTCACCATGGATTTGCAAAACAGAACTATTACTTTAAAAAAGCACCATACCTTATTAGACACGTTTAATCCCATTCTTTTGGGTATTTGTATGAACAAAGCCTGGTACTTTAGAAGACCATTTAGTGCATCTTTCCCCTCCCAGAAGCTAGCACAAACTATTCTTGACATAACTTCACATATGTCTTGTCAGCACAGTAACTAACGTCAAGGAAAGTGGTTTACAAAGTGACATATCAAATACTGGAGATCCCCTACATGTTTTGACAATGCTAACATCAGTTTTCCCCCCCAGGTAACAGAGTATCAGAGCACTACCTTCCCTAATGGTCTCTTGGAAAAGTGAAGTACAGGCACTACCGAAATGCCTTTTCAACAGAATAAAAAGCCTACTCCAAACGCAGTGAATTAGATTTGTGTGAAGTGTTGAAACATATTAGACATTATGAAGCTGCTACTTTCACATTTAAAAATGAACTATGCTGCTCGCTTGCATTTTCCAGAAATACACTCAGAAAACACGAAACTAGGTCTCTCCCATTTTTCCTGATGTTCTTCATGGATAACCATTCTTTGTTTTCTAAACTGTTGTTAGGTTAAAAAACTCAGGACTTTTACTGTTGAATACCTGGTTAAAAAAAAAAAGTTCTTTCCTCAGCAGCTAAGCAGCAGGTTACGTATTTCTTGGCAAGGGTCCTAGTCGACTGTTCAGTTAAGCTCTATTACTGTACGACCAAAAATTAAGTTAACCTCACTGTAGTGAAAAGGAATACTCTTACAGTCCTTTTAATATAGTTAAGGTATTTAATCACACGTTTTAACTCTGTTGGTAAAATGACTTTTCAAAGAAACAAAAGGCGAACTACTTAGTAGGTGTTAGGTATTGTTCATATACACCATTTATCATCTTGCGAGTAGGCGTTCAAATGTCTAGATTTGTATCACTTAGGCAAATCAAGGATATACTTATCAAATTACTTCTCAGAAGCTCTGCTTTTGAAATATTAAAGTACGGATACAAGAAAGCATCCGGAGTCCAGCTGGTTCTATTTTGGTCAGTATTTTCACACATACAATTCATGCATTACACAAAAAATAATGCAATTTAGCAAGACCACCAAGTCTACATGAGAGGGGTAATTTTACTGACAAGTGTCCTAAGAAGTCCATCTTTCTCACAGCCTGGCTTCCCCTCCTGCTCTAGATTCCCAGCTCCAGTTTTTAATTTCTCAAGGATTATCTGGTACGTTAATCAACAAAAAAGCAAAATGAAACCAACAAAAACTCCAGTTGTTTCACCGTGAAGCTGCATGATTCTACAAGATAGAAAAATGACTGTCTTTTCTGTGATAAAAAAAAAACGCTCTCTTCCTTCTTATTTTGCATTTGCTTCTTTTAAAAGACATACGTGCATTTGGTAACTAATGGCACATAATGGTGAGAACAAAGAACCAAACCATAATGCTACTTAAATAGTATGGTGAAAATTAGTACATTCACAGGAAAATACATTTGTTCCAAGACAAAAACGTTGTCTCAGAACAACGTATACTTGATCGAGGCAGGAATAAATCCATTCATATTAATTTTGTACACAATCTGCCAGATGTAAATCACCTTATGCATCTCAAATTTTATGAAACAGAGATTTTACACCTAAGTAAAGGCAAGTTCATTCTCTCTAAAGCAAACAAATTTTTACCGCATAGTCAGTCTTTTCCAAAAGAGCATTTTTAACAAGAATCAGTTTTAAATGTAAGTCAGTCAGCCACCATTTTTCCAAACTACTGAATGACAATTTAATAAGGGCTCAATTTTCACAAATCATTTACAATGGCAATAGTAGTACGTATGAGTAATGATTTTTAGACTAGTCCATAAAAACACAGCACTGCTAATTCCAAAGTAATTTGTTTGAGAAACCATAAACCTTACTAAAAGGGTATTACTTACTATGATTAGCTGCTTATCGCCATCTTTTCCTGCTTCTTTTAGCTTCTGAATATGCTCCTCTGACGGTAGGAAGTTACTGCACTTTGATGCTAATGAAGGATTTGACAACGGAACCCTTGAAATATAAACATATTTCATGTTAAAAAGGGACTGCTTAGACCCGTCATCCTAGATGCTTAAAGCCTTTGTGATTAGTATAACTAAACTTTAACAAGATGCAAATCCAAGTTAATTACCCAAAACAGTCCTATATATTTCAGTTTGCAATTCTACTGGAAAAATAGGCAAATAAGAGGATTAAACAAAAAAACAGTTCACGACTAGCCTAACCACAAGACTATTTTCATAACCGCCCCCTAAAAAATTATGATCGAGTAGGGTAGGTTATTCACATCCATTAACAGAAGCATTAACTGAAAAATTTTCAGAGCATGAAGGATGATGCCTAACGCTACACATTCCCTACACAAGGTTTAGGTTTCCAGTGTCAGGTATCACACATCAGGCTGCTAAAGCAAACCAGATAAATATTCCCACAAATATAAGTGGGCAAAATAAAGCACATTTCATAAATCTCCCAAACTCAATTCAAACTTATCTTCCTACTACAGGCAGCAAAGGGAGAGGGGAAGGAGGGAGGGAGGAAGAAGAGGACCTAAGGGATAAATGGGTATATATTACTGCAATCTTCTCGCTCAGCTAAGTCTCCCTTTGTTACAACAGAAAGAAACGCTGGAAAGCACTATAGCAAATCATCAACAAAATTAACCTTCTACTATATTTGGGGGAAAGATAACATCAGTTCCAAGGCTGGATAAAACTTGTGGAGATAACCAGAAGAAAACATACAAAACTACTGAAAGCAGACATTTACGTACTCTATTTCTAAGCAAACTAAGGATACAGGGCAAATACTTAACTGTGGTTGCTGCTGTAGCACATGCAGCAAGTTAACTAAGTGAGCTTTTTGAGAACAGGACGAAACAAAACCATCTTTTCCCAGATATTTTAAAGGAGCATTTTCTGTGCAAGAACATTTTACTTGCAAAATCCAATATATTTTTTTCTCTAGCCACGTGCCCCCAGATTTGCATTAAGTAGCTACTTTAAGCCCCATCCCACCCCCATAAGAGCTATGCTGTAGACAATATACATTACTCTTAACAGTACAACAGGAGTAGCACAAAATAGAATTATAGTTTAAGCCTTGGATAAATCAAGAGTACCCTATGGAAATCAGGGTAAAAAAGCTCTCAGAAGACTAATATATATATATACACATACAAACTAGTAAGGCAATATAGGTTTGTTCAGCTAACAAAGTTAATAAATTTGAGTAGATGCCATAAAACTATTAAAGTTAAGAATAAAAATAAGAAAAAATAGTTACTGTAGTACTTATAGAAAAATCTGAAAATATTCCTTTAACTAGGAAGATTCCTTCCTTTAACTTCTACCTTCACACACATTTTCTGTAAAATTCCACAGTAATAGAATTTTTTTTAACACGTACAAAAGGGCTGGTTCGGCAGAATTCTTAATGCGGCCTCAGATGGAGTACTGAAAATGAACTCAATCTTTTTCTTGTTTCCATTATGAACATATAAAACAGTAGCAATTTACTAACCGCTGTGCCAACTATATTGCTGTTCAAGACTTCGGGTATGAAAAATTTATTCTCTTTACTATGTCACAGAACTACAGTCAAAAACTAAAGGTGACATGATCGAGTATAAAACGTAAGTTTGAACTGTTACTAGTAATAACAGTAAGTGTCTGTAAGTTACCATTTAAGAGCATGGAACCTTAGTTTAACAGCAATCACAAAATAATCCCAAATTAAGTCCCCTCTTCCCTACCTAAAACAAAACAAAAACAAACAGACTAACCTAATTTTAATAAATAAGGGGAATTTATTCTGGAAGGAAAAGCCCTTCCAAAAGCACGTGAAATAATTCAGTAAGTGAAAATCATGTAGCAATCCCTTCCATTCTTTCTCGTTTTCATCTGATTTGAGGAACAGACTATTAGAAATGTTTTCCCAACTTTGCAAAATTCTACTCTTTAAAATTAATGCACAGTTACATATCTCACTTAATTTTCTTAATGAAAACACCCAATCACTTGGGTAAAATGGAAGCCTTTTTATAAGGCGAGTCACTTATTTGAAACTGGAAGATGAGGCTAAGAGAAAAGAGAACAGTCTTAAAATAAAAATTGACATAACTTTATGGAAGGTGACTGTCATTTCATAACATATGAAATACTATACCTGTTCTCAGTTTCAGAAGTTTGATTTGTAGACGAAGTTTGCATCACCTGCTTGGGAGCCAAACCTACAATTAATCAAAGATTGTAGTCTCATTATAAAGTTTATAGTTGCAAAGGAAATAACATGAATTGTGGCTTTTTTTTTTTTTTTAAACATATTCAAGACAATGCTGTAATTTGCTCATAAACAATAAAGAGATGCAACTTTGAGGCAGTATTCATATGTTTTGCCACATACACTTAAAAAAAACCGTGCAATTTTCTTTAACATTCTCATGTGTTGCAGTGTGCCAGCAGCTGAGGAAGGGCAGTAGTGAAACTACACCAGAGTTTAAATCTCTTTATACTGTTGTACATCTATAGAAATAGCTCTCTACATAGTATTAGAATCATAAATTCCACCACCCAAAGTGTTACACTTAAGAAGCAATGTAGAATTGACAAAAGGAAAACACATTTTTACATTCTCATGTACAGTATATTTTGTCCTGCAAACATACCTTAAAATGGCAGTAAGGTTGTAACTAGTAGAGCTAAATAGTTAAACAGTACACTCAAGATCACGTTCAGTTTTCCAAACAAAACAAAACCCAACAAACCCAGAACACAAAGCAAAAGGATGAAATGTCAAGGGGAAAGTTAGTGAGAAGATATGCTAGTGATCCACTGATAGTAATTCTTAGTCAAATGTACTTGAGTCAAAAATTCACATCACATGCATCAGAAGGTCTGACTAACAGCGTTCACAGGCTGAAAAATGAAAACTGCTTAATGAAAACAGGAGAGCAATTACTCAATTAATAACTTGGTCAAGATTAAATAAAGTAGAGAAAAAAATGCAGATACCTATTCAAAAGAAGTGGTAACCAACAGAGGATCCTTAACAGAAACAGATGCAAGAGAAGAATCCAATTGAAAAATTGAAGGTTTATTCAATTTTTACATGGAAAATGAAAGGGTTTTTGTTTGTTAGTTGTCACTTCACTTATACTGAAATGGAGAACACTTCAGCATTAAAATATTCAGGCACAAAGAAGTGCCAGAAGTAGAGCTGGGCAAAAAACCAGATACTTCCCCTTCCCACTTCACAATCCTCAGATAAAACCACATTTGCTACTGTTACAATGACTATGGGTGTTAAGGG
Organism: Nettapus auritus; assembly: GCA_011076525.1. Lineage (NCBI taxonomy): Eukaryota > Metazoa > Chordata > Aves > Anseriformes > Anatidae > Nettapus > Nettapus auritus. The sequence goes on along the minus strand of CM021766.1, from coordinate 104,177,837 downwards.
CAAAGACACATGAAAACCTGCAGTGAACAGTTCTAATCCTGAAAGTTTAGCTCTGCACCAACTGTACCTTACTGTGTGAATCATTCCTCTGAAAGGAAGACTTATATTTCCAGTGTAACTGGTCAGAAAAAGAAGATAATTTATTAGTAAGGGTTTACCTTGTGGCTCACTTTCTCCCGGTTCTTTTTTGATTTGTTTTGGTGGTTTAGGAGCTGTAAGATACTTTACAGGAGAGCTTTCTGGACTTGATTCCAAATGTAACTGAAAGCTCTAAACAAAACAGAAAACATTAGATTTCAATAAAAGCCAGAGACACTTAATGCCTCTAACCTATTACTGAAACCACTCAGTTAACTCAGTATTAACATCTTGAATGCAGCACCAATTTTTCTATTCCGTTATTTCAAGCAGACAAAATGCAATTTATTAGCTAGTCCATACTAAAGTTTGTGATATTATTTTAGCTATAAATATTTTTCATTTTATATGTAAGGCTGTGAAAAATACCCCCCCTTTTATTTTAATACAACTTTTCAGAACAGAATAGCTATGCAAACCTAAGTCATAAAGAAGTGTCCATACAAATCTGTACGGCTTCTGCCTCCAGGAGGAAACTTCAACCATCGACATTTAGTTAACTGCAGAATTTAGGATTAATTTTCCAGCTTACTGTCACCCCATCTATGATAACACACCACTAACAGGAGCTTTAATACATCTGCAAATCTTAAGTTACTGTAAAATAGTCATTGTTGAGACACACCTCCCGAGCATGGCACTCTCAGAAAACAGAACAGATTCACAACACCCTCCCACCAGCCACCATAATTAAAATGGCTTACCTCATCTGGTCGCGGCTCCGAGAAATGTTTTGTCAAGTTACGCAATAAACCGTTTTCCGCACCTCTTTTTGCAGGCTGTTTTATTTCTAATGCCACTTCTTTACTTCCAGCTCTTTCAGATGAAGGGTCTGATTTATCCTGCACACAAGCTGCACCCTCACTCTCCGAGAGTCTTGTTAGGGCCAGCTTGCCTTGTGCCTTAGAAAGCTGTGCTTCTGGGGCTATTTGAGCTGCCTCTGAAACTTCAGGGTAATTTTTTAACAAAGAAAGCTTGGGGGCATTTGCAGAATGCAAGTTACTTTGCTTCACGTTATTTGCTTTCAGTAATTTAATTTTGGTCCATTTAGAGTTTTTGTTTGAGGAGTTATTTCTACCATTCAGCGTACACTTGACAGGCATTCCTTTTTTGCTAGGGAAAAAACGTTTGCACTGAGTACTTTGACTAGGTTCTTTCTGAGTAAGCGTTTCGCCCTGTTGCGGCTGTACTTCAGCAGGCTTCTCTTCTGGTTTTCCGCACTCAGCGTTAGGGGAATCTTTTTTCACCTCTACTGTATCCGATTCGATCTCACCTGCAATTTCCTCACAAAGTTCCAGGATGCTTACTCTTTTGGATTTTACATCGTTCTCTGGTTGATCAGCCACACTTGCTTCACTTACAGGTGGCTGTGAAACCTTGTTTGGCTTTGTACTGGTTTTTATGTTCTGATGCATTTGTTGCTTTTCCTTAGTGACTGGCTTAGAATTTGGCTTAGGAGAATCTGCTTCCACTTTCTTTGTGCTGCTAGGATTCGGAGATACAGGGCCCGTTTGGTCTTTCTTAACTTCCTTGAGACTGTCATCGTGACACAATGACGACTCCTGAACGCTGGGCTGAAGGCTGTTGGAATTACCGTTTTTGCTGTCTGCCTTACACTTTTTCTCTTTCAGAGAGCTGGTCACCTCTACGTGTATTTCTTTATCTTCATTTGCATTGTTTGGCTTTGTTTTTGTCTTTTTCTGCTCTGTTTTCGCTCCAGCAGGTTTCGCTACTTTTGCTGTAACACTGTGAGCATTTTTTTTTGCCTGGCTACTTTGTTTGACTTCCAAAGGTTTTTCTTCTTTAACTTCTCTGTTACGAAGGGATCTTGCTGGTACTTCTACACATGTTAACTGCTGCAGTCTCTGGGATCTCCTCATAACAGGCTCGTTTGGAGCAGCTCCGCATTTTGACTTAGGAATTTCTTGCACAGGTTTTTTCTGGCATTCCTCCTTGCTTTTTGTAGATTTTGGCTGCTGTTGGACTTTTTTGTCAGGTATGGTTTTATTATTTGAGTTGAACCCCGATGATCTTGTAGTCATGCGCATTCCCACCTCAGGTTCGTTGGTGTTGTTACTGAAAGAATCAAATAATTGTTTTTCAGCATCCAGAAAGTAGAGCTTGTCATAAAAATTTTCTCATTCCTAAAAGCCTCTGCCACCCCCCCGCCTTTTTTTTTTTTTTTTTTTTTTTTTTTAAATAACACATTCTACATCTTCAGTGCTTTTAGAAGAATCATTTTCTCTGGAATCTTTCTAAAAAGACATCACTTCCACCTGAATATTCTTACATGTAATGCTGAATTTTTTGTATCCATTACAAGACCGAACTATGAACCCCACATGAATGCTTTCTAACATTGCTAGCAGTTTTTGAATTGTTGACGCTTGTGGCTTTTAAATGAAGTATTAGCTTAGATTTATTTTCCTTTCAGAAGCCTTTTTGGATAAAGCCTTTCAGGATTTGGAGACGCTAATGTTGTTCCAGAGGAAGATCATGTAGCAGTTATCACACAACGATTTAGTGCCGACCTTCCCACCAGTACCATTCAACTATTTTAACTTTAACTCAAATTCACTCCCTTTAGATCGTTTCTGCACTAATTCAGATTAGGAAGATAGCGTAGAATAATCACTTACTGCTTTGTCACTGACCTGTTTGATTTGACGGAGGTTTTGAGCACGGTTTTCTCCTGCGCTGCACACTGGTTAGACTTTGATTTATTAGAGACATGTTTTGTATCTGACACCTCTTTTTCCTTCTTTGCTGATGACGGTCTGCTGTTCTTGTCCAGCTTTGGACGTTTAGCAGAAGGCTCTACTAACGCAGACTTCCTTTTCTGAGCTGCCATTTCTGTAAAACACAACAATTGATTCAGCTTTTAGAGTCCTTATCAGTTACAGTGTCAGTTAATATAACCGAAGATTTGCCCATTTTACGAAACAAGGTAACTGATACTCTTTTCCCTTCTGAGGCAGAGCAGCTAACTACAATCAGAGAGCAAATCATCAAAGCACTATCAAATCAAATTGCATTTATTTTACTTACAGGTTTTTACAAGAGGCAATCGATGTTCAGGCCAAAGTGACTTATCAAGGTGTGCCAAGAGCATTCCTTAGGTATATGCTTACGAACAAGACGTTTCATGACACCTACGAGGAACATAAAATGTTCACATAGTATTTAGATGCAGTAAGCACTTTATTAACTTCCTTCTCAGGCTCTGAGTTCAGCATTCCCACCCCTTCCCATCTCCTCAAACAACGCTTAAAGTTTATCAAAAAAAAGTTTAGCAATTCATGCTTAGCAATTTTAAAATTGATGACCTATTTTAAAAAGAAACCAAAAGCCTTTCAGATTTTATTTCCACACCCAGCAATTCTTGGCATTTTGCTGTCTTAAGCCTCACCTTTTTACTTTTTGAAAGGTGGCAGATCTAGTACCATTTGAAAAAGAAATTTCTTGGCATTTTGCCTTTTTCCAGAAAATAATTTGGTGCTCTTTTTCATAGTCCAAAAAAGTGGGAGTCCTGTCAGTCCCGTGCCTCACAGCAACAGCAGATAAACTCACTGGATTCTACAATGTTTTGTGGCTGCTACTACAGAACTTTATGGATATCTGCAACTGTCTAATAACCGCGTCTTCTAATTCCACTTATGCTACAATTCAGAGACAGAAAGCCTAGAAAGTCATGTTTTAGAGATTATTTGCCTTAGGCGTTAGAGAAAATGATGTCTTCTGAAATGCTGTTAATGATGCAGCAGTCAACATGAACAAGAGTCTACAAACTAGCAGAGATTCTCAGTCAAGTCTCCACAGATTCTGTCAATCATGTCCTTCACACCTATCTGTGGCTTATGGAACTTTTAAGATCTCTTATTCAAAGAGACCATTGTTGTGTTACAGCATTAGCAATAATTGTTCCATAAAGAGGCAATCGTGTCTTTCAAAAAATAAGTTTACTGGAAGACTCAGCGCTGGGAGCTTCCATATTACCTTTTTAGGTCAAGAATTACCCATTAATTTTTGCCAAGGGCAGCCTGACAAGAAAAAAAATCTAAAAATTATATTAGTTTTCAGACTTCAGCTCAGCTGATGTTAAACCTGACAGATTTTAAGGTCAAACAGCAACTTCATAATTACCAGTTGTATAACACTGAGCAGATATTTTCACCTCATTTCAACTACAGCTTGCTTTCCGGTATTGACAACCGCAGGCCTTTCTCTAACAACTGAAAGACACATTAAGCTCCTTTTAATAATTATTAATTATCCAAAAAGTAAAGAGCTGTAAACATTTCTGTTCTTTCAGACTTACAATTGTCCTTCACTCCATTTATTCTCTCTCTTTCGCAAACACTTCTAAACACACAAGATAAATAATGCTCACGTTCAAACCGACACCAGTGCTGTCTTCTACCTTTCTCCTTTAAAGAAGCTGCGTGACCAGAGAGCCGTGTTTGAGCCGGCATTAAAGAACACATACAGGGAAAAAAGTCTCTAACAGCACCTCTCGTAGTGCCATTTCCCGTCTCCCTAAGAAGCAGGTCAGAGAATTTGCATGCCTTACCAACAGAGAAAGAGCTATGACATGACACCCAGCGAACCGACAGTTTTCCACTGGCCACCACCGCCTGTCAGGGATGAGGTACGGCCGCTTTAAATTGCACTCACGATGAAAATAACAGGCATAGCTGCTGGACGAGCCTGTGGTCTTACATTGCCTCAGTTCAGAGCACAGCACCGGCTCTCACAATTTGCAAACACCGTGACGCACACACCGTATGGAACCAGCCCTTCTTGTTTTCTTCCATCACTGTCACTCTCAGCCACACGACCGGGCACACTCAAAGACTTTCAAAACAGAAAATGAAGTCCACCGAGGAGACGATTACTTCTGGGGGCGCTGACAAATGTGCTGTCCTCCCACAAAGCGCTGGCTCCTCGGCGGTCACTCCTCTCCTCCTAACACTTTTCCCAGCACAGCAAGGACTTCACCGGACGCTCAAGCCCCGGCAGCTTGTGTCCCCCCCGCTAACAGCCAGCTCGCGGAAAGAAGGAGCCACAGAAGGAAGACGACAACAAACTACGCAACGGCAGCCCAAGGTTTTGGCGCATGAAGTGCGAGCAGGAACGCGCAGCTCCCACACGGCGCAGCCCTCCGGGCCGGGCGGGGGGCCCACCTGCACGGCCGGGGGCTCGCACGGGGGGCCCGGCCGCCACGCAACGCCCCGCCTGAGACCCCCCCGGCCAAAGTCGGCCGGCAGGAAGAAAAGGCGAGGCCTCCGAGCGCGGCCCAGTACCATCCGCGGCCGTGACAGCGCCTCGGCGGCGGGTCCCGCCGCGGCCCAGCTCCCCCCTCACGCCGGGGGGGCCGCGGCGAGGCTGGGGAGCCGGGGGGTGGCGGCGGGGGGACACGCGGGGACGCCTCGCCATGGCGGAGGCGGCCGCGGCCAGGCCCGAGCCGCGGCGGCGGGCGGAGAGGCAGGCCCGAGGCGGGGAGGGAAGGGAGAAGGCAGGGGCTGGGCGCCGGGAAAGGGCTGCGGGGCTCCGCGGGGCTGCCGGTGGGGAAGGAGGGAGGGAGGGAAGGAAGGAGAGAGGGAGGGAGGGCGGCCTTGGAGGGAGGGAGGGAGGGGAGGGCGGCCGTTGGGCTCCCGAGCGCCCGGCGCGGGGCGGCCGCCGCTTACCTCGAGCGGGCGTCGGGGCCGTGCCGGCGGCTCCAGCCGCCCTCCTCGCCCGGCTCGCCAGCTGCGGGCGGGGGGCGGAGGGAGGAGGGAGGGAGGGAGGGGAGGGGGAGAGGGGCGGGGAGGGAGGGGAGGGAGGGAGGGAGGGGGGCGCGCGCACGCGCGGGGCAGGAGGGGTGGGGCGGGAGCGCGCGTGCGCAGCGGGCGGCCGTTGGGGGTAACGGCTGCGCCGAGGGGGGTGCGCGTCAGGGGAGGGGTGTTTCTGTAGGGTGGTGTCTCGGTAGGGTGATTGTGAGGCGCTGCTTACACGGGCGCTGTTTTCCCCGTGAATACACCGCTTAGCCCCATAAACACGTTCCAGAAGTGCTCGCTGACCCCGGTGCTTTGGGGAGTTTCCATAATAATGGTTTTTGTGTTCTTGCAGGTCTCCTGCTCATCAGCTTCGCTTACCGGACAACAAGTCTTGGTGCAGCACTGCGCGAGTGTGTGTGCTTGGGTGCGAAAGCAGGATGTGCGCTTGCTGGACGTGTCTTGGTGTAATAAATAGACAAATAAATTTAGAATAGACTTTGTAAATATAGAATAAACTTTCTGTTGAAAAAAATGAGAGGTATTGTCTGTGTTTAATAAAGCAGAAAGTGACCAGTGATAGGACTTGCAGGAAAGGTGTCAAGCTGTGGCAGGAGAGGTTCAGGCTAGACCTCAGGAAGAGGTTCTTCACCAAGAGGGTTGTCGTGCACTCGAACGGTCTCCCCAGGGAAGCAGTCACTGCATTGAGCCTGTCGGAGTGTAAGAAGCATTAGGACACTGCGCTTAATCACATGGTCTGAATTTTTGGGTAGACCTGTGTGGTGCTGGGAGTTGGGCTCGATGATCCTTGTGGGTCCCTTCCAACTTGGGGTATTCTGTGATTCTGTGATCCCTTTCATCAACTATCATTTATGTAGTACATGACAGGAATTATGTTTAACGTTTAACCCAGGCTGCCTTTGATCAAGGACAAGTGCGCCTTCTGGAAGAAACAATGGAAAGTTGGCAAGAGAAAGTCGCCTTGTCTTTGGGTGATGTGTGGCCATACATGGATTAAAAAAGTGAGGGTACTTCATCAGAGAAGAGCCACAAGGAAAGGAGGGCATGGGCCAGAGGGCCTGAAGAGGAGCCAAGAAGGATGACACCACATAACTACACAACTCATGTAGATTAGAGTGAAGACTTATTAGATAATTAAATGTAACGAAAAAGCCAGCATAGGGTGTGCTTGATTTATGGAAAATCCACCGAGCACCCAGGCCTGAATAAAAGCAGGATTTCTCCCGAGTGTGTGAGAATTGGCTTGTTGCACACCGGGTGAAATACCTGCTCTTTCAGACAGTACTGGTTTGGTGTGGTGTCCACTTGTCTCTCCGGAGCAGTGAGTTCCCTCAGTTAATTGTGCGAGACCAGCGAGGTTTATTTCCCCACATTTGGTGGTAACCCTAAAGATGCTGGCTGATTCAGTGACCACCAGAGGTGGGGCGGGTTAGGATTGTTCTGGGGGTGTGTCTGTAGTTTTGGTGTCATTCGAAAGGAATCAGGTTTGCACACACCAAGACGAGACATGACAAGTGGGGACAGCCGAGGGGGTTGCTCCAAAGGTGAATGCAAGTAGTGTGCTTGTTGGGATCGACACTGGCAGCCTTGCTGTGTGTGTCCAGCCCTACTGGTACGTCCTGCTTGCTAATGTAGACACCATCCAGGTTTATTTGCCTATAAATTTACATAGTGATGTGTACACCTCCATCAGAATGACTGGAGAACAGTGTCGTGAACCTTGGCGCTAGCCAAGGTTCATAAATGACCTTGAAAGTTAGAACAAAGTTTTTGAATGGCAGCATGTGACAGGTTTTCTCCCAGAGATTTCTGGTTTCCCATACAGATTTCTGGTAACAGATTTCTGATCTAACAGACAGTCCACACAACTAACTGGCAAGCTATATGGTGTAAACCTTCTGCAAATATTCTGTTGTTAATACTTGAAATATTTATAAAGTGGTATTTTGATTGTTTTAATAGTTTATGAGGCCTTTTAAAAATGATTTTCCAAATATTTTGTTGGTTTCTACAGGTATTACATATATTGGATTGTTAGAATGTGTAGTGATGTTGCTGAAGAGAATAAGATTTCTTGTGTATAGATCATATTCCCTAGAGACATTTTGTTGTCTGTAAATTTCTCTTTATTAACTGAAGCAGGGAACTGCCTGCCTTGATAAATCTCTCTAGACACGCTTTGTTGAAGCAGAGTTTGTCCTAGACAAATGGAAATTTTCAGCAGCTGCAGTTTTTGAAAAAGCTGATAGTATTATTTACATATTATTTATACTATTATATAGTATTATTCATACTCCCTGTATCGGCTCCTCTTTAATGCATGATAATCTGCGGTGACTTTACAGCGAATGCAGCAACATGTGGTCTCCTGCTTTCCTAGAGTAACCTACAGAATACTTTCCAGATGAAAGATACTTTAATCACTGAGTGGCCTGTAAACTTCCTGGAGGATGTTAAAAGCTTTTTTTTTTTAACGTTACTGCTGTCTTTGTAAATTTAACATCATGTTTTCACATCCCTCTTTCTCAGGAACATGAAGCAAGTAAAGGTAGAGTTTCTCACATCCTTCCACGGAACAGTAATTTGCTGAACAGCAGGGATGTTGTAAAGAAGCAAGCATTCTCGTAAAGCATTAAACTCCAAAAACTTGGAAAATCTCAGGTGATGGGATAGAATATGAGTAAACTTCCAACTTCTCACGCAAGGTGGCAGCATCTTGAAGCACTGGATTCAGCGTGAACGTGCTAGCAGATGTCACTTTCTTAACCGCAAGAGCATGAACTTCACAAACTTGTCAGAAATGTGCTCTCTTCAGAAGCTGTGGTGATTGTGGACAGGAGTGCTCGGGCATGGATTTACTGTAGGACTTGGGGACTTGGGGGAGGAACTGCAGTTGTCCAGGTACAGTATCTGGATAGAACAGGTGTCACCCCAAAAAGTTTTTATGTTATTTTAGCACAATTTACCAAGTTTAGCTGTATTACTATGGAGCACCTGTTGACTGCAGCTAAGTGAAAAAATACTTGCTTCTAAGTTATGCCGCTTTTTTAGAGGAGCTGTAATTCATGCAATACGTGGATCTGCTAGCACAGAGCTCTTGCAGCCCCTTTGACACGCTAACACACCCTGGACCTGCCCCCGCTGGTTATCAGGTATCTCATCTGAGCAAGCAAGTGGTGACTGACAGATGCAGAGGCAGTAGCTGCTTAAACCTCACAGCTGCAAGTACCCCTGCACGCACTCCTTCGGCATCAGAAGAACACTTCAGACAGCTCAGCCAAGGCCACACGTGAAGATGATTTAAAGTAGGGGTTTTCTAATCGCTAACATTTCTAATCATTCCTTTAATGGACCTGAAGGGCAGCTGAGACAGCATAAGGCCCTTACTTCCATCCTTGCAGCAGATTCAGAAAGTCCCCGTATCATCCAGGAGGAGTGGAGGGGCTGGGTTCTTGCGTCTCCTATAGAAGAAAAAGGGACAGGAAAATTGGGTCCCACAGAGCAAGAGGATTCTCTCCTATGAAAGGCTGAGAGAGCTGGGGATGTTCAGACCGGAGAAGAGAAGGCTCCGGGGAGACCTCATTGCAACTTTTCAATAATTAAATGGGGCTTATAAAAGAGAGTTTTTACTTGGGCAGGTAATGATAGGACAAGGGGGAATAGTTTTAAACTAAAAGAGGGGAGGTTTAGATTAGATGTTAGGAGGAAATTCCTCACTGTGAACGTGGTGAGGCACTGGCACAGGCTGCCCAGAGAAGCTGTGGATGCCCCATCCCTGGAGGTGTTCAAGGCCAGGCTGGATGGGGCTTTGAGCACCTCGTCTGGTGGGAGGTGTCCCTGCCCGTGGCAGGGGGGCTGGAACTGGGTGATCTTTAAGGTCCCTTCCAACCCAAACCATTCTGTGGTTCTGTGATTTTGCCAGTGAAGAACTGCTGCCCATTGTGGCTGCTGGTGTATTTGGCAGATTTTTCCTTTTATCTTGGAATAAAAGTTAAAAACAAGACAAAAACAACAAAAAAATAAATAAAAGCAAAACCTTGCTGGGGATATTCTACAACAGATCGGCTGCTGTTCTAACTTTCATGGCTGGCAGGAAGTGTTGCTACCCTATCTTGGGGAGAAAATCCAGCATATATATTGGAGGTATGTGGAAAGACCCTAGGGTGATTCTCCTGGGCTTTTATATACCTTCTGTCTTTTCATTTCCTTGGTGTTAGAAGGCTCTTTTTGAGCCTTTTTGGTGTAATTCTTGAAAACGGAGCCATTTTCCAACCTGTGTAGCGGTCAGTCTAGTTCTCAGAGTGCTTGCGACAATCAGCACGTGGATGTTTGGAGCTTGACGCTCGCTGTACTGGCACGACCTTGATGAGTGCCTCAAGTCACCAGCACTGCATTGCCATTTTCTCGGCACCAGCTCCTGTAGAGTCGTGTACTGTTCTCCACAGCCCATTCCGGTTCAGTCTTGTAAAATGTACTGCTGTGTGCCCTGGTTTCTAAAAAAAGCACCCATCCTTCCTTTGTTCAGCGTGAGATGTATGCCACGGGTTAGTTTCTTTGCATTCACAGAACCGTGCTTTCCCTTCTGCTTTAAATTTTCAGATTTTCTAGATCTGCTTGGCAAGAGTGAAATTAATACATTAAAATCTCGGTCTTTGTGTTCTGATACTAAGACAGCTTAGGTCCAATGTGGTTCCTGGGTGACTGAAGGCCTCACAGGTATAAACTGTACCTCGTGGTGACTCCAAAAGCAAGCTGAGATAAATGTTCAGGAGTATATACATTACTTACACTGCTGCTAGCACGGGGATTGCAATCTTTCCAGAAGTTCCTTCCAACTTCAGCTACGACCCGACTCTGAACTGGGAGGAAAAGCTTCTTTAAGTGGTGCCTGCAACCTTCGTGACTTGGAATTTCATTCTCCATCTTTCCACCAACGCGTACATTGTTTACTAACAGCGTTCTCCCGTCTCCAACACTTTGTACCCCTGTTGCTGTCTGGTTACTCAGACCCCATGGGAAGCCAAGGACCCGATGAATTCACTCTTTTGAATAGAGGGCACATTCTGGGCTCAGCGTCTTGGCTTACTAGCAAAGCTCAGTGTACAAGGTCTAAAGATATTACGCAGCAGAAGTGCTTCTAGCACTTCTTACTTGCTTACTTGTGTCTCCTGCAGGAACTGAGGTGTCTACGCTTTGTTTCCGAAAATCTGACCATAGAAGCTTGAAGATGGCCATAGTAAATCTGATTTTTGTCACTTTGGACAATGAATTTTCCCTAAGAGGCTGTAAGCAAAAGCACTGTATCCTGGGGGTGGGGGACACACACCTTTGAACAAACAACTTTACAGGCATTTATAAACGTGGATTTAAAGAGAAACATCCCGTGTGGATCTCCACATGGGACTGGACCTAACTGAAATGAGACAGTGCAAAGAGATGTCAATTGTGCCACGTTACTTTTATTTAAACGGTAAGGTGTGTTTTTAATGTAAGTGGTTTTGTGAGAAAAATCTCAAATAATTTTCTTCTGACGGGATCTTCTGTGAAGCTTATTTATTCACGATTGCAATGGCAGGCATCCCGTCAGTCAGGAGCGCATTTTAGTAAACAAATCATCAGCTTTTATTCCCCGTTCCCCGACGCCTGATCACCTCCCCTGTTTCCTCATTGGCTGAGTACTAGAGGTTCACAAGCTACTCGACTCTCCTCTATACCACAGATGTACAATTTTTCTTTTTTTCAGCCCTTTAATTTCTCCTTCCTTATGTTTTGAGAACTTGTGATCTTTGTTTTACTGTTCTCGCACTGCTCATCCTGTTTTTCTCAAGCTTCTACCTTATTTTGGAACAGCGAGGCCTTCTACTGTCCACTTATCTACTTGCATTTCTCCTTATTATGACTACACAACTACCTTGGAATACAGAAAAATAATTCCCTACTGCAAAAACACAGCTTTGTTTCTCACCATTTTATTTTTTATTAATAGTTGATGCTGAGTTTCGAATATACCGCACCTGAATAATTTTACAAATACAATGTTCAATACACAGTTTATTGCTCGCTGTTTCTGTAGGAACATAACTTTTAATGAAAATGAATGTAAGGATGAATAAGGCACCCTACTAATACTGGGATTTCAGCTGTTGTAGCAACATGCACAAAACTTTGTTTCACTTTTACAAGTCACTTTTCTCATTTTCCTCATCAGGGAAGAGGTTAGATTTTATTATTTGCACAAGGAGCAATGCCTTGCCCTAAAAAGTCAAAACCTAACAGCACTTTCTGATTTTTAATTTAACCTTCCGCCTTACAAAACTAGCTTTCCTATAGCACGTCCTGATTTCTTCTTCTTCTAAAGACAAGAAGTATTTTGTTCTTCCTTTGCCTTTGCTGTTACTAGGAAACATGCCTCGCAAGAGGACTGTTCACATACTGCTTGTGACAGAAGACCTGCCTTGCTTTTTTATCCACATTTTCTTGTGGTACTGACCCTGCTCAAAACATAAAAACGAAGACGCCTTTGCACTTTTACTGCCTGATCTTGTGTGGCTAGGCCCAAATCAGACAGCAGAACGAGCGGGGACCTCCACGGAAGCTGGTTAAAATATTCAATTTCAATGTGCCCTAAATTAGTGCTTCCCAGCAGTTTCAAAATGCGTCTCACTGTCCTTTTCCCTCAGGGACTCGCTTTAGCTCTCGCTCTGCTGAGGAGAACACTGATGTCACAACCTCTTGCCGAAGTGCTGACAAAGGATCGAGCAGCAAACCAGACCACCCCCAGCTCCCACCTTTCTTTAAACAGTTTGTTAAACCCATTTTAGAAATTATCTGAAACAATAGCAGAGACGACAGGTTCAGATTATTATTTTTTTTTTAATTTTAAACAGACTTTATGATAGTTTCCTAATGCTGTAATGTTTATTCTTTAAAACTGAAATGTCCTCGCAGGGTAATATAAACATAACAGACAGAATAATTGAAATTACCAGTTATATGAAGTATTACATATATGATAACACCCGGCTATACACAAACATTGAAATGCAAAATGTCTTTCAATTACATCAGTTATTACAGTACTGTTTTAAAGGAATCTTTTGGTTATATGTAAACACTATAAATAAACTGTTTAAAAAAACATGTAAAATGAATATGGCATTGACATCGTTTAAAAAACAGTAGCTAGCCCTAAATCCGGATACTCTCAGGGTAAAACAGCAAAAGCAGACCAGTCTAACGCTACGGAATAGTATGCTGCAATTTAGACTTATTCGAAGAGCCAGTGCTTCTTCGTGTTCCTTCCTTTTGTTTTCATATTTTAAGTTTTTCACCTAAGGAATAGATCAACTTTAACTGTGTGTGACAGGATAATAAATGCTATTTTGAGTGTTGCCATTCTACTATTAAAAGCCACCTACATTAAGTCTCCTAAATATATAGTAGTTTAAATTAAAATCCTGAGGAATTACAATCTATTTACTTGGTGGTTTTGGTTAAGTGCAATTCGATGTATGCAGAACGCTGTTTCATTTAAGGTCATTCTTAGTAAGGCATATTAAAAATAAATACAAAAGTGACAACATAATATTTAGTTTCTTGCTACAAAATCTTAGGCAAAAAATATTTTTGCATGTACTAATGGACTTCATCCATTTGCTGGCTTACAGTAGTTAAAATTTGTGCATTAAGCTTAACTGCCCTTGTCAGAATGTGCCACTGTGCTACAGTAGTGGTCCAAAGCTACATGCTAAAGATTTTGTTTCCATGCTCAAACACAGCTTGCACGAACTGCTTGAAGACTCTGTCCATGTAAGTGCACTTCCTTGGCCATATTCCTTCCAGAAAACCAATGTGGCCTCCGCAAGAAGTCAGAACCAAAGCAACGTTTGCGTTTTGTTTGGCAGTTTCTACTGGTATAGCTAAAAGGGTGGGGGGAAGAACTTTAAGTACTTATTCTTCTATGAAATGCCAGCCACTGAATAATTTTTCTCAAACGTTTGTCACACTATATATGAATAACAATGCACAACATTAACATATGCTTAAATGTACCGCAGGAGGACTTAGAACCACAGCTATGTTAAAAGACATTTGTCTCTTCATCATTAACTCACCTCTTCTGTAGGATTTTTCTGGCTGCTGTAAAACTTTCAGAGATCATGGGTTCATCTTTCTTACTGATGTAACAGCACTCGTGTTGATGCATATTTATGATTCGGTATATGTAATATAAACCAAAGGGCAATCAAGCCTGTAGTTTTTAACCTTTGTTGCAATATTCAACTTTGGAAAAGATGAGGAACTTGGGAACTTAACTGTGAATCCCATTCTTTTTTTAGGAGACTGCAAGCACAAAACTGTTAATGTCATCACGAGCTAAAATTAAAAAAAATTCTGGGTTGTCATCATTATTGTATCGGTTTTGCCATACATTTACACTGCACGTTTAGGGCACGCCGTGAAAACAAAGCGGGAGACAGTTCTCACCCTGAGGAACTCATTGTCTGAATACACCCAGGAAACAAAGTAAGAGGAAGGCAAACAACCGCACAAGGACACAGAAATCTGCCCCACGTTACCCAGTAGGTTTTTGGTTCTCTATTGTACTGTGACTACTAGAAAACGCCTTGATGTAGAATTCAGATTATTAGACCAGATACACCAAGGGTTTTTCTTTTGCTGAGTCAGTTTTCAGCTCCCTGACCTGGTTCACCACGCTAATACCAATATACAAATGGCAGCAGGCAGACTCTGACGAGGGCTGTGTTGAGGTGGCCACCTCACAGCCAGACTACATTTAGCTTAAAGGAAGGCACATCTTATTTTGAATAAGCCCAGATGTGTGGCTTAATTAGTGCTCGCTATCACCTGGGCAGCTACCTTTGTGAAAGAAAATAAAGGTCAGTTAGTGCAGACTGACAGCTGAGAAAGCATATGGATTTGCAGATTATTTCAGTGTGGTGGGATGATGCTCGTCCTGTGAACTGGTTGGCACAAGGGTGGAGCTTTATGGAACTCCGGTGTTTGTGCTCTTGATGCAAAAATTAGCTACTTTAAGTGGTTTCCTCAGAAATTGTAAGTACACTGAATATACTCCTGAACAAGCAGAAATCTCGAGCATTTCAGTGAAGAATGCATTTTGAAGTTCTAGTTTTGAAATAATGTACCTCATGGAAAAAAAGAAAACAACACAAAATTCATCCAGATTTTTTGATTATTCAGGCTGACAGAAAAGAAACGGCAGCAAAAGAACACACGTTTTGTCCAGAGAGGATTAAGAGAGGTTTCACCGAACTGTCAAAAAAAGGTTACAATTCCACAAGAAAACAAATCTGATTTTAGGTCATACACTGCTAAATTAAAAATGCTTTGGCACTACAACAGAAAGCAGTGAGTCATTCACAGGGCTTCTACTGCTGCCTTATTTATTAATCAGGGTCACTTCTGGGGGGCGGTTCAGCTGTCCGCATCCCCTTCTGACTGAACTTTTCCTGAGAGACCTCCCCCCCTTTCTAGGGGTCTGCTTTTCTTTAACCTTTCCTACCTCAAAGGTACAGCCAAAGGACAGCCAGGCAGAGCAAGACACACAAGACCCCAGAGGCGACAAGTGCAGCAAACAGACGTGCAACTTAAAATAGATGGGGCAGGAGCGCTGGGCCTGCAGGCAGGGGAGCAGCCTGCGCCTCAGGGGCCTGTCCTAGCAGTGTGTGGAATGTGCCCTGCTCCTCTCCAGGGCCTCAACGTGGATGCTAAACCCCTACACCGTGAGCATCTTTTACGTATGTTGTGTTACAGGATTCCTGCCTGTAGTATAAGGTACTCGACTGTGTCCTGGTGGAGCACAGACTGTGAGCTCCAGAGAGCAGAGGGGATTCTCTTGAAATGGGTGGGATTCTTCGCTACTCAGCACTATTCATTTCCTTCACTCTCTTTTAAAGATGCATGCTTTTAAGTAGTTCATAGATTTGATCATTTAATAAGTGATTTTGATTCGTTACAAGGAGCTGTGTTTCTCACTGTCTCTACAAAAAGTCCTTGAATTTTCCTTTGTTCAGCTGGAAAACTGGAAATAGCACACGCGGTATCTGGGCCTTCTCAAGCCCTGCAGAGGCAAGGCTAAAAAGAGAAGTCGATGAGATAAAAGCACAGGGCCTGACAGCCTGGACGAGGTAATAGCACAGGTTGGAAACCAGAGATGCAGCAATGCGTCAGTTCTTGCAATCCAAAGCATGCCTGAGCTTCAGGCCCCAGCCTGGAGTCTTGCCTCAGTTATCCGCCCAGGAGTCTCAGGCCTGGCTCCCCTGGGTTCTCCGGATGAACACCCTGCGGTGTATGAAGATGGTGGCTGCGATTCCTGTGAGCTGCTGCCTACTGCGAGGGTATTTGTACCAACCTATCTGCCTGTCTTCCCTCTAGTGGTGTGTAGGCCATCCCCAAACTGGTTGGCAATAGCGGGGGCCACGTGCAGCCTGCCTCTGAACAGCCCCAGCAGCTCTCCCCTACAAACCTAGCAGCACTATGAGGCTGCTCCTCTTCTGTGCTGCTGGGTAAGGCGTGAGCCACACAGAGATCTTTACAAATGTCACCTTCCCCATCCTGAAAGTCAGCCCTATTCTATCTCACTTTCATTTACAACAGACTTCTGCCACAGATTATCACCTCATCATAAGCTGCAACACGGTGCTGGATATGCAGCCATTTATTTCCATCCGCAGTGAGGATTTTAGCAGCTGCCAGATTTGCCCTGCTGTTGCCTCCCTGCTCTTACCTCCCCCACGGTGCACAGGAAAGCCTGCCCTTGGCATAGTCAGTCTTGACACAGTCGGGTCACCATTTGTGTGATTCCTCCCCAGCAGAGTTTCTTGCTCTGCAGCTTCTCAGGAGAAGAACTGAAAAATTTTGTGTGGCTCTCCAGTGCCAAAATGCAAATGATGCTTGGCAGCGGTGTGGTGCTTTTCTCAAGACTGTTTCCAGGGTCTCTCGGCCATCCACAAATAGACCCACAACGCAAAAGAGCAAATTCTGCAATGTAAAGGGCAGACGAACGGAGCACTGGATGTGACACACTCTGGGTTACAGGGTGGCGTGCCAAAAGACACTGCTGTTCATTTTTGTCCAAATTTAACCACGTACATGTGGCTCTACTGATCAAAATCGGTGCTGCTGTTAGATCTGACAGTGCACAGACTTGTTATTTGTTATTAGAACCACAATGTAAATACATATGTGCAGAATTACCTTGTTCAAAACCAAATTGTTTTATGTACAATAGAAAAACACACAATCAGCTGGGCTGTTTACGTAAGTGGATACAAAATAACACACTCTAGGTTTGGATTCAGAGGCACATTGCATACTTCCTCAAACAATGGCTTGTTCCAATTAGTGATGGTGAGCGAAGTGTCACACCGTGAAGAAAGCATTTGCTTTCATTACTTAGTCATATGCAGTGCGAGAACTGCATCCCGAAATTAAATTGCAGATACATCAGCTGGCAAGCTCTATGAACATTAAACATCAACGTTAAGGAAGGAATGCAAATTCATTGTTTCTTCCTAATACTGGACTAGGATCAAAGGGTGTATTTTCACAATATGTTCAACAATGATTCCTGGAAAATGCAAAATGTATCAAAAGCTAGGTGAGAAGTGGTCAGGAAGTAAGAGGCAACAAAAACAGCATCAACGCTTTTTACAGGAAGTCTCTCCTGAAGTCTAAATTGTGTAATGACAGAGGAGACTTGGGTTTGCACCCCCCAAACTCTGTTATAAGAAGACAGGTGTGGCTGGCTTTATAAATTAATCACGAAGGAATTCTGGCACAGCTCTCTCCCTAATGGGTTTTCTAGGCCTGTTTTCCAGATGTCTGAAACTATCCACAGCTACCTACAAGAGCAGTGGAAGGTAGCTTAAAAGGTGATAGGTACTATTAGGAGAGATGAAGCTTGACGAAATAACCAGTTCCCAAAGTCCGCATAAGACTGGGGCTGGCTGAGAAGAAAGTCTGTGGTCCCAGTCTCAGTGGGAAAAAAGATGGAGAAGGTTAACATATCCTGTAGGGACATAGGCACACTGTCTGGTTCACTGCTGCTGTTACTTGTGCTAACTAAACAGCTTACTCCTGTCACAGTATTTCATTTTAGAATGGAAATTACAAACTGAGCTAGGGCTAAGCATGGAGGTGAAGCCATTGTTCCCTCTCTAAGACACTTGACAGGCAGAAGCATGGCACACTAGATCACCTGTCTCGTGTCACTATGTGGGAAGTCATCACTGGGATCCTAAGACCCTCCAAACTTCATCTTCAGGTGACTGAGCAGATTTTACATTTGGACACAGATTTTAGGGTCATGGCCACATCCACTCTCATTTCCATGACAGTGTATGCTTGTAACAGACACCACAACAGGACAATTTCAGGAAAAAATCCTGCAGAAGCTAGTAAATACAAAGGGATTAACTCCGGCTCAGAACATCCCCGAACTGTTAATTGTGGAAGGTAGATTCTGGAAGGTTATTACTAAGTTTGTCCTGATCTTACAACTTCTTAGGCCTGTGTTTTGGCCAATGAGGGATAGGTAGTTTGGCTCTTTCCTCCTTGTAGGAGGCTGTCACCTCTTTATATTGTTCATGCATAGCATGGATGTTTTTTATTCAAGAGAAGAAATCAGACTGCCTTTTCCTAGTGCACTCCACTGGAATGGCCCTTTTCTCTTTGTGTCATATTCATCTCCAACAGTTCTTCAAACTACTAACAGTAACGTAAAGTATGTGTGTGTTTCTGTACGTGCTGTACGTACGGGCACACAGAACTAGTACATACACACATACACAACCCCTTCCAATTCCTTCATTCTTCTGTTTGTTGTTCTAATCTGTTTACTGTCTTCAGTTTCATGTCTCATTCTACAAGAATCCCACTTGTGGTGGCAGAAAAAAACTTCCCTGAAATAAACCAAGTGAATGAACTTCAACTCTAAACATGGGAGGTGTTTGCTGCTAAAGACTGGGTCCTCAACCACCTGCTCATTATAGCAATTTTCCTCTACATTAACTTTTTTGTTCTCTCTTTTATTCCCAGACACTGAAAACAATACACAAACTGCAGGAACAAACAGATCTTTTTAAAGACAGTTAGCAACAGGATTACAGATCAAAAGCAAAATGTTCATAATACTCATGTGGCTGCCTGAAAATAGAAAGAGGAAGGAAAACAGGGTTTTCAGCCTACCAGTTACTAGCTGATATTCCTGCTTCATCCACTTAGGTTTTTATTAATTTTACTGTGTCTCCTTTGAGAAGCTCTCCTTGCCTGTATCTCTTCCTTTATTCTAGATTCTGGTCCACATGCTAACCAACGTGTTTTCTTACTTTTCAATTTTCAGGCACAGGAGTTTATGTCATTGGGATCATGAGCAACAACAGCTGAGGACTTCAAGTCATCTGAAACATAAGCAAGTCCTGGATATTCTTGGTAGGGACTGGCTTGAGACATGGTAATGGAAAATACTTGGTTTCACTTTTGTTCACTTTGAATGTCTGCAATCCAGATATTGTATCTGAGCTCTTCTTTATACACTGCTTCCATACTTGGTGACACTTTTGGGAGCAATACACCTGGCATCTCTCATATAGCAAAATAACTCACACCCTAAACGTGCGTATTTCCTTTGACTATAGTCTACCTACTAAGGGCTAATGACTGCCACCCCGTGTGCTCCTGCATCCTGTTCTGAACAGGCATCTCTGTAAATCAGCTATTTTGCATGTCTTACACTACATTAATTGCAAGACCGATCCGCTCGTGGAGGTTGTGATCCTCCGTGCAAGTAATATTTATATAAATCTCCACACATAGTACATTCTCAAACCTGTATAGTTGGTCTTAAAAGACTGCACAAACAGAGGAATATATTTTAAAAATCATAAGCTTACCATGACCCGGTGAGAAAACATCATCCACAGAGTTCAGACATAACACTGGAATTCCTACTGACTTCAGCTTGCGACATGGGCTGGCGTCTTCATAGTAATCATCAATTGTACGGTAGCCAAACATGACTGAAGTGAACTGTTTATCAAATTCTCTAACAGTTCTAGCCTGAAGTACGGAATTCAAATAGGGAGTATGTCAGCATTTGGAAAACAGCATCAAGCTAAATCAGATGCAACATTTCCACATACCTTCATCACGAGATCCATGTCAAATAATTTTTCCAACATTTGTCGATGCCTAAAGAGAAAGAAAGAAAAAATGGAGGACTTGTTTTCTGCAATAGAAACAGAAGTCCTCTGCTTTACAGATACATTTGAAGAAATAACTTCCTAACAAGAACATGCTTGTTTTTAATTTTCTGTCATATTAAAAATCTGTCTGGAATCCAAGAGCAGAAGAATTGTTCATTCATACGCAGGCACATCCAGCAACATAGTCAACATTTGCATGACAAAGATGCCAAAGATAAGAAAATTAAGTATTTGGAATATAAAATACACTCTAACTTTACAAAGCAAAGGATGAACTAGTCCTTTCCATGCTTTTGCAGTCAAAGCTGACTTAAAAGAATTAGTATATAAATATATATATACGTATAAAACGCGAACTCAGTGTATGAAGATGTCTAAAAAAATAAATCGGTTTACTTCATCCATAAATCTAGAAGTGCATTGCTCTTGTGCTGACACCCTTGAGGAGCAGAGCAATTCAGTCACATTGATGACAATCTTTTTTGCAAAAATCCTTTTGATTTCAAAGCCCACAGAGGAATGCACACAGAACAACTATGTGAAATGTCATTAATGGCATTAATTTTCCCAGTATTATTGTACCTGCTGTAGATCTCATGCTAACATCCTTCCACCGTGCCAAATAGTTCAGAAGGCAACTCACCTGCTGATGGAGGATTGTAGACAAGTAGTCAAGTAATAGTTGAAAAGAAGCCAGTTTAGTGGCTTCTCCAGAGACTCTACAGACTCAAAAACATTCCAACCCGCAGAGAAAATTGCAGCTGCCATTAAAGGAGTGTCTCTGCCAGTTTTGCCCAGGTAATTTAAAAGAAGCATGCTACAAACAGAAATGAAAAACAAAAACATATATACTATCAAGTTGTTTGCTTCAATCGAGAGCAAATATAACAATCAGCCACCTTTTTGTCTGTTTTTCCACATAGTTTCTTGTATCAGCCTTACAGTTGTGCCTAATACTTCTAAGGGGGAGTGAATGTCATCAACATATGACTCATGAAGTTTGCTTTCTCTCTACATTCAGAGAGGAGCTGAGTGCACTGTGTAGGAGTGCATATAAAAATAAAGAGAGATGCACTAGTCTGATTTATATCACCGAAGGGGAGGAGAAGGTCAAGTAACTGTACCTTACTCCTGGAACAGGTATACTTAATTGTTAGTATGTTTTGCAATTTTACAAGTCAGTCTTCCTGATCTGGTAAATCTCATCAGTCTGCCTGATAAATGCAAACCACCCCTGGCACGCCCGCCCCATTTTATGAAGCTATCTTTTTACTTGAAGGTTGAATACCTTTACCATACCTCACACATAGGAGAGTACAAAGAATGAAATGGTAGATAATTAATAAAACTAACAAAATTATGAGCAAAATAAATGGTATAAAACTTGCCTTTCTGACCAATTACAACTTACAGCCTGTATTGAAGATGTATAACTGAGGTGAAAAAAGGGAGAGTTCTCCAGTACCTGACCCTTCGGATGCTGAAAAATTAAACTACCAAGAAAGTAGTAGAAGAAAAATAGCAACAGAAAAGCTGTCTGACTTTACTGCCTGAGGCCTGAAAGTTTCCAGCCAGCATTTTGACACCAAGTCTTTAACTCTAAACATTATAAGCTCCACAACTTAATATAGCTCCCTGGAACACCAACACTCTGTATCTTAGCTTCATCTGTCATACTGCAGGAGACAGCAACCTGTAGCAAAAACATCACATCCTTCCAGCACAGCCAATTTATGCCGTGCACTACCTGCCAAGCTATAGGATAGCAGTGCAAAAGGGAGATGAGCTCCTTCCAGCAGGTAGGAACCAGCTGGAGAAGAACATCAAACACTGCTTGGGAATGTCCATCTGGAAACTACTCAGGTAGCCAAACGCAATGAGGAAAGTCACCTGTTGCACAAACAGGAGTTAGGTAGCGTGTGTTCCCTCTCACCTACAGAACAGGAGGGTTCTATGAACCACTGGTCTATACTCTCTAAGGATAAAACTGAGTCATAAATCAATAAAAATGTTGCAGTAGTAGCAGAAAGCACTTCTCTAACAGTATTTACACAACGTATGTGGTGGAGAGAAGGTAAGTCCCTTTCCAAAATACGATGTGCTGAAGATCTGGAGATCATTTACATTTTTACCTTTATGAATGGAATGCTTATTTTACTTCTCAATTGGGCAAACATGTCCTATATAACTTAACTGGCTCCTCACGATAATTTGAAAAAGAAGAAATTATGAAAATTGTTGTAAGATTAGGACAAGTGGATGATTCACACAATATGCCTCTGGTGAGGCATATGCATCTCTGCTCCTGCCTAATTTTAAACACGTAAGTGCTCCAATTAATTTTGAAGCACGGAAGCAGTCCCCATGTGGACTCCTGATGGAGTTCAAAAAGGAAATATCCTGAAGGTGGAAGAGGGGTGGGGCTGCCTGAGAGAAACGGTCATTGCCCAAGCATTCAGGGGATGCAGTTTGGAAAAGCGAAGTTCATCTGGAATTGGAATTAGCCCATGATATGCAGGACAACAAGAAGGGCTTCTATAAGCCCCAAAACAAAGGCTTGGAGCAAGCAACAACCACTCCTTACCCCTCAGCAGTGAAGCCAGTCATTATCGTCACAAAAGGCAATCAGATCACTTGAGCATGCTTTGTTTTTGTTAAGTCTGGTCACCTTCTCATCCTTCCTATGACTGGAAATGGTTTCCAGAGATCTTCCCAAAGAACCAAGGTTAGGCTGAGCAACCTGTCTTCCCTCCTGGTCCCACTGCTGAACAGAGCAGGGAACCTTAGGTCAAAAATATTTGTAAAAGGCCAAGGCTACCTTTTTTCCCTGTCTCTACTGCTGAAGTCTGTCCTCAAACCTTCCAGGTCCCTGCAGCTAGTGGCAGAGTTTGGAAGAGTGAAGTATTACTTGCAGCAGAGGAAGATTGACTTAGGGCCATGTTATGCAAACTGGACATGTACGGAACCAGCTGTGGTGCACCAAAGCTCCAGAAGGAGACAGCCAAGGTTTTTGTAAGCCCATCACTTTGAAATGTTGCAGCAATGATGGGATAATCCTGGAGCCTGGAAGAACATAAATGTCACACACATCTTCAAAAACAGGAGAAAATACTGCCTGGTCAGCCTAACATCAGCACTACGGGACTTCACTTTGGAAGCTATTTCCAAGAATGTGGAAGTCAAGATGGTGACTGGTAACAGCCAGAGTGGACTTAGAGGGGACAACACATGCCTGAGCAACCTGACTGCCTTCTATGACAAACTGACTGCTTTAGTTGATAAGGCAAAAGGAGTGGATGCTGTTTATTTTGACCTTACAAGGTTTTTGACACCCTTCCATGTAGCCAAACTGGAAATGACAGGGTGACAATAGGTGACCTGCAACGTGGGTGGAAAACTGGCTTAGACCACCAGGCTTAGAAGGTTGTGGACCAGTTCCTAGTGGTGTTACTGGGGCCAAGAATGTGCATCATCTTTATTAACAGCTGGATAATGAGATGGACTGCACCTGTGGCAAGCTTGCAGGTCAAATTGTGGGGAGTGGCTGGGGCACTGCACGACAAAGCTGTCATTCTGAGGGACCTCAACAGGCTGCAGAAATGGGCTGGCAGACACATGACAGAGTTCAACAGACCAAAATGCGAAGTGTTGCACCCAAGACAGATTCATGGTTGGAGAAAGAATGGCACTGCTGAAAAAGACCAGGGCAAGCTGAACACAAAACAGCAATTTGTGTACCCCTGCAGCAGTGAAGAGATAACTAACGACACGTTGTGCTATGTTAGCACATGCAAAACAAGTAGGTCTAGTGAAGTGATGTTTTCCCTGTTCCTGGCACTTACGAGACTATCTGGAGTAGTGTGCCCAATCTCAGACTTCCCAGAAAGACTGACATCGACATACTGAAGAGATCCATGTGTCTTCATAGACACTAGCAAAATCCCAAAGGAAAAAAGATTGGCTTAACTGACTTACAGGGCTTCCAAGTTACTTATTTGATTATTAATAACTGTATTGTTGAACAAATCTGTATTTATCCTGAAGCTCCTGCAAGTCATTAGAAGATTATGTCAACAGACAATTTATCAGAAAGAAGGGAAGTCTCAAAAAGTGACTACTGTCTGCAATACTTTTAATGGAAGTTCTCTTCTCCAGTTTTTGCTAAAGAGTCTGTCTGAATATTTCTCCTAGTTTCGAGCAGTGATTTTTCTAGCAACTGTTCTATCACTGTCTGTTCTAGCTACGCTTTCTGGAGGGAAGCCAGGACACAGCAAGTCTTAATACCACGTTATAATCAACCCATACTGGTTTCAACAACAATACTGCTTCTGGCTT
Source organism: Nettapus auritus (assembly GCA_011076525.1). Lineage (NCBI taxonomy): Eukaryota > Metazoa > Chordata > Aves > Anseriformes > Anatidae > Nettapus > Nettapus auritus. The sequence goes on along the minus strand of CM021766.1, from coordinate 104,153,344 downwards.
CTGAGCCGGACAGAGCAGATAATCACATCTCTTCCAGCAGAACCTACCCCACACTGCAGAACCCAAACAGAATGAAGATAAATCTTCTAACATCCAGGGATTGCTAAGAAATACAGAACGTTAATTCTAGCTCCTATTTTTTATCCCTCTGTTCCAAAGATGGGCTCCATAGCTTCCCACGATTTTATTGCCCACCTGTTTGTCTGTCCATCTGTCTGTCAGTATTTCCTCTCTTCTCTCCCAGCCAGCTTCTGAATGCTGGCCACTTTCCACCTTACTTGACACAAAGCGAAAAGCTTCGAAGGTGTTAAGCTTCTAAGAGCCTTCCAAATACTGACAATTAGAGGCAGACTGAAATTTGTCACAGTCTGGTAAGTAACGTAAGTACTGCAGAGTAATCATTTACAGTCATGCTACAACAGTCCTACTTATGATCGTAGTTAAGCTGAGACTTCTGTTACTTAATACCTTACCCTCCCATAGAAACACCGGCTGCCATGAACGGAGCGGAGGGGTGCAAGCTGTGTATGTGATGAATAACTGCCTCTAAATCCTCTGTGTTAGCTGCACAGTAAGTCCTTGGTGTCTGTAAGGAGTCACAGGGAAAAATCCAGTCATAAGCTTTTTTTATCACCCTTTACGGACAAAGAAAAATGTACAGTGGATCTTTTATATACTAAGATAAATTTATCAAGAAAGTGCACTAAATGGCAAACATTTCAGGAGGAGGGGGAGGAAGGAATTATACTTGTTATCATTACAAAACAAAACAGGTGATAAATATACTCACTATCTGCAACCAGCACATCATCAGATGAAAACTGAGCACAGAGTCACTAGCTAAACTAGAGATTGAAGTAGATAGGCACTGCTATTTTTGAAATACCCTACAGAAATGAAAACACATCCTAAAGGCTGCAATTTGGAGAAAAGAAAGTTATAATGACAATCTGACCATCTTCACCCACATTCAAATTCAAAAGAAAATATCAGACTTCAAGTTCTGTCAGCTAGCATTTGACAAACATCCAGTATTTAGATTCTATATGATTTTGCATGATACAAGCAAATAAATAGATGGATAAATGTACCAGTGCTGTTTACCTCATTTATTAACACGCTAACAAAAGCAATGAAACCTATACATTATCCCTTCTCTATCTACCAGCAGCATCTCTTCAAGCCTTGAGTTTGAGAATGTGGAATGACTTCCACTGCCATCCCTGGCGTTTGGATATCCTCCCCCCACTCACTTGAAGGATAAGCAGAGCGTTTGAGCCTCACCTGCACAGGCAACTGCTACAGGCTACAATCTGCAGACTCTCTGCAGCAGTGTAAGGGAGATAAATACTTTTAGGTACAGTAAGAATCACAGTAAAGTAAGTTCTCTAGATTTCATCTACAGAAAGAGATTTTAACTATCCAGCTCTTACTAAACACGGTAACAACCTTGACTTAACTCAAGGTAGAGGCTAGCCTGCCAAAATTCAGTACAAGCATTAAAACTAAAATATAAAAATATTTCATTATGAGTTAATTGAACATATTTGTTGCCTGAAGCAACGCTGTATTTGAAGGTGCTTTTTTTTTTTTTTTTTTTTTTTTTTTTTTTTTTTTTTTTAATTTGCTTTCAGTTAAACAGCCTGGATATTTGTGGACAATTTTAACAAGTTTAATTAAAAGAAGATAATTACCTAAAGTACATTTAACATGAATAATAAAATGTTGAAGTCACAGATTAAAAAAAGGAGAGAAAAGCTAAATCCGGATAATTAAATCTGAAGATGTTTTCCATTTATGTTGCATTTCCAATTCTCATCCACATGAATCACTGTTCCCTTTATTACATCCTATTAATTACAAATGGTGTGAATGTGTTTCATTTTAATTAAGTTGTCAAGTTTACAAGGAAAAATAAATTATTTTTAGTACCTAGGGTCTAATGTATTCTAAGTTAAAGTATATTTGATTAAAAGTTTATAAAACTAAAGAGGGAAGCTGCATTTTAATTTCAGTTAACTCCTGACACTTCAATGTATAACTATCTACTCAGGGTACAAAGATACTTTAAAACAACATCTTAGCTCACGTTGGCTGTGGCCATCTGATATTTGAACATTCCATAATAACAATTTACAGTAACTTTCAATAAAAATGTTCTCATTTGTTTAACTGATTCTTTAAATAGCTATTATAGACTGTAAATTTACATCTGTCATTAAAGAGACTAGACGAAGAATTACTTGCATGATTATTTCTACTGTGTTGCCCAGCTATGCTTCAAACTCATTAACTAGGGATTTTATATTGAAATGTAAAAACCCCCTTACAGAAAATGTTATAATTTCAGCTGGTTTGCATCACTGTAAGATCTTGTAATGCTTAAATATGTAAATCCGATTACACTAAAATACGCACAATGCATCCCAACAAGAGATCTTTTCTGTTAGCGATTCAGAAATTCATCAATAAGGACTTTGTGTGCCACAAAACTGCTTTGTAGGTCCATCTCTGAAAGTATGCAGAAAACTACTCTAACATAGCAATATTTGCATTGAAATGTTTTATCTGATTATGAGAAAAATATCCCGAGCTTTTAAGTCTCAAGCGAGGGGATTAAAAAATGCAAAACAATACTTAGCATTATGCACACTCATACCAGCTTCAGATCTGTCAACAAAACGTATATGAGCAAACCAGGCTTATTGAGCAGTATTTCACCATGCTTTGTGCCGAGATGCAGAAAATGTTTAGCTTCACGATTTCGTCGTCTGTGGAAGTGCCAGTTATCTCTAAGCAAACGCGATTTGTATGTCCCAGAAATAACTAAAAGCTGCAGCTAAGCTAGTGTTGTAATTGCTGAGCAAAATACAAAATTAATTTTCAGGATATGACTACCCGTATAAATCCGATTCATTAATTCAATAACACATAATATGGATCAATTCAATGGCACGGCTTTTTAACCAAATCATAGCTTAAATGTCTGTTGGCAACTGGGAAAGTAATTGCCACTGTTTATGTTTTGATTTATAAGTTACAACAACAGGAGAAAATCACATTGAGTGAACAGAACTTCCTGGACGTATACGTTTTAAATACCATGGTGTTTTGAGCACGAGAAGTATAAGGATTGCTCACTTTACTGTCACAGACGCTGGTAATTTAAGTGATTTCCTAGAACAAAATGTTCACAAAACAATTGTGTCGACCAGTTGGTCTCTGAGTTTTAAAATAAAAGTTGTACATTGGCATGTTACTGATCTACCAGATAACTAGATTCTCTTCTCTGCATCTTCAACATATGCTATGAGCTCCTCCCATTTAAATCCTGCCTTACAAATAGACACGGACGATTACATATATATTACTGCTTACACATGAAAGATGTTTATCTTCAAAGTCATCCTTACCAAAAGATCCTCACCAGCAATTCCACGATTGTTAAAAACCACGCATCTAAAAATTGAGAAAGTAAATTCAGTTAGATAGATCGCTCACCCATCTGAAAATGACAACTTAGACAAAAAAAATGAAAATACATAAAGAAAAACGAGCCAGTTCGATGGATAAGTTCAGCACATAAATATTTACTGTCCTACAAATGCTAAAATCTACGGCCAATTATGAGCCATAAGCTATATTTAGATGGGTTAAAGGCATGAAAAAATATTTTAGCTTTTGTCGAATGTTGCTGTTTAAAAACAAAAACCTCAAGTTCTCCTTTATAACGTTATACTTTTCTTTGTTAGGTGATCAAATGCAGATAATTTCCTTCAGCAATACTTAAAGAACTCGTTCTAAGAAGTTGCTGATTTGAGATCTTTCTTCCTCTAGTATTTTTACAGGTAAGTTTTAAAGTGATTTTAAAAGCAGTTTGAAGGGTTAAAGCGCTGTTTTACTTGCAGAATTTAGTAGAGCAGCTCCCCAGACCTCCAGAGAACAGATAGCCAGAAATACACGCAGGCACTCACGCACACATACATATTTGAAGAACGTCACATAGTCAATAGCAGATACCAATGTGTAATTGCAAAATGCAATATTCCAAATAGGGATCCTGGAGCAATGACAACGTATTTCAGAGCAGAGTAGCAGGAATATGATTACATAAAGGAATTTACTCGTTGACTAATCCACTTATTTCACCCAATTCTGACCAGAGGCCTTAATAACAAAAATAAATTGAGCAGAGACAATTAAGAGGTGACAAACCTCCTCCTGAAACAGCAGTGGGAGTGGGTTGGCTCCCCTTTCTGCACTCAGGAATTTGAATCAAGCAATCTCGGCATTCAGCAGCTGACCTCCTTCGAGGCCTTCTGCCAGCAACCCATCCATACAAGTCTTTGTGGAGCTGAATACAAGCCCCTTCTCAGGAAAGCACAAAGGTAACACGAGTGCTGACGTTACAGTTCAGGACACAGCAGCAAAGACCTAGGCAGACGTAGCTTGCAATTTCTGGAGCACGTCTGCAGATACCAGAACAGCCCTCTGGAATTTACTGCAGGTTACATAATATGGTTATTACTATTGTTGCTACTGCTGCTTTCTTACATAAACTAATTTTTTTAGATCTCATTTGCGTGAGGAAGACACCTTATACATACTTAAAAGTGATCTCGCACACAAAATACAAGCAATGAGGTGTAACAGCACCTATATCCCAGTGTTTCACTCTGATGGATCATGTGAAGAATGTAGGATTCCTTGCTGGTTCCTGTCAGACCAGGCAGTAACAGGACAGTAGGTCTTGTGCTGGCATCCGGATAATATGAGCTGTCATTATTATCAAACCAATCCAACGAAATCTGTCCTCCATCTGCTGTTCTAATGAGCTCGCTGAAAGGCACATTTCAAGACAACAACGATCAGATTTAAAACATAAATGCGTACTATTAAGAACGCTTAAGCTGTAAAAATTACCAGGTATAAAATCTGCATCTCTGATTAGGTTTTAACGCTACGAGTACCACCTCATTGTGCTTGCACAGTCACCATTCACAAAGAGCCATACCTCCAGCTGACATGAGTTAGCACAGTCAGTTCGTGGCACAGCTCCAGTTTACAGTAAACGAAGAGCTGGCCTTTCATCACTTGCTGCTGATGTACTGGAAGCTTGTAACTAATGTGACTTTTGGCACTGCCTTTTACTGTATGTGGGCTTGTGTACCGCAGCTTTCCTTTGGGTGGTCTGAGAACCTTCTGGCTCTGCTTTGGGCAATGTGTTAAACATCTATCATGTGTCTGCTGGTTTTTTGTGCGTTTTGTTCTTTATTCTCTTTATCCAAAGAATAGGCATGTATGCTGAATGGCACTTTGTTACGTTTTTAACACATGGAACACAGACAGACACTACTACATCTTTACAGTTTCAGTGAAGCCAGAATTTCATGCTCTGTCTCCACAAACTTTGCTAGCACGCATGCTTAAAAAATACAACTTCAGAATCAATAAAATGTGATACCATCCCAAGAAGATGATTAACCATGAGAGGAAGGTTACAGTCCTTTTATATATATATATATATATATATATGTATATACACATAGAGAGAAACATTCAGCCTCTTCCCCGTTCTCTGGCAATGAATGTATTGCATGACACAGGAACTACCAAAACTGAAGTTCACTTCATGTTTGATTTTTCATTTGAAAGCACAATTTTCACAGCGCCTACTCCAGATTTTAAAGCTCAGCAGCCTTGTTGGACTCCTTAGGTCAGCTTTACCCTGTTTTAGTAATGGGCAGCAGATGCAACGCTGGTGTGTACTGCCAGCACAATCTCAAATGGTGCGAATTAAGCATTGCCCCATGGAACTACGTTTCTGTCCTCACAAACCTTGAAATGGAGAGCACACAAGAAGGGCTACAAAGACTGGACATGGCCATACCACTGAAATGTTTCCTAGTTACTAAAACGAAGGAAAGCTGCTAAATGCTAAATCTATTCTACCATGCAAACAGAGCTGAAACAACTTGTGCTGCGTCCAGGTTCCGGAGTATAAAAGTACTTCTCCTTAGCTCTTGTGCCAAATGCCTCACTTGCCAGACTAAGCCTCACTTCTGTGTGAGAAGAGATCAGCTGAGGACAAACAATATATATAATTTTTTGCCTTTTAGAATGTGGGGATCAAAGAACACAAGATGGAGCAGATAGGTAAAAATTACTCTGAAAATCCCAGGAGTTTTATATATTTAAAACTGGGCTGGAAGTGGCCATGCGATGGTTAAGGTTGAACGTGTTGGTTGAATGGACAGAGAGAATGACAGCACGACCCTTCCAAAACGATGGCATTCAATCGCCAAAATATTTGACGCACCAGATGACTGTGCTGCCATCCAGAGAGACCTCAACAGGCTGGAGAAACTGGCTGACAGGAGCCGCATGCCAGTCAACAAAGGGACTGCCAAGTCCTGCAGCTGCGGAGGAACAGCCCCAGGCACTGGGACATGCTGGGGGCTGCCCGTCTGGGAAGCAGCTCTGCAGAACAGGACCTGGGGGTCCAGGTGGACACCAAAGTTGAACATGAGCCAGCAGAGTGCCCATGCAGCAAAGAAAGCCAATGGAAACCTGGGCTGCGTTAGGCATTGCCAGCAGAAGGGAGGTAGTGATCCTTCCCCTCTGCTCAGCACTGGTGAGGCCACCCCTGGAGTGCTGGGTCCAGTGCTGGGCTCCCCACTACAGGAGAGGCATGGACACATGGGATAGAGTTCAGCAAAGGGCCACCAAGATGATCAAAGCATTGGAACATCCCCTGAGGAGAGGCTGAGAGACCTGGGACTCTTCAGCCTGGAGGAGGGGAGGCTCAGGGGGATCTTATCAGTGTGTATGAATACCTGAAGGGAGGGAGCAAAGAGGCTCTGTTCAGTGGCCAGGACAAGAGGCAATGGGCACAAACTGGAACACAGGAGGCTCCCTCTGAACACCAGGCAGCACTTCTGTGTGTACGGGTGACCGAGCACTGACACAGGTTGCCCAGAGAGGCTGTGGAGTCTCCTTCTTGGAGATCTTCAAAAGCTGCTGCACAGGGTCCTAGGCAACCTGCTCTGGGTGAGTTAGACCAGTTGTCCTCCAGAGGTCCCTTCCCACTTCAACCATTCTGTGAACATAAAACCACATCAGGTCCTGTATTGCCACCAGTACTCCAGTGCTCCAAGACTCCCTGAGCTATAACAGGGCTATAAGGGAGCCCTGGCCTTTTAAACCTACTGCATGCTGAATTGAGGACAGAAATGGTTCCAAGCCTAGGATGGAGTTGTAAAGGTAGGCATAAAGCAGATATGTGGGCACACACTTGAGCAATGACAGTAGGTGTGACACAGAGTAAGGTAACCACTGGCTACAGACCCGATCACTTTCCAGAAGAAAGGCACTTACTTTCTGTACTGTACTCGGGGTCTAGAAGTGATAAAGGGACGCAGGAGCGTCTGCACCCGACCTTCCCAGCACCAAATCGTGGGATAGTAAGTTTCTGTCACAACGGGGCAATATTCCTCAAGAAAGCGGCAGAAACCTTTGTTGCTGGCCACCAGCTGGGGTTTCTAGGAAGAGAGACTACAGTCAGGCATGGGCATTCATAGAAAAAAAATATAATGAAAGCCTGTTTAAATCTTCTCCCAGTAGACTGTTTTTGTTAATTTATTTACTTATAAGGCTTTTTCTTTTCATGATAAAGAGATATGCAAACATAAACTGAATGAAATCCCCAAATGCCCAACCAAAGAAATGAAAACCACTGAGCGTTATGGATTCCTTCCTTACTTCGGATAATACATTATTTCAGCTCTGCTTTTACCAGCATACCGGAATCGAAACCACACCACAGCAAGTGAGAAGGATTTTCCTGCGTCAGTTTCCTTGCAGCAGGCAGGGATGAAGCCTCAGCAGCATACCTGGAGCGCTTGACTCTCCTTCTCCCACCTCGCAGCACGGCGCCCAGCTGCACTGGGTACTCACCTCTAATGATGCTCTGCACACAGGTATTTCTCTCACAGTTTGTACAGAGAAATTGCTGTGGAAACCATCACATCCCACACGGCTCGCCTTTCAGCTGCCGCATTTCTTAAACTTCTCTTTTAGTCTCCAGCGTACGAGCGTTAACAGGACGAGAGAGGACAAGTGGAGAAAACTGCTACCCGCACACAGCGGCGGCAGCGCGTCCTCCTGACCCGTCATTTTTTTCTTCCTCTGACGAAAAGAAAGCATCCTTTTGTGAGGAAGGCTGTGTTCTCAGCCAGTCTATGGAGGCTTGTGGCAACGTGCGAGCCTTCAGCAGCCCGAAATCTTTTCACACGCGCGTTTCCCCTTCACGGAGCACTCAACGAGGCGCCCTCACTCTTGCCCCAGGGGCCACTTCGCACCCTACCCGAATGATTTGAGAGCGTGTAATCCCTTCGTGAAACCTCACCCGAGCAGGCGGACAGAGGCGCCAGAGCCCCCGCCACACGGCTGGGCACGGCCGACCCCTCCACAAGGACGCCGGCCCCGGGCCGTGCGGGCTCCGGGCAGCGGCCGCTCCGTGCGCGGCGGCGGCCATTTGAGGAGCCGCCGCCGCCGGCGTCCCCCCGAGGGTCCCCGTCCGCCGCCGCCCTCCCGCTCACCTTGGCGATGCTGCTGAGGTAGTAGCAGGCGTAGGCGACGCCGAAGCCCAGCACCAGCGACAAGCCCACGCCGGAGCCGAAGAGCCCCACGCGGACCTGGCTCTCCAGGTAGAGGGACAGCTCCCGGGTCAGCACCTGCCAGTCCATCCCGCCGCCGCTGCGCACCCCCGGGCTGCCGCTGCCGGAGCTCGGCGGCCGAGACCGCCCCGGAGCGGAGGGAGGGGACGAGGAGGAGGAGGAGGAGGAGGAAGGGGGAGAGGAGGAGCCGCCGCCCGGCTCCCCTTGGCCGCGCCGCTGCCGGCCGCCGGCGCCATTCCCGAGCTGCGGGGGCCCGGCGGGCTTGGGGACGGCGAGGGGCTGCCCTCAGCCTCACCTGGCCCTGGGGGCTGAGGGTGCCCTTCCCGGGGCACTGCGGGCTGAGGGTGCCCTTCCCGGGGCACTGCGGGCTGAGGGAGCCCGTCCCGGGGCTCTGGTTCCTGAGGGTGCCCCCTGAAAGCGTGCGGAGCAGCTAGGGGAAACGCTGCTGGTGCTCAGTGCCTCCTGGAGAGGCCTCGTTCCCCCTTCCTGCTGTTCGTTTTTACAGGACGAGAGCCCCCAAGCACACAGGAGGACGAGGGGGCACTGGGGATTTGTAGGTGCGCCGCTGGTCAGCCAGCAGTTTAACTGTTTTAGTTGAGTCTGAAGCACGCAGCGGCTTTTCCACTTCTGGCTTCGATTACAAGGCGCTGTGAAGATCAGAGAGGAGTGGATGTAGTCCCTAAACCCCCAGGGAACCTCTGCCTGCTCCTCTTTCAGCGGCATGGATTGCTGCATTGAGGCCCTCACGTGTTTGCTAACTCTCATGCTTCCCTCTTCAGCTAAAATAGCCGTGTCTGCGTTTTTCCTTGGCAAAGTCGCAGGAGCGCAGCTGATGATACGAACGTCCTGGCGCTGAGCATCTGCCATTTGAGATGCCTGCACACACCACAGGACCCAGCGGCACCTTCCTGCTCCTTCTTCTATGGCTCAGCTCCATGAACTGCTGAGAAAAGACAGACTTTGCTCGCCGAGACTGTTCCTTGCAAGGAAAATCTAATTTTTCACTTCCACTGCTTACCTTATCCGTGTTTTCTTGCTGTACCCAAGTTGAGACATCTAATTGAATTGGGAACCACAACAGCAAACACAAAACAAACAAATGCCACCACCACCAAAAAAAAACATATATAAGCAGAATATCACCTGTGGCCCATTTCAGTTACTTCTCCTTATTCAGACAGATCTTATCAGAGAGGTGCAGATCTGACAGAATTTGAAAGCATTTCTGGGCCCAACTTGTTCTCCAAGAAATGGTGATGGCAAGCTCCTTAAATCTTGGATACAGGGCCGCAGAGCTTAACTTAGGGAAATACTGAAAGGGACTTGAAGCTTTCTGTGGTGTAAGGTGCTACCATGTTCCTACCGGGGGGTCAAATGTGCTGCTTTGGTGCAGCAAGAGTGGCTTCCAGTCCTGGTTTGACAATGGTAATAAAAACCCACTGTAACATCTAAGGATTTTGCAGTCAAATGGCTGTTTCTGATTGCAGTGCTAATTGGGTTATGGTGTTTGGAAAAGTCAAGTATGCTTTACTGTTCAGTCTGACAAGCAGAAATCTGTTACTTGTCTTCCTTTCTTTTTTTCCCAAGTAAAAGAAGTTTCTATGATTTAAGAATTTTTCACTAAGAAATTTAATTATAAGTGTATGCAAAACGATGTATATTGTATTAACAAAGATAAACTACTATGAATATATTGCCATGCTCTGAAGAAATTTAAAAATACCTTTTCTTCCTATGCTATCAGCTGACTGTAGGTTCCAGAGACAAAGGGATAGAGCTACTGCAGCTGTTGAAAGGACTGTGGGAATTAGTAAGGAGAGGGTAGGAAGGATCTGGGTTTTGCTTGTTTCCCTCCTAGCTTTTCTCTGTTACGGAAAAAGGAAATTGAATGGGTGATGACAAAACCTTTTGTCATCAACATTGCACTTCAAGTGCTTCTGCTGAAGGAGAACAGCCATAGCCGGGTCCTGACTTTCTGGGAGCGTTAGGCTGTTTGCCCCAGATAAAAGTAGGTACCATAAAGGAACACTCTGGTGCGAGCAGCTGGGCTAGAGAGATTAGTTCTGAAAACACGCTGGCTTCATCAGCAAGGTGAATTTAGGAACTTCAGAGACTGTAATTTGGCTGAACTGAGGACTACAGTTTAGGATGGATGAGAACCTACTACATCTGAAGGAGGAAAGCATTTGTTGCTTGCAGCAGACTGTTCTCCTACATGCACATCCTATGCCAATTAAGTTGGACAATGCTTGAGTCACCTGAAAACTAAAGAAAAGAAAAATCTGAAGTGGCTGAGAAAGAAGAGGACACAGTGTGTGTCTGCAGGGCTGGGAGGATTATAAATGCACCTACACACATGACCAGAAAGCGGAAGGCGTGGATGTTGGTGGTTAAAGAAACCTTTCTGAGGCGTACAAAACCAGCAGCTTAGTGGCTAGGTCAAGGGCCTAGAGAGATTGCATTCATGAAACCAGATCCGGACACAAAGGCTGATGAGGTTTATCTGGTCTTTGACCACCACCCTGCATCGCTTACTCATGGGAGTGTTAAGAACGTCAGGCGTGTCTGACAGGCCACAAGCAAACTGAAACAAACCTGCATGCTGAGAAGGGCTGAGTTTTGTCTGGCTGAGTTACCGTGTAAGCATGTCAAAGCTGTCAGTAGCAGTAACGTTAGTGACTGCCTTCTCTTCTAAGCGATCCCGACCGGATCCTCCAATTCCAGTGCCTTTTCTTTTAATCCTTTAAAAAGTTTCTTTTTTGACCTACGTCAAAGTTTGCAGGGATGAAAAAGAAAATACCGTGTTCTGCTCGTATTGCAACCACTTCCAAATAATGTTGTGATTGCAGATTTGTGAGGGGAGAAAACAAGGTGGTTGATCAGGTTTTTGAACTATTACTGTTGTTTGTTTGTTTGCTTGCTTGCTTTTTTTCCCCGAGGAGCAGAGTCCTGCATTCCTAGGGACACTTGCTATGTGCACTTTGCTCCCTGCTGCTTTCTAAAATGATTGGATCAAGCCAGCTGTAATAGGTTATAAATTAGACAAAAAGGAAAGGGCATGGGGTTGTTCCTTGTCTCCCAACTTTTTTTTGCTCAATCAGTAGATAATAATTTATAGAAGCAATTGATGAGTCACAGCTTGATTTACGTTTTCTTTTAACGTTATATTCTGTTATATCCTTACTGATGTCCCAGTTGCAGGTTGGTCCCAGCGCAGTTCTCTGTAGCCTCACCCTTGGAATTGACTTCAGTTGGCACAGCAGCACCTCCGAGGAGAGGACAAATGACATTTAGCCTCAGAGTTTTAAATTCAAGGTTTTGTTTGTTTACGTTCTTTTAACATTAGCTGAACTTTGCCACTCATCAAACAAAATGGGAAAAATGCCTTTGTGTCAGCCTGACCTATCTTGGGGATACATAGAAAGTTCCCAGTCCACGTATGAAACATCTGAAAAGTTTTCCATCAGTGCAGGGAAGGGGCACCCACTATTGCTGGTATTTATTAGCAGCAGCAGAACAGAAGAAGAAAAATGCATTTGAAAAGATCAGCTCAGCATTTCAAAAGCCTTCTTCATGCATATCACAGGTTTTTCTTTCCTTAAATGCTGTGCCTTGTATAACAATATTAACAATTCGGTAATATGTTTGTATTAACAATATTTCCTTCAGTTAAAATCGGCGAATTTCAGTTCAGCAGGTGTAGCAGTTATCCTGAGCATGAATACAACCACCTAATTTAGCACCCTTTCTCTGTCTTTTTAGGTGGTTGAAGATATCATCAAGTGCTGTTGCAACGTGAAGGCTGCCCAATATTCTTTTCCCTTGGAAGGACTCTTACGAGATCTGGTCTTCATGAAACCAACTCCCTGCATCCAAATACAGCTGACAAACCGCTAAACAGAAGTTTGTGGCTAGTAGAGGATCACATAATTTGACTCATCACCATGTAGATAATGGTTCCATCAACATTTAAATAACGGTGATGAAACTTCGTTTTGTGTTCACCAAATGTTCACCAAAGAGTTAAAATACAGGTTCAAATTCCGTGAGATATAGCTGAATATAGTTCTCAGAAATGTGAATTAACTTAAAATTGATGGTTTTGTTCAGCAACCAATGATGACAATCCATGGCATACTCAAAACTGAGAATATGAGACAGTATAAAATAAATTAAATTCAGTGTAAGGCAAGCAAATATATTGAGGACATTTTTCTTAGTCAAATTATTTTTTTTTCATTTAAAATGTTATCAGGAGCTGCTACAGGACTTGAGAATTGTCCTAAGACGTGCAGTAGAGTTAAACGTTGAATCTAGGTTAAATTTCCTCCTGGCTCCAAGGAACCTTTTCTGTATCTTAGAGTGAAACATTTTCATTTTTATTTACCCATTTTAATTCCTTTATAAACAGTTCAAAATGGAAAACAAACAAACAAAAACCTTGCATCTTTTATTTCAACCACAAACTCAAAGCATTTCAGAATGCTTTATACTATGGAAAAAAATAATACATTGAGTAAACTTTTGTTCTGCCCGCATGAATACTGTGGCTTCAGCTGAATTCAGTGGGGTCAGAAATTTGTCCAATCACTCTTTTAGATTATTTTTCATAGATTTTTCATTAGCATGTTAATAGTTAGAGTTACTTATTATAATTAGACCAGATCGTAAATTAGATGTATATTAAAAATACTTACGTTCTGCAAAGCATATAGTCTTGTTTAGCAACATACAAAAATGTTGTATTTTTGAATTTTTCTAGCTGTATTTCTATTAAATCACTGGAAATCATACTTACTAGAATTTAGGATTGCATTATGTTGTGACTGGGACTTCTCTTAGGCCAAAACATACAGTGTTTAGCTTCTGCTTGAGTTACTCAATGTTTGTTACTGCTCTAGCAGGCCATTAAAAATAAACCTAGATATTATTCAGTGCCTAAATCATTTTGTCAGGCATTTTATAGTACATAACGTATTGTGCACCTTCGTAATAAAAGGACCCGTACTGTGTGTTTGATTAAGCACTTGATTAGTTCCATTGGTCTTAAAAAAATTGTCAAGCACATACGAACATTCTTAAAATAACTCGATAACCTGTGAAGGCAGTTTATTTTCCTGTCAGTCTAAAAATAGGAGCTGGCTAGCTCTGACTACATCTGAGAATTTCAAGTGATTACTGATACAATCTTTAAAATCAGGAAATGTAATACAACAAAGAAATTAATCCCTCCTTCCCATGCATCATCAATTATCTATGAATAAAACAGCAATATCACAGAGTGGCTGAGGTGGGAAGGGACCTGTGGAGGTCATCTGGGCCAACCCCTGCTCAAGCAGGGCCACCCAGAGCAGGCTGCCTAGGACCCTGTGCAGGCAGCTTCTGAAGATCTCCAAGGAGACTCCACAGCCTCTCTGGGCAACCTGTGTCAGTGCTCGGTCACCCGTACACACAGAAGTGCTGCCTGGTGTTCAGAGGGAGCCTCCTGTGTTCCAGTTTGTGCCCTTTGTCTCTTGTCCTGGCACTGGGCTCCACTGAACGGAGCCTCTTTGCTCCCTCCCTTCAGGTATTCATACACATTGATAAGATCCCCCTGAGCCTCCCCTCCTCCAGGCTGAAGAGCCCCAGGTCTCTCAGCCTCTCCTCAGGGGATGTTCCAATATTTTGATCATCTTGGTGGCCCTTTGCTGAACTCTATCCCATGCGTCCATGCCTCTCCTGTAGTGGGGAGCCCAGCACTGGACCCAGCACTCCAGGGGTGGCCTCACCAGTGCTGAGCAGAGGGGAAGGATCACCTTCCTCCACCTTTACATCCTTTAATCCTCCAAGGTACACCAGAGTAGGAGAAGTTATGCAGATGTGCAAACAGAAGTACATGGCATTGTATTCTGTAAGCCCTTTTCAGGTGTGTTGTTTTCTCTCCACTCCACATAGTCCCTACTAGTAAAACTTAAAACCTTGAACAAGGGAGAAGGTTTCATGATGGTCCTTTCAGGGAAAGATACTCCTCTTTACTCTAAAATGATGAGTTGTATTTTTATTATTATTATTATTATTATTATTATTATTATTATTATTATTATTTTTCTCAGCACAGTGAGGATTTTAGCCAAATTCAGGGACATTTCATTCCCTAGCAGATCTCCAAGGGATTAGTTTATTTTCACAGCAGGAGAATAAAGTGATTTATTTATAATCTGTTCTCTGTTCAGCTGTTTTTCCCAGAAGAGAAATAGCAGATAGAACTCCTTAGGGGAAGAAGCAGTGGCATTGACATTGTCAGTGAATACATGTGCTGTAATTAACACTTTCACAGGAGATGCCAGCTGCACGGTAAAAACCTGAACCCCACCAAAACTCTGCTGCATTGTATGACAGCTTGCTCACTTATCTGCCATTTAAAACATTTTAATCTGCTGAAACTAGGAAAAAATCCAATTACTTACTCCATTTCTGAAAACTGCGGAAGAAGTTGGGCTGCATTATGGATAATGAATCTGGGAAATAAGAGGGAGGAAATGCAGAGCTGACAGTAAGCAGGATCGGGGCATTTCAGCTTTAATGAGAGATGGCACATGGCCGCGTGATGGCAGCAGAGCCTGAGAAATTGGTTGTGTGGGTTTTGGTGGTGGTGGTTTTCTTTCTACAATAAACTGCAGACAAACGAGATGTGGCCTGAAGGACGTAACTCGTTCTTCAGATTCTAGAATATGTACATTAGATGATGCTGATCTGGACAACATTTTTTTTTCTCTATTCACTTAAAAAGATGTGGCATGTTATCAGACCAGAAGCTTCTGCAGAGGAATATTACGCTCCTTTCTCGTTCCCTTTCCTTTTCCCTTTCTTCCTTTCCCACAAAGTCATGATGGTCTTCTTCAGATCCTAGGAAGCAATATATATATCCTCCAGTCAACAATGTCTGAGAACTCAGAATTTATGGCAAGATAGTACACAAAATCTCAAAACTGCATGAGTTAGTAGTCTTTCCAAGAAGTTGGATTTGTTTGTTTGTCTGTTTTTCTTCTAAACCATGTAAAAGCAGACTTTTCACCCAACATTCTCTCCTGGAATAGGCATAGTCCCCTTTCTGCGTTGCATATTCCAGCCCCTACGTTGCAAGTTCAGCTTTAATCAAACAGGACAGTCCAGAAAAACTTCTACTGAAGTCTGTCTGCAGTACATGGAAATACACGTATTAAGATTCCCTGGTGGAGCATGACATTTTGCAGAACCACAAGGCAGCTCTCTGGAATGGCTTTGATGAACAGTGTCGAATTCTGCATAAACCAGAGCTCTTCTCCTGTGGCCCCGTGTTGGATTGCTCTGCCATGGCAGGAAATGGTGGAGAAGACCACAATGACCAGCTGGAGGATGGTGTGACTCAGCACTACATGTAATTTTGGGTAGCCAGAAGGGAACTACTTCTGTAGGTCTTTTTGTGCATCAAGATTCCTGCGCTGAATGCATATTAACGAATCTTTGTAATTACAGTCGAGTGTGCCTAAAGCACAGAGGATTCCCTTCCGCCCGCCCGTGATCCAGCTGCTCTGCCAAGCCTACCTGAGGTATTCAAAGCGAGCTCTGCCTCACCATGCAGACAGCAGTGGTTAATTACAGCAGATCTGTTCTGGTAAATAAGGCCTTTGGCAGCTGAGCTTTGGTTGCTTCTGCTGCAGCACTTTCAGACGTTACTGCTCTGCCAGTCTGTCCTGCTGGTCTCCTCCTCTAACCTGGATGGCAGAAAAGAGCCTGAATCCCAGCCTCTGCTGGTGCTTGGGTTGAGCAGGGTTATGAGCTGGTATGATTTCTACATTGTAAACTGAAAAGCAAAGAGAAAAACCCTTCTGCTAACTCCAGTAGCAAGGTTCTAGGTAGCATTTTTCCCCGCAATTTGAGGATTGATAAATTAAATTATCTGGAGCATGAACACGTGTTGGCTGTAAAACAGCCATTCTGTGCAACAAGGTAAGAGGGGCAAATGCAAAGTAGGGGATGTGATGAACTCTCAGCATTCATCAGCAAAAAAGAACAGTCCTGTCTTGGGACCAAAGACTTGATAGAGATGACTGAAAATGCCACGTGCACTTACTCTGTGTAATACTAAGCATCCAAACAGCTAACCCTCTCTTCTTGCAAAAGGCCCTAAGCCAACAAGTGTGGTTTTTTTTTTTTTTTTTGTTTATTATTACTATTTTATTATTATTTTATTCTGTTGGAAAAAATAAATCGTCTGTTTCCTTACAGTGACTACTTTCGCAGTCTAAACAAAATGCTGATACACGCCTGAAAATGTTGTATCTGGCACTTTTCTTGCCACAATATGTTAATCAGATTCAACATCCTATGGAATCTCCCTCTAGTTTATACCTTTCCTTTGAGTCATTTATTTCTAGCTCTGCTTCAGCTTCTTTTCAAAGCTCAGAGCTCTCTTCTTCCTTTTGCTGCTCACATTCTGGTTATTCTATCACCATCTTTCTATGAGTCTCAAGCAGCCTTCAGTTGCTCACTCAGAATTAGCTTATTTTGCATATCACTCTAGTTTAATTTCCACGCTGACATATGCTCCTGTGGCTGACACCAGAAAAATAGTAGGTAGGACCACTGATGTCCAACACCATTAGTAAAATAAATCTTTCACCAAAGCTCTATCCTTCCCCATTTTCTGTTGTCTCTTTTTAAGTCTCCACCTGAAACTGATATTTAATGGTTATTTTGAAGGCTAATTTGGATAAAGGTTCAAGAACTGAAAACTTTTTTTTTTTTCCCTTACTAATTGGTTAAACTTCAAGCAGGTTCACAGAATAAATAATATAATGTATGATTCTAATTTTTTCCTACCACACCAATGAAATGATATAACCTCTGTATTTTGATGTGTAACTTTCTAATAGCTGTTAGGGCAGCACTTGCCTGAACAGAAGGAGAGGAAGGGACTGTTGGGACAGAGCAAGAATGGTCAGGAGAAGGATTTTCAGAAGAGAAAAATCTCCAGGATAATATTGGCACACATGAATTGCTGCTGAACTGCGGCAGCATTCTCTCTTAAGGCCTGTAATTCAGGAGATATCCTTCCTGGAAAAAAATAAGGGAAAAATGAATCTGTGGGAAAAATTAATCTCTTCAGATTCTGTCCAGGAGAGCTGTCAATAATTCTCATCTCAGAGTTTGTTGGTTTACCTGGCACACATGCACTGGTTGCAAAAGGCCTTTTTATTCAGCTGTACAGAACAGTAATAGAAAACATGCTCTGGGTTCATGCATATCCTTAGACACATATCCTTAGATATGCATGAACCTTACGCTTGCCCATAACTATCAAAGCCTGAGAAAGCAGAATGAGGCAGATAGGAACACTATAGATACCCTAGATAGATCCCACAAAGGGCCTTTGATAGATAAAGAAACCTCCAGCATTTCTGGGAAATCGTGGCCTGTGTTAGAAGTTTAATTCCAATTCTGTGTACTAAACTTAAGAGGCTTGTATGAGCTGCAGGTAGCTTTTGTATGGGGAAAAGCATCTGCCAGAAAAAAAAAACAAACTGCCTGACAATTGCATGCTTTCCTAGGGTGGTAGCTGTTAGCGTGCTGCGGTTTCCACTGTAGAAGCAGTAATCAGACGCTGCTTTGGGAGTGCCTATTGTCAGGACACAATTTCATGTTTAAGGCAACATTCTTCAGTCTTAGGATGGGTTCGGAAGGGATGGGTTACGTGAGGAATGCGGCGGTGGTCTGGTGGTTACTGGTCCGTATTATGGTGCTCTGCTATACATTGTGTGAGAAACTCCACAAAAGAAGTCAGGATATGATCTCACAGACTCTTCTGGCTGTATTAATAACCACAAAGGTGGAAGGAAGCACAAAAAACTGTAAAAACATTGAGGACACAAGGGCAGCCGGTCTGCTTCATAGCAGACATTTCCCTGCTAAGAAATGTATTCCTTTGTCTGGCTTGGACTTGTCTGTGCTTTTGGATGTCTGCTTGAAAAAAGTTGGCACAGAACATGGTTGGAGAGGGAGACAGCAGTTGGAGGATGATGTTTTAAGTGAAGGATCGCATTCTGTGTGGGATTACACAAGATGTGTGGCGCTAATGGAAATTCTAGTGAAAGCGTGTGTGGGGTTAATTCTGGTGAAAGTGCTTGTGGAAATACTTGTCGTGAAAGTGTTTGTGGGGTTAACTATCGTGAGGGCGAATTTGGAAGAGGGCAGCTTATGAAGAGGTGAGGGACACCTGGTGGTGTGAGGGGTGGGCAGGGTGCGGGTCTCCACACGGATATCAAGCTAGAGGCGCCGGGCTTGATACAAGTTCCTCAGTGCATTGCTGAAGCGAGAGGAGAGGTGACAGGAGGAGGGCCGTTTGGGAGCCCGGTCTCCACCACGGCCGCCTCCCAAACCCCCTCAGCGCAGGCAGCCGCCATTCCGCGCCCGCCTCCCCTGGGGCCCCGCAGGCGGCGCCACGGCTGCACGGAGCCCGAGCGGGCGGCGGCGCATGTGCGGGCGGCGAGGCGGGGCCGGGGGCTGGCGGCGGCCGCCGGGCTCGGCGGGGCCGCGGCCGTGGCAGTGCCCGGATGCAGCGGCGGGCGGCCCGTAGCGGGGGAGCGGGGAGGAGGGCGGAGGTTCCCCGCAGGTAGCCCGGAGGGGGTCGTGCCCGTCCCCGTCCCCGCGCCGCCGCCGGGATGAGCAGCTCGCGGAACAACCGCGTGATGGTGGAGGGCGTCGGCGCCCGGGTGGTGCGGGGCCCCGACTGGAAGTGGGGGAAGCAGGACGGCGGCGAGGGCCATGTGGGCACGGTGCGCAGCTTCGAGAGCCCCGAGGAGGTGGTGGTGGTGTGGGACAACGGCACGGCCGCCAACTATCGCTGCTCCGGGGCGTACGACCTCCGCATCCTGGACAGCGCGCCCACCGGTGAGTCCGGCCGGCCCGTCTCGGGGCTGCTTTGGGATTTACACCCCCCCTCCTCCTCTTTCCCCTTCTCGAGTTTGCGTTTTAGACTATTTGGGAAAACGGTGTCGGGAATTCCCTTTCGAGCCGTCGCGCCTTTCTGCTGGATTGCCTTAAACAAGTGGTTGAGACGCTGGTTTTGGTCTTTCCGTCGGCCTGTTGCCTTGCTTCCGCGTTGCCAGAGCTGCTGTAGGATGGCAGAGGTGCTGGGGAAGAAAGGAATAAAGCACCAATTCCCTCCTGCAACACCTCGCCTGCTCGATACTGACGGCTTGAACCCCGCCAGGTTGGACAATGGGCTGGGATCCGCACTGGCGTTCTGCGGCAGCGTGGCAAACACCGCAGGACACGTCCCTCTAACACCTGTTCTCACAGCAAAAACCCCAAAACAATGTCGTTTTGTTCCCCCAGAGACATGCTCAGGTAGTATCGGGTCCAGTGGGGTTTCCTCAATAACAAGGTGCTGGGTTGGGTGTGTTGGGGTGCTTAAATGCTCTGCTTTTATAACACATCTCCCATGTACAATACGATGAAGAGACCGTCTTTGAGCCAGCTGCGTGCTGTATCACAGGTTAGAAGGTCATAGCGATGAATGGGAGCTAGCAGACTTCTGAAGAGACAAGGATCGTGAGATTTATTGTAATTAATCACAAAAACATTGCTAAGAAAAAAAAATGTTGATTTTAATGGTGAGCCTTTCAGATGGATTTCATTTTTCTGTGATTGGGTGCTTTCCTCTCCCCTGGCCTCCTGGTTGGTTTTGCTGTTGTTTTGGGAATGCAGGTGCTGTTAAAACTTGAGCTGAAAAGCTTGTGGAAGTGGATTTTGGGATGGGAAGTGAAGAGTAGTCTTTCAGGTTGTGGATCCGTGTCTTGCAGATGTTTATGCGTTGAAACTTCCCCTGCATTTGATGTCTTGTAGAAACCAGTGGGACTACTTCTGTTTAAATGCATAAATGTTAAATATGAGCCTTGTGTGCTCGTTATTCTGGCTCTGCCTGACTTGCTTGCAAGCTGATGGCATAGTTAGCTGCATCTGGAAATGTAGGTTTAACACTTATTTTTACACCTTGATTTTTTTTTTGCTTCTTTAGTCCTTCTGTTTTCTGGTTGTGTTTATACTTTCAGCATTAGAATTTTAACTTCTGCTTCAGGTAGCACTATGTATATTGCCTTGGGGGTAGCTCATAAATGTTGCTGTTTCCAGGCTTCGCAACTGGTGTTCCTCCAGGATTTTGGCCGGAGGGTGGATCATCCTCGCAGAACTACATGGAGCTACCTGGGGTTGCTTTTTGCTAGAGGGAGTTACTTTGCAGGTCACAGTTCCCTTGAGAGCTGAAGAGTATAAATCCATGAAGTACTAGTAACAGAAAGCAAAAAGGAAGCACTGTAGCCCAGTGGAAGATGCACGGGGTTATGATGCTGTCCATTTGGACTGAAATCTTGGTTTTACCACTGGATTCACTTTGTATTCTTGGGCAAATCCCTTCTTTACTTTTCAGCCTTTTAGTATTTACTTTTCTCCACAATAGTGGCTATCAGCCCTTTAGTTTAAGGGCCTCTGACTTTAGATGATCATTTGATAGTATTTCTAGGGTCATTTGGATTGGTTTGGTCCAAGTAATAACAGGAAAAGTGGGTGGCAGGAGTTTATAACTGCATCGTTGCTCATGGTGCTGTTGAGCAAGGAAATGTTATAAAATACGGCACGTTCTTGGTTTGCACGGTGTTAAATCAAACCTGGCTCTTATGGTTTAACACCAGGAAAAAAAGTCGGCCCTGTTTTAGCGGCATAACATGATTTCAAGTTTGTACTGAGGAAAAAAAATACATCAGGAGAAAGCAAAATTAGGTTGTTTATTGTTGGGAGTTCTTCTTATTAGGTATTCAAAACCAGACCTGATTATGGGCTCTTAAAAGCAGTCCTTGCAGCCAGAGTTGCTGCTTTGGTGAGTTTGAGGCACGTGCAGTCAGGATGATGCATCAGGAACCTGGTGTCTTGCAGAAGTAATGGATGAAGCTCATTTTAATAAAAATAATAATAAAAAGCTGAGTTTTCATACGTGTGTGTGTGTATACCTGAACATTTGGTTTGGTGCCAGGACGTTTCCCAGTCTCAGTGATGTCCTACTGTTTTTGCTTTCTAAGGGGTTTTATTACCAGGCTATCAGCAGCATTGCAGGACTCTGTTAACTTTTTATCAAACTTTAGTGTTAGGGCAAACCCTTTAGGACCGCTTCTTGTTAAAATAAAATCTCGTCGGTGGTTTATATGAAGTATCTCTTAGCTGTTTGCTCCAGGTGTGTTCATCTGGGTAACAAACAATTGCTGACAGGACGTTTGGTTTTGTTTTTCAGCGAGCTGTTGTTAGCGTTGCTGATCATATTGACATCGCCCAGCATTTCTTCAGCAGGGCGGTTATTTAATCCCTCTCAGTTGCTCTAAGGATCTGAAAAGAAAGGAAATTTCAGTTAGAACCTGGGTGGTGGGCTCCTCGATGGAGCAAAGGGTGGGATGCAGCGCAGCGTGGTTGTTCTGTTACTTGTGTAGTAAATCCTGGTGTGTTTGTAAGGAAGCCTGTTGCCAGGATCTGAAGAGAGATCCGGGGGAGTCTTGAGAGCCCCCACTTCCTGATGGTGTTGTGGAAGGAGAAAAGGATTATTTTTCTGAGTTGTTGAACAGAAACTATATCTCTGTCTCAAATTGGAAGGATTAAGAGTATAGGAGCGAGCTGTGTATTTATTTAGGAGGGAAGGCTGTACAGCAGCAGGTTTGCAAAGAGCACCTCCCACCACGTTCACATCATCCTCCTGGTCATTACAGAAACTTTGTGCTTATTTGTGAGGATTTGTTTTCTGCAGAGCTGAGGCAAACGTTTGTTTGGCATCCGTTTCCTCTTAAATGTTTGGTTCGAAGTAGCGATGTCATTTTCCTGCCTAAAATATTTACCCACTTAATAATTTATCCTACCTGTTTTGTCTTTTAGCACATCAGGTGTAAATTGGGGCACTTAAATTGGGTCTTGGTAAAGATTTTGCTTGGTGGCTGGTGGTTAATACTTACAGAACCCCTCACAGCTAAAAATCCAATAGTTTGGGCAGGGGAACGTGTGAAGCCTGTTTGGAATGAACGTGTCCTTTGTTCTTCCTGCCCTTCCCCCATGTCTCCTGCACAATAACCCTCTCCCTCCTTGCCCATCTTGTGGTACGGGACTCACGTTATGGTAAGTCTGGCATCGCCTGCATGTAAGGATTGGGCAGCTAGCTGCTGCCAAACGTGATAATTAATAGACGAGTTGTGTTGGTGGGGGCACTGATTGGGGTTTTCACACAGTTTGGCTGATGTCTAAGGATCCTTTGTTTTCAGTTTGCCCCAAGTCTCGCCACGGTGTCAAAATTATCTGGAGTGGAAGAAGGGGAAGAACAAAGCACTCCTACAGCTTTGTAAATTGAGGTGTAAATTAATTAATTTTATAAGGACTTTATGGCATCTCTTGCCTGATGGTAGCATTGCCATCGTGTGAAAGGATTTGGGCTTGAGTTCTGTAGAGAATGGTGAGTCCATTGGGTTTTGTTGGTTTCGAAAACTAATTTAAATCACCGCTGACTTCTGTGCATAACAGTGAGTGCTGTGGAGATGTTAAAATGTTATTGGGTGGATAGTTGTGTATTGCCACCTTGGAAAATGTCTTTGGTGCAACGGAGAGATTCCTAAGAAATTCAAGGAGCAAGCTGAACAACAAAGCTTCTGTTACATCTTACAGCTTTAAGAGCAACCATGGGTTTTAAAAGCACGTGTATATAAAGGCTGAAAAATTGCTATATTAAGAAGTGCTGACCGGAACTGTGGCCAAGGTAATCCAAAGAAGATGACTGTGGCAGGGACACAAAGGCAGGAAACTGATTTGAAATGCAAATAGTGAAAACGCTGTTGCCAAGCTGAGATGAGGAATACTGGATTTTACGGTGTACTAACATGGAAGGATGTTAGGAAATGCCAGGTGTTTAAAAGTAGGTATGCGCGGTGAAACTGCCCTCCTCGTACTTAGTTCTTGTCTTTTTGGTGCACTGTGAAGGATGATAGGAAACATTTGGTTTGAAATATTTTGCTCTTGAACTTGGAAGAATGTTTGGAGGTTTGATTTTTGCATTACCTCATTTTACAGAGCTAAAGTGCTCTCGTAGTTCATAGCTGACCAGCTGTAGTGCTGGTGTTTGAAACCTGATGTCTTTATGGAGCGCTTTAACGTATTCCAGTAATGTAATTAAAGCATTCTGTCTGAATGTAAGCCGTGCAAAATTTGTGTTTCTCAGCCTTTCCTAAACAGCCTGCCTTTGAGGAGCAGAAGCAGTCCGGGATGGATCCAGCTTGCGTTTAGGCCAGAATTCCAGCTCGGCTTCAGAGCCTATGCATGATCCAGTCTGCTGGTTGTTCCTGCTGAGCTGTGCTTCGTTTCACCTCCCAGGGAAGTCGTAGAGCATGCAAACAAGTTTATTTTTTGATGAGGTTGGACTGAGAGATGTGATCCCAGTGCTGGCTGAGCATTCAGTCCATTGGGCTAGACCAGAGTGAGTCTGAAGTAGTGCCTCTCTCCTTCCCTCCCCTGAAATGTGTACGGTGCCAGCATCAACTCCTATGTTTTGCCAAATAAATTGATTATGTTTCATCGTCACGTTGGCTGAATTGTGCAGAGAGAGGTGTGAGCAGGAAGGGGCAGCAGCGAGGAGCTCTTCAGGGTGGAGGAGGGAGTGAAGGCGTGAGGCAGGGACTGGTGAAATGGGGGACACGGGGACAAGGTGTTCCTGGCCTTCTTTCTCACCGTACTGCTCTGTTTTTCATTGGCAATAAATGAAATCTTCCCCAAGTTGAGACTGTTTTTCCCTTGCTGGTGGTTGGTTGGCGACCTCCCTGCCTGTGCCTCCACCCCTGAGCTTTTTCATCTTGTTTTCTTTCCCTGACCTGCGGGAGGGGGAGAGTGAGAGAGCGGCTGGGTGGGCTTGTGGCAGCTGGCCAAGGTCGGCCCACCACGCTCACATACCTCTTTGCTGCCCGCTTCAAGTTAAATTAGTCTTTCATCCTTCTTTAAAAGAGCTTACTGATTCGAGTAGTGCATTTTGTTTGTATTAGAGATACGAGTAAGAGTTTAGCTCTCACATTTTATGGCATGGTAGTAGTAGCACAGTGTTTCAGTTTATTTTTTAGTGGATAAAGTTTAAAACTACAGCTTAGTTCAGTCACCAGAGGCCTTCCAACCTGCTTCTCTCTCTGGATTGCTAATGCAGCGGTCAGACATTCTGCAATGGGGTTACTTGCCTGCTCCGGCCCTGCAGCGCTCGCTTTGTTATGCCAGCAGTGATGTGTGACACCAAAAAGAACAGGATTGAGAAAACAGTTCAGCAGAGGATTTTTCTTCCTGGCTATTTTTCAGCTGTGTTTCCTGATCCACTTTGCAGCTCAGCGCTGCAAACCCTTTTGCTGGCATAATGGGAAGAGCAGAGCTGCACGGTCAGGTGAGGTATGCACCGAGGTGGGTGGTGCTGCTGGAGTCATCTGTCAGGGGAAGGGGGAAGAAAGGCTGAACCTGTCTGGGTGCTTTTTAGGGGTCTGTGAGATTAAACATGTGACCCTTTCAGTCAGAGTCTCCAAATACAGATACACACTGATCTCTTCTGAGTCCCAAGCACTGTAGTCAAGTGACTTTTGAGTCAAAAGTCTCTGTATATTTTTTTTCTTGATCTTTCTTAAGGAAGCCAACTTTTGCCTCACTGGCTTGAAATGTTTACTTTCTATTTAAGTTCACTGCAGGATGGTCTAGTTCTGTGTTACAGGACTCCTGATTATACTAATTTGTTGCCTCCCGTCTCTGTGCTTGGACAAATTCAAGAATCTTGCAGGCACCTAATTCCTCAGTTCTCTTACATCCAGAATAAATGTGATCCTTGGCACACTGTCTTTCCTGAAGTTCAGCAAGTGTTAAATCTTTTCCAAATATGCACAACTGCTCTGTATTTGAAATGCGGATTGACTTAGCAATCCAGTTTTTTTAAACAAAAGCAGGTGCCACTACACAGGGCAACAAAGCAGTAACCAGTCTGAGTCTCCTTAATGCATCTGCTCTTGAAGACTGCCAAAAAATAGTGTAATGGTCCAGTAGAAATCACAGCAGTGAGGCAGCCATCCCAAGATCATAGTTACTACTGTCTTTTTGACGGCTGCAGATGTCAGCAGATAGCGGACATCAAAGTCTCGGCATACAGAGCAGGAAAGAGAGCTTCTTCCATGTGGGGAGCGAGGTCAGTGGTGTTAGGGAGGGAGAACGTGCACGGGTGATTTCGAAGTTCGTGTTTTGTAGAAAAATTTGCATTTTTAGATGTTGTTAGAGGCAGCAAGTATTCTTTAAATATAAAAGGAGAGCTGAAAAGAAGGAGTATGGTATACAGAGTGTGTTGTCTGGCAGCTGGAGTCAGCAAGTAACATTACGGGTTATAGGAGCTGTGTCAGACTCAAAATTTCACCACAAAGTTTGTGGTCAAGGAACAGATGCTGCCTTAGTCATGAACTGCTCCAGCAATTACAGCTATCGTTTAGCATAATGTCAGCAGTTTCAGGATTTTTGTTGTCACTGAAGGCCATCTTCAGCTGCCCTGAAATGCTGCTCAGATCTCTGTGCAGATTTTGCTCCAAATGTGTTGCCTTTTGCAGCTCTACTCTTTTATTGCAATGTTCATGCATCAGGAAAGTCTGTAATCATGAGGGCCTTTATAATCAAGGCTGGAAGAAGATGGAGTGAGAAGCCCTCTTGGTCAGGAGGAACAGTGCACGAGATGCAGCAGATGATTGTGGTGTCGTTTGGAGAGGCCTGGCCAGGCTGGAGAAACGGGCTGGCAGGAGTCTCATGGAAACCAGTGAAGGGAAATGCACGTGGGGAGGAATAATCCCTGCACCAGTACAGACTGGAGGGCAGCTTTGTAGGACACCTGAGCGTCCTGCGGGATAGCAAAGTGACAAGGAGACAGCAGCGTGCTGTGTTGGCAGTGAAGGCTGACAGTGACCTGGCTGCGTTAGGCCAAGTGCTGCCGGCGGACTGTGGGCACTGCTGAGTTCACCTCTGGAGACCTGGGTCTAGATCTGGGCTCCCCAACACCACAGGGACGTGGGCACACTGGCTGGGTCGTGGGAAGGTCCACAACAGTGTTGGAAGTGATCTTGAGGCATCTGAGATGAAGCGAGGCATGGGGATCTGGTGGTGGTTGGCCTGGAGAAGAGAGGGCTTGGGGGGTTCTGTCAGCATGCGTCAGTACCTCCCGGGGTCATAAAGAAGTTGGAGTCACACTCTTTTCAGTGGCATAAAGTGACAGAGCAAGAGGCAAAAACTGAAATACAGCCATTTCCACTTCAGCATGAGAAGAAACACGTTTGGTACCGGGATGATTGCATGCTAGCGCAGGTTGTTCTTGGAGATACTCAAAACCTGACTAGGCATGGTCCTCGGTGAGGGGGTCTGGTTTACCCTGCTTCGAGCAGCGGAGGTTGGATTAGATGATCTCCAGAGGTTACTTCAAGCCTCAGTCACTGCATGAGTCTGTGAAACAGTTGGGAAGGCATTTCCTTCAGTTTTGCCTCTCCAGCTGTTGATTTTTCTTCAGTGCTGATGGCTTGGCTGTTGGGCACAAATGACTAATAGGTTTGTAGTGAATTTGGCCATCATTTCCAAAAGCATCCCTCCTGGAGAGGATAAAAAACCACTTTATTTACTCATTAATTTCAGAGAAATCTCTCTTTTTTTTTTTTTTTTTTTTTAAATGGGTGAGTAATTGGGAAAATGGCATATTACTCCAAACCTTTAGTGCTCAGTTTTGTCTTGTGCTAGGTACTGCATACCAGTGCTTGTCCCTTCTATTGCTCAGATTTTTCCAAAGGAGCAGAATTTGATTTTTATTTTTATTTTTTATTTTTTTTTTTTTTTTAAACTCATGGCTTTTCATTGTATTCAGAATGCATGGACTGAAAATGTCTGTGGCTGATCACTTTCAATCTGCTGGAGCTTGGCAATTCTGTGAGAGTTTAAAACCTGAGAACCTGGCTTTTGTGGGAGACTGGGAAGGACACATGTCAGTGCCTTATATCTAGTGTGCCTTTGACAGATTATTTTTGAAAAAAACAGCATATAAAACGGGAAAACACTTCAAAAATGGTAACAGATTTCCATGAATATAATGACACCTATCTAATAGAGCTTGGTTTTTGTCTTATAGGCAGATGTAGTGTAGAGATGACCACTTAGTTTTTCCACTGTGCAAAGTAAAATAAGCCAGTGATTTTCAAACTGTCATGGACTATTGAACACTGTAGTCTTTGTGCAAGGTTGTGTCTTAAGGATATCCAATCTAGAAATAAAATTCCAGATTTCCTATATATTTCTGTATACGCATTTCTGACCCTTTAACTTGTAGTTAAATGAGTCCTCATTTTCTTTCTCCGAAGATGTTCTCTGAGTACTTGTATAGATGGAAAATAAAACAAGCATAGCTCAAAATTTGAGAGAAGAGGAAAAGAAGATAAGAGTATTTCTTGCAAAGTCAATGATCTTTTTCATTAATTCATATGGACTGATACGGAGTAGCTGTCAGGCTTGCTTTGTTGGTCACTTTCTAGTGTATGGCTTCAGATGATAATGGCACAACAGAAATCTGTGTAACAAGGTACCAATGTTGTTGGTCTTTTTTATTTTTTTTTGTTTTTAACAGGTATCAAGCATGATGGGACTATGTGTGATACTTGTCGACAGCAACCTATCATTGGCATCCGATGGAAGTGTGCAGAATGCACAAATTATGACTTGTGCACGGTTTGTTATCATGGGGACAAACATCACTTGAGGCATCGTTTTTACAGAATTACCACACCGGGAAGTGAAAGGTAATTTTTTTTTTTTTTTCCCATGAAACTAAGTAGGGTGCATTTCATTGTGGTTAACTTCTGCAGGTTTGTTTATTGAAACTTGTATTGGGTAAGGTATTGCCATGAAGTATAGACTCAGTTACTGGTTCTGCCTCTTCGTGAGGGACTTTAGATAGGACAAATCTTTTGAGTTTGGAAAACAACAAAAATTAGAAGGAATGGAGAAGAGAGAGAAGTTAGGATTTGATTATTCCGTTTCTTTTAACCTCATTGCATGCTTCCTAATTCTTGTGTTATTATATAGCAGGTTTAAAACAAAGACAAATATCTTTACACAGTGTATAATCACATCACAACATCATTTATCAGCAAATTCCTGAATGTGAAAGTTGAATTAGTTTCAAAAATGGCATATAGAGATTAAAGTAGAATTTCCTCATTGTGGATTGTGGAGAATGTAGGGGTTTGGAGACAAAACCACCAAATTGAACTCACTGTTTGTTACAGAAAGCAGAGAAAGATGCTGCGAAGGGTTATTCTGCCCTTGTTTTTAATGTTATTTTCCTAATTTTCATAAGCATCTGTTATTTGAGTCTCCTAAAGAAGAACTGTGCAAAAAAAATGGCTTTTAGTTTGTTCTCACCTGGCTGTTTTTATGTTGACTTTAAATGACTTGTCTAAATCCAGAGCCCCTTTCTGTCATGATTTATTGATTGACTGAGTGAGAACAGCGATGCTTGCCTGTTACTTAAATACTTCAAGAGCTGCATTAAAATGCAATGTAAGGGCTACATGGTGTGGTATCACCTGCGTGATAACTCTCTAAAGTACTCTTATTATATCCTTGGAAGCCTCTTTTATATAGATGTGACATGCAGTTTAATGTGACATGTAAGACAACATGAGAGGAGTGGTTGGAGCACGCAGACTGAATTCTCATTTACTGTCTTGTAGGGACTGTGTTTATTGTCTCAGATGTTTGCTTTTGAGTTTTAACTATGGCAAAAATGCCCATGTCAGTGGCTTAATCAAAAAGTAACTTTTTTTTTTTGAGATTCATGGCATTAGTTACCAAATAGATAGCATAAGCTTAGAATCTGAGTCACAAAGTTCTAACGCAGAACACGACATAGAAGTTTGATCCAAGAGCAGAAAGTTCTGGCTTAGAGTGATGAATAAGGCCAGGTAATAAAATACAAATCTCTTTTACTCCCTTTTTTAAAAAAAATCTCATTGCTTCTGAGAATGCTTGCCAGACTTTTTCATTTCCTTTTTAGCTGAAGTTTCCTCTGTACTTTTAGGTGGTCTCTTATGGTGTGTAAAGCATAGTTTTGGAGATAGATTGTATGCAGTGAAATCTTTAGCATGTTGTTGCTTTCTCTCTGTTTACTCCCATTGATATCTGTCTTGCAACTCTTACGTAGAAGGTAGCTTTATCTGCCAAGAAGCTGTTTCTATTGGGTAACAATTAGATGAGAAAATTGGTTAGATTTAACTTAATCAGGGAGGAAAAGAGAAGAGGGCAAAGGAGGAGGAGAAAAGGGCAAAACAGTACTAGGAAATTTGAAGGATAGCTCATAGGAAAAATGACAAGATGCATCCTTCTACGTTTGGATGAAGGAAAGCATGAGCTCTACCTATTTTATTCTTAAATCTGGAATACCATGGACTGCATACTGAAGTAATATATGCTGTCTTTTGTCTCAGTTTTGTAGATGTTGAAATGTTTCTAAAATGCTACTATAAACAATGTATCTCTGTGTTTTCTCTCACCCTTTTATATTAGATAAAAATTACTAATATTTTCATATGCTCTTTGCATTGAACAGTTTAACTTTTTCCTTGTCTGCCATCTGCTGGATCTTTAAAGTTGAGCAGGAGAGTGTTGTACTTCCTGAAGAGGTCAGGAAATGTTGAGAATTTCAGCTGAATACTTTTGTCTGGCAACATTCTCATGGCATGAAATAAGAAGTCAGTCTAGTTGCACAAACGGGTGGCTTTTGAGATGACCAAGAATGCAAGAAAATGTTTCTATTTCTAAGTTCCCACTAGCAGTCCTGTTTGGGCTTATCTACATCACTTCTGCCTTAAGTCTGAAGAAAACAGTTTTGCTTTAGGCAAATAGTGTGTTATGACAAAAATAAGATCAAAAAAATGAATGCTGATATATTGAATGAAATTTGCCAAGATTTGCAATTAATAGTACGTAGAAAATGTCTGAGACACGAAGGGGAAAAAGATGTAGTTACGCCACTTAATAGCATAATTCCAAGTAAAATTGGAGTTGCAGAAAAGTAATTTTGGCATAGGGTGCATTTGAGAGAAACAGAAATGTTATGAGAGTCTGAATGTTTCTTTACTGATTTTAATAATATTTAAATAATGAGAACAAATCTATATGTAGATAGTTACAGGTTGTTGTTGTTGTTAATAGGAAGTTTGGGGAAGAAATTATGAGAATTAAAAGCTAATTCTAAATGTATAATAAGGCAGACTTGTGGTCAAGTTGGGAATTCAGTGGTGGTGACGAAATGTGCATTTATGCAGTTATTTTTGTTTCAAGATGGTTACCTTCTTTTCTACCCCAAAGGATTCTTGGATTTTCTTTATTATCTTGACATTTTTGGGTGGTTGTTTGTTTTTTTTAATAACTTCAGGGTATTGCTGGAGTCTCGCCGTAAATCAAAGAAAATTACAGCAAGAGGAATCTTTGCAGGTGCCAGGGTGGTGCGAGGTGTTGACTGGCAATGGGAAGATCAAGATGGTGGCAATGGCCGTAGGGGAAAGGTAAAATATTTAAACTGGTTTAAATAAAAAGATGCATTTCTGCACGTTCATGTAATGATCTCAATGGCCTTTCTTACTGAGGAGAAGATAGATCACCACAGAAGTCAGTACTTCAGTTTTAGTCATTTCTCAGTCTTGCTCTGTAATGCTCTATTACTTAGATAAGGAGAGGATGTACAGTATGGCAAGTTCATTTAAATTTACTTTTTAAACATTTTCTTCAGAAACTAGCAAATTCTTGTCTTGGCTGTCCTAAGACAGCCTTATAATATCAGGATCTGGAGTAAATTTAAGTGTTACTGGAGAGATGATGTAAAAACAATTCTCGAGCATAGCCCTTTCTGGTCACTCCTGCATTCTGTGGTCTGGTTATGGTTATCAACAACTTAGATTTAACCTGAGAACTAATGAGAGTTAGTTAAAAGTATGAGTGTGAAGCAGGGTTTGTAAGATAGGCAATGACTTACCACCATACATGAGATGCTATTGAATGAGAATTGGATGCCCTTCTGTGTGGATGAACTGAAGGTTTTGTTTGTTTTGTATCCTTAAGCAGCCTTTCAAATAAAGTGAGAAGTTCTGAATAAAATAGTCTGTTTCATATCCTAGATGTTTATAGAAGCTTTAGGACCTCTGAGGATGCCATTTTCAATTTTATTGAGAGGAAATAATATAAATCTCTCAAAGCAAATGATATTCAGATGTATCTTTCTTTTCATCTTGATTAATTTCCCCCTTGCTATGAATTCTGCAGGATATTTTGAAATCTCTGAAACCTTGCAAAATGAGTCTTAGCCTGTGTTGTCTGTTTGATGTACTAAACTAGAATTAGTGGGGTTATTTGCAAGATGAAGACCTGTATAAATGCAAATAAAATGTCTTCATGATAGATATAAACTAGGAAAAGCAAAAAGCAGGAACAGTTTTCTAATAAATGAAGGTAAGAATAAAGGCAAATTCCAGAAGTTGATTCTTTAAGTAATGTAAGTGGTCTAAGAATTTGCTGCATGGCCTCATGATTTCAGAAATGTCAGGGAAAGTCCTTTTCACTTCCCTTCTTTTGTCCTGCTGTTAAACAAATTGGCTCAGGAAATAAAACCTTGTCTCTGCTACTGCCACCAGGCTAATTCAGGTTATACAGACAAATTGGAGCAATTAAAACAGTTTTCATCCTGTTTTTCTTAGTGCAACACTAATTCTAGTAAGAACACGTCAAAGCATCATAAAACGAATGTTTACAGTGCTGATTTCATTTTGTACTTACATAGCTAGATTATCTACCAAATATATGGAAGATCTACAAAGTACTTACTTAGGCTTATTAAGACACATAGGGAATGCTTGCATCAACAGATAGGAACTAAATAAGATTTTTTTATTAAATTCAGTAAAACTGCTGTATTGTGAATTTGTCTTGAGGGGGCTGAAGAAGATTTTAAGTTCACATGATGTTTCTGATTTTTTTTGTTGTTGTTGTTACATAAACAATTTTCTTATTTACAATTAGGTAACTGAAATCCAAGATTGGAGTGCATCAAGTCCACATAGCGCAGCATACGTTCTTTGGGACAATGGTGCTAAAAACCTTTACAGAGTTGGCTTTGAGGGCATGGTAAGTATAAAAGAACATAAAGGGTGAAATGCTTGGAGGGGGAAGGGCGGTAAGAATAACGTGTGCTATTCTGCTGCTTTTGTAATATCCTTTGTCAGTGTGCTGCTATTAGTCAGGTCATTGTGAATCCAGCTGTATGGATCATGCATATGTATTAGGAGGGAAGTCTGATCTGGGAATAAAACACAGGAGTGATTTAAAGTTAAGAGCTCCTTTTTGCCTGAGTATCGTAAATATTTACGTTGCATACGTAATTACTGTGCTAATACTGTGCTTAAATTGAAATTCAGAAAAGAAAAAAGCTTACTCATTAACTTTTTTAAGACCCTATTGTTTTCTCAAGTTCACTTCAAATTTTGGTGTGATTACTGCAAGATTTGCAGTGTTTAAGTTATCAGAAACTCAGTACCCTCTTGTGAGCAATGCAGTGGGAAGGTATGGAATTACGTTACAACCTTAATTCACTTTAGCATTACATTTTTTGCTCCCTAGCTTCTACGGCTACTGCTGCAGCGTTAGAGAGAAAATAGGTCAGACTCTAGCCTAAGTGCCTTCTGTTGCTTGGTTTTCTTGTCCTAATGTGGGTCAGGGAAAGGTTACTTCGATTATCAACTGCTTATACCATCTTAATTAGCATTTTCTTTGCATGATTTTTGTTTGATACTGCAGAGGAAAACCATGTTAACTTAACATTGAGGTGTCATCCTGTCAGATGTGTATTAGTAATAAAATCTTAAACAATGCCTAGTTGACTTTTCAGAAAGCAAAATTATTTACTTGTTAGCCTCACTTGAAGTAAAATACTTTCAGAATAAAAAAAGAAAACACTAAATACCACTTTTGCAGTAAATGTATTATTTTAATACCAGGTTTAGAAAGAATAAGTGGAGGTCAGCTTTTCTGATGCATGTTTTGGAAAGTTTGCTATTTCTTCAGCCTGAAACAGGAAGATGCTAAGGGTAGAATACAGGTCACTATTGAATGACATCCTTCATGGTCCCTTCAGTTCTAAACAATATTTCTTAAATGCTGGCACAAAGGGGGGCGGGGGAGTTACAGTATTACGCAGTATAATATTGGTAAACCAATGGTTGGAGATACTAATCTGATTATGACACATGGAAAAAGAGTGCAGTTACCAAAGTTTAGACAGAATGAGTTCAACTGATTTTTGTGTTGCAATTTTAGAGTTATGTTAAAATTTATGGACTGTCTAATTGGAGATACAATGCTATGGAATCACTAAATGTTACTATTGACCCCAGAACTACTCCATTAAAATAAGCCATACTCTGTTCTGAAATGGTTATTCCCTTAATAATAAAAATATATTTATTATTTGTAAACAAACTATTCTTTTGCCAAACTATTGCTGCATAAGGAGGTGTTAAATATTTCTAAAATACTTTTTTAACTACATCAGCTGCAAGCTGATGATGGAGAAGTAAAGGGCAGTGCTCCCCACAAGACGTGTACAAATAGGAATATTTGGTCAGTCAATTTAATAATGAAAAAGAGCTGTAAAACTGCTTATGAAACTAGATATATATGCATAACATATAATGGATAATGTACATACTATATGTACACGCATATATAAAGGATAATTTGAGGCCTTGTATGTAGTGCTTAACTGATTGTAATCCAATTCTACATTCATTTTTACCTCTGTCAAGCCCTTTTATCAAATGCAGTTTTGACTTCAGACAGGATTTTGTATATCTGTGACAGTTATTTGCATGTAAAGGTAGATTTTATAACTGATCAGTTGTGTGCCGATTTGTATGTTTCTTTATGATTATTTGCTGGTATTTATGTAGTGATACAAAAAGCTGGCTAATAGACTGTCAGAAAGTCCATATAAAATTGGGACAAACTTGTCGGGGGACTTAAGAATTGATGAAGAATGTCCAGAGAGTGTGGAAACAATACTGGGAGTGTTTGCCCATGTAAATACAGCTGGGAAAAGACCCATACTTGCAAATGAGTAACACTTGACTCAGACACAAATGGAGCTGATTAAAGAAACACAGCTTACTATCGTAAGTCAGGGTTGCTTATTTGATAGCTGACAGGCTGCATCTGGTCCTCAAAATGAATCTATCCAGCCTGCCAGCTTTTCCGTGGGAGAGACAAGGATTGGCTGGTAGGGCAGCAGGTGCTGGCTGAAAACTTCCATTTATGTGTGATCAGATCCTTTGAGTTTCTAATTGAGTTTGCTGTTGCTGTGTTTACATATGAAGTGGTCGAGGGGTGCATCCTGTGTTTCTTGATGAAGTCTAGCATTTAAGTCTGGGTGTTTCTTCTGCCGTGCTGACGCAGTCCACAAATCCCCAAACTGAAATCTGATTTTATGGTAGTGTTAGGTTGAATAACGTTTGTTACATCCATAGCAGGAATCAAGTACAGTAGGCTAATACGGTTATCAACACTGCTTGCATTTCATACCTCTATGTGTATTCAGATTCTAGAGCCAGACCAAGCTGTTAACCGTGTTACCTACTTGATGAATGTGTGAATGCAGCCTTTTCTTACAGTATCATCTTCTTATTGTAGATTAAAGAATTGAATGAGAAGATTGTGATTTAGTTTTTTGGATTTAGAGTTTTAATTTCTTCGTATCAAGCACACGAGGATGTAACATCCATTGGTTTTCAATAAGCAATGTAATTCTACTGCTTACTGGTAGAATGATTTTGCTATAAAAACTGAAGAAAATGTTTCTTCGAGCAGGAATGTCCGAAATCTGTTTCAGTATTTAGGAATTATTTCTGTGCTATTAAATTTCTTTGCTTTATATCATTTGCCTTTTTTGCTGTGATTAACCTCCTCCTCTTGTTTCTCATTATGGAGGATCTTCCTTTCATCTGTGCAGCCTCTGAAAGAAGTAACTAGTTATCATCCATCATTGTCACAGTAATCTGTAAGCCATCTGTGTTTGTGGACTTTTTTCCCCCACAAAAGTCTGAATAGTTGAGTGCATGAGGGAAGCTAATAAGATTCGTTAGCTTCCTGGCCCTTATGTTTTTGATGTTATTTTTAAACTTCATTTCTGATCCTAGTTGATACCCAATTTCTATTCATCAATATTTATTGGGTTACATTTAAAGGATAGTCCTTTAAATTACTCTAGAGGATTTTAAGGGTGGTTTATTAGCACACATTTTTAAATTAATAACAAGGCAGATCTATTGTCACGCAAGGCATTGCAGGTGAGAGTTATAAAATACATAGAAATACTCTTTCTGCTGCAGTTACAACACAGAATGTAAGTCAAGTCTCCAGTCTGTTACCTTGTCTTCTATACCTCAAAAATTAGGAGTGTAGGAAGAATCCAAGAATCAAGAATCCAAGCAACTAGAATCCAGTTCACAGGCAGCTGTGAATTGCTCAAAGAGGCAATTTTATCTTAATCCTCAAATTTATCTGGAACATTGCTGGAAGCATAAAGTTGTTGATTCCTATTACTAATACAATGGCTTCTTTTTCTATATTGGCAAGCTGTGACTTTTAGAAATTTTTAGTGTCATTTAGAAAGTAGAGGTAGTTGTTTATAAATTGAGAGAGGAGTGAGATGTTTATGTATATACCTTGTTTATTTATTTGCGTTTGTCAGCCGACTTTGTTTTGCTTTTCTTCACATGGCTTTATTTCTGTTCATTCTCCTGTAGTCTCAACTAAGCCAAGTTTTTCATCTCTCTGTGAGTTGCTTAGAAACATACTTCCATTAAACAGAAATGTATTTAACATTTTTTTTATTTACCATATAAACCTCCAAGGAAGACAGTCGTGAATTTAAAATGATCCTCTTTAGAAACAAAGAAAGTTACATGTGGAAAGTTTTTATAAGTACCTATAATCAATAGGTTGTAAACCAGTCAGTCAGGATTTGTCTGTGTTCTGATTTCCTCTGTAAGAAGCTGTTGCTGTTGTTTTTACACCTCATACCTCTTTATCTTTTCAGTTATTTCTCTAATCTAATTTCTCCTTTTATTGCTTTCATTCTTCTCAGCTTCTTGAAACTGAAAATGATTTCAGTTCATTTGAAATGGTGCATTTCTTAAAACTTTTGGCCGGAACTTTTGGATTTGTCCAGTCCCTCATTGCTGTAATCCAGTGACAAAGCTGCGTGCCCTGGCTTTCCTCATTTGCCCTGCGAGGGCATGTTTCCTTGCCAAAAGCATTTCTCAGTTTTGACACTTAAAATGACCTTTAAAGGGTGTGTTTGTTCTCTCCTACCTCAAACACCTGCAGCTGTGGCATGGTTCTGGCTGGTTTAACTGTCAGATCAGTATTAATTTCTGTGCTGGTATTTACTGCTGATGTAGGTGCTATTTCACAAACATTCTTCTTAGCACACCTGGTCTCCTTATTAGACCTGCAAACTCCCTGGTTTGGGTGGCTGGCCTTTTGTGTTGATTGGAATAACTCAGCTATTCCAATAGGCAGCTGCTCCTTCAGCACTGTTTTACTCTTCAAGGTCAGAGATGATGGCCCTTTTTACACCATCTGCTGACATTGCTGTAATACACTTTTTTATTCCTTGAAGTTTTTATGATGATGAAATGGCTGGGTTTTCATTGGTATAATTGGATAGCAAGTCAAAGCCAGCTGTTACATTTTCTGTATTTCCCGTTTGTCTGAGAAGATCATGATCTTGATGTAATCCAGTCACATACTGCTGAAAAGCCAAGAGTTTTTCAGCAAAGTCAGTAGGTAGATGGTAAAAGAATGAAGATTGCTGTAGGCAGAAACTGTCATTACCCACTGAGTTACCCACTGAGTTTTCATTTTAATGATTTTCTGCTTAACTGGGGTTCCCATCTCTTCTCTAAGTATACATAAATTCCACAATCTATAGCTTGTTTTTTCTGTTTCTGTTCTCAGAAAAGGATAATCTTCTGGGTTCACTGAATGATTTCTACATCCAGTTAATGTTTGAAAGCTTATATTTTGTTTTCATCTTTGTGTATTTGTCTCCATGAGGTATTTATACCTCACTCACAGCTGTTACTTCTGTTTATGCACACAGAGAGTCTAAATCCTGCATTTCAAATTCTCCAGTTTTTTGGTACGTTTCCCTTTGCACTTGTACACCTAATCTCCAAACGATCTGCCATTTCAGCCCACCTACAAGGCTCAGGCTCTTCTAAAAACCCCAGTGGAGCTCTCTGAAGGACAGCACAGCAGCGCTTTCCAAGCGAGGAGCAAAGCTAGGTGATAAGGTGACATGCTGTCAGCTCGCTGTGACCGGGCTTCGTGTGTGTTTGTGCCCCTTCCTTACTGGGGGCTCTTGCACCATGAGGTCCCTAGAGGAGGATGCCATGGTACCACCCCTGATTTTTGAATTAAATGACTTGGACAGAAGAAAGTGTGTTTTCATGCTTTCCATTTTTGATGAAACTAATATCTGGTTTGCTACAAGTACAATTCTAGTTGCTCAATCAGTTTTCATGGTACTAAAGTACAAATAAGAACAGTTTCCTGTCATAAAACTCCTGTGTGTTTATTTCAGTGTTGGTTATGTTGTGTTTTATTGTTAAGGCCTGTATTATGTTGATGTTACTTTTGCTAGTAGTGCTGTTTACAAAGCTGTCAAAGGAACTCTTTGTAAATACAGTATATATGAGCTTTCCTGCTTTAATCTCTGTCAGTGCCTCATCTTTCTGTGCATTTTGAGTCCTTTTCAATTTTTTGGTGAAGACGTGTTAAAAATGAACACTTTGCTTTTCTGTAATAGATCACACTCTTTTCCTCCGTAGTAATCTAACATTGACTCCACCATGTTGCTGGAAGGAAGATGAGTGTAAAGCTGATGCTGAACATCGAGCTACAGCTTAATTTTACACCCAAGTACATCATTATACTCCAGAAATAACCTGCGTGGTGCAGGCCGTGTAGTAAGAGAGCAGATTTGTAGGTTTTTGTGTTACTCTGTAAAGATCAAGGTATCCTAACCCGCTTCCTGAGAATTTCTGCCACAAGATAGCAATTATCCTTTTACTAAATATTTTATTTCTGCAGTTAGCTTTTTAGCCATCCTTGCTCTGTAAGTTAATGCTTGCTGTAACGCACCCCAGTGTTGCCTGGCTGCAAGGAGGACAGCATAGACGCTCCCGCATGCTGTGGTTTGATGCTGTGAATAAAGGAAAGCAGCTCTCGCCCCTGTGATTATCGCCTGGCCCAGGAGGCTGTGTCCAGGGGATGGGACAGTGCTTCCAGGCCCGTTATGGGTCTGTGGGTGTCTGTCAGCCTGCCATCTGGGGCGGTCAGCACGGCCCTTTTGTCCCTGGCCAACTCGAAGCCAGGGCCTGCCCACTGGGTGGCAGCACGCTGTTGCAGGCCGGCTGTTCTCTGCCCAGCTGACTCCTCCTTTCTCCTACTTTGGAGAGCAGATATATCTCATTATTTCAATCCGGCAGTTTCTGTTGTTTTTTCAGAAAGTGATGGTGCGTTCTTCATAGGTCCGGGTCACTGGGGGAAGCCTGGTGGTCATCAGTGTGTCCTTCAGTGACTTGGAAGATAAGAGTTATTTTAATCCTTTTACAGGAGTACAGTCTGTCAGTAAATCCTAGGTGTGGAAAAAACAATTATCTATAAAAAAAACATTTGCCTAGTTTGGGTTGATTAGATCACAGCTGCCTGTCTTCTTTATTTCTTCCCCTATTCCCTTAGAATATTCTGACACATTTACAGTTTCCAATCTCCTTCCCAGCTCATCATGCACACAAAATGCCCTTTGTTTAGTGAGGATTGTTCCCCGTAAGGAGCAATGCCAGATGGTAGCCGTTTGGCTTAAAGGGTTATGCAGAGAAAGAACGAGAGGAAGGGAGAATTACAGGAGCTCCCCTGGCTTTATGAATAGGAGCTGGTTATCACACTTGAAACTTCTGTCCCTCGCATAATAGAATGATCTTTCTGAAGGCCTGTGCTCTTGAACTTTTATCTTTAAATGATCATGTTTAGTTCAGCTCAATTAATGCCCACATCCTTGTATTCTGTGTGTTTTTCATAGGAAATTGTTCAGTTTTTAGAATTCATGTGCTAGGTTTTATCTTCTAAATTGTTAAAATACATGTATGTCAGAAAAATGGTTGGGAAGAGGGGACAGCATGGGTGAGCCTGAAATAATACGGTACAGTAAAGGCTGTGGCCTCAAGCACTGTCTGCAGTTACTTCTTTTCTTCCTTTGCTTGTATTAATATGCATTTTTTTTGAGGATAACTATATAGAACAATGCCAAGGAGATGTGTTATTTTAATACCTTTTTGGCTTAAAAACTTGTTATCCTTTTGTATTGGTAAGTGTTACTCAGATCTTGAGAATGTCAAGGCTGACAGCCTTAAAAGTATTTGAGCTTCTTTGCATCATTGGCTTTCATGGAGTATGTTTTCTGTACACATAATTTTCATTTTCCTTAATTGAGTGTATTTCAATTCTAGTGTCACTGATTTATGTTAACCTGGAGACTCAGTCAGTGAGGACTAAAGTTGCCTTAATCTCTCTCCCTAGTCTGACTTGAAATGTGTCCAAGATGCAAAAGGAGGCTCTTTCTACAGGGACCATTGTCCTGTGTTAGGTGAGTTGAAGACAGTGTAAATTTTTGATCCATGTCAATTATATGTAGTGTGTGTTTCTCTTTTCAGCTGTAATCAAAAATGACTCTCCCTCATAGTGAACTGTAAATGGTAGCATTTCTGTGCATTAATAATAAACCGTAACTCTTTCCTTAATGTTATTTGGTATCAGAGTGCCAAATTGATGGCAAAGGAGCTGTTAAGTGTTGAATGAGTAATAAATAGTCACATGTTGTGCACTGTATTTCTAAGGAGATAAACATTTATGCATTCTTCTAAGACCTGTAGGTATTCAGAGATGTTTAACAAAGTAGCATATACACAGTGATAAATACATTTGAACATATAATTTAACCTATTATTTTGTGCTGATTCTAGTAAATGTTGTGAAATCCAGGTTGCAGTTTCCCGTATCTGTTATTGCAGTGACACATTCCTCCTGTCTTAGCTGGGCTACAAATATATGTGGAATAATAAAAATAATTGCCACATTTTCCTCTTTTTTTTTTTTTTTTTTTTTTTTTTTTTTAAATACAGGCAAGTTGAAATAAAGTTTATGGATTACTGGGCACAAATTTCTGTGTTATCTTAATGTGTAATTTCCTTTGCAAAACATCTGGTCATAAAATGGGACACTACAGAAAATTTTGCTTTTTGCACTATTGCTTTTTGACAGCAATGGTAAAAAGGTGAAAAGAGTAAAGATTTGCCTTTCTTTTAAAACAAACAAAAACCAGTAATGTCCAGAAGACTATGTACTGTCATGTAGTGGAATTGTTTGGAAGTAAAAATGCAAGTTATTCTGATCTTTGTATCTTGCTTGTGTACTTGACATTAGTTTTGTCACTTGAGTCTGACATGAGTGGGAATGTAAATGAGGGAATAGGTTCTTTATTACACACAGGTACACCTAGGTCCTCATGTGTACCTGTATTCATTTTGGTTCATGTTTTAGAAGTGCAGGCCTATGCTTTCTACATGTAGCATATTTTTGGGTCATACTGTGTTTGAGTGCATGAATGTTGAGCACTGAAGTTAGTAGGAGACTGTTTAAATTCTTTCCCTTCCACTTTATCAAGTTGCTCTTAATGGGTGACAATGAACTTAGTTCATCATTCTAACCATGTTATCCTCCATCTTCTCAATCTCACTCTTTGATAGAACATCTGTCCCTTTCTTTTGTATTCTAAACATAGTTCACAGATAAGTTCATGCTGTGAATTTAAATCTGTACTTGCACTAAAAGCTAGAAAATTATTTTTGAAGCTTTGTGTTATTTAGAGTGGAGTACAAATAATAGTCCAGCAGGGGCCTAATTAAAATAGAGTAGCATGTAGTCAGGACAAAATACCAAGGCTAATCTTGTTCAGTACCTCCTCAGTGACCTTTATGATGAGGCAAATCCAGTCCCAGAAAATCTGCAGGTGTCAGCAAATTGGCTGAGTTGTGCAGTGGAAAGTAAAGCTTTATTCAGAAAAATCCTGAGAAAGTGAAGAATTCGCTGAATGGAGAACTCATGGACTGGAGGAACTCATGGACAAGTGGCTGGAATGGTTAAAATAACCCTGTGTACCAGGACAGACTTGGAATTTTGCATTCTGAAGTGAGGAGCCTTGCCGAGGAAGACATGGGCGTTACAGTGAATACCAAATACCATGGCAGGATGCCATCATTGCAAACAAAGCAAACTGGATAGTGGGCTATATTAGAATCATGGAATTGTTCAGGCTGGAAAAGACATCTAAGAATATCTAGACCAACCTTTAACCTAG
The DNA here is from genome assembly GCA_011076525.1 of Nettapus auritus. NCBI lineage: Eukaryota > Metazoa > Chordata > Aves > Anseriformes > Anatidae > Nettapus > Nettapus auritus. Next base: position 104,111,074 of record CM021766.1, on the reverse strand, counting down.
TACTGACGTGCACCACTAAACTATGCTACTAAGTTCTACATCTACACATTGCTTGAAGGCCTCCAGGACTGGTGACTCAATCACTTCCCTGGGCAGCGTATTCCAGTGCTGCACAACCCCTTCAATAAAGCAATTTCTCCTGATACCCAACCTAAACCTCCCTGGCACAGCTTGAGGCCATTTCTTCTCAATGGTAATGAGGCTGTGTCCAGTTTGTGTTGACACTTTCACCTTCCACACCTTCAGTTCAGAAAAGGTTTTTAGAAACTGTAGAGGTTCTGTCTCATGTTGGTTTGCCAAAGTGGTTAAGGGAGTGTGAGGACATGATATACAAGAAGAAATAGCTGGGCTTGTTTAGTCTGGCAAGGAAGAGGTGAAGATGTAATCCACTAGCTGTCTACCGCTAATTGAAGGGTGACTGAAAATGCTCATAGAATTGTAGAATAGCTGAGTTGGAAGGGTGGGGCAGGGATGCCACCCACTAGACCAGGTTGCCCAGGGCCTCATCCAACCTGGCCTTGAACACCTCCAGGGATGGGGCATCCACAGCTTCTCTGGGCAGCCTGTACCAGTGCCTCACCACCCTCTGAGAGAAGAATTTCCTCCTAACATCTAATATGAATTTTCCCTCCTGACATTTAAAACCATTCCCCCTCGTCCTGCAATTGTCTGCCTGAGCAAGAAGTCACTCTCCATCTTTTTTATAAGCCCCCTTTAAACATTGAAAAGCTGCAATAAGGTCTCCCTGGAGCCTTCTCTTCTGTTGGCTGAACATCCCCAGTTCTCTAAGCCTTTCTTTGTATGAGAGGTGCTCCAGCCCTTTGATCAACTTCATGACCTTCCTCTGGGCCCGTTCCAACAGGTCCGCATCTTTCTTGTGCTGGGGGCCCCAGACCTGGATGCGGGACCCCAAGTGGGGCCTCATGAGGTCCTTTTGAAAAATGGGAGTGATGTTTCCCTTTTTGCAGTCACCACATGTGCTGACTGCCAGGACTTTTCGGATACGAAGGAGAGAGGCTTGGCACCTCCGTTAGCCAGTTCCCTCAGGACACTGGGATGCATGGCATCAGGCCCCATAGACTCGTACTTGTTCAGTGTCATCAGGTGGTCTTACGGTGGGCTTGTGGGAGGGACCTTTCTCCCCCAGCCCTCATCATAATACCAAAATGTCAGTTGTGGCAAATAGCATAACAAATTGCAGTGGACTGAAGGTGTGACTTGAGACATTCAGGTCATGTATTGAAGAAATTTTCAGTAATGCCTACAGTAGCACTGGAAAAAGTTACTTAGGTTGTGGAACCTCAGACCTTGGGTGCTTTCAGAACTGAGATAGACAAAGCCATAGCTGACCTCAGATTTTCGTTGTTAGCTCATTTTTGTGTGGAATATCAGACCAGATAACCTTCAGCTATCCCTTTCTCCACTTAACACTTCAATAAATCTGCTGGTTTTGCTCTTGCTTCCCGGTATAATCATAGCTCTGGAACGTTTGTCTTCAAATCACTAGTTTTCTATCTAGTGAGTTCTTTATCAGTAGCTTTTCTGTAGAAATATTTATTGACTTTGTCTTTGCAGAATTGGCTCTTTCCATGTTAGGGGAGTGTTTTGTTGCAAAGGTAAAGGGTACGGACTCAAAATAGCGTTCTGTCTATAGGTCCTTTAAACAAAGACCAGGACGGAGAAAAGTCGCTATGACAATGTCATAGAAGTCAAAGTCCATTGAACGTGAGCATCCATTCATGGCCATGTTTCATAGATATGGAGAAGTCTTGTGGGTATCAGTTCTGTGTCAGAAATGAATTTGTGTTGTTTAGGTTGCTTGGAAAATTAACGTGGCCATGTGAACGTTTTCTTGTTCTTCCATTTCAGGTGAGCAAAACGGTAACAGAAATCCTGGCGGGCTGCAAATTGGTGACCTTGTAAACATTGACCTTGATTTGGAAATTGTACAGTCTTTACAGCATGGTCACGGAGGATGGACTGATGGCATGTTTGAAACCTTAACGACAACTGGAACAGTTTGTGGCATTGATGAGGATCATGACATTGTAGTACAGTATCCAAGTGGCAACAGGTTTGTTATGTAGCCTTCGTCATTGATCTCACAACTGCCTTTGCCTTGTGCACTTGTGTTCACTTGCTGCCAGAAACGTTCGGTTCTCCTTAACTGTATATTAAGATTTCCCTAAGAATTTTTATATTCCTTTTGCAATGTGTAATGAGGACTTCAGTAATAGCGCAGCTCTCAGATCTTTAAAGATTTAAAGCTTTAGGGAAAAAAGTTTGTTCCCTCTCACGCTTAGTGATGGTTTGAGTCCAAAATAATAAAGCTGTGGAGTATCTTATTTCTAAGATAGTGTTTTATATAGTATTTTATTTTTTTTTTATTACAAAGTATCCCATGGTTTTAAGGGGGAATGGTAATAGTAGTGCATTTTGAGGTTTCAGGAGAATGAGTTAAGAGGTGAACTTCTTAAGTTGGGGATCTCATCTAATCATAGAATCTTTAAGGTTGGAAAAGACCTCCAAGATCATCCAGTCCTTCTTGGCTTTAGAAATGTACATCTCTGAGGATTACCTGGCAGTATTAAACTAAAGAGCCACAGTTGTGTATGGGCAAAAAATGGTTAGCAGCATATATGGCATGGTATCAAATTGTAAAGTGCTTTAGGCATACAAGGAGATTATTTTAAGCATACTTTCACTTCCCGAGTTTAGACTCTGCTTTAAATGATTCGTTGTCTAGGTGGACATTTAATCCAGCTGTTCTGACCAAAGCCAACGTTGTCCGAAGTGGAGATGCTGCTCAAGGTGCAGAAGGAGGTACCTCTCAATTTCAGGTGGGCGACCTCGTTCAAGTATGCTATGACTTGGAGCGAATCAAGCTTCTTCAAAGAGGTCATGGAGAGTGGGCTGAAGCAATGCTTCCTGTAAGTAGTTGTACGTTTGGACTATCAGCATCATACAACTGATATCATTTTTCTGATTGTGATTATTAAAAGTACCTGGAGGTTATGGGAGTCAGTCGTGACTTTCTTCTAAGTCGGAGAAAGTGTACTTCACTAAGCAGGGTAATACTTGCTCAGCTATAGTAATCTGCCTAGCCTGATGAAACTTAGTTAAAGGGATTAGCGACTGTACTGTTATACAACAGACTTCACAAAATCTGTGTTTTGTTATAACTTTCAGATTTCTCAATATTGTATTTTAAGTACTATTTACATTTGATGTTTCCTTCAATGCAGACTTTGGGTAAAGTTGGTCGCGTCCAGCAGATCTATTCAGATAGTGACTTAAAGGTGGAGGTCTGTGGGACATCGTGGACGTATAATCCAGCAGCTGTCTCAAAGGTGGCATCAGCAGGATCTGCTATAAGTAATGCATCTGGTGGTAAGTTTGAAGAATAACCCGTAACGTATGTATGATAAGTAGTAGTGTTAATCACAAAATCGTTAGGTACCGGTACACCGTTTGTATGTAAGGTTAATAAAAGTCAGACTCAGGGTTCAGCTAATCCAGTGTTAACTTCACAGAGAGATACAAGAATAAGCTTGCAGTGGGCATGGAGATGTTATTTGATCTTCTCTCGATAAGATGCAAAAACTCCCAATCAAATGTATGTTTCTTCTTGGCTACAGTACAAGTGTAGTGCAAGCTTGGAGGGCTTTAAACCAGTGCAGCTCCAAGGGCTTTGAAACTGAAGTAATTAGAAGGGACGTTAGACTGGAATAGGCTCTGAGGCATGAAGAGTGTGTCACTGGGTGTAGCAGGCAGCATATTTGTTCCTTGTTTAAAAGGTGTTGGGGGATAACAAGCATACGGGAGGGGTTTGTTGCCAGCAGTTACTCAGGATAGTATTCTTTCCTTAAATGCATTGTCTTAATTACACAATCTTTAACTAATCGCAGTGGGAGATTTTTTTTTAGTCTAACATGAAATTAAACTAGAAGACTAAAAAGCCTAGTATATCAACATATATTTTTACCCTCTTCCCCTCCCTTTTGTATTTCACAGTAGGCAAACTATTTGTGGTGAAATCAATTTTGTTATGAAGTATGTGATGTGACAGTCTCTACTATGTAAAGGATAATGGGGTGCAGTGTTAAGAGTAAATTAAAGCTTCCATTTTATGGTGGTTTCTGTATTACAATGTATGTGTCTTTAGGAATGAATTTCACTTATTTTTCTGTTCTTGTGTGACTAGAATTGTGATCTTAACTGTGCTTTGTTTAATAATTGTAGAGAGATTGTCCCAGCTATTGAAGAAGCTATTTGAAACCCAAGAATCTGGAGATCTCAATGAAGAATTGGTTAAAGCTGCCGCCAACGGAGATGTTGCTAAAGTGGAAGATCTGCTAAAGAGACCAGATGTGGATGTGAGTGTTCAGTTCTGGAGGGTGCTAGTTCTGGGGACCTCTAAGACTAAAAGAAGTTAAGTTGTCCTAGATAACCCTTGCCAGACAGTAGTGTGTCTGCTTAGAGGTAATACAGCTGTTTCCAGTGTCTCTTTTGCTTGTTGTCCTATGAAATGTGCTGGGGGTTGTATGAAAATGCTGCTTGGTACCTTTTTTTCACTGAACAAGTTTTGCGTTATGTTGTCTGCTGTGAATTAAAATACCTTCAGGCGCATGTCTTCCAGAGTCAGGGCAGAGAGTCAAACGCTTGCAATTAGCGAAGGGTCTTCAATTTCTTTTGTTTCCAGACAAAAGGAAGGAGGATCGATTTAGGTGGTTTTTGTGTGTGTTCATTTTGTTTTATTTTTTTTCTTTCTCTAATTCATGAAGTAGACCACCTAATCTGCTTTGTCAGGCACTTTTTACCAAATTGACTAATCACATAGTAGTGAAAAATCTAAAAGAAAATGTTTAAGTATTATAGGACTTCCTTCAGGGAACACATTTTGAAATCACGAGATATTTTTCTCACTACAACAGAGATTAAACCTCATCACTTCTGAGGGGTAATCTGCAGCTCAGGATTATACATAGTATTTTGTTCAGATTTACATAAATTGACATAAATTAGAAAAAGATGATGAGAGGGACAGAGCTGTCATCATTCTGAGAACAGAGAACTGGCGTCGTTCTGAGACCTGTTCTCAAAATCTTGCCTTTACAGTAGCCCACAGGTGGTTTTTATTTTATTTTTTTAATCCAGCTAGCATTAAGGTCTTGATGTTTGAAGTAAACCCATTGTTGCTTCTTTCCTTCAATCTAGATAATGCTATAAAAATGCAATGGAGAAGACCTAGGAGATCCTAATGTATGTCAAAAAGACAGCTGTCTAAAAATAGTTTTGATAGTTTCATGTGCTGTGTTGTGCTGTTGCTTTAAGTTTTCTAAGACACTTAGATGTATACAGTGTCTCATAGGTATGCATGTGTGTATCTTGCAGATGGTCTCAAAGTATTAATATGCTTCCAGGTAAATGGACAATGTGCTGGACACACAGCTATGCAAGCGGCTAGTCAGAATGGCCACGTTGACATTTTGAAGTTGCTTCTGAAACAGAACGTGGATGTAGAAGCAGAGGTAAATTAAATACTTTTAAAATATATGCTTTTTCTCCCCTTAAGCTATGTACAGAAATACAAAGTGTGCCTGATGACAGGCCAGTTTTCTTTGCTTTTCTGTTTGGTAGCTAACTATTAAAAAAAAATTCAGTGTAATTGGGAGTGTAGGGAAATATGGTTTTAAAATGGTGTATAGCCAGGTTGCAAAGAAATGAATAGGACTGTGTACAAGTTGCCTTTCTTGGACAGGGTTTTACAAAGCATCATGTGTTTAGTACAAGATGTATAGCTTTGTATTTAAAAGCTGCCATTCAGTGTGTGCATTTCTGTTTTGTGTGGGGGTGGATGAGATGTGGGAGAGATGAGAGATTACTTTTCCTTTTTCTAGTGGCTGTGACTTCTACAGCACACAGAACTATGACCGCCAGGTTATTGATTCCCTGTGTGCACTAATACCTTCTGTACATCTGTCCCTTCTCTTCCTGTTTGTTAGCTATTGGGAAGTTAATGGCATTTTTACTGCCTATGATCAGTACTTGTAAGGCACCAAAATCTTTTAGAAAAAATGTTTCCTTACTACTGTAACTGATTCCTTATTATATCGCTATCTGCCTTTTGTAAGAAGGCAAAATGGATCTTAGATTGTTCTAACTTTCGCCTGAGGGTTAAATTTTGGCTTCATGGGGAGAAAACATCACTTTCATTTAAGCAGTAATTCACTTAATCTTTTCTTGATAGTTTGCACTATCTATAATAGCTCTATTAATGCTCTGTTAACTCTTCAGAATTACACAGAACTTACTTTGACTTTCTTTCATTAGTTGAAAAATAAGCTGCAAGTGCATTTATTTTAATAAAGTAGCAGCCTATTCGATAGCATTATATCTACTGAGAAATGTTTTTTTAATTATTATTTTTATTTTTTTAAATTTTCTCCGCTGGGGGAAAATAGGGGAAATAACTAAGTACATACTGCCTTCTTTAATGTTTTTGTCTAGATGTAATTTCTGTGGAAATGTTTTTTAAAGCAATTTGATCTTGAATTTGCTCTAAGTAATGGGGGATTGCAAACATTATTCCTTTTTTCCTGTTTGGGTCCTTTTTCTGCTTCCCCGCCTTGCACTGTTCAATGTGTGGGTCAGATAATTCATTTAAATGTCACAGTGAGTGAAAACCCTCTTTTCTTACCACGATTACATTCCCAAACTACCCTCTTGCTGACAGTATTACAAAGGCTGAATACCCAGTTCTTTAGCACCTTTAATTATGTGAAATATAATTCATATATAGAACGGTGTAAAGCTAATAAGTGATTGTAGTAGATGAAGCCCCTTCTTAATTTCCTGTATTTCCTTTCAGTAGTAGAGTGCAGTAGGCCAGCACACTGCCTGTGGCATTCAGAGGAGGAAGATCCTGTCAGATGCTGCATCTCCAGCTTCAGATACTTACCCTGTTTCTTACATACAGTGCTCACTTAAGGTTTCTGATTCCTAAGTAAAGAAAGTTTGAGCACAGGGTAATACAACTGCCAACTCTCAGTTTAAAATGGAAGGATTTCTTGTTTATTTTTTTAGAGTGATTCTTCCTGAGAGAATTTTCTACCAGCAGATTGCAATATTTGCATTTTTAATTGATTTTACCTCTTTTATAATTGCACATAGTGCGCTGGTGGTATAGCCTTTGTTCATTTTGCGGAGCACAAGAAGGATCTGTCAAATTTCTCTTACTCAGTATGTAAATTAAAGCTCAGTTGAATGCTCAAAAACAAATAGTGGGCCCAGTCCTTGTTTGGATAACAGAAAAACAACTTTCTATGCCCGGGCTCTTAGCATTATATTAACATAAGTTGTAGGCTTTAGAAGATGCTGCAGAGCCACCCCATTAAGCACAGAGCAAAACTTCAGTCTGTTTACTTCACTGTCGTGGTCTGTGGCATGGAAGCAACGGATAAAAATCAATCCTTACTTTGCCTTTTTTCCAAAGTATGTTTATTCATGGTGACGTTTTCTGGGGATGCCCTGGTGGTGTTGTCTCCTTTACGCTTATGTCAAACTTTGAGTTCAGGTGGCCTCTGTTCAGTCATCTACTCATTAAAGACCGAATTCTGTACGTTAAGATTTCATAAAATCGTGGTTTGTCTCCAGATTGGAATATGTTAAAACTGTAAAACAAATTATACAGAGTTTCATCAGTAAGTATCTCCGTGAACTTAGCAGACTGTAAATATGAAAAGACAGAAATTACCACTTACCTGTAAAACTGCTGTGCAGAAGTCGGTGTTGTAACAGCTTAACAATGCTGCCATCTCCTAGTGATGATTATAAGTAGGTGGGAAATACCAAAGCGTTGCTCTTTCTGATCCTTTACCCTACTGGATGGACAGCTGTGGCTGCTTCTGTCTGTTTGCTCATATTAGAAGATCCTAAAAGAAGGAGTCTTGTTATCTTGAAAGGCAATTTTGTAGAATGAGTTGATTTAGAAGGCATAAAATAGAATTAATTGAAGTTGCTGTTTACTGCCCTGATATTTCTGAAAATGGTATCAGTATTTCCAAAGAGATGCATTTAGTAACTAGCAAAGTGCACTTCCATCATTTTGTAAAAAAGGCTTTAAATAGTCTCGGTAATTTTTGTGCAAAGAAATTTAAGAGTCACTAATTCCTGCATTGATGTAAAAGTGTATTGGGAATGTGTTACACTAATAAAAATAAAAATTTCTGAAGGGGAAGGGAATTGATAAAATAAATTAATCTTATCCAGTAAAGATTCTGTTAACATTTGGTGCACCCTTGATCAGTCATGAGTGTTAATGCTGTGAAGGTTCATCATAGAATCAGAACCGCTGTATAATTTCAGCATCAGTCTCAGATTACCTTTGGAAAAGGTTTATTTACTGAAAACTAAGGCACATAATAAACCCTAATAAATATTAGCTTAATTATATGACCAATTCTTGTCTTATGAGTAGTTATCTGCATCACTTAGGGGGTACAGAACAGGTTACCCTTAGTTACTGGGTGGGTGCTATTTTTTCTTTTGTTGTTGGTTTGTTATTGTTTTTGAGTTTTCTGTTTGGTCGTGCGTGAGGGCAATAGTTGCATGTGGTACTGAATGTCATATAGAACGTGTATGTTTTTATACAGAGATTCTTCATTCTCTATTTTTGGCGTTTTGATCAATGTTTTAACTATTTCAGTATTTGAAAGGCATTGAGATTATTTAATTTTCTTTCTTTGAAGAAATTAAGTATGTGTAATGGTTCATCATCCTGTTGAAAGGAAATGTGGAGTATACCGGATCAAAATGTTTCTCCTTTAGGACAAAGATGGAGACAGGGCTGTCCATCACGCAGCCTTTGGTGATGAGGGTGCCGTGATCGAGGTTTTGCACCGCGGCAGTGCAGATTTGAACGCTCGCAACAAACGGAGGCAAACTCCACTTCATATTGCTGTCAACAAAGGTCATCTACAAGTTGTGAAGACTCTGTTGGACTTCGGCTGCCATCCGAGTCTCCAGGTAATGTAAATGTTGATATAGATTGACTTTTTAGGTATTTAATTTTGATTTGCTGTGTGTGGATGATGTGTGTAAGTGATAGAAGAATTATGGAAAATAGGATTGAAAGGAACAGATCTTATGAAGTTATCTGTCCCAGCATCTCTCCTAACATGATGAACTGTAATAAAAATACTCTTATATTAATTTATTTTCTTGACACCTAGATACAGGCACCTGACTTATTCAAACCAGTTTGTGTTAATTGGCATTTTCACAGACTGTAGTTATCTGTAATTGTTAACTTTTTCTCCTGTTTAATTCCTCCTCTACTGAATCTGCAGCTGTTTGCTCCTTCTGCAAGCCACAGCTTTGCACTTTTTCTGGCTGGTGATACTGTGGAATGTTTCATTAAAAAACCGCTTTCTTTAAGAATTGACCTATCGTTGTTAAAACTGGTCAGCCAAATTCTCTTTTAAATTTAAATTTTATCTAAAAAGCTGTGATGTATAGGGCCTCAAGTACCAGAATTGCACAGGGAGTGAGTTATATCCATAATTAACGTGGTGGAAGCTGCGACATATGAGTGCAGCCTCCCGTTGAGAAGGTAGAGGAGAAACCAGCTGTCAAATAGCAGGCATCCACAGGAGCAGGAGCTGAACGCAGCCACGGTGGGAATGCACTGCATTAGTAGAAGAAATCGGAATGGTGAAGTTTGAGGAGGTTTGCAACAGAGAGAAAAAGCTATAATGCCCCGGGAAAATCAAGATACACTGTAAAGACACGTTAATTCTCTTGTTTTGCCATAATGTCAAAAAGCAGTAAGATTTTTGAAACTGTATGTAACAAAATATGAGCAAACTTCCTTAAAATTAGCAAATATAGTGATTGTTCATCTGCTTTCACCTGGCTTTGCAGGCACTCGCTTCATCTTGCTGAGGGTTGAGCTGTCAGCTCTCCAGACCCTATTTAGTATTTGTTGAACGTGAGATAAATAAGGAGTCTGTTGGGCTGAGTCCCATAAAAGGTGGCTGTGTCCGTCATGTAATGATGGATGAGATACGGATAGCCAAAGTGGGTATCGTGAGTTTAAATTGAAGTGTGTTTGGTTTGAAAAGCTCAGTAGAACGGTGCTATAAAACTCCACCTGGAAAATACAGTTGTCACTGAAAATACTGACCTTTCAGATCCTGCATGTATGCAGAGGAACTCTCATGCGCAAACGTGAGTTGGTGATTGATTTTGGTGGATCAGAGCACGGGAGGGTCAGACTGAGGCATGACTGGAATTTAACTGGCCAGCTCTCTACTATTTAACCCAATTCACTGTGTAAACAAAAACGTATATCAGCCTACAAGCAGCAAACTCAGGAAATAGGATCAATTAAAGTGAATAAAAGCTGCGTAGTTTAATTCTGGCAAACTGGTTCACACTGGTTCAGGTGTTTCTACTATTGGGCATTTTTTGCTGGGCAGTTGGTGATTCTCACTGTAAAGTTGGTAAAGATTTGTTTTCATCTTACAGTGTATTGCTAAAATGTTCAGTTCCTGTGTTTATCAGTTACCAGCTGAGTCAGTGTCAGTGACAAAAGCCTTCCTGACTTATATGGCATTAGAATTTTGCTGGAAGCATAAATCTGGGGAGTTTGCCTATAGAAGCAAATAAGCATAAATGGATGTGTTCTCTCGCTGTTAGTCATGGGGCATTCCTTCTCAGTCCTACCATGTGAGTCCTTGAATAAAGAACGTACAAATTACTTCTAGGAATAAAAAGCATTTTCCCTTATTTGGGATATTTGAAAAATACAATGCCAAGCTAAAAATACAAATTATTTGCCTTCAATTATGCACTGAAATATTTTCACGTACCTTGTGTAGTGTAATCTGCTATTAGCCATAACAAGTTTAAAAGCTTAATATTGCTTGTGACATCGGCCTTGGCTTCATGGAAAATGATGTGCTTCAGTTAGAACAGATGTGCCTAAGTTTGTTGCTTGGACTGCATTTTATTTTTTGTTCTGCTTCTGCTTTTATTTCGTAGTGTCTTTTTTTCCTCTGTTGGGTTAGTCTTTGTTGCTGTCCTGTTACTCAGAAATTGGAACTTGGGCATCAGTTCAATCGGGATGTGAGGCACGGGGACCGGGATGTGAGGCACGGGGACGCTGATGCCTACACCAGTGTCCTCTTTAATGTGGATGCATGCAAAAACTGATACAAGTTGTTTCTGGCTTCAGGATTCTGAAGGTGACACTCCGCTTCACGACGCAATAAGTAAGAAGCGGGACGACATCCTGGCTGTGCTGTTAGAGGCTGGAGCAGATGTTACCATCACCAACAACAATGGGTTTAATGCTCTGCACCACGCCGCGCTGCGAGGAAATCCCAGGTAAAGATTTGGTTTTAAAGATCATTTTGTCATCGTTTGTGAAAGAAAGGCAAGTGCATGGGAGTGTAGAGTCATGGTATTCTTTTAAAAGGTCCTTAAACCTGCATGTAGTTGTATTTCTTAGGTTTTGGTGTTGCTTAGGTAGGAATTCTTTCTAATAGTTGAGTAGCTGTGATTAGAATGAAACTACTCGTCCGCTCAGTTTAGTGCTGTGTTGAAGTACCTCCAGATCTGTGGGAAACTTCACGTGGTGGCTGTAAAATTTTGCAAATGGAAATTTCGACAAGTGAGAAGTTAATAAGCATGATCTTGATAAAGCATTTGTAAAAATGTTCTTCTCAAATACTGGAATTGGGAAAGGGATTTGAGTTTTTAGAAATACTTGAGTAATTTTTAAAGATACCATGTTGGTTATAAAGTGATCTTAGGATTGTTGTATTAAATTGGTTTGACAGTAGTTTTGTTTCCTCGAAAGCACCTACAGAAGGAATTTCTTGTTTCAGGTTTTATATTGCTTCTCATTCTGAAAAAGTTAGTTTTAAAGCATAATGTATTTTTGTGCTAGCTGCGTACTGTACCTCTACATTGAACCTGCAGTTAATGTGGTTTTCAAAAGCGATCACATAGAACTTTGTGGAAAATTTGCTGTTTGCTTATCACTTTATGGATAAATGTTGATTTTTTCAAGGCTGTCATTGTGAAAAGAGTTCAGTAATACGTTGTCATGGTGGAGGATTGGGTGTGCTTTGCATGAAGGAAGAGGTGTATGCTTACTTGTTTAACTTTACCATGTTCTGCTGCTTTTCATGCGAGTGAAGCTGGAGAAATAGGTGTGTATTTTGTATGGGAATGAAAGCTGGGTTAGTCTCGTAGCACGTAACTGTCAAGACTGATGGTTAAAAAATAAATGCAAGTAATTTATGTGTGTATAGGAACGGAATCGCACTTCCAGGTTAAAAGCAGTGGTTGGAGCAAAAAACTGTATTTGCAGTTTCCTCTAGTGCCTGTAAAAGATCTATAAGAGAGCATTTTAAGGGAGCTTGTTTTTGGTGTTCAGAAGGTGGTTCTTTCAGATTTGAGCTGGTAACTTACTCATTTAATGTGAATTCTGCATATTTACGTAACAGCATTAACCAGGAGTGCTGTTTGCTGTCTCTGGTTATCTAGCTGGAGTATTCTTTAGTTTCCTGTTGCGTGTTGCCTTCCTTAGGCTCTTGTAAGAGTTGGCTTGTGTGAAAACACCCATATGAGATGCAGGGAAAGCGTATGAGAAAGAATCTGTAGGGATGCTGAAGATGTTTCTGTGGGTGAATGGTTTAGGGGCTGCGGGCAGTTGGCAGAATGTGAGGCATAGTACAGTTTTCTCCCAGAATCCTCTCTTTTACAAAAGCTTTTACCGGAAGAAAAAGAAAATATTTCCAGTATTAGTGATTTGAACCCTGTACAGGTAGCTCCCATACGTGTGTTTTCCGGATCTGGACAGTTTAGATGTGTAAAGCAGTTAGATAATCTGCCTTTTTGGTTGCAGCTGTGTCTGAGCACTTCTGAAGCAGGTAAAAAAGAGAGAATCTTGTCTCCATTGCGGAAGTTGTAGTTTCTTTTGTTCACAGAATGAGATGTTTTACACATCAGGCTGGGAAGAAATGAATGGAAATAAAAATGAAAGGAATAGATTGTGAAAAATGTCACTGTCTTGTGCTTCTCCCCCCCCCAAATCATTACTTGGTTCCTTTTATTTACAAGTGAAGTTCCATTTCCTTTCAGACCTTAATGATGGCCATTTATTTCATTATGTTGATGATGTAGTTCTCCCACTGGCCTCCCTCTGAATGAAAACAAACACGTTTTTTATATTTGCCACCTTGTCTTTCTAATCTGATACAGAGTGATAGATGCTACCAATCTGTGCACTAAGCAGGAAATGCACTAAGCAGGAAATATTTAAAGCACTGTCAAAACTAACACTCTGAAATTGAGTTTGTAACAGGTACGGGTCACAAGCAGTACGTATTATATTCTGCTCGAAACCTTACTTAAGGACCTGTCTTGACTAAACTAAGCTTTCTTACTCCACCTACGCTGGAGTTTCTTTGTGGCTTCAGGCTGTGGTGCCTTATATGGAATGCACTGCACTAAGTTCCCCTTAAGGTCAAATATATAAATATATAAATAATTGTTATTCGTGTGAAAATTAAACATATATTCACGTATTTCTGTGCGTATATGCATTATAAATATTCACAAAAACAATATGCTTGCCGTGTAGCTAAGTATTGATAAAGTCCACATCCACATTCCTGGTTATTGATAATAAAATGTGTGTAAGTGCTTCAACACCACAATAAAGTGAAATAAATTGCTACAGAATTTTTTGCAGTCGATATCACGTAGCTGTTTGGAACCGATTCCATCTTCAGTGCAAAATCTATTTTAGTTCTTGAGCACTGAACTTTACTGACAGGGGGGAGATAAGGCTCCAAGCAAAAAAACAAAGCCGAAACAAAACAGAAAAGGCTGAGGAGAGCACTTGAAAAATTCTCATTTTTCAGGTGAAAGTATTTACATTCTAATTTTTATTCTTTGAATATCTGACAAATATTAAGAGAAAAATAGCATTTCTTTTCAAAATGCCTGTATTTTTCTCAGCAGTTAATCTATGGCAGTTTTGCAGTGTTTTCCAAAAGTAAATGCGTAGTGTCTTTTGGAGAACCCCCTATTCTAAGTGGAATATTTCTCCTTCCAATAATCTGCTGCTGTCAGAAACAACTGGACAACTTGGTACAGAAACAACTTCTTTTTTCATGCTAATGGATAATGATGAAAGTGTAAATCAGGTTATGCTCTAGGTAGATTTGAACTTGTGTGGGCAGATAGAGATAAAAAGAGATTGGAACTGGCATACGGGGAAGTTAAAATTTTATTTAATACGTAATTTTTAACCAAATCAGTCATATTAAAAGTGCATTTATTTTGGAGTTTTTTCAAAGTACTGTGAACCTCAAAGCTTGCCAGACTTTGCCTCGTCAGTGTTAATGAGATTTTTCAGACAGAAAAGGGGAGAGGAAGATCTGAGAATGGTGTACAGATTGGGTATATTTCCCCTGTTTGGATATGTTTGATCTATTCACATACCTGTGACTGCAGAATTTTCATCTGAAGACACGACTGTGAAGTGTGGGCGTATTTTATATCCATTGCCCCAGTTAGCTTTAGATTTGCATTGTATCTTGTGAAGAGAGCTTTATTCACACTGCGGTTAGCATCTTAAATAGTGGCTGCTTTTTGAGCTGACCTCAGTTTGCACATACGTGCCACTGGTTCCTCAGACCAATGCATTCTGCTACATTTTAGGTCAAAAAAATTAAAATATTGGGGTAAGATACATATTTACATTGCTGTTCAGTAGCAGGGAGTATATATATCACGTTTAAGTTCATAAACTTCATAATAATAAGCAAATAGGAGGTAGTGTATCAAAAATGGAATTGCATTATTCCCCATGCCTGTTGTATTACATTTCATAGTCCTCTGTCCTCGGTTTTAGACTTGCAGATGGTTGGAACTGGTTGGCAGTGGGATTTTTTTGACTGCAGGGATCTGTGAGAGATGGGATTTGTTAGCTGTTGTTAGAGTGTCTCAGGACTTCCCTGCGCTATAGTCATGGAAGTCCTCAAAGAGACAAGTCCTGAGGTAATCGAAGAGCTGTTAAATTCTTTTCTCAAACAGTAAAAGTGATCTTTGCTTTCATATTTGCTCTCCAGACAGTGAGTGTGGGTTGAAGCTTAGTTGAAGCTGGATGTTTTAAAAAAAGCATGCTCTTAAAACCTCTTACTGAAGTATTATGTCAGAAATGCTTTGAAAGAAGACTTTTGTTCAGATTGGTTTGGAGAAGGAATATAATCTCCATAGGCAGACCTATAATTAGATAGCACATCAGCCTGTAGCTGTTGAGGTCAGTGACAAATTTGTTATCTTTAAATAGTAAATAACGTGCCCAGCATGTACAAGATGGCAAATACAGCTCCTTCCCTGAGGAGTTCCTTCCCTTGTATGATTTTAAAAACAAACAAACAAGCCCCACAACTCCAGAAAGTGGTAGGC
The DNA here is from genome assembly GCA_011076525.1 of Nettapus auritus. Lineage (NCBI taxonomy): Eukaryota > Metazoa > Chordata > Aves > Anseriformes > Anatidae > Nettapus > Nettapus auritus. The sequence continues at coordinate 104,095,582 of CM021766.1, read as the reverse complement.
CTGCTGTATACTGCAAATACTGCCCGTATTTTGATCATTTTTTGGGTCAGTTCTGTTAAAAGGGCAACAGACTTGAGAAAAAGTACAGGAGACAATAAATCACTGGAAAATCGGTTTATTTTGCCGTTTGCCTGTCCTAATAAAAGTTATGAGATCCATTTTCACGGAATACGGACAGGATATCAAACACCAGTAGCTGTTTATTTATAGATACAACCTTGGAATTTTGGAATACAGAACTTAATACGCCTTTTGTTACCTTCTGTCTTCAAAGTACCAGGAATAATCGAACTCCTCCGCAGAGAGGGCCGCGGAATGACTCTGAACAGGCCTGGTGTCCAGGTTTAAAAGTCTGAAAAGTCCTGTAGTGATCAATGCATAGCTACAGCTGGTTGAAGGGGACCAAATCCATTGAAGAGGTGATTTGGTTCCATTTTACCAGCTTTAGCAAAGCATTGGAGTGCAGGGAGGTGACCATTCAACCCAGCCTTTCTGAGGCCCTGTAGCGTACACAGACTGTTTACAAAGAACACGTGGCTTTCTCCCGCGTTACACGTTTTGTTCCTAGCCACTGCAAATTTAAGTTCTTTGATTAATCTGGAGAGGGCAACATGGGAAGCTATGTACCAGCAAGGGCTGTACGGTACACGAGTTTGTTTATTTCTTGAGGCTCTTTGGATGAGTCTCAAGTCCAATTACAGTCGCAGTTTAAACTGTTTTCCATCTCCAGTAACTAAATTCTAGAGCACTGACCAGAAGCAGCACGCTTAGGAGCTCTGCTCCTGGAGGCTTCCTTTCCCTCTTGATGTTAAACTGTGCAGGAGATGAGGTTTTCTTTCCCCACCTCCCTACCCCCCCTGCTTTCTGGCAGGTTACCTTTTGCAGCTGCTCCAGGGCTGTGGCTGCTTAGCACAAGTGTAAATGTCAAGTGCTTTCAATTCCACCACTATATCTCTGGTTAGTATTAACTTTTTAGGAATGATTATATAATATAACAGGGCAGATTTTTTTTTTTTAAGCTGTTGATCATATATGTAAGCATGTTTCATGCCAGGAAAACGCAGTTTTTGAAAGAATTATCTGGCGTTGCCTCTGCTTTTTGCTCAGCTGAGGCTCCTGAATACATTTGTGCATGCTTACGTAGCTTTTTTTACGTCGTGTGCCGGGTTCTTTATGAGCTTTGACTGCAGTGGGAAGTGGGAGGCAACGTTAGCTCAAGCTATTCTCTAATGACTATATCGAGTATAGTCTGCATCTGCTTGTTGCGGAGCCTGATACTGGTGAGAAGATTTATGTAAATATATTCCCAACGCCGTGTATCCTAATAGAAGCGTAGCAGGTGTGTCGCTTGGACTTCAGCATTAAAGACGGCTATAAAATTAGTTTCTATTTTTACCAGTTATACAGGAACTGTTTCACAGATACAGCTGCTCAAGTGCACTTTTGGATGGCAATACAGTTGCATGTACTGGCCATATCGGGACAAAAAACGGCCCTGGAAAAAAAAGCCGTGTAGCATTTGATAATGTCAGCATCTGTTATCCCTGTCAGTCACACAGTTGAAATGTTTGAGTTACAACTGTGTCAGCAGATGCCCAAAGTTCAGCGTGTGCTCGGTTAAAATTGAACAGCTGATCTAAGTGATGGATGTGACATTTCGGAGTGACGAGGTGTGTATTCTTAGAGATAGGCTAACACCAACTAGCAGGAAGCAATGTGGATCTGTGATTTTAACTTCTGTATCGCTGAGAACTGTCATTTTGTTTCGGGATAGCATTGCGATGTTACACAAAGAGGATGCGAAAGAACACAACGCGACGACTTGTTACCAATAACTTGTCAAAATAAATTCAAGCTGTTAAAAAGTTTGATTATGTAGCGGAGGCCAAATCAGTTGGTGGCGAGGACAGGAACTCCTCAGTAAAACACGTAACTGCCTAGCAGTTAACCTCTCTGTAAAGCTGCTGCTAATACCAGGTTGCTTCTCGGAGCCTGGTCGAGTTCAGCAGCACCACAGCATTTAGAAAAGATACTACAGTTTGATTCATTTCCCACTACGACCCAGTTTTAATTTAGACGGTAAGACGCCATTGCCGTTGTGCCAAAATATCTGCTTATAAAAGAAAAAGCTTTCAAATAAATTTCACATTTTACTTAAGCAAATGGTTCCGATCAGAGAATGTTCTCATGTACGTGTTATTCTGTAGTTTCAGATAATAAAAATAGCAGGCTATGTATAATAGCTGTTCGAGAATTATGTGAGTATTTAAAAATAAGGTTCCCCATCTAAAAATGGTGCCTATTTCTTTCTTTTTTTTTTTTTTTTTCTGTTGTTATTTTTCCTCCTCCCAGACTTTTTAGTAAGTACATGGGTAGAGTTAGGATATTTAATCTGGGACAAATGTGTCTACTTTTCATGAATGTATCACGTAACTGTTTTTAGAAGGCTGCTGTTATGAACAGGAATTGCTGGACTGATGAGCTGGGAGCTTTCCCCTAGATTTTCCTTATTTCTGAGTTTTATAATGAGCATCACGGGGATGGTATGTGCTGGTATATTTTAATTAGTGCTGCTTTGGGAGCTCGAAACTGCTGTGGGACTTTTTCCCAATGCTTTGGTATTTCTTGTAGAGGTCTTACAATTTTCTGGATGCTCTAAAATCATATTTGCTTGGCCAATTTTCTTGTATCTAGCTTTAGAGTAAATTTAATTCATTTGAAAATAGTATTTAAGGGAACGTAACTTCTTAGTTGTCATTTGTGTTTTCATGTAGGAATCCGTCAATAGCTTTAGTCTGCTGACTAGGAGCTGTGGCCTAGAAATCTCTGTATTGGCACTTTCAGTGCATAAACCTGACCGAGCAGTTTGTATCGCAGAGCTCGGTGAGCGTGCTGAATGCTGCTTTGGAGAAAGTTCTAACTTAAGGGTCACACATTAAACGGCAGATGTTACCATACCCGGTAACTCTGATCATCCCTTTCTCGAAATCACAGGCTGAATTTCCTAGCTGGTTCTGCTCGTGTCCTAGTTGCAGCCTGGAGGTTAAATACCCTGTGGCTGATGTAAATTTAAGACCGGCCATATTAAGCACACAGAACTTGCTGTGATTAATAACGGCTTGGTTAAATGAGATGCATTTTGGTAATTGATTTGGCTTTTAAGGTTTGCTTAGGGTCTTTTGAATGAGGTGTATGGGTAATCGTAGTTTATGCTGCCATCTTAATTAGCATGTTTCAATTGTTTCCAGCCTCATTTTGAGCTTTAGTGTCTACAGCTAATGTTCTGCTTATAATCCACAAACAACTTTTCCTACCCACGTTTGCAGTCACTTAATTTAACGTTTTGTGATTTGGTGCTAATAAGTAAGTGTTATTTTGGCAATAGCAGCTGACCCCTCGGCAAGTTAATTTGTCACATGAATGTCATTCAAACAAGGGGGAAGCCTGTTTCTTCCAACAGCTGTTTAGTTTCCTCTTACTGGTTGTCCCGTGCCTGCCAAAAATACATACTTCTTTACATTCCATAGCATTGTATGTTCATATGGGTACATAAAGAAGTATGTACTCTGAGCAGGTACACGCAGAGCTGCTCAGCTACCTGGCAGATGAACCTGAAAAGCATTTTGCTTCCTACTAGTGCTTTCATTAGGTAAAACGCAGGCTGCTACTTCTTTGGAAGAACATTGTTACGAGTAACTGACGGTAGACATCCAAACTTAATACTCTAACTGAACTTGACAATGCGATTTACCTGCACAGAGGCTTAAAGCTGGTTATAGTTCATTGCTCTGTGGTGGCATGGACATGGGAAGTGCTTATCCAGATTTTTGCAGCCTCTTGATGTTCATTCTGAGCGACCAAGTCTGAACGGAGAGTTGAGTCTCTGGTAGCTTTGCAAAGTGTTTTCTTGGGATTCGTAGTTGTATTCCACCATAAAAACCGGTTTCCTCTGAGGTCTTCTTGCAGACTTCATGCTGGTGTCCTAAAGGGAAGTACAGACTCACTTAATACAGAGTTACAAACTTTCTTACCCTCCCCAGCCCCATTTCCATGCATTTATACATCCCATACAACGTTCTGCAAACTCTTTGCAGGCTTCTGCTTATTTCCATTGTAGTTCAGAGTGGTTTTTAAGATGTAATTGCACATGCCAGTGGTGATCCTGCTTATCGCGGAGATGATGACATTGAATTAAGAGAACAACCTCTAGCTGCTGTGACAGGATTTGGATTGTTAGGCCAAAGGTCACATGTGAAAGCCAATATCTATTCAACACTTCTGCAAACAGCTTTCTTTTTTTTTTTCCTAAGTTGACACTCACCTGCTTCAGTTAAAATCGTGTCCACACTTGAACTATTTATGAAAACTAAAAAAAAACCAAACTGCCAAAAAAAACCCAAACCTCCCAAACTAACAAAACCCAAATTTGCCCGTTGTGTCAGAGAGCATGCTGTGGTTTGGAATGATAGTTAACCGTTTGATGTATGGATGGGGTTTGACTTCTAAAGGGCTGGCAGAGACAGCTTATGGCTGCTTAATTTCTATTTCAGGAGTTCGTTGGGGTAATAGTAAAGATTAAGCTTTGTCTGTGCAGCATCAGAAGGTAAATTTAAAGTGAGCTTGCCAATTAGTAAGTGTAATAGTCGTAAGGCAAGACGAGAGAGCAGAGGAAGGAAGAATTTCTGCAGCTCCTGACAAAAACCTAGTGCAGCTGATGGAGAGCAAATCAGCGTGTAGCAGGAGCCAGCCCAGTACTACCAGGAGGAACAGCAATGCAGCATTAGAATTACAGCGTTTGCGTCCTGGGGCTTTAAGTAGGTTGTCTTTGTGTACGTCTGAGATAAAGCACCTTGAAATTTTTCCTTAGACCTACTTCAGCACTCAGCATTGCACTACCATGCTGTTAGCTTTTTTTTTTGGTACAGTTGATAACCCTTTAGTTGTGCCTTGCGTAGGAAAATCATGTATGTCACTGAAGCTAGCAGTCGCTCTGTTTACTAAGCGGTTAATGGCATCGCAATATTGGAGGTTATCTTCTTCGGCAAGAATCCTGCCTGTTAGACGAGTTGGGCTTTGCTGCTACGGATTTGGGACTAACGTTGCTTTCTTGCAGCCTGCTCGTTACACTACAAATGCTTGATACTTCACCACACTCAAAATCAAACCGCTCCCAGCGCGGAGGGATTAATGCAACGATTACAAAAAGAAAAAAAAAAAAAAGACCGAAAACGTTGTAGCAGCTAAGTTAGACATGCAGCAAGTCACTGGAAACGTGCAGAGCAATGCAGGTCTGCTGAGGCTGTGTGATTACCTGAGAGCTTAGTGTCTGTCATGCGGCGCTGGCAGAGAGGTGGTGAGTGACCTAGCGGCACACCGGCAGCAGCCATCTGGTCCCAGTGACACCTCAGCTGGTCCCAGTGGCACCTCAGCTGGTCCCACCACCTCTCCTGGTCCCACCACCACCACCTCGCCTGCTCCTGAGGCGCCCGCTCAGCTCTCGGTGACAGGGCAGGGGGCGAGTTTCGGGGCGGGTGCTGCCTCACCTCCTTAAACGCACACGACGCAACCCCCCCGGTCCCCTCCCAACATCATAATTAAGGAAAAAAAATAATAAAAAAGAGGCGCGGAGGCACCTGCCGCCTGGCTTGGGGTGTCGCTCAGAGATGATACCTGAGGTCTGCTGGGCTGGGAGCTATAAGGGTCCGAGGAGGGATGCTAGGAAGCCATGGGAAGGTGAACTTAGCCCACTGTCAGACGAGGATAAATCACAGGAAAAAAAAAAAAAAAAAAAAGAGGAAAAAAGAAAAAAAAGAGCCAAAAATAAAGAAGCCCTAGAAGTTGGGAGTCACTTGAAAAAAATAAAAATAAATAAAACGCCCCCCGCGCTGCCCCCCCTCCTCCCGCGGCAAGTGCCGCTGCCCTCCGTCCCCTCAGCCCCCGCTCGGGGCCGGGCTCCCGGCGTTGGCCCCGGGGCTCCGTCACGGCCCGCGGCGGGCGGGCGCGGGCCCGGCGGGGCTTTATAGGCGGGCGGGCGGCTGGGACGCGCTCGGCCGGGCCGGCGGGCGCCCCGCGCCGGCTCTTCCCTGACCATATTTAGTCAACCCGAGCGCCGCCGAGCGCCGAGCCGCTCCGCGGATCGATTGAGCGGCCTGGCGGCACCCCTCGCCGCCGCCGCACCGCCAAATAAAGCGGGGACGGGCCTGAGGGGAGGCGGCCCGGGGAGGCCCGCGGGGTGTTCGTGTGGGGGCAATAAAGGTGTTTGGAGAAAAAGCGAAACGGGAGTCGGCCGCTGGTGTTCTTTAGAATGTAGGGGAGGAAGGGATGGTTAAAAAATCTGAACTCGCATCGCTTGCATACCCACTTATCTAGTCCGTAACAGGACCGGCGTTTACACGCCACAAAAAGGGCGTTTTTCATGCCCATGTGGAGCATATGCAACATTCCCCTCAGAATAAATCAGCCAAAACATCCCTGCTTAAATACAACCACATACATGCCATTTCACAGTGCTCTCTTTTTTTCAGACAAAAGTCTTTATGTTCCTTGGGAGCAACAGGAACAACAGTGCTGATAGGTTTCTCGGTCTAAAACACAAAGCTCATCCCAGTGAATACTGATGCAATTAGTAGTTACTGATCCATTGAAGTTCAGTGCTCTGAGGTGTAGGGAGTGCATTTGAGGTGGGAGCTGCAAACTCCTGAACAAACTGCTGTCTTGCATTTACACTTCTCCTTGTTTCCTCCTCTTTTTGTGTCGTCTTTGCCCCATGCTTGATAGCTGCTTATCCCATAACTACTTTTGCAGCATAGCTTTCTGGTAAAAATCTTTTTTTTGTTTGTTTGTTTCCCAACAGTTTCAAAATCATTTAACACAAAATTGCTGTGTAAGATTTCGGCTAATACAGAGTATGTTTATGTAGATCACATACAAATTGATACACCTTGTTGTCTCTTTAGTTCAATGTGTACTGAAATCAATTCTTCAGATACCAAGGCATACTTGGAAGTCCTGAGACAACAAGAAGGAAACAACCTGCATATTGCTCAGACTCGTGTTAACTGAGCAGTGAGATAGATAAGAAACATTAAGCTCTCATTCCATGATACGGAGTGCTCATCAGCGCCCGTCCAAGGTATTAATCCACTCGTTACTTGTTCCTGAGGGATGCTTCCTTCATCTTTCCAGCGTAGCTGTCTGGGCTGCACGGTGAGTGTGTTGTGAAGCAGATCAGGGAACGGATTTGGCTTAAAGTTGTGTGCTGACGTGCTCTGACGGTCATATCGTTGCCAAAAATAGCGCTGTCCTGCTCCTGTGTTACTTCGTGCACTACGTTGGTACAAATGTTTCTTCGGCTTCACAGTGGACAGGATCAGAGTAGTACTCCACACGAGAAGTAACGCGACAGAAAGAGGAGGGGTTTTTAGATGATGTGGTGGGACCACACTTAAAAAAAACCTAAACACTTTTGTGGAGCAAATGTGGTCAGAGTCTGAGAATAGGATAAGTAAAAAGTAGTCTTGCTTTTTGTGTTTTAAAATTCATATTGTACTATATAGCCTTGAAGGAAAACTTTACAGGGGAAACCGTCCTTAAATCTGATGTTCCTTTAACTGGTTGTGGATGTGGTGGGAAACAGGTGAGCAGGCTGAGCTGAGCGGCGGTGGGAATGAGCAGAGAAGAAGCTGGGGGGAAAATACTTGAAGCCACAATTTACTGTAAAACGTCTTACACAGGAGGAAACTATGTCACCCTGTGACAGTGGAAACCTGGCCTGGGGTAGGAGAATGGCAGGAGAGGAGAGAAACCTGTCATAGAAAGCGCACTGAATCATTCCAGCCCTTAGAGATAAGGTTTCCCGATCAGTTTATGCTGATCTCAGGCTTTGCTTCTGAAAAGGGCAGGCTGCCCTCCCTGCAGCTCCGGCTTCATCACTTCCTCGTTCCTCCCGCTGGTAGTGGTTGGGAAGTCACAGCACCGACTGGGTGATATCACTGATCCGACTGAAAGTGGGGTTACCAGATCGAGAGGCTGGCAGGTTGTCTCACTCGCTGGGGAGCCACGCATCTGTACAGCCAGCGGCAGTGTAGAGGAAAGTGGGACCCTGTCTTCCCCATTTATCACGCTGCAGCCAAATTTCAGTTGGTAGCAGAGAATCTTCTGTTGTTTTTTTTTGTATATTTTTGAACAGTATGGAAGCATAGCTTTGCAGTTAAAAACGCTGAATCTCAAATCCTTTCTTTGCACCAAGGTGGTAGTTTCATCTCGCTGCAAGTGCCCTTACCTTGCAGGCTGTTCACATAAAGCTGTTACTGTACGCGGCGTTCTCAGGGAACGTGAGCATCTGTAAAATTCTGTAAGAAAAATACTGCACGAAGAAACAGATCCTATTTATAGGCTGATAATGAGTAGTATACCATATGTTAAAGCTGTTGGTCATGACACCAACGACTATTCTGTCATAAAATTCATGCTGTTGAATTTGCATTCTCGCATTATGCATGATTTAAATAAATATATATGCTAAGCCATGGTTCCAGATGGGTGTTTCTTGTACCCAGTCTCTTCTGACTATTAGAGCCTAGATTGCCATATTGTCGAGCAGATAGGCCAGACCAGAAGGCAGCCCCTAGAGAGAAAATATAAATTACGGTGGGCTTCTTAAGTCACTGTGCCCCCAGCAGCTGAGCCTGGGAAAGGCTCTGCCCACACACGTGCTTTCTCTCTTTACTTTTTTCCCTGAGCAGGTGTTGAGCTCCTGTGAAAGATGGAATGGTTTCTTCGACCGCTTCAAAGCTTTACAGACAGCTTCCCCTGAAAGTTTCACCAATTTTTTCTTTTGTTACCCTACCTGGAAGAGTTCTAAACTTGCAAAAGATCATCCAGCTGAAAACAGCCCAAGCTTTATCGGCTTCCCGCTAACCTGTAAATACTGCAGAGCAACAAATGGCAAAGTTTACCTTTTCTAAAAGAAAAAAAAATGTAGTTAGCACAGCAATGACATAAATGTGGTGCTTTAACAAGGCTTTGACACAAATTATCAATAATCTTTGAAGCTAATTCAATTAGCCATGTAATCTCTAACAGCTGAATAAACTGCAAATGATTACTCAGAAGAGTTTTCTTCAGCTGATTTCATGGTTACCATTAGATTTACTGATTTCTTTTTAATGCAATTATGGCGAAAGAAGTCTGTTTTCTGTTTTAGCGTGTACAAGATGAAAGCAAGTTTTCAGGACCACATCAGCGTTGTGGTCCTGAAAAAGGAGCAGCGCAATTCGGCTTCGCCATTAATACTGTGTGTGGAACCGGGAATTAAGAACGGCTGTGTAATTGGCGTGTAACAATGATTCACTGACATGACTTTTTATGGTACAGTGCATGCTTGCTTCAGTGAGAACTGTTCTGAATGACAGCCACTCAGCCAAGTTGTCAACGTTTTGGCAGCAGCTCCAGAAAATCCTGCAAAACAGAACAGCGGTAGCAGGGAAGCCTGCAGTCGTGTGCGTTGAAGGAAGCTGCCTCTGAGCTGGTGGGAAGGAGGCTGCAGCCACTGAACGTCTTACGAGAATCTCCCACTTGAGGCATATGAACGTCTTGCTGCATTTTAAGGTGTCGTGGACATAAGACCATCCTTCCATCCCGCTGTCCTCCGGGAGAGAGGGAGGTGTGGTCTCTGACTTGCACAGGCAGAACAAACTGAGAATTAGTTACTGGCCCTCTGCTTCATGGTGAGAAGTAATACAGGTTTCTGTTTTGCATACAGGTTGGTTGTTCTGTTGGTGCCACTTTTTTTTTTCCAGTAGGAATAAAGCATTTTAAAAGCATCCAAAAACACACCAGGCATCTCGTTTATATGAAATACTGTCTTAGCCCCCGAATATTTTACAGGTGGACTTCAGAAGAAAGCCTTGCTGACAGCACACTAAGTGGGAAAAGATTTGAAAACAGAACTGCTGAGGCTAGTGCTCTTGCAAATATTAGAATGAGCGGTATTTTTCATCGCATACAAAATACTACATTAATTTCTTCATTTTCTCCTAGCGATGAGGTGTTAAAGAAATAGCAACCGTAATGTTTCTGAAGCATACTCACTTCCCCATCCATCTGTTAAAGTACGTGAATGTACATTAAGGATTGAGTTTGGTTTAGATCTGTGGAGCTGGTGGTTTCCTTATTTCCTTACGGAAGACAAGGACATAAAGTGTAAGCTGGGGTGGCTAAGGCTGTTCCTTGTTCAGTGACCACAACTGCTTTGGAGACAAGCCAGCTGTATTTAGAGAAACGCTTGGGTGTTATGCCTTACCATAGCGTTCCCTAAGGTGTAGTTGCAGTTGTCTTCAAATCTTCAAATCCTCTGTCTTTGAAAGAATTAGTGTTGTTTTTTCAAATATTCTAGCTTTTTCTCCTAGCATGTGACAGAACCTGCAGAAGGTGTTGATGAACAGAAGCTGAGCAATGGCTCACAACGAGCTGCATACAACCTGATAAGCGTTGTGGTCTTTGCTGTGTTAGAAGTGATGTGCTGTGAGGAAGCCAGAAGCTTAGTTCTGCCAGGAAAACAAAAAATCAAGAGATGGAGAACTGTTTCTTTTAATTTGTGCACTTACCTCAGGAAAGCCGTGCTTGTGCTGAGGTGTAAGAAGGCTGAGGTGATCCACAGGCAGCCGAATGCATTCGGTTCCTGGTGGAGATTTTGTGTTTTTGCAGAGCACACGGGCGCAGAGGAAGGAGTGCATGTTCTTACTGACGTAGCAGACTACCTCAGGGACTCTTATTTCTGCTCATTGGAGTGAACCATGCCAGAACCACAGCTTTTTGCTTGTTTTATAGGGAACTCGTTGGCTTACGCTTGGACAGAGAGGGAGTGAATAGCGTTTATGCCATGTGGATGTTCAGGGGAAGTTTATAATTCAGTGCTTCGCCTTGTGTTGGCTAATAGTGGATTTTAAAGTTTGAATTTTGTGAAGAAGCTCTGTGTCTCCTGTGAATCACACCTTGCTTCAACAGGAGGGAAGGATCGGGTAATAGAAGAGGTTTCCTGGCACAAGATTATGGCAGTTTCTGCTTTTCTGCGCTTCTCTGAGAGAAGTGGGGTAGAGTACTGGGCACTGCCATGGTTTCTTAAACTCAGCTGCTCTCTGTTACTGAAATTCCTGTATTTCACTAATCTCACTTCACAGTTTCAGCATTCATTTCTCCTGTTCCTAGAAGATCTTGCTTCAGTTTTATCTCAGAAAGTCTTAACTGATAGGGACAATAGCATCATTTTTAAATAGCATCATTGTAGTGATGCTATTTATCAAGTCATGATTTGCAAGAAATCCAACGTGTAGTAAAGCTTGTTTCTTAAATATTGAAGTAAAGTTTGCTACGGAGATTTTCAGGGAGAAGCGTTGCTGTCTTGTGTGTTTCAGAATCTCTGTGAATAATATTTAGGGTAATTTTTGGTGCAGGGTGATTGGCTGGTTTGTTTGCATACTTCTGCTGGAAGGAACTGAGCATGAAATTTTTAGACTTTGGAACTGTTGGTACAACTTTTCACCCACTTTCTTTTTTTGGGAAATGGCTAATGTTATTTCTGTCACGACTACCTTATAGTGACTATAATGAATAGTGCTTTTACTCTCGTCCCGTTGCCTTTCAGCAGGTACTTCACCAATGCATGTATGCCATCTCTGTGCGTTTATTTCAGTGCGATGCGCGTGTTGCTGTCCAAGCTGCCACGACCGTGGATCGTTGATGAGAAAAAAGATGATGGTTACACTGCCTTGCATCTGGCAGCTCTCAATAACCACGTGGAAGTGGCTGAACTTCTGGTGCATCAGGTAGGGCTCTTTTCTCAAGAAGATTTAAGTGTCATGCTTTGATTAGCCATCTGATGTGACAATAGGCTGCTGCTGCTGCCTGCCATCGCAGTGCAGAGGCGATGGAGCAGGGAAGGCCGCGTGGTGAGCTGTAAAGGTCAGACTCGCTTTTGAGATCATTACACTGGCCTAGTCGTGCAGAGAGACTGCACAGTTTGATACCGGTTTGATTCAACCGATCAACATCCGAACGGAGAGTAATTATAGTCGTTAATCACTGCTGCTCTCAAGCATTCAAAGTGGGAATCATACTGAGCGTTTTATTCGGTGCTTTAATCGACTGCCTTGCCTGCAGACGGATTGCTGGGATGGTAACGGTCTGATGCTTTGAATACCTTTCAGGGCAATGCTAACCTGGATATCCAGAACGTCAACCAGCAAACCGCTCTGCACCTTGCCGTTGAACGACAGCACACGCAGATTGTGAGGGTAAGTATCTTGTTGCAGTCAGCCCTAAGATGAATGGTGCTTTATTCAAGCTGAGTGTAGCTGTTAAGAAAGAGATGCTTCACAAACTTATAAAAAAATAATGGTTTAGCAACATGTTACAGCTATTGAGTGTGTGTGTGATTCTGATAAATTTGGAAACCCACCAGCTAGCACAGAAGGTCAGTAGGCAATAGGAAGGAAATCTCAGGAATGCTAAATTTTGGTATATGTGTATTATGGTCTCCTCTCTGCGGCTGCTAATTCCGGCATCCCTTCTTGTTGACTAAGGGGGATCTTCTGTGTGTTCTTATATAATTTGTCTGAGTTTTGTGGTCCTGTAATGGGACCTCAAAATAGCATTTTTTTATGAGCAACTGCTTTTGCTAGTGGCTTTTGCAAACTAACTAGGTGAAATAGCATTTTTATCAGTTTCACTTCTCTGTAGTTTTCCCTGTTCTTAGCTTGGGAAAGCTATAAGCAGTAATAAAATCAGCTGTAAAAGTAATGCAATTTCTGTTCTTGCTCACATGATTGCAAAAGTTTAATACTTTTAACAACAACAAAAAATTAACAAAGCTGTGCTGATGGCTTGGGAAACTGGGGTCTAGCACAGCTTACTCACAGCTGGCAGGGATCTTTAAAAAAAGATTTTTACTCAGGCTCACAGAGAGTTGTGCCCCGGTGCAGAGCGGTGTCGGTGGCTCTGTCTGGCATTATTTTGCTGTAGGGTTTCTCCATCGCCACGGGTTGATGGATGTGATCCCGTTACAGTGAAACATGTGATACGGCCCTATATCTGGAACCACTTGCTACCAAAGAATGGTTTGGGAGAGTCACTTGCATTCTGCAAGCCTTTCTGCAGCTATATTTATTTGGTGAGCTCTCGTGCCCTTCGGGAACTGACAGGGCACCTGGGAACACAATACCAACGTGCGGATGACAGGAAGGTAGGCACGTTGGAGAACGAGGATACGGATTGGATTGACATACTTACATCCAAGAATGTTTGCGTGAACGACCCTATAGAATAGCTGTACTTCAGAGCTGGATTAGCTTGGAGAAGTCCTAAAATAACTCATGCAGCCATGCAAAGAACATGTTGGCTCCTATATTTCAAATTTAATTCCGATTGGGTACTTTCCAGGGCTGGGTTGTACCCTCAGGCATCTGTGGAATAGTGGTCAAAGGTAGCAGGGTTCTTTTAAAAGCTCTGCAGTCATGACAAAGGGGGAGTTTTTATTTTTATTTTTTGGCCTTTATTATTATTATTTTTAACTTCTGCAAGGGCTTTGCATGTCCATGGTTGACAAGGATTCCAGGTTGCTCTGAAAAGAGTTTTCTCTTAGATTTTCTTCAGAGGGATTACTAGAAACCTGTAGCAGTGACAGGAATTTTCATAACATGCTGCTGTTTCCAGGAGAAACTCCTGAAACAGAAAATGGCTAATAGCAGAGAGGAAGTGAGTGTAAGAAAAATTGGGTCAGAGTAAGTCCATCTAGGGAGTGTGAGACGTCCAGAGGGCTGTTGTGAGTTTCAGCTGTTTGGTTTTTTTTTTGCTTTCAGTTGTGGAAGAAAGGGTTGGGGGGAAATGATAAGCTGCAATCAGTTACAGACAGGTATTTCCTTGACACGTAAGTTCTGAATTCCTTTTGAGGTATTCTCATTTTAGCCTTTTCTAGAGTCTGAGATTCTTCGATTCGGAGAGGCTGAAATCCTTGCAAGCAGGCTGTTTCTAAAGAGGGAGATTACTCTTTGTATATCCCTGTTTCCAGGCCATGCTTTTTGTCTCCACTGCAATTCAGAGTTCTGCAGAGTAGCAGAAGTTCAAAACTAAAGTTAAAACATCAGCTGCTGCTATCTGGGGGTTTCTGAATAGCACCAACGAGATTTTTTTTAAGGGCATTGTTATTTGTCAGCATGTGTTGGCTGTTTTGTGTGCCAGCATATTTAAGAAAGTTCTGGTGCATCAAATGAGGGGAGAGCTGGGTGCAAGTGCAGCGTGAATGGGAGGGCCTGTGCAGCCTCAGGCTTCCTTCATACCAGCTGAACTGGAACGTGTGTCGTAGGGGGCATGGCTAATTTTAGCCTTAAAGATGAGTGTTACAGTTCAGGACTTTCCAAAGTGTTCCAAAATAGTGTGTAATAGCGGTTTTGATGCCTTCTGCTGTGTAAGGATAAACCTAAGTGTGTGCTTAACCACTTAGTTAGTTGAGGATACTGTGCATTAACAGGATATTGTTCATCAGGCTGTAAAGTTCAGCGTGGCGTGAAGGTGGTGATCTTTAAGGTCATTGAAACCGATTATTACGGTTTGTATCTAAAGTTTTGCCCACTTTGTGCTGTTTCTGATATGTTGCTCTAATAGATTGCACTGTAGGCTCTCTTGTAAGAGTTAAAGGCAGAAAGAATCCTGTGAAATGCATCTCTCTCTCACTCAGCCAAGCACGAGGCTTCTGCTGAAATGAAGTTGATGTTTGAAAGAGGTAAATGCTTCAGTTGGAGGCTGAGCTTGAAGCAAGAGAAATAAATTTAAATAAACTGTGAACTATAGCAATATAAAAAATATATATATACACTCCTCTGGACCCTAAGTGCATCTAACCCTTTGGTGCGTCCTAAGCCAAATCCTTCATTGAAATGAATTTTTAAATGGAATGAGTAGCTGGTTTTTGGGTTTTAAAATGGAGTTCCCTCTCTTTTCAGCTCTTGGTCCGTGCAGGTGCTAAGCTGGATATTCAGGATAAAGATGGGGATACTCCCCTGCATGAAGCCCTGAGGCACCACACCCTGTCACAGCTCCGCCAACTCCAAGACATGCAAGACGTGGGCAAGGTAGATACTGCTTGGGAGCCATCAAAGAACACAGTAAATAAAATGCATTTATTTATTCCTTTTTTTTCTGTGCATTTGTCTCTTTATTACTGTAGCTTATCTACTTTCTGTACTGTTCAATTGTTTTTTGGCAGCAAAGTTAAAATATAAAATATGTTAAAATATATTCCACGTCACATTGCAGTGTAGGCAGATTTTTTTTTTTAATGGAGGTTTTAACGTTTAGTCTCTGCCTTTGTTAAAGAAAAATACGGGTTCAAAACAGTTCTGCAACACTCTTTCATAGCAAATATATGGCTGCCAAAAATCACAAGTACAGTAATACAGTACAGAATAAGACTAAAATGATGTCTTCTGTGGTTTGACGTCTTGCATGACTTTGCAGCTTTCATTGTTTAGCCTCTTCTCTAACCTTCTGAAAACTTCTTCTGTTAGAACAAAGCATTCTTAGTCTTTGCATGGTGATTTGTTAAGTATCTTTCTGACAGAGTTAATTTCAGAAATGGTGATATGGTAAGGAAATAGTCAGAACTCCCTTTCATAAAGGTCAGAATCTTTTTACTAAAAAAAAATGCTCACACCTGAAAAGCTGTGCGAACAGAGCAGTGTGTGCAAAGATGCAGTTTATAGTTTTGCTATCAGGAAAATTATAGAGTGATTTGAATTGTTGGAAGCAAACAGCATTTTTTCCGTAAATACTGAAGATGTGCAGCATAACAGGGAATCAGATTTGCTGAGTCATTTGTTACCAATATCATAATACTTTTTTTCTAATTGAAACTATATGTGAGAGGTGCAGCATTTCATTTCGAAACAACTTGATTAAAAAGTCTGTGTTCAAAACAGCAATTCCACTTCACAACAAATTTTTTTTCAAATTGGCAACTTCATTTCACTGAAATACACCAGCCCGGGTATGGCTGGTGTATATAAGAAAATGTTCATGTCTTTTTAAGGGATGGGAAGAAACCAACTGTAGCTCAGCTGCGTTTCCATGATCTGAAATGGACTCTGTGAGATTGGTCAAAACCCTTTGTGTGCATGTATTTAATTTTGAACTGAATGAGCAGGAAGTAAGTGGTCTTTCTCAGATTCAGCATTTCATACATCAGTTTCTCAGTGGCCTGTCTATCTTAGCGATATCCACAATGAAACCGGATGAGTTGTGTTTTGATTTTTTTTTAGTACAGGATGTGTATTTTTCACCTTTTAAAAATTATTTTTGAGTTTTATCTTTCAGAGAAAAAGATGGTTTGATTTTTGTTTTCTTCTCCATACTGTTTTCTTGTAGTTTCATTTGAGCTGTATTGGTTTAAAAAAAAATTTGCACTTCTGGCTTCATTTTGGTTGGTATCTTAAAAAGAACAATTTTGGGCTGTTGTCTTTAAGATACCAACCTACTGATCCCTATGGTGCATCTGTGTCGTATAACACTTCAACAGTTATTCTTTTTGAGTATTTTCAACTGAAATAAAATTTCACTTGCAGGATTTTATATTTTGGATTTTTATTTCATTTATTGGTAAGCTGTTTCATGATTAACAGCAACATCATTGAAAATCTACCCTTTGTTACTTTTTCCTTTAAGCACAGCTTAAATACAAAACATACTTTACTGATGCTGGGAACTTATTTCATAAATGGAATTTTATGGAATGAATTCTTCAGTATTGATTTTAGTAGTTCCTTGTGAATGTCAGTATTAAGCTGTTGTAATAACTAAAGCAATTTTTGTCACTTTTGTTCAGCTGCTCTTTTAATATGACAGACTATTTAAAAGCCATGTTGTCAACAGTCTTGACAGTACAGATAGCCCTACCGATTTTAGGCATCAATATGAAAAATAAGTCTGTTTTATTAACATATTCATTATGAAGATTGTACAGTCGGGAGGAGGAGAACTTCTCTGAGGTTCATTCCCCACCATCACAAAAGAAGTCATTTCAGTTCCTTTATTACAGAATCAGTGTTCCTTAGCCTATGACACTTTTTCTTCTAAATAAACATAATTCCACAGGCTTCTAGGATGTTATGTATTTTAATATAGGCATCTTCCAGACCCTTAAAACACTTCTAAGATCTAAAATGTAGTCACTGCATAAACCCTAGTTTAAACTGAAGGACCTCTGATGGAAGTCAGGTCACTTACAGGTGAAGGGGTCAGTAGTTAAAATAACGCAGACAATAATTAGTGTTTCTGTGGATTATGCCCCAAAGAGACTTCTCTCCTGCAGGTGAATGGGCTGGGACTGGCTTCTGCTGATACATTTCCGACCTAGACTCCTCCAGAGGGGACTTGCTGCAGCAATGCTGTCCCTAAGACATGTCTTTTTTGCTTGTGTTGTTTTTTTTCTCCATTCTGTGTGCCTGAAATGTTGCAGACTACCAAGCGTCCTGTGTTGTGATATTGTCTTGATGATTTTAAAGCATACAGCATGCAGAGGTATTTGAGGACTCGAGATTTTCTTGAATAATGTTGGTGACTGTTCCAGGTGGAGGAGCCAGTCTTGGCATAGTGTATGCCCATACCGAGTGAAGCAAAATATCCTGATAGCTGTGTTTGATTTCCTCTTGGAGAAACAATAGTTGTTTCACTCTGGAACAGCTCAGAGCCTGTGAGGTGCAAGTGTGGATGGTAAGAGAACTCGTGGCCCAGGAACTAAGAGAGGACTAGAGCCAACTGGTTGGTGGAGGCACGCCTTTGTGATTGCTTTGCCAACCTCAGAGCAAATCGGCTTTCACTGGGAGTTCGTTGTGCTGCCACGGCTGGATTGCTGACAGGACCAAGGTAGCCAGATTGTAGATAAAGTCTGTGCTTCACTTCAGCTAATGCTGTAACTGAAGTGCAGAGAAACGGGCTGAATTTCTAAACAAAACTGGTTTTGTGATCTGAACACCACAAAACAACTTCTCTCTGTAACTTACTGTTTGTCTTGTTATGAAGTCTTTCAAGCTAGGCAGTTTTTAGTTGGTCATAGGAAAGCGTGCTGGACCACGAGTATCCATGAACTCATAAAGCGACCTTCAAGAGTATTGTAGCACCTCAGTAACATGTATTTATATCAAAACTTCCAATTAGGAGGAACTATAGTCTGAGGTTTTTAAATAATAAAAAAAAATGCTTTCCTAAAACTGGATGGCTGTATGATGACAAAGATATCTTGCAGGTTATCAAGGCAGGGGAGAGAATTCTAAGGCATACTTCACATGCTGCAAGGTATGGGCCCAAATCCAGCTTTGTTCTTCACAAGTCACCTCTGAGGGCTGGGAGAAGTAACTAGAGTGGTTTTGAAAACGGTTTTCATCATGGTTCAGGCTCAAAGGTATGCAGCCTTTGGATATGGAACAGATGTATGGTATTTGAAATTTATTCCTATGTGCTGCAGCATCCAAAATAGCACACCTAGTTCTCTAAACACAAAAGATCATTTAGTCTAAAATCATTAATTTTTTTTAAGGGTGGTGCTTAACACCCAGCTTTTAGAAGAACAGGTACAGGGATAGGCTGCACAAACCAGAAGTGGGATGGAATAATGTAAATCAGTGAAGCTGGGTACTTAAATCAGATACTGGGAGCAAGGTGTGTACAAAATCCTGCCTCTCTCCCAGAGCTGAAGCCTTTGTGACTCTGGAATTCAGCACTTCAAACTCCTTGAATTGAATCTGTGCCAGCTGTGCCCAGGCTGCTCCTTTGAGTAACAGTCTGGTGTGGTTTGCTGGGGGACTCCTGGTGGTGCCAGCAGTCTGCACATGCTATGCAGTCTGCATTACACTTCTGCGTTTCATCTGATTAAGCTTTAGCACAAAAAGATGCTGGGAGAAGGCCCAGAATACTCCGGAGTAGGTGAGCCCTGTCATTGTGGGCTGTGGCAGTGAGCCTTCTCTCCTTGTTTTTCTGGCTGGCCCTGCGGATCTTGCGCGGTAGGTACACTAGCACAGAAAATACACACATACAGTCATAGCTGTGAAAGGGTGAAGGAGTGTTACGGGATTAGGACAGATAGGTGAGTTTAAATCCCTCCACACTGAGAAGGCGACTGAAATCAAGTCTGCCTTGGGCAGGTGCTTTACTCACTAGGCTACTAAAATTGTGTGTTCACTTCTCTGCCCAGCTGTGTTTTCAGTCCAAATGAGTGGTGGTAGCTTCTCACGTGAGCTCGGTAATTTTGGTGTGCTTTGGCTGTGTTTTGAGTAGAGACCCGGTGGGACTGTGCCCTTTAATGCTTGTGTAGAAGGACAGCCCCTTGACAAGTGTGTAGGAGATGGGAGTGCTTCAACAGAACTATTCCTTGCAGAATCATAGTTCCTTAAAGGAAAACAGAGTACAGAATTAAACAACCATACAGTAGTTTTGCTTTTAGAGTCGCTTCCTTGGGCTTACAGATTTGTACACGTGTGTATGTGCTCGTGCTTTCCTTTGGCCAGACTGCTCGTAGCTGTGGAGAGCCTCTCAAGTTGCTTACGTATTTGTTGTCTTTCAGTTAATAATGGGACTTGGCACTCAGGGAGCCGAGAAGAAGAGTGCAGCATCCATTGCCTGCTTCCTGGCAGCCAACGGAGCTGACCTCAGCATTCGTAATAAGAAGGGGCAGTCTCCTCTCGATCTCTGCCCTGATCCCAGCCTCTGCAAAGCACTGGCTAAATGCCACAAAGAGAAAGTCAGGTATGTATATTAATAAAACCCCGTTTCTGAATCTCTGTTTTCTGTACATTAACTGATGCATTTGAAACATCATGCTTTTACTACCTATGGTGTTTAAACATACAAGCTTTTTCTTGACTACTATTCATTTTTTTTTCTATTCTGTGATAGATTGAATACTCTCCACACATACATTCCTTGAAACATATGCAAGTCTTACAAGGGTTTCACACTGAAGGTTGAGCTGTGCCTCATTCCCAGGTTTTGTTCTTCCTCTGGCTGCTGCCAGCCCGGGGCAGGTTGCACTCCTGTCTTGCGGTAGCTGGGTCTGAGTAGGGCTTGCTTACCTTTCTCACTCACCTTCTGTGCAGAGGATTTGCTGCAGGCATTATACCAGTCTGATGGCCTGGCTGTGCTTCTGTTTGGAAAAGCTGAGGTTTGCAGTAAAGAAAAAACAGCTGTCTGGGGAGGAATTTCGTTGGGAGGGAGGGAGATTGAATAGGTTTGGGGTTTGGTAACATTGAAGTGGGTCTTTCTAAGCGGGAACGGGTTGTAGCAATTTTAGAGAATTGGACTAGTTGTCACCAGGGTAGGTTTTTCTTTTCTGAAGCTTGGTTTGCAAGGATTTTGTTGAGTTGGGGAGTAAACAGCACTGGTTATTACATTCAGGTAGGGTGGAGATGGCAGTGGCAGGGCCTAGAAGCACAGCACAAAGCTTGTTCATATGGGAGGGAGGGAACGGGGAGGTGGCAAAGTGCAGCTCGAGGTTGGTAAAACTCCAACTCCAGAAAAGAGGTGGGGGGACATCAATGAAAGAATAACCGAGCACTGGGACTGGTTGCCCACAAAGGCTGCGAAATCTTTCTGGGCAAATTTTGAAGACCGGAATGGAGAAAAACCCAGAATAATGTGAATTCAGGGCTGACCCTGCTTTGCACGGAGCACCTCTTGAGTCCCTGTCAGGCTGAATGACTGCCTGACTTTGCAAAAAGAAAAAGAGGGGTGAGGCCTGGCACCTCAGAAACACTTCTTTAGGAATTATAATTTCACCGAAACATCAAGTGCAGTTAGTATGAGAAGTTGTCCTTGTTATATTCCTGTCACTGGCTTACACGATTTTCATCCTTAATTCCTGCTCAAAATGGAAATGAAAAACGTGCTTTCAAAATGTCACAAAGAGAGACTCTTCTTGCCGATGTTTCCCTAGCGCGCGTAAGGTGCTTAATTTTCTGCAGAGACTTTTTGTCTGCCTCAGCCTCATCACCGTGGCTGTTCTTATTTCTCGCCACCTTTTATGGGCTTGTGAGCCTTGCAGGACCGAGCTGTTTACGTTTAACCCGTGCTCCCTCTGCTGGGAGAGCTGCAGCATAGGACACAGATGCAGGGAGAGGTCACTTCAGGAGTTCAGTGCATTATTACTCTGCTGAAAACTAAACTCATAAATGGGAGGGCAGGTGTTTGTTTGTTTGTTTTTGTTTTTGCATTTACAAGATGCTATTCTAATTTCTGTGGTCCGTTTCTACAGAATGTCTTACCTGAGCATGAAACTTAACACACTTGTGTCAGCTGTACACTTGGGAAAATACAGTTGGGATTGTGTTACGATATACACTGATGCTTGAATGTATAGGAACATACAGATAAGCAGGTAATCGATGTGCAGTATGAGTTTTAAAAGAAAGCCTGACTGCAGGGTTTCTTTGTAGTGGTCAGGTTGGTTCCCGAAGTCCATCTATGATCAACAATGACTCCGAAACCTTAGAAGAATGCATGGTGTGTTCAGACATGAAGAGAGATACTCTGTTTGGCCCGTGTGGACATATTGCCACGTGTTCTCTGTGCTCACCACGGGTGAAGAAATGCCTCATCTGTAAAGAGCAAGTTCAGTCTAGGACAAAGGTAAACATTTCCAAAGCTTTCTCTTTCTATTTTTCATGTAAAAGTAAAAAAGAGGTGAAGGAAAAGTGTATACTTTAAGCTGTATTTTGCCTTAGAGGTATTTCACTGGATGGGATTTTCAGTCTTTTTGATATCTTGTCCCAACATTGTACGTTAATCTTGTCTTTTTGCCTGTACTCGTGTCCTGTCTGCTCCTCATTCTCCTCCTCTATGTCAGTGTCCTTTCTGCTCAGCTCATCAGAATTCATAATACAGCCACCTGAAGATGTTTTATTTTTTTTTTCCAGTATATTTTTCCCACATTAAGATAAATCACTGTTCCTCCTGAAATGTAATTTCCTCAGTTATACTCAGTTCTTTTATTCCTTAGGGCTGCTTGGAAAGATTATTCATCTGTAAACTGAGTTAGCTATGTGCTTGTTTTTATTCAGTATTATTTTCATCTTTTATTTTCTCTCTTTTTTTTTTTTTTTGAATCATGAATTTTACTGCACTTTCTTCTTCAGAGTATCAAGCAGTTGTGCCCTATTTCAGGGACCTAATCCCAGTAAGTTCCTCATGTTTCTCAAACAGTTGCTCCCAAGTATTTGTGACTAGGCTGGGTGCATCCCCATTGCTTTTCTGTTTGAGTATTCATTTTTTCCTAGTAATCACCGGGTCTTGTCCTCCTTGTTGCTTTTTGGCTGTTTTTTTTTTTTAAAAAAAATCTCATATTCCACTTAGAGGTTTTCAGATCTGCAGAAAACCCACTCTGTTCTTTTTATCTCTATCCAAACACCTTTGGCTAGTCAGCTTCTGTGTTTTTCTGCCTCAGAGTAAGTACACAACTTGCAAATATAAATTTATACTGTTTTAACTGTGCACTATTCTATTCTTCTTACACTGTTACTCGTTCTGCCAGGCATATTTTCCAAGTGTGAGCTCCTTTTCTGTAGACTTTCTTTATAGTCAGTGGAAAGGTTCTGCCATGGGGGTTCAGAGCAGCAAAGTAAGTCTGCTGCCCCCTCATCCATCTAAAGAAGACGACCTATGGAAATCAGCTTTCCTAGGTGAAAGCTAACCTCCGTGGATAACCTTCCTTGGTTTTCTTTTGCTAATTGGGATAGTATCTATTTGATACTATCTATTCGATAGTTTTCTAACATTCTTCTGTGTAAATACTTAGGGTAATATCTGCAATAGGAAGAAATGAACGAACCTGGACAACAGTTTTAGAAAAGGTGGTCCAGGCCAGTGTGAACAAAGTGCCTTGAGGTGTCTGGCCACTGTATCCATACAGTTCGTCACATTAAAGGGCATGGGAAAACCCTAACCCAGAATATAAAACAAATTGCTGTAAATTTATCTCGCAAATATGTTTTTGTATATATTACATATGTACAATTGTATATATACAAATTGGTATATATAGTGTACATACAATTTGTATATGTATTATATATATGCAATTTTATGTATATGGTGGAGAAAAGAAAGGGGAAAGAGTAAAGAAAAATGAACGCACTTTCCTAGCTGCTTCTACGTGCCTGTCAGTATGCTGAACATTTAAATACTGCCAGCAAATATGTCTTCTTAGAAGTCAGTGTGATAATTCCTTTAAATTGAAGTTTGAGGTGATGAATTAGTAAATATAACTAACATTAGATGGAACTTCTCAAAATCCACATGCCTTTCCAAAGAGAATGAAAAAGCAAATTGATGTAGACAGCAGGAGATAAACTGTTCTCATACGTATGTTTATTGTACTTTGCAGATTGAAGAATGTGTGGTGTGTTCAGACAAAAAGGCAGCAGTGCTTTTCCAGCCTTGTGGTCATATGTGTGCTTGTGAGAGTAAGTAGACTTGGCAGGATGTTCTTTCTGAAACAGTCCTGAAACAGAACAGTTTTAATAAAAGATTGCTGAAAGCTCATTAATGATCTGATTTTGAGTCCAACACTTGGTAGTTTGGTGTGATAATCAGAAGGTTGGCATTTATACAGCCTGCTGTATAAAGTTCATTCATAGTTTTGTTACAGTTTTCTGGGTGTGTTCAAATGTGCAAATCCTGTTTTAAAAAATACTGTAAGTAAGTATTATAACATTTTTCATTAGTGATCTACAGATTTGCACAAGGACTCTATTTTTTCTATAAAAGATATATATCTTGCAAAAAGACGTAGGAGGTCTCCAGAAATTTTCTGTCTTGAGAATAACTGGGTGAGAATACAGCCACCACCTTGTCACCAGACATTTCAAGGCTTTGTTGAAGGGTCATTTGCCTAGAGAAGAGCAGTGCTTGCGGCTGAAGTACTGTATGAGGGGGGAGGTAATCTTTTCCAATAAGTAATTGCTTGTTTGGTCTTGTTAAAGAAATCTGGTTTCTTTCTCTGTTCTGGCTGAGAGACCTGACGTTGCATCACTGACTTCACTGTTCCTGATCCCAGTCCTGATCTGGGCTCTTTTACTGTCTGCAATTGAAAGATGATGAGAGAAGTTTTTTAATTAGTTTCCCAGGAAGAAGACAATAAAAAGATTAATCACTGTGGTGAATGATTTCAGCAGTGAAATACTCATTACCAGATCAAAACTGCAACAGTGACAGCAATTGGCTCTACAAATGCAAAAGGTTTCTTTCCAGATTATTTTCTCTGGATCTGGAGAAAGAGTCCTCGAATTTGTGTATTTTATAGGATCTACTCTGTTGATTCACAGTAACCTTCAACAATTTTGAGACATTGTCACTTGCCTTTTGCAGAATAATGCTAGCTTTCTTTCTAGGATGGTATCAAAACATAGGGGTTTACTCTTCTGAGGGTAAGGAGCCACCTCTGTTTGCCCCTGCCATGTTAGTACAATATGTGAGATCCTTGGTTATAAAGGAAAAAGCAGGTAATCAAGACATTCTTGGAAGTTCTGGTCTCAAATGGGTGTGATTTTACTTTTTTAACTTCTGTAATTCTAGTAGAATAGACATTTACTTGGAAAAAGAGGAACCTGCTCGCCAGAATTAATGTTAAAAGAAAATAAATAGAATGATTTTGCTTTGAATCCCAAAGAAGAGATTCAGAGTTAATTTGTTTCTCTGTCCTCTCAGATTGTGCAAGCTTGATGAAGAAATGTGTACAATGTCGGGCAGTGGTAGAGCGAAGAGTGCCTTTCATAATGTGCTGCGGAGGGAAAGGTACAGAAGATACCACTGATGATATTTGTGAGTGACTCCAAGACCCATACTCTTTCCCCTCCCCCCACCAACTTCTTATTTTCTTTCTTATTCTTTGAAATGACCTAAATCTTTCCTTTCCTTTTTGAAGAAAAGTTTAGTAGCCAGGTATCCGTTTTCTGTTTATGCTGCCTTCTGTATTGGTATCAATGCTACGATAGCACCAACCGTTTCTCTAAAGGACTGCCTACATTGTCCAGAGTAGAAGCTGAAACATATATGACTTCTTGGCCCCTTATTAGTGACCTAGGAAGAAAAAGCTGAAGATTAACTGTGATTGTGCATGAGAGTACATACATGTATTATTTTTATTTCTGGAACTGTCTGACTAATAAAGAAATAGTAAATATTTAACATCTAGATAAAAGCAACTTTCATGACATTGTTCAGTTTTACATCACCTGCTTTGATTTTCTAAAACCTCTTGTGACTTCTCTGAGTAATTTCGATGAATTATTTTTATGGACTGCATGTGTGGTATGCAGTGTTAGAACTGAAATTTATCTGAATTGGAATACTAAGTCATTCTTGTCGCACTATTCATAAATGGAGAAGTATAATCCTTAAAATCAGGCTTTTAATACGTTATAAATTTGAAATTTGTCATTTGATGTACTTCTCAATTTTTTGGTTTTCTATAGCAGCATTGCTTCCTGGATCAATCAAAGACAGAAATGGTAACCTGAGTTGCTTTAGAATTTGACCAAACTATTTCCATGATACCTGTGTAATAGCTTTGATCACCAAATAGAATCAGCTATGTGGATGAAAAGTGTTTTTCAGAGTGAAAGGACTCTGCTTGATTTATTTTAAAACAAAAGAAAACAAAAACAAAAATGAAAACAAAAAAACACTTTACTGGAGGAGCATCACTGACAAATAACTCTGAAAACACTGAGATGATTAAATATATTTGAAAGATATTATTTCAGATAACTGAAAATGTATATATAGTTAGTGTTCTGGAAATAATTATTCCTGTTTGATTAGATATAATCGCATATCTTTATTTTTCTCTAAATTACAGCAAGTGGAAACATTCCAGTTATGCAGAAAGACAAAGACAACACTAATGTCAATGCAGATGTACAGAAGCTGCAGCAACAGTTACAAGACATCAAGGAACAGGTAAAAGTGCTAGATAAAAATTTTATGGACCACTAAGGTAACTGCCAATTAAAAAGCCAATACATCCTCTGTTACTTAAAATAATACATTGAAGTTACCCAGTTCTTAAATTTTAGTTAACCAATAATTTTTGTGATGTTCATTTGTCTTCTGTGTACAGATTTAAAAATGAAAACAAAAAACAAGTGTCCCGTGCTTGTTCAGGTGACTGAATGTACTAGCTACACCAGAAGTTCTCACAGAACACTGATGAAAGTAGATATTCTTCACTGCTCTCATCTAGCCAAACCTTAACTTGTCTGTTCGTGAGGTGCCTTTGAACAGTGGCTGGCATTTAGCTGTAGCATCTAGTTTATGTACTGTTAAAACAATTTGTGTGTGGTTGCAAAATGAAATCCATGGGGTGTAAGGACATAATTTGAATATTTGGAACGTAAATGAGAGGGTTTTTCTTCTGTAATTATGCATCATACTTGCAGGTGGAAATCTATTTATATTGGCTATAGTGATAATTCGTTGATTGATTAAGTTGCATGCCATTTAGAAACCTAATAAAAACAAAACACCTCCAAATTAATGTTTCAGATAATTGAGAGCCACCTGTTCAGATTTGTTGTGCCTCTAAGTCTAGTTCCATTAGAATTAATGAAATACTATCAAAATGCTGTCTACATGCGGGACTTTCCTGTGGTAAATCATTGCATGGTTTCCTTGCTTTTAGAATCATTTAGAATCACAGAATCATCTAGGTCAGAAAAGACCTGTAAAATCATCTAGTCCAACCTTTAAACCTTTTCCATCTGAACAAATGCAAATTTGAGATTTTTCAGCAGTAAAAGACTTGGAGTATTTGACTATTGTATGAACTTACCGTCCTAGAAGAGAACCCTGATACGTGATTTTTGACTTTCTCATGTATGACATAATTGGAAAAAATGTTTTAACGGATATAGGAGACAGAGAAGCTTTTCTTGTTATACTGTTACCCTTTTCCTCTTGGAGGCTTAAAGCAGTCTGCAGTACTTCATCACAGCTAGCTGAGATGGTTGTTACTCTCAGCTAGTCGTGTGTGTGAAAGTTAAGACTGACATTTTGGGTCACCAGTTCTAGGGCCCATACCTAAGTGCCTTCTATTTGAGAGCTGATATGCTGTCAAATCTTAATCTTGGTAGCATGTTGGTGAAAAACTGCTCCTGTCATATGGAGAGTTGTCCAAGACCCCAGTAGCAGTAGAAGATCTAATACCTGATTAAAAGCATACTCTTTCATAGTTCGTGTCTGCAAAAGAACATGCAGATTAAAAATTGTCATTTGAAAAATGCATGTCTTCCCCAACGGTAATATCTGGAGCTATTGCATATCTGTGACTTCTGAGATCTGCTGTTTTATTTCTGTTTTACTTTTTATAACATCGTTGGATGAAAACAATAACTTTGATAATAAGGTTACTACTTTGGCAATTAAAATGATAGATCCAAACATGCAGATGAATGCTCAAATTCAAGTAATCTGTTTTCTTCAGATGTATTTTTTTCTGGTTACTTTATTTTATGAGTTTATAAATTATTTGAGTTCTGTTTGGATATGGTAATATTTTTTAATGGAGGGATGTGAAAGAAAAACTACTTAATTTTCCAGTTTTTCTCCTTGATTAGATGTGATCTCAGTTGTGTTTTTTTCAGTTCTCGTAAGGTGCTCCTTTATTCGTAATAATTTTGTCTTACCGTAGGGAGTTGCTATAGCAAGGAGCTTTCTAATGTCAGAAAGTTATGTTGTATTAGGGAGAAAAGAATAATTATTTTATACATGTTATTTTCTACGTGTATTTTCTGGTTTTCATATTCACAGTAGTAAGACAGATTTAATGCTGGAATGCTTTGAGCATTGAGGTCCGTTTCGCTTTGAAATGCCCTTTTGTCCATTAATGTTTATTTTTTACTTTTTTTTTTTTTTTTTAATAAGTATCAAACAGGTGATTATTCAATGCCTGTTTGACCAGAAAGAGATGGTTCTGGTCATTCTTGTGCATATTTTGGCTTGAGAACTTTTTTGTTTGTGTATTGTCTTTTCAGCTTATTCGAGTGAGGGGGGGCAAGTTTTGTGTCACACTTAAGAGTAGCAAGTAGGATTTGATTACAGTTAGTCATCTGATCTTTTAAAGTTGTGCTTGAACTGATGCATAGCATTCAACTTCAGTCATGTATTCTTTTGCTTTGTGCTTTAACAGTTCACTCTTTTGTTACAATGACAGTTTTGTACTTAAAATTAATTTGTTCTCTTTCAGCAGGTATAAACCTGTTTCAACTCATACCTTCAATGATAATCTAATATGTTAGTGCAGCAAGCTTTTAAAACCATTTCTCGTGCCAAGCAGAAGTGATGCCTGATGTCAGCTGAACTCCCACATCTGACGACCACACCATTCTTCAGGGATTCCCTGAATGTGAACCCTTTTGACTGTAATTGTGATACCTTCACCCCATTTCATACATAATCATCATCATCTATCTAATACCTTGTGTATGTTCCTTCACCATACTTACATCACTTTCTTTCTACTTTAAATTTATTTTGTTATCTGTGCCACCTGTATATTGTTGGAGAAAATGTTTTTAGTAATAAGGAAGTATTTCAAGCAGTTTAAATTGTTAGTGGTGAAAATGGATTTATTTGAATTATCAGGCCAAGTTATAATTAAAGGTGTGATGAGTACTTTTCCAGACCTACTTTTACTTATCCGTAGAAGTTATTTTTACATATAACAGGTATTGTGCCTTTTTATACCATTTGTTTTCCTTCAGAAGACAGTAGTCAAATGATTCATGCAGGTGAAAGATGTAAAATGTGATTTCATACAGAAGACACTCTAGCAAACTATTGGAAATAGATTCTGCTTATTTCCTGCTGCTGTGGCACAAATTGGCTGTAAGGCATATAATGAACTTTATTTCCCTGTAAAAGTGTATATGAGCAGGTAGTTAAGTAATGAAGGCTACTAATAATTTTCCTACTTTATGAAGTAGCATAAATGTTCAAGTAGTATCATATTAAGAAATAAAACAATTCATGTATTTTAAATATTCCACGTTTGTACTGAGCAGGGGAAACTGGGCAATTTGCTAATATTGCATATGCAATTGCGGAAGAGATCTAGAAAATGAAAATGTTAGTATTTCTGTGTTTCACTGAATTAATTCATCAGAAGCAACAGTGTTTGAAAAGATATTTTTGGTATCCCTTGATGGGTGTTTTCATTTTTCTATATTCATGAAGCATTTTGGAGAAAAACAGGTCTTTTTAATTTCAGTAATTCTAACATTATATTTAGACACAATGGCAAATAATTAAGTTAAGAGCATAGAATAAGAGCTGCATTTTTTTTCTCCAATGGTAAGATTTGGGTTGCTTTGTCAGTCCTTTATCAAAGGACATCAGGGTAATGGTATTAGATTATGGATACTTGTCACAACGTGGGTTACTGGCAGGAGCAAGCTCTGATTTTTCCATTGGGAAGTGTAGGTGATGATGTGGTGTGAATGGAAAGATAAGCTGGACTGACTGACAGACAGTCATTCTGCAAATTTTTAGTTTCTGAGACTGTTTTGGTATGATAGTTTAGAAATACTGGCAAAGCATTGTGTTTGTCGAATGATTTTTTTTTGGTATCCTTTTTTATATAACAAATTGACATAAGGTTTCATCTGGAAGTTTTACATGCCTACTAGCACATTATACTGATATCCTGGAAATCAAAATAGGCATTTGGCCAAGTTCCATGCCAATTTAAGCTCTGATTTATTTATTTATTTGTATTTTTATTTTTGTCTTTATCTAAGTAATAGAAAGTAATCTAAGCACTAGAAAGTAATATCTATTACTTCCATAGAAACTATATTTTACGATTTTACCGGACAGGGTTCCTAGTATGGCTTATATCTCTCAAAAATGAACTAGCTGAAGTAAACTCCCAGCAGTTAGTATGGAAACAAGTCATAAGTGCAAGGTAGTGATAAAATGATTTTGTGTTTGAAGTCTTGTACCTGTTAGCTTTTCATATTATATATAAATTATGCATCCTTAAGTGTTAGTGTGTCTCAGATCTGAGCACATCATAGATTTGATTTGTCGGACTGTAGAACAATATTAACAATTTTCATATGTTAAATATCTGTTCATTGACTAACCTTTGATAAACCACTTAAGATGAAATCATAATATAAAATATGCTGCAATATACTTATGGTGAAGGAACATGCCTTACAAAAACTGCAATTTCTATGTATGACAGGTGAAGGACATCGTTCCTTATTCATTCAGTACAAAATAAACTTTGCTGTTGAAGAGCTTTAGATCTTTTTGGGCATTGGCTGTCACTTTAAATATTCATCAATTAAAAAGGATTTTAAAAGTTTGCTGTGCTATTGTTATGACTGAAGGTCACTGATGTATTAATTGCTCTTCATACACAACTTGGTATTCTTTTCGTAGAAAATGTAGATAATTTCCATGAGTAAAGACTTCAATTATCAGAATTGAATCTTTACATATAATATTGATTATGCAGCATTTTTATTGTTTTTACATGTGTTTTGTGCTTCTTCTGTAAAGGTAAGTACCTGATTAGCTAGGGAGCCTGAGAAGAAATCAGTAAATCATTTACCTGAGCGTTGCACGACATAAAATTTTGTGTTGTTTGTTCTATGAAAGATCACATCATATAAAGGGGAGTGATGCTGACTAGTGTCTTAATTTTGCAAATTTAGGTGATAATAACGAAAATTTGGTATCAACCTACTATTTGGTTGCCTTAGTGGGAGATCATATCTGAGGAAAAAAAAAAAAAGAAGAGAAAGCAGACAAAGGAACAAAAAGCACAAGCTTTGTGCCATGAAAAGCCCCAAAACTTTAGATCAATGTGCTGTAAAAATGTACATTTTAAAAAAATAATAATAAGGCTTTGGAATATATGCTCAGTCATGGGGTTATGCTATGCCAATGATCTATGATGCTTAAGATGGCATATTTATTGTTAACTTTCAGTAATTTAAATATCACATTCTCAATATTGTATCAGTGCTGTCATTGACTATATAACCTGTCAAAATCTTTTACAGACCATGTGTCCTGTCTGTTTGGACCGTCTGAAGAACATGATCTTTCTCTGTGGCCACGGAACGTGTCAACTTTGTGGAGACCGAATGAGCGAATGTCCCATATGCCGCAAGGCAATCGAACGAAGGATCCTTTTGTATTAAACAGTGGAACGAACCAGTGATAGTTCATGAATAATAAGGACATCTTAATGATTTAAATCTCTGCAAGTCTGAAAGGCAGTAAAAGGTTCTAAAGAAAACATTTCTAATACTGTAGCACAGGTTCATTACATGGTAATTGTTTGAAGACTGTGAACACACCAAATAATAGAACAGTATTTGAACAGTCAGCTTTTAACTTTACTCTTAAAACTAAGATCTGAGCCTGAAGCTAATGTACAGCAGTCCTTTTTTTTTTTTAGTTTTCTTTCTGTTGTTTTCTTCCCCTTAAAGTGTAAAGGGACAATCTTGTTTTGGTTTCTTTCATGTTTTGTAATGTATGTATGAGGTGTCAAGCAGTGTACTTTTTTTTTTTTGGTCCCTTTTTTAATATATTGTCAGTTATTATTGAATATAAATATGTAGTGCTTTTTGTTTTACGCTTTTCTGGAGAACGTTCAGATTTCCTGTGACAGTTATGATTCACAAGGATTGTTATCTTGAAATACACAATAACGCAAAATGAATACAAAGTGCATAAACAGTAATAATAAACATCGTACTATTTCACTAAGATCAGGCCTCAAAATACAATGTTAAGCTAATTTGAACTTTAATGTGCCCTTTTGGAGGATGGGTTGGGAAAGAAACAGGAAAAAAGAAACAAAGTAGTTCGGAGATGTTGCATTCCTCAAACTGCACTTTAGTGTAACAGGTTCAAGCTAACTTAAATAGTGAACTTCCCGAGTCTGCTAGCCACACAGTTACATATGGAATTGCTTTTAACTTGGTTGGATAGTAAAACACAGGAGCAGTGGGTCAGTTAATCTGTTTCGGATGAGTGAATTTGGTCAGTTGTGGGGGAACAAATATACATGTGGGGCCATTTAAATATTCTGGGTCTACAAATTAGAAAAAACAGAGATAAGTTTGCAAAAGTTAAACTTTAATGTTGTATCTTATGAAGTATCAAGCAAGCTACATATTATTTTCCTCTCTTAAATTAGTTGTGTTGTCTCCAGGCAAATGGCATCAGCAGCAAAAGCAAAGATTTAATATAGGTTATTCATCTGTATTGGGCATTGCACCAGAACGTTAGTGACAAGCATTAATAGGTAATACTGCAATGCAGAATATTACTGGGAGAGCAGTTAATTTTGAGCCATGCCTAGGTGAGCTGAAGTCAGCTGAGGGAGATAGCTGTCACTGATGTGAATGAGAGGTGTTCATGGACCTGAAAGTACTACCGTGAGGACTGCAAACCGTTAACATTTTGACAAGTACCTTCTTCTGTCTTTTTGGGGGGAAGAAAGTATACTGATTAAAGGTTGCTTGCAGCTAACAGGAATGCGGCCTTACTCCTAAGAGATTCCACAGTTTATTTAGCAGAGTGCAGTTTATGTGGCCCTTTGCCATTGTGCTGGCTTTGTCTGAATGCAGAACAACAAAGAAATAGAAGCTAAGTTGAATTTCTTATTTCATTCTGATTGCATAAGTCAAAAATATGGCAAAAGAGGTAGTTCAGGGGAAGATTCAAGTAAGGATGAAGGAATAAGACTGATCTCTTTTCAAACAGTTAATCTCAGTCTTTTGATGCATATGTTGATATGCCAGAGCTGTGCAAACCTTGGCAAAAGTCTCAGAAGAATGCTATTAGTAAACTATAAAGATGGGTAAACTTTTAAACAGATTTAAACACTTAACAATGTTTTCCAGGAAACAACTACAGTAATAAATTGGAAAAATGCATGTCCAGTGGCTTTTAATATAACAATGTAATATACAGCCTTTCTACACACATCTTTAATTCTGATACAGAATTGCAAATGTTCATCATCATTTTCAGTTATTTTTTTAGACACAATCATTATCTGGAATCAACATAACATTCTGTTTAATTTTGTATACTAGTAGTCATTTGTTCTTAAATAATCGATATATCTCTCATTTTGGCCAAACTGAATAGCCCTCCCTTTTCTTGCTTGGGTCCCTGTTCTAAAATATCAAGATTTCAAGGAGCTTCGGAAAATTTTTGATGAAAGGCTTTTTTCACTTAGTATTTCACTATCTCCACTCAGGCTCTGATTGCACACAAGCGTTAGTGCTGGTTTTGATTGGGCAGTGTGTGCATGTCACTTTTTTTTTTTTTTTTAAAGTGTGTGTGGCAGCAGAACTGTCTGTAGTAGACTTCAGCTTCTGTCAGTGTTCCTCCAAACATGATGTTGTCATAAGACGTGCCCTTTGTCCATCCATTCTGAGTTTTGTCCTGGAATGCATCGGATCTGTACCTCAGTTTCCTCTAGTTCTGGCAGACATTTGAATTTTGTCTCTTTATTTACCCTTTAAGAGGAGCTCTCTGTGTGGTTAGCACAAAGGCAGGGTAGATTTCCTCTTGACAGTGCAGATCAAAATTGAAACCTCAATAGCAGCTGGCATTTTCCTAATTCTTTTTCACTGGAACAAGTCAGAATTACTTGAAAGTAGTTCAACTTTGCATTAAAAATTGGATAATTCACCTGAGTGAGAATTGATCTAAACTGATCCTGGGTGGAAAACTGGAGTTGGATGTTAAACACTCACGGTCTGCAGGAGGCACAGATAGTAGCATGAGTAGGTAAGTCTGTTAGGCTTGTACTTTACGACAGAGAAGCTCTAAGTGACTATAACACTCTTAACATTTGCATGTCATCACAGCCATATGGGTGTAGGCACAGTGACTGAAGGTATTGCTATAGGAGCATTTGCAGTCTTCTGTGCTGCGGTCACACCAGGTGTATGTGACTGCATAAAAGTTAGTAACCGGACCCATTGGATGGTGTTCTGTGGCAGCTGATACTGAAATATCTCAGTGTTGGGGGTTTACCTCAATGCTATCAAGATATCAAGAGAAACAGCTGAATTAGAAAAACAAGGTAAACTAGCTAACATACTTAAAGTATTTATATGGGCCTGATTAACAAGTGAAAGGGATGGATCTTGTGCTGGGCGGGCTACACTACTTGCCTTTCAAAAGACTTAAGAAAACTACTTGCAAATCCAGTGTCAGTTAGGACAGATACGTAGATTCACACACCATCTTTGGATTCTGACTGCCAAAGGTGACCTGGAGTCGCTGAGGCAGCTAGCAAGCTCATCCACTCCCCTTAGTCTTGGCTTACCTGGGCAACGTGCACAGAGTGCAAATGTTTAATTGCATAACTCATGGAGGATGAAAAACAGAAGCTCGATTGAAAGCCAAAGGGGATCATAGCAAACAGGAAAGTTGAGGGTATGTCATCGTGCAGCTGTCTTCAGCAGAAGATGAAAGCGTAGATCTCATTATTATTGTTAATATTGGGGAGCAAAGTGGAAATGAGATGAAAAATCGGTAAGGCATTTACCTCTGATACCCTGTAAAATTCAAGGGTTGCAGGCTTTGGTTCTTAAGATTGTCCCCTAATATTTAATAGCAGTTTTGAAATTAAATTGGATAAAATATCTCCACGTTTCCCGAGCAAATCAAGAAGACACCTGATAAAAAATATTGTTCAGATGTGAGGTATGCACTTTTTTCAGTTTAGTGAAATACATAAATGGTCGCATCAGTGCACAGGCATTGAAGGTATGGAGACAACCTAAAAGGCTAATAGAACATGCTAAATAGTTGTAGCTTGTTAACTTTTGTGTGGTTATTGTTTTTTTTTTTTTTTTTCCAACCTACTGTGTATCATTGGCTGTACCCAAGCTCCTGTTGAACTCATTTGGCACTTTTCAGAATTTGGGCTCATGGTACCTGCCTTCCATTTGTTGAAATGCTCAGTGCTTGTATGCTAGGGTTTGGAGGAATCCCATTTTGCTGAAGAGCATACTGAGAAATTAGGCAGGAGAATAAGCAAGTTACTTTGTAAATAAGAAAGTTGGATTAGGAAATATTGCTCTTAACTTGAATTGAGTAAGGATCTAGCAGATTTGCACAAGTACTTGTGCCTTGTTAGCATAGTCTTACAATCAGTATTTTAGCTTCTTCTAAAGACATGAAATGGTCTTTTAAAATAATTTAAGTCTTTATTGTGTAGCTGTTTTCTAGAGACAAAGTTTTATGTATGCGTACTTACTTCTAGCAGTATTACAGCGTACGTAAACACTAAATTGTTTGAAGAAGTTGCTTTGGGCTAGTGATCTGTCTAAGCTTCTTCTATAATACTGCACATTAAGCGTCAGAAACTTAATTTTACTCTTCCAGTAGCAGCTGATGAACCGAAAAGCCTATACTGTTCTTTGTGCTACGTAAGTCAAGTTTTCACTTAAAATACCACTCCATCCTAATTTTTAGTAAGGCTACCTCCTTTCTGTCAAAGTATTGAATTCTTTGCTGGTTCTTCTTTGTCTTTGGGAAAGGATGGGGAACATTTCAGTTTTATTTTGCTTCATCAGTTTTGATGTCTGAATCCATTGCGAATGGTTTTTACTGACTGTACAAACTACATACGACAGAGCTGTATGATTTGCCACAGTGTACATTGTATATTATTCTTGCAGAAGTTGCTGGAATCCGTACTGTCGTCTTTTTATGCATTTCGTAACTTGTTTGTGCTGACAAAACAAAACTTATCACAGAAGTTTTAGTATTAAAAACAACAACAAAAAAAGTTTAGAGGTTTTATAGCTGAGCCTGTGGTTAAAAACAAAGAAAAAAAGTTCTGACTCAGGGCTTTTTAACAACTTCAAGAAATTCACAATATCCTTCGGCACATCTTGGGGAATTTGTGGATTTGGTGACTGTACAGTGCCTTGATAGAACTAAGTAATGGGCAGCAGCCGTAGAGCCCTTACAGAATGCAAGTATCTTTGGGATCCAGTGGAGGAGTTCATGTTAATATAACTGAAATGCCCCTGCCATGGATTTATGTGCTTGTGTATATTTTCTGTAAAGGCGATCGGCAATTTTAGGTTTTGCTAAGCTTCCTGTGAGTTGTTTCATTGTTGCACCAGTCCTGGGGCTCTGAAGGCCATAGCGTACAAGTGTACAGAAGCAGCATTTGTGGGAAAGAGCTGACAAAATGTTCTGTATGGGATGTCTTTCGTGTCAAGGGAGAGGTTGTTGTATAAACCAACGTGTAAAAATGCCTGCTTTATTCTGGCCCAGTAAGTTTTTCACAGGAAAGAGAATCAGCAACAAATCTGTATGTTTGCATGCCATTTCATGTTATCAAAAATGTCTCACTTTGAGCTTCTAGGAAATACTTTTTGTCCCAGGCTTCATGTCTTCAGGAATGCACATTGTTCATATTACAAAACAGGTTTTACTGAACCACAGGAATGTTTCTGCTTCTGTTAAAACCAACTTTGTATTTTCAGTAAATTGTAGCTTTTGACATGACTGTTTATTGGAGAAATTTAAGGTTGTCTGTGTGAATGTAGTGGATTTCTGTATGCAGATAGCATTATATAATTGCTTTCATTAAAACTGCTTAGCAAGGTCTAAGCTTTTCAAGAGAAATGCTAATGTACTGTATGGTCAATAAAACTTGTTATATAAGATACACTCTGACTTTCAAGAGCTCTGATTTAAAGATGTAATGAGATGGGATTCATACTGATTTTTGTGCACACATCATTGGGAGTTTTTTTTTTTTTAAGCTCATTTAATTTGATTCTTCTTAATTGTAATGAAGTTAGATGTTGCCACAGAATTAGAAAATTGTATACCTGAGCAAATGTCTGGTAACCCTGTGAGTACTGGGCAGGTAATGTTTAAAGACACACCAGACCTTATCTAGTGAGGGAGATTGCAATCCAAAGCTCAAAGTATTCTGCTTCTTTAGAATATACCACTGAAGAGTGAGTTTGCAGCAACATCAGAAATGCTGAGTACCTTTGAATTTTCCGGATAATCGAATATTTTTTTAAACAACAGCAGAAGTATGAAGGCAGATTATGTTGTAACAACAAAAAGTTTGACCTTAACTTTCTTTATGTGCAAATTTTTGTATCAATACGCAGTTCATTATACTAATCAGAGCTGCTGTTAAGTTTGTGTTAGATTCCAGCTTACTTGTTCTTTAATAACCTTTGCAGACCTGGCTACGTGAAGGGGGTCACTTAAAAAATCTCCTGCCAGATGTAGTAACTCGCACTCTTTGAGACAGCATTTGCTCTGTCATAGTTTTGCTTTTAGGATTCAATTTACTGGATGCATTCAAAAATAAATCTATGTAACTAAAGGTAACAAAATGAAACAGACTCCAATGGCTAAGTGTTTTCATTTACAGAATCATAGAACGGCTTGGGTTGCAAGGGAACTTAAAGATAATGTAGTTCCTGCCCCACTGCCATAGGCAGGGATGACACTCACTAGATCAGGTTGTCTCCCTTCTTCTAGTTTAGAACTGTTCCTCCTTGTCTTATGTCCTCTTCTGTACTGGGTCTGGCTGGGATGGTAACCTTCCCTGCAGCAGCCCATCCAGT
>CM021766.1:103999772-104057878 GCA_011076525.1 Nettapus auritus | reverse complement strand
GCACCGAGGCAGGGGCTGCCCGTGGTCAAAGGGGCTGCTGCTCCGTTTGGTGCTTCTCCTCTTTCAGCAAGAATTGCACAGTGATGGGAGCAGACCACAGCACACTCCTGGCCTCACTGCCCTTGAGAACTCAGCTGGAAGGAAGAGCTGCCAACTCTCTACGGGACAGGGAAGCGATCCCCAACCCACACCCCACCGCGGTCTCACAGCATGCCAGGAGATGATAGGGAGATTTTACTTTGGAGACAGCTGTAGATACTAGATTGATTTGAAGTTCCAAATTAAATTTCATAACATCCTTCGTAACATCCTCCACAAAGATTACAGAGAAATAAAAGAGACTATTTCCAAATGGCCACGTCATGGAAATGAAAGAATTGAAACAATATTTTTGTGTTTTGATGTGCATTGTAAACAGCTAACAGACATTTTTCTCTTTTAAAAAGTTGTTCTCCTTTTTTTTATAAGATCCTTTTAAGTGCTGAAAGGCTGTCATGAGTTCTCTCTGGAGCCTTCTCCACGCTTACCATCTGCAGCTCTCTCAGCCTGTATTCATAGGAGAGGTGCTCCAGCCTTCTGATTGTCTTTGTGGTTTTCCTCTGCACCCACTTTAACAGCCCCACATTCTTCTTGTGCTTAGGGCCCCAGACCTGGATGCAACACTCCAAGTGGGGCCTCAAAAGAGCAGAGCTGAGGGACACAATCACCTCCCTCACCCTGCTGGCCACTCCTCTGTTGATGCAGCCCAGGACGCAGTTGGCCTTCTTGTCTGCAAGCACGCACTGCTGGCTCATGTCGAGCTTTGTGTCCACCAGCACCCCCAAGTCCTCCTCTGCAGGACTGCTCTCAGGGAGTTATTCTCTCAGTCTTTAGTCATGTCTGGGATTGCCCCAACACAGGTGCAGAACCCTACATTTAGACTTGTTAAACCTCATTAGGTTCACATGGGCCCACTTCCCAAGCTTGTCCAGGTCCCTCTGGATGGCATCCCTTCCTTCTGCTGTATCAACCGCACCACTCAGCTTGGTGTCATCTGCAAACTTGCTGAGGGTGCACTTGATCCCACTGTCTGTGTCACGGATAAAGATACTAAACAGCACCTGTCCCAGGACAGACCCCTGAGGGACACCACTCGTCCCTGGCCTCCACCTGGACATGGAGCCATTGACCACCACTCTCTGGGTGCAGCCTTCAAGCCAACTGCTTATTCACTGACTGGTCCA
The DNA here is from genome assembly GCA_011076525.1 of Nettapus auritus. Classification (NCBI taxonomy): domain Eukaryota; kingdom Metazoa; phylum Chordata; class Aves; order Anseriformes; family Anatidae; genus Nettapus; species Nettapus auritus. Next base: position 104,056,655 of record CM021766.1, on the reverse strand, counting down.
CCGTTCAAATCCATCTCTCTCTAATTTGGAGACCGGATGTCATGTGGGACTGTTTAAAAGCCTTACAGAAGTCCAGGCAGATGACATTGGTCGGTCTTTCCTTGTCAGCTAATGCAGTCACTCTATCATCATTAGAGGGCCACCAGATTGGTCAGGCACAATTTGCCCTTGTTGAAGCTATGCTGCCTGTGTCCTTAAAGAGCTGCCAGGCCTGATCAGTTTCTCTGTTCCCAAGGACAGTGTCCCAGGGGATCTCACCTACAAATTCTTTAAGAAGCTGGAATCTTGCTCTTCTAAAGGTTAAGGATCCTGACTTTGTTCTTTGCCAGACCCATACTCTGTAATCACAAACTCAACCAGGGCATGGTCACTGCCGCCCAGACTGCCTCCAATCTTGACCTCTTTAATGAGCTCCACACTGGTGAGCACCAGATCCAGTAACGCTTCTCCTCTGGTTGTTTTGTCCAACACCTGGACCAGGAGGTTATCCTCAATGCACTCCAGAAGTCTCCTGGATTGCTTACAGCCTGCTGTGTTATTTTCCCAGCAGATGTCCGGGTGGCTGAAATCCCCCATCAGGCTGAGTGTCTGTGAGTGTGATGTTTCTTGTATCTGAGGCAAGAACAACTATTTATTATATATTTATTTATTTATTTATTATACAGGTGAAAAATGACCTGACAGAATAAAAAGGTTGTTGCTTTCTTTCTCAGTTTTTTCAAGATTCCTTCAGCCGTGGTTTGTATGAAAGGTCTATATGAATACATAATCTTTTCAGAGAGACATTTTAAAAAATCTTGTTATTTGAAAACAGTTGATACAAATAATCAAAATATATTTTAAATACCCAATTGTTCTTTGCTTTAAGGCTTACAAGCTATTCATGTACTTCTCAGTACCTACTGCATTGAAAGTGATCATAATAGCTTTAGCATAGGCTTTAGGATGTGGTCTCTGTTGTCTCTAGGGTTTCAGTCCCTAATGTTGGTCACAGTGGGTGTGGCTGGTGTTAGATACTGATGTTTGTAGATTTTGAGAAGGCTTCTTCCACACTGAGAAGGATGGTAGACCGGAAAGAAAGGACAATTTACAAACATGCTTCTCTGGATCTTAATGCACCTTACATTCCCAACTAATTCAAGCTGTTTCCAATATGCAGCATGTTTAAGGCAGGAACAATGAGGCTGTGGATATTTCCTTCATATTTGATATTTAGTAAATGCAGAGGGTGGTTCTTTATGAATGTACTTCATCTTATTTAGGGGATAAATAAGCAGCAGTATTTGATTAAAAAAAAAGAAGAAAGGCTTCCTTAACAGACTTGGTTTTCCACAATATGGAAAGGTAATTTCAGTGAGGAATGATATTGTTGAAGAACTAATTTTCATGCTTTGTGCGGCCTATTTCAAGTCAATAAAGTAGCATGCATTGCAAAGATTATTTATTATTATTATTATTATTATTTATTATTTAAAAAATGAATGAAGCCTATCAATGCTGTTACTGGTGTTTATGAAAAGCTTTTGTCTGAAAGTTACTTGAGGGATTTAAACACTTTGTTCCCTTTGCAGTGAAGGAGGAGTATGTCCTAGTTTGCCAGGAGACACTCAAATTCTTCTAAAAAGCAGTCTGTAGAGGGCAATGCTATGATGTGCTGAAATAGGTTTAATTATATTAGAAATCAAGAGATGTGTCAGCTGATGATGTAAAACTTTTATTCTGTTACAATTCAAAACAAAGTTGTAGGAAATTTAGTATAAAATCTACTTCTTACAGTTATGCTTTGCTTGACTGCCCTGAAGAAAAAAAAATTTAGTTCCTGCAAAACAGCATGAAGTCAGGAAAATACACTTGTGAGATTTTACTGACCCCTCTCGAAACTATGACACTGTTTCACTAAACTTTCTTTAGCAATAAATCTGTGGGAGTTAAGTATAAAATCTTAAATCTGGGCTGATTTATGCAGTGACACTCGTGCATCCTAAAACGTCTGAGTATTTCTTCCACAAGGGGTCAGTAGCACACTCCCTTTGGGACAAGATTTTTTTTTTGTAATATAAGCGCAGAGCAAACAAGGGATAAGGATAATGATGATTGCATTAATATGTGGGTGGACCAGACCTCACTTGTCCCCTTCTTCAAGCAGGCTAAGTATAATTAGCTTATTTGCTGACTTCAGTAAGCACCATATTCTATCCTCTGACTCTCATGTGACATGAACATTGCTACTATTGATTAGGGCAAAGTTCCAATGGAGTGTTTACCTTTAGCTCTAGTTGAAAGTACTCATTTAGTCTAGCTTTTTTTCCTTTTTTTTTTTTTTTTTTTTTTTTTTTTTTTCTCAGAAGCATGCAATTGGGGTAGATAAACTCTAGGAGAGAGCTTGTCCAGTGAGCAGGGAAAAAAATTCTTGCATGAGTGTCTCACATATTCTTAGTGATAACCACAGCCTCCCTAGATGGCTAGAGTTGATTAATATTTTCCACCCTGTTGTAGCAGAGCTTATGGTTAAATATGCTTTGAACCCTATCAGTCTGCTCAGTGGAAGGAATGTCCAAGTTCTTAAGTCTTCCCAGAGCATGCAAGTAACTTGGAGACACAAATTTCAAGTAACCCAGTATCTTTCTACCAAGAAGTTGAATGGACCAGACATCTATTCCCGAGAAAATTTTTCCAATCCTTTTACCAAAGTTGTATTTCACAAATAGAAACCTAACTACGATCAATGTCTTTCAGGTTGACACAGTTTCTCACTTACACTTGGTGAATTAACAAGGGACTTTCCCTACCTTCATATTTGTAACTCTGGTCCTTTTCTATTTTGTGTCTGTTAAGGTTTTCATGCCTGCACTGATTCTGTCTCCCACTGCTCAAGTCCTCCATTTCAATTATTTCTAATTATAAGCCTGTTTTTGATAGCAGAACTGTGTCCCATCCTTCTCAGTGACGTTCTCTCCTAGACTCATTAAAATTAATCTCCATTACACTGAGGTTAGCACAGTGCCTTGGCATTAGTACAGAGGGACCCTATCCTTGTGTTTGACTCCACTCTTAATTGCATATACTGACAGGAGGAATTCCTAAATTCAGTCTTAGCAAAATTTCATGTTATGTTATCAATAACCCCTTTTTCTTAATATTGGCAGTATAAGAAAGAACTTGTGGCTGCCACCTGAGGAAAGGGAAGGGAAGCTTTAGTCAAAACTGTTCTCACCCACGTGACGAAAATAAGGAACAAGTAAATATTTCAGTTGTTATTCCCCCCTCCCCCCCCCTATTTTTCCCTATAGGCTCTCTGAAATTGTCATTGTTACCATATCTCAGTTTCAGTTTTTGGTGACACCCTAAGGTACTTCCCAGGGTAACTCATTCTGGACATAAGTTATAGTCTTGTGTCATCAACTCAGGTCAGTGGGATCACTTGCATGAGCATTGGTTGTCTGCAGAAAGAAGAGTTCTGTTATTGGGCTTTTTGCTACCTCCATGGAGTAGTATGAAGACATTCTGCCTTTTTAAATAAGAGTAAATCTGGAACCACATGCCAAATAATACTCTTCCTACTAAGCTTTCATAATCCTTACTGTTTATGTGATCATACGGTGACTTGTGATACTCTGTATGAAAGCTATATAAAATAAACAGCAATTATACAGCATGTATTTCCCAAAGGACATGTTACATGGTTTGTTGGCTTTGAAACACAATGCTGTCATTCTTCCTCTCTTCTTCCTCCTTCGTGGTGAGACCTGTAAATAAAGACTACTTCAGATCTATGTAGGCAAGGCTGATTTTCTGAACACAAAGGGCTTAGTTAAGCTCTTTCTAGTATAGCCTTACAATTCAAAACATCAAGCCCGAGGTTTAATTGCATTTCTCTGATCTATAGCACAGGGCACTTAGATCACTTAATTCATCCTGTTCTTGGTTTTTGGTCAAGTGATTCTTATTCTGTATAAGGCTGAAGGAACCTTCATGTAAATGTTGTTCTCTGAAACTGTGTTCTCCCACTACATACAGAGGACATAAAGTCTGAAAGCTACTGCAGGTCATCTGCCGAATAATTACCTGCGTGAGGTTCTTACCCTGCAGCAGGCAGGGGCAAAGTGTTACAACCAAGTAGAGTTGAGTGGGCCAAGCCCTCTAGGTGTCTACAGCTCCTGAGTTGACATTGCTTCATCAGTAAGTAGCATGTAAATGAATTAGATAAGAAAAACATATCTTCAGGAACAAGACTGGGACACCAGACATTTAATTTTAGACTTCATCTGCTGTGCTGAGTCAAACTGTGACACCAAGACTTGGCAAGCCATTGTTGAGCACTGTTCCCTGTCTGTTCCCCACTACCAGCCTACCTATCCCTGCAGTGTCCTTCCACAGGATATGAGGATGCACTTGTGGGTCTATAGGACAGTTAGTGGTATCCCCTGTAACTTTCCAGGACAAGGAAAGGACTTTATTCTCTAATGTTGTTGATTTGGTATGGCCTTTTTCTTTCTGTTCATCTTCAATTATCAAATAGGGCTGCTTTACTTTTACAGATGATATGTAATTTTGAGAGAAAATCAATGTAGGTAGCATAGTTGTGCCGGGAATTCTTGGATTTATCCCATCATTTCCCACAAAATTAGCCCTGATCATTTTACCAGATACAGGTGTTAAATCGTTAAGCTAAACACCTTGAATGCTTTTAAGGTTATTAATAGTGCCGTTAATTAATAAATACATAGTGCAATTAGTTGACAGCTTCCAATTTTTTTCTAAGGAAGGCAGGTAAGGGCTTGACATATCTTAGGTTATGCTCTTCCCTTTCATGGCTGAATGCTAACTTGGGCAATTCTATGTAAAACTGCAGCACTGCACCTTTGATTGAATGGTAGGTATTGCTTAAGACATCTTCATGGCAACGATGTCCTGTCAGTGGTAGCTAGCTGTGAGAGCAGAAGTGCAGTATGGCCATGATAACATAATATTCCTCATGAATTAATACATTGGATTTTGCCGAAGGGTAGCTATATGAGATGAGGTCAGTAGTACCGCAGCTCTTTCTATCACCTTGCCTAGTAAGCTGGAGGCACACCACCGCATTGTGCATGGTAGACTTACCCCTAAATGCTTTAGAAGAAGGTTTCTAAGTAGCTGTCTATAACCTTGAATGAGTTGCCAATGGATTAGAAACAAAGGCACCTGAAAGGAACAGATTTTCAATGCTTGAGTGAAAGTATCCCTCCACATTCTTTCATTTTTATTATTATTTTTTATTTCCTCCTGGCACAGGAAGAGCATCCGAGGGAAGAAGGGGAAGCTAACAAGCCTAGCTTATTTTGTTGTAAAGTGTGTACATGCAGCACTGGAGTACACTGCAGATATCTGTGAGTCTGGACAGGTTAAAAAAAAAAAAAAAAAAAAAAAAGAAAGGGGAGGGGAGGGTTAATGAACTGTTAGGTGACTGATGGTATTTCTAACCCGAAAGAGAACTGGCCGCCTCAGAGCTGAGGTTGGTGGTGTTACCCGCAGTAACTGCTAGCTCGTGTTTTTGTGTAGTTCATTTTTATTTTATTGTTTGGGTCAAAGATAAGCCAGTGGCTCTGTTAAGTGTGGTGAATATCTGGGAATAGCAGCGTGGTTCTGCTGAGCACCGCTGCCAAGACTAGAGCAAGCCAAGGGAGAGTGATTCTTTTGTCAGGGACAGAAATGTGGTCTGACACAACTTTTTTATCAGAAGGAAGGATTTTTCACTTCAGGAGGAAGTTTGGCTGGGAATGCATTGGATAACATTTCTCATTTTTTCAGGTCTGGGGGAAGTCCTGTATAAATGAATTTTCCATTAGTATAGTAGCTGTGTTACTGTCCCTCCTCTCTAGAGAACGTTAGTAGCTGTGGATGTGGGAAATAATGTAAAGAAGACTAAAAAGCTCTTAACCTATGTGAGTCAGCAAACATACCTTGCATGTTCACAGCCAGGAGCCATTTGCTCTTGGCTCATGCCACAGAGTAGGCAAAAAGTGGTTCTCTTTTTTTTCTAATTTTTCATTCCAGGAATTTCTGAAGTTTCCCCTGATCCTTTCCAAGCCATTGGCTTGTAGTTAAATTAAAACCTGGCCTTTTCTTTCGGTGAATACTTTGCGTAACTGGCAGTATTTGTGTGGGTTCCAGCCTCAACTTGGATCACATTGGGAGCCTACATGTATTACAGAGAAACTGTATTAATAATGTTGAAGAGATGAGTCTTCTAATTGTAGCCGTGAGACTGGGATTTGTTAGATTTGATTTTTGAGAGTTTTCTCTGAATCTTCACTCAAACCACTTAGTTTGTTTCTTCTTTTTCCTATGTGTAAAATGAGGAAAAAATAATACTTGATGGTACTAGAAGAGATCAGGTAGTGTATGCAAAAAAGCCTAGAAAAGAATAAATGAGCTCCTGAGCAGTTAACACACCTCCCCTGCCAGCTCCTTGCATGGGTGTATACCAGCAGTCCAGTGGTGTCAGACCTTTTTGTGGTGGAAAACTAAAATCTAGTTCCATTGCTAGCTCACAGGCCTGCCAAAGACCAAACAGGCACAAAATGGACTATTGTCTTCCACCTCCCAAGCAGCAGGAATTATTAACTTATTAATTAACTAGTAATCACATACAAATATATATTTTATTATAGTTAACAAGTAACAGTCGTTATGTTTTAAAGCAACTAGTGGAAGAAGTCCACGTTGAATAAAGGCATTGAGCTGCAATATCAAGGAGGCTGGTGACGAAGTGCCAGCTCTGGACGTCCTTGGGTTTTGGCCTTGCAGTGCTTGTGATGCTGCGGTGTTGGGTGAGCTGCCAGAGGGTGTCACTACACGCGTTACGGAGAGGGAAGAACAAGGTGGGGAAAGGGAATAAAAGTTCAAGTGTAAATTTCAGTTTCATTGTTAAGCTAGAAATAAATACAGAAACATAGATGAATCAAATCCTCAACTTGCTAACTGTGCAGTTGCCAATACGTTTCCTGGAGATGCTTGAAAATTGTTTGAAATGCTTAATTGTACTTATTATTTTCTTTTGGAAATAAATATCCCATCTGGTAAGGACCAGATCCTCCGATATAAAGTCACGTTACTGCTGTCTTCCATGCCCATTCTGTCCCTGAGTTGTTTCCTAGTGCTGAATGTTATGCATGGCATGGCTAACGCTGGTTTAAAAAAAGAGAGAGAGAAAAGAAAACCAGAGCAGGCTTTCCTCAAGTCCTTCAAAACCTCCTGTATGAAATTCTCGTGTTTGCAGACCTCAGTGCCAAAGGTCGCTCTGGCTGAGGGCGCCCATCTTCCCCCGCCAACTCTCCATCCCCACAGGCAGGCTGGCTGTGGAGGCAGGCCCTCACAGACCGCTGGCACCAGAAGATGCATGTGTACGCGCTCAGCCAGCCCAAAATACACCAGCCTTGCCGGCTCTGGGCTGTTTATGTGATGTACCTTATTACCTCGCGGTGCCTGCACTTTCGGAGAGGCCTCTTCCCTGCAGGCCGTTGCCAAGGCCCATGCTGTCTCCGTGCGTGTTATCGCGAGGATGACAGTTTAAACAGGGCTTATCACTGTGTATTCAATCAAGGTTTATGAGGGCTGATAAAGATGTCACCTAGTTGTTTTGTGTGTTCATTAAAATGCTATTCCTTGGTAGGACTTTGCTGTATTATGTTCTCTTTTTTTTTCCTTTCTTCGCCGATTTTAGCTATCTTCTGAGGAGAGGTGTACATGTATGAGGGGGAGGTGCTTGCTTTACCACCAATATTTCTGCAGGGAATAATTTAAAAAAAAAAAAAAAGAAAGAAAAAAAAGAAAAAAACAATTTGATTGACCCAACCCTATCTACATTTAATATCTCGTGTTATCAGAATTGCTTATTTAATAATTCAGTAAACTTCTCCTAGGTTTAGCTTGCCAGTGTCAGTAAAGCGGTTTGTGGGTGCTTTATCTGCTGTGCGGTGCTGTGGCTGCAGCACTGGGGGGGTGCTGCTTGTCCCCAAGGATGCTTGGATGTTCCTCGCCGCTCACTGCATGCAGACCCATTTGTCTCTCTTCCTGATGGAAGGAAACGGTGTACTTGCAACACAGCAATGTAAACCTCCTTGGTGAATTGCTTCAGTTGCAAGTCAAAGCTTGAGGAATGATTGCTAGAAATAAATAGGTACTCATATAAAATGTGTCAATAATTTTCACATTATCTGGATATGATGAACAGTAATAGAAAATGGGCAAAAAATATTTTATTTTCTTGTGTTCTAAGCTTTCTTTCTTTCTTTCTATAGTTTAGAATAAGCACACTGGCTTAATTGTGTCTGGTAACACTTCAATTTCTGCCGATCTTCAAAAAATCTCATTTTTTACAGTAAACTGAAGTTGTTCTGTTGCATTTTTGTTGTTTGAGTAAAATTTGTTGTAAAACAAAGCAGATACACAAAACCATAATGAAAAATGATTAGTTGCAGCTGTTTACTGTATTATATAAGAGGGCAATGTCTAAGGAATCTATTGGCTAAAAAAAAAAAAAAAAAAAAAGTTGAAAATATCTAACAGACTCAGGACCCTAGCTCCATCAGAAATCAGTTGAGATTAAGCCCGCGTGTTTAAGCTTTTTTGAAAAATGGGAAGAAACTGAATATCCAGTTGATTCCTTAGAGCCCCAGGCCACGGTAATTTCTTGTTGTTTATGCTGCAGCATATTGGCCCTCTCTGTATCCTACAAACTTTGTGAATACTGATAGCTGTCGGCATTTCACAAATGATTCTTTCACTTTTGTTTACACTTGCTGCTGGCAGGCACTGGGCTATCTAAGGCTTTAATGCTGTGCATGTGCTTTCATAATAAAATGTTATTCTATGAGGATAATAACACTTACTAGAGATCAGTATTAAAATTAAAAACAGAGCCTCTCCACCATCACTTGTTAACACTTCTAATGATTGTTTGCTTATTAACACTAATTTGTTATACGCTCACATTTTAGCTCTATGCTGTCTGGTCTAAGCATGAGGCACTTCTGTGTATAATAATTATGAACAGCCAGGCTGATCTCTGTAATAAAAGTTACTGTAGCATGATTTGGTCTGCTTTCTGTGAAATGTTTTATATTGGAACCAATTGTTGACCCCTGCCTTATCATTTCACTCTATCTGTTTGTCTTTAAACAGGAGTCACGGTAGTCTCTGGAATATTTGCCTGGGATGAAGCTATTTTAGCTGCTGCACTGGTGTCCATTTAGCCTTGATCATGAAATATCCGTTGGTCATCCAGCAGTACTGTACTTTTTTAAGCAGGATTGTTATTGTTTGTGAATAGAATCTATGGAACATAGCAGAGTGGAGATCCTTAGGTCTCACTACTTGATGCTTTATGAACACAATACTGTGCTTTTTACATTCTGCTCTTTAATATCACTGCAAAGCCTCTGTGGGCTCAAGAAGTGAATTAAAAGACCACTTTACTAATGTATTGTGCAAACAAATAACAAAAATACAGGTTTCACTAGACACTGTGTGCAACAATGCCGTCTACCTGCCTGCTGTGTGTGGGAAGCATCTTCAGATTACTCCATCATCTTCTGATCTGGATAGTTCTAAGAAAGCTTTATTCATTTTTAAGATTTTATATTTTTTTTCTGTTTTGTTTTGTTTAACAGTCTCTCCCTTTGCCTACCTTAAAAATAAACAAATGCAAAAAAAGGTTGTAAACCTCTTGTTTTTCTTAAAGCATTCTACCATGGGCAGTCTAAAAGCATAACTGATTTGCCTTTTGGTATTTTTTGGAGTTAAAATAAAAAGTACCTTGATTTCAGCTTGTTGGTGGGTTCAGAAAGCCTCATTCACACAGTAAGCCATTTCGGCAGGGTGTGGAAAGAGGATCTGAAGCAGGGCAATAAAATATTATTTCGGAAAGATTTCCAGTTTCTGTGCAGAGGTCCCATCCCAGATGCATTTGCTTACACAAATTCTGCTAAATCACCAGAACCTGATTGCCATCCAAAAGATCATCTGTCTTTGAATGTATATTGATTTATATTTCCTCATTTAAATCCAGAATGTTTATGTGAGCAGAGTATTGATGGGGCTGAAAATCTGGTGATAATTCGGTATATAAAAAAATAAACAGTCTTAAATATTAACAACGCCAAGAAATCATTGGTCTGTTTCTACCTAGCTGAATGGGAAGGCATTCTCGCTGCAGAATAATTAACTATTTCTTTCTGTTCTCCATTGGGTCAAACAATATATTCACCTGTGTTCATACAGCTCTCATTTTAGCCATGCCTGATAGTTCTACCTACAGTATCAAATCTTGAACGTGTAGTTGGGCAGAAACTACACTTCATTACAGCTCTTCGCATTGGCAGTTGTCTTCACAGTGTGATCTTAGGCTGCTGTCACCATTCTTTGGAGGAGTGTCAAGAGGTCTTGAAGGCTTGTAGTCACTTCTCCCCTTCCATGTCGAGAGGGCAACCTTGGCAAACTGGAAAGAAGAGAGGCCTTGTTATGGAAAAAGCTCAGAACAGTTGTGTGTGCCAACACAGCTACCTCCCCTGAGCAGGCTGCTGCCTCGTGCAGGGAGGTGTGTGCAGTGCAGATAAAAGCACCGTGGCAGTGCTGGTGGTGCCTTTGCTTTGCTGCAGTGTATTGCGTTGTAGCCATGGCATCTGGTGATTTATGAATGTGTGTAGCCTGTTGCTATGTTGAGGTGTGATTAGGTATTCATTGATAACAGCCATGCTGTTTCTGTCTAAAAGAAGACTGAGGCCTATAAAGATCTGTTGAGAAGTCCCACTTGCAAGTTTGCATATGTAGGCTGGTGTTTATGGGCACTGAAGGCTTAATTAATTACCAGTCTCATTAACCCATACCCTATAAAGAGGTCAGTAGCTCCAGCCATTGCTTATGAGGCTGTAGCAATGGATTTTCTCAGCTGAGAAAGAAGAAAGGAAACCTTTCCCCATCTGCCCTTTTAGAGCAGTTGCTTACAATATTGCACGATTTGTTCTCTCCTGGTCACCAGAAATACTCAGGGATATATAGTGAATGTAAGCTTAGGGAATAGGCTTGTTTCTTCTTAAGATACCTTCCACATACTTTAAAGCAGACCTCAAGGACTGTTGATTGAATACCATTACTCTAGAAAGCATACTAGATAAATACAGTCAGAGGCTTTACCCCACATGTATTTGTGTACTCCCTCAAATTTATGGAAATTTCCATGGCACAGATTTAGCAACTACAAACACTTCATTATTTTTTTTTTTCCTAATTAGTGGAGTTACACCGCAGGCTGGTCAAAGTGTTGTTGTTGTAATCCTTATCCGCCTTCCCTGCAATGTTACTGCTACTTGTGCTAATCTAAATGTAAATTGTAAGCTCTGTGGGACAGTCTGTCCCTTGCATTTGAAACATCACTCTTCGTTCTTTTGGTGTGTGTGTTTTATTCAATGTGTGCGCACGATCCTCAGAACAGAATGCCTATCACTTGCCTTACTTGCTCCTCGATGATTCTTAAATTCATGTCCTTAATCGAGACCACTCATGGTCTCCCCTTCTGACCATGAATCAGGGTATCTGCAATAAGCCAGCAGTGTGGAATGTATTTTAAGGTATCTACAGCATGTCCTACCAGAGCCTCCTCATTTCCCCAGTGACCAGGAAAAATGAATTGCCTGTGCAAAACGCCTGACAATCAACAAACCAGAATTGTTTGGGAAAAAAGGAAAATAAATGTGTGGGTGGAGGGAGTTACAAAGAGCCGGAGAACACCCTGCAGTTACTTCTCCCCTTCTTGTGAACTGAGGTCCTGCTCCAGTGCAGCTGCGGCAGTAGAGCCTAGGCTGGGAGAAGACTTTTGGATGTGTAGGCTCCAGGCCATCAAGGGGTTTTACGGGTCAAAGCCAATACCTGTACGTTACTCCACGTAAATAAATCATATGCCTGTAAAATACATGCTAAATTTTGCTGCTGGGTCATGTGGGAGTAGGAAAATAATTTAACACAGCTGGATGCTCATTCGTCTTCTAAACTGTTTTCATGGTTTAAAAGAATAGCTTCCTAAATTGATGTCCTATGAAAAAACAGGGAGTAGGGATGCACCAGAGTGCAATGCACTGGTGTCACTATAATTAAAAGATCTGCTCTCCCACTTACCTTCCACAACATCCCCATTCCCTCTAATGAAGGAATTTTTACCTAATCCGCCTGAGCAGCTGTTGTCTGCCAAATGGCCGGGCTGCACTCCTGGTGGAGTTAGCTCCAACAAGAGGAGTTCTCCGGTTCCCATGCTCTTCCCTCAACTTGAACTCAAGCGAGGAGTCCCTGCGGTGTATGGATAGTGAACTAGTAGTTGCAACAATAAATACTCGTTTGCAAGGCTCCCAAAGACCCTGCAAGCGCCCAGTGCGACGCAACCTGAGGCCTGAGGGGAGATGCTGGAAGGATGGAAGTTGGGATGACAAGAACTGCTGCGTGGCTGCTAGCCTCAGAGCTTAACTGGCCAAGGAATTTCTTCACCATTTCCCTCACCAGTGAAAAAGCCAAGCTTTTGTGAGGCTGGTGTAAGTAAAGTGAATAATTTGAGGGATGTTGAAGACCGCAGGTGTGGAATAAGTGGTAAGCACAGGAATGCCTCAACCTACGGTTCCATTTCTCTGATGCCTGTCATCCAGGTAAGGGAAAGACCTGCCCAGTCCCAGGTGCTACAGCCAGCATGCTTTGAAACTATGGTGGATCTACTGGAAAAGTCAACTTGGCTCTTTGAGGAAAAGTGGGAAACCAGTTCTCATACTTAACCCATGCAGCTAGAAGCAAACAAGCAGCTGCTTTCAGCTGGAAGACTGGTGAACGCCAGGCAGGCCAACAAAACCTTACGGTGTAAGCAGCAGCGCTCCTAAAGGTCTCTTGGGTTCTCCTCCATTTCTGGCCTGCTAAAGGCACCTTGGTAGGTTCTGGCAATGTGGAGCTGGAAGAAAGCTGTGTGGCCACGGGTACATGGAGAATGTAGGCCCTTGTCGGCTCTATGCTCCCTTTTAAAAATGCAAATTGATAAATAAACACTGAAACAATGGGGCTCCACTAATCCTTTTACAAAGGGCAAATTGCTAATCTAACTCCCCAGCCAGGATGGCTGCTCTGCCTTAACAATAGCTGCATTTATACCTTATGTTTTACTTGCAAACTGACATGTAGTGAATTGGAAAGGGTTTCAGCTCACCTGCTCGGTTGGGCAGGCGGCTAATCCTTTTATGCTCCCAGCCCTCAGTGAGCAGTGCTGCCATTTGATCGCACTGGAGGGAAAGAGGCCAGCACACCTCTGCCAAATTTTCAGCCACGTTAGACTTGGTTGTGCTTTAACAATGCCACCAGTGTCTCCGGCACAAGCAGGGAGAAAGATCTATTCATGTCTTCATCTGCACGGTGCCCAGCCTGCACACACAGTGCCTGATCTTCAGAGGTGCTGGGCACCCCATGGAAAGGTGCTGAACTCACTGACTTTTCCACTTTTCCTGTTTTTATCACATTCAAGTGAGATGAGTCCTTGCTGGTGAATACCGGCAGTGGGGAGCCAAATCAGGGCACGCGTGCACAGGTCTCTGACATCGTGGGCCTGGGCCTGTGCGAGGCCATGGTGGAAAACTAGAGGCAGTGGAGAAGGAGCTGAGTGTCCTTGTCCACCAAGCTCCCCAGACTGGAAACCCCGAGTCTGTATGGTGGCCCACCAAAGGTGAATTGGTGACAATGGATTGATTGTGCAAGCCTTTACCTTGCCCAATATTCATTAGTTATTCTATCAGTTTAATAGATGTGCTTGTGGTGCATCTGTCCTAACTACTTTTTGTTGTTACTTGGTCTTGTAATTCCAGCACTAGATCTGATTCAAAGAGATGGAAATAAGATTTTTTTTTTTTTTTTCTCAGTCGTTTTTGTAAGCAAAATGTCTCCAATAGAAAACCGTGATTCTGTTTAGAAATTAAGGAAGTGATCCATAGCTGTAGGAGTCACAAATTTAGGGCAACTTGCTGCAAAGGGAGGATTGAACTGATGCATCTCAATAGGTAGCAGATCCATGGGTCTCTTCTTCCATGTAACAAGCTTTATATGAGGTTAGTAGAGGAAAATCAGAATGTTTTCCTACTTGTTTATTTATTTATTTATTGTCCTTGGAGGGATTACATTTATAATCTCCCAATGTCATGGGAGAATAACCTCAACCTGTGTGTTTCTAAGGAGAAATTGCAACTTGCATCAGACAAAACAATTCATGCTGCCTGTATTTAAAGATATTATTTAAAGAATTCTTTGGAAAAGAATGGAAAAAGATGCAGGAGCAGTCATGGGCCAAATGTGCCAGATAGACTGAAATCCACACAGCTAGCAGCAACGTAGCAGTTGCTCTCAGTCAAAAGATTCACAGATGCTAGACAGCCCAACAAAATGTTGGAGGGTCTTGTTAGACATTGCTGGTCTGAGGTCTTCTCTTCACTACCATGAGGGGAGTGTTTATGCAGCATCAGCTCAAAGTAAAATATAACCAAGTAAAGGATATCATAGTATTTTTTATGTTAGCAGAGTGAATTACAGACTGCATGAAGTAGATTATTAGAACCTAAAACCTACTAGCTCATAAAGAGGTATGATTTTTTTTCTTTTTAAACAAGGATTTTTACTTCAGCTGGCTCAAATTAAGAATTCTTCCCTTTGCTTTTTCCTTTTTCTTCTTCCCTCTGCTTCCCTTGGCTTAATAAAGGCATAGCTGACACATGTAGCACACATAAACGAGTTATAGAAAGAAGCTGTTTCATCTTCTTTTCCATCACAATTCTAAGAAAAACTCATATGTGAAATTGTTGGTCATGATTTTTATTAACATTTTTGTTTCTAACTATCAAATTTGGGAATGATACTGCATGGTTGATGAACAGCAAATAAGTACCTATATTTTAGTAAACAGTGTTATGGGATTTTAATACTTACCCCCTTGTCAATCCAGCCTCCAATACTAAAAAAAATAAAAAAATAGGACAGAATTTGGTAGAAAAAATAATTAAATCCATGCATGCAGGCAAACATTCAAGAGAAAAAAAAATAAACTAGCAAAAACTGGTCATGATAGACTAGTAGGATTGTTTCATTTTATAATGTATTTTTAGATAAGAAAATACATTTTTCATCATTCACAACTTTATTAAGCATTTTAATATTTCATATTCTATTCTGAAAATATTTGAATTCTGCTAAAAGTATTATTTAAGTCAAATGAGAGTATATGTAATAGAACTGTAAAACAGGTAAGGAACTGGCTAATAATGCAACAGCAGTGACTTATTTGGGAAAAAGAAATAATAGATTCAAGGGAGTTTTCTTGGCAGCGTTTCATAAAAATAAATTTGGTGACCAAACTGTCTTAATATTTTCACCAAGCATCAACGTAGGATCATGCTGATGACCTGAAGCTGGGAAACAGAATCCATAAAGAATGAGATTTGGATCTCTACGAGGAGATTGAATTAATCACAGTAGCAGAAGCAGTGTGCGATGTCATGCTCCAGAAGAGATCTTGAGATCTTGAGATCTTGAAGCATTTAGGGAGAAATGCAGTATCAATGCAACCCTTTCCTGGGAAAAGGGGAGCTTTTTGTTGTTCATAGCACCAAGCCAGGTGCCTCGTGTGAAATGCTGTGTACAGCTTTGGTCAGCTGTGCTCTTAGAAAGAATTCAAGAAAAAAATAATCTGCACTGAAAATAGGTGCAGAGTAAGGCTAGCAGAATAGCCAGGAGGCTGGAAAAAAAAAAAAAAAAAAAAAAAAAAGTATGAGAGAGGATGAGCCATCTTCACCCACGCTCAGAAACTACAGAAGGGAAAAGATGGAAAGGAAAAAAGAGTGGCAGGAACTGAAGGTCAGTGAGTATAAGAAAAAATTATTATCAGTGAATATTATGAGTATACATGAGCCATGAATAGGCTGTACATTTTGGAGGAAATTCCTGCCATTGGAGCACTGAGGTTCTGGATGAGCTTTCCAAGGTGAGAATCTTAGAGAACCTGATGAAGGTTTAAAGCATTTAGTATGCAGATTGTCTTATTGGCAAAGACAGCAGGCAACCAAGCTGGCAGTGGGCAGGGCAATGTTCATTGTAACACTGGCTTATGTTTGAGGAATCCTTTGGAAAAAAGGGCAGGAGCAGTCATGGACCAAATGAACTGTGCTGGAAAAACAGAAAAGATCTGGAGGCTTTAGGTCATACAACACTTGCCTGAGGTCTTGTCTTCTCTGCCAGAATGACAGCTCAGAATGCACGTAGCCAGGTTTGCTACATCTGAAGTATTTGCCTGGTGGTGGAGAAGAGATATTTGTGGGAACTGATAGAAGAAGACCACAAATGTGGGGAGAGGGGAGGGGTGTCTCCCAAACCAATACATGTGTTTCATGAAAAGTTTTGATGTACCTGGGTAATGAAGGTATTGCTGTTTCAACGGGAGCCTTCAGTTCCCAGAAATTCATATCTGCAAAACAACTTGGCTTTTTTGTAGGCATCCTTGCTTGCAGTAGACAAGAATGAGAATGAGCTCTTCAGTTCATGAGGGCAACAGCCCTTGTGCTGTCTGCTGGGAGGTGTTAATCTTCAAGTGGAGTAGGATGAGAAACAAGCACTGTCTGAGCCCATGCTTGAAGCTCAGAAACATGCAACCTGCCCAACTAAGCTGGCTTTCTGGTTGGGAGCACCACTGTATGGAAACACTTCTTATTAGACTCACAAGACTCTTGCTAAAAGAGCAGCAGAACAAAGGTCAAACCTAGAAGGGGGAAGAAGAAGAAAAGAAAAAAAAAAAAGAAAAAAAAAAAAAAAGAAAAAAAGAAACTGAACAAGAAACTATAAAACTTGTGGGAACAATCATGGAAGGAGAGGAAGGAAGAGTGTTTCCTGGAAAATAAAGAACTTTGCTGAACTTCAAATACAGCCCAGACACCCCGAGTCAGCCCTGTTATGCGAGGAAAGCTTAATCCAGCAAAAATTGGGAAGAAAAATAAAATATATTTAAATGCTGGAAGAGTGAATAATAACTATTCGCTCTTGTGTCATTCTCCTTCACATCCCCACCATGCTGCATGCCACAGAAAGATACTGCGTACAGCAACCCCTGTGACCAGACTGCTTTGTTTGTAGATAGAGGAGGGGAGAAATAATTGTGGGGAGCTGAAGAGTCTTGCTTTGGATCATCAGAAGATGAAAGTAACTCCAGACAGGCAGCTGGAGCTGGTCTGCAAAATGCTGCCCAGGAGAAGCCCTACTACACAGTCCTAAGCATACTCTGTGCGCAAAAGTTAAAAGCAATTGAAAGAGAACTTTAATGCCATATTAAGTGTTGATTCATACGTGGCTGGAGCCACTGTGACCTGGAGGGCTGGCGTTTGATCCCAGTCTAAAGTGACAAATTGATCTGTAAATTATGCCAGTTCTCATGAATGGCAAAAGTCATCAGATAGAGACTGGTCATGAAGGGTGTGACTTGGGGCTGGAGCCACGTCCTCCTGGCATGCGAGTGCATGGCAGGCAGCGTGAGTCACTAATTGCCCCTGGGAATAGCCCTCTGCAAAGGAGTGTTATCAGCACCTCTCCAGGCCCGAACTGTTCCCCACAGACCTGGGTCGCATCGCTGGTCGCTAACGGCCGGGAGTTACGTGCATGTGTTCAGTTTCTTCTGCTTGAGAAAGGAGCAGCTTTAGCAAAGAATTGCTCCCAATCTGGCCCACGCCAATGGTAAACAGCTTTTGTTTCTGATCACAAATGGCACCCAAAAGGACCATCCTGACACAATTTTTTATTGTTGTAGTTTGTTTTCAGTCACTCGAAAAATAAGGAATATTCTTTAGGAAATAGATGGAATTTTAAATGTATATCAGATGTTTAGGCCAGATGCTTATTGAGTCAATGAATCACTTGCAATTGAGAAATATTTGCTCTGTCCACATGTTACTGCCATTAGGAGTGTTTTTGTCATGGAGCATATGGAGGAACAAGTCACTCTCTGAGCAGCAGAGAGAATTGAACTGGATTTTCATCAGCTTTCTCCACAGTGGATTCTCTGACCTTCAGTTTTTCCATGAGTGGAACTGTGCTGGTCTCTCTTGGTCTTTCTATCCCCTGCTCTTCCTCTCCCCCTTATTCCTTCCTTTTATGCAGCTGTGTATTTTTCTCAGACTTTGTAGAACTTAACATCTCTCAGTTTGGTTTGTCAAAGCTGGTAAAACGTGGCCAACAGGTTTGCACAAGTTTTAGTCCCTTAGAATGCTGAGCTAAATACAAAATGGTGTAGGTTTTGCAGCTAATTTCTGATCAGTAGCATAAATAAGGGGAATTAACCTAAAGTCTGTGAACATTGATGAGAATTAGGAGATTGGCATCATCTAACCAACAAAAGTTCTCATGAGTACACAATAAGTACTGTCTGCCATATTTTCCCATACTTCTGAATTGAGGACAATATCTATAAAATGTCAGAGGTGCTGAGTTTATAGTCCATTCATGTTTATATAATGTTTAGAGACAGAAAACTGTACTTCATAAGTGTGTTGTTATTGTCCTAGCTACATCTGCAGAGAAAAATAACATTTTTGAAGGACCCAAGTAGCAGTCTTTATCCCAAATAAAAGGTGGATATCAAGAAGTAAAAAAGATGTTAATGATCTTCTACTGTGAGTGGAGTTTAATGTTTTTTTCCACGTAGATTCAGGATGACATAATTCTTTTAAGAAGCAAATATTCTCTCATGTTCTTACATAGATGTAATTCCATGATATTTTTTTTATTTCTGATGTACTCACTGATTTCTGCTGGTGGGCAATGGGAGGCAGTAGGGCCACTTCTGTGACACCTGCTTAATCAGAACTGGCTGTAATATATGGGCTGAAATTTGTGTCTGGGTTATCAAGACTGTAACAGCTTTAAGGATTCTGGCAACAAGCAGAGTAACAAGTGTCACATTTATCTAGCTTAATTATTTAGTTCTGGGGATCGTTCACTGGTGCCATTTCAGCAGTAGGTCATGTAACCATTTCCCCAAAGCTATCTGCACAACAGGAAATTATGAAAACTTTAGACGTGTGCCAGCTGAAAAATTCCCTGCTGAAGTGCTGTGGGGTTTTGCTATATTTTTGCAGTAGGTGCTTTTCCCTGAGCTCATGTATGAAGAAACCTCCCAGTCATCATTCCTGGGCTGGAACCGGACCAGAAAGGAGAAGCTAGACAATGCAGCAAAGTTGACGTTTTGAAACTACTTCCAGTTATTTAAACAAATCTATTACCTGTTTGAATACCGGGAAGTACTCCAGGACTTCAACAGTTTATAATTTTCTCTTGTCTAGTTCCCCTGGATTATTTTCCCAGGCCTTGTAGCTGCCATCTTGAAATGTTCTCATTAAGGCAGACAGGTCCCCATTTTCGCTCTGTCTTCAACCCTGCAATATCAGGGCTGGTATGACACTCCTGCTGTGTTATGCATCCATCCTAAAAGCCTTTTATTCAAGATTCAGGTCTGCAAAATGGGGAAAAAGAAACTGCAAGGTGGTGGTGAGCAGTGGTACCCATCTCACTTTGAGGAGAAGTGGTAAAACTCGGCATTCGGTGACCACAGATGGAGATGGCAGGAGCCAAGCTGCCTTGCTAGGACAGGGGAATGTGCAGTGGTCCGAGTGGTCTTGCTCTTAAAGAAGGGTGAAGTTGAGCCCTTGTGGATGGGCACATTATTTCTTTGGTCACAGTGGGAAACCGCTGAGACGTGCACTGTTTTAGAAGAAGGATTTAAGAGCAGCTTGATACATACACACAAGTGCTCTGTGGCATAAGCAGCTGTATTCATCTAACAAGTTAAATAAATAAAATAATTAAAAAAAAAAAAAAAAAGTGCTGTGAGGTTTGACAACTCTCTTTCCTTTGGACTAAAAACCAATTTCTTTTTGCACCTTTAATTCCCCTTCTCTCTCAATAAAAAAAAAAAAAACAACATCCAATTGGCCAGGTGCAATGTCAGAAAGTGGTCTGTGTCAAGCAGCAGCACTGGCCGGTGTCCATGGGACTTTATTAAATAATGGAGTACCACAGCAAAATGTGACACAAGTCCAATGTGACTGACTGCAAATAAAACACCAGTCTTTGACTACAGGGAAAAACTTGAGTTATTTTGCACACAAATCTCTGGCCCAGAGACTCCCTCTGGGGGAAGGGAAATTTTGTTCCTTTAATAATATTAACCAGACCTGTGTCCTAGTCAGCACTGTGCTTGCCATTTCATCTTTTAGGAGAGTTTTTCCTGAAGGAATGATCTTGTACCTGCCCCCAGTACAAGGTAAGGCTTGAGGCAGTTATCCAGCTGCAGAGGTCTTGTCTGCAGCTGAGTGTGGCCAGCAAGGCTTTCCTTCCAGCCCTACTACTGGGAGGTTCTTCTGCTTTGCCTTTTGCTCCTTTGCAGCCTACCCTTCATGTGTTGGTAGGGCAAAGCTTAGCATCAGAGTCCTCTGTGCTGTCTTCTGCTACCTGTCTGGATTAATAACATAACTTTTGACTCCTTTCCCTCCTCAAGTCATTTTACTAGCAGTAATGCATCTCATCTTCTACCAGGTGGGAAAGGCTTTGGTGGTTTTGGTTTTTCATTTTTTTTTTTTTTTTTTTTTTTTTTTTTTAGAAGGAAGAAGGTGTGCATGGGGGCAATTGTTTCCAAAGAAGCCAGCCAGCTGCCTGGAGTAGCTCTTCGCTGAGGTGCCAAGATAGGCATTTTGCAGTATTCAGCTGTCTAGATGGTTGAGGGCAGATGTTTCAATACGAATCTGATGCAGTTTAGAACCCATCACTTTTAAACATTTAATCTAAGACCTTTAAAGAATGACTGAATTGTACTGTCAGAAACTCTAATCACCACGCTGCCTTCCACCTCCACTTCAGTCTTATTTCCAGTGCTCTTTGCACCTTTGAATATTCTGTGATTTGCATTCTTGAGTTTGCAATTTGCAGTAACAAGGGAAGTCCCCTGTGTGCCTTAAAGGCCCTTTCCTATTCCATTTAAGTTGACATTCCTCACCTCAGCCTATTCCTTTGCTCAGTTTCTGTGAATGAGCAGATGTTCCCACAGAGGAACATCTTCCTCCCCAGCATGAGCCATGTCTGGGAGAAGGACACCTACCTCTCAGCTTGAACACAGCTCCAGCCAGGTGTTAAAAGCAGGCCAACACAGTTACTTCCTTTCTATTTCTGTTGCTTATAGCTGGGTCCCAAGATACGGTGCTATAAGCTCCATTCTACTCATGCTTCTGATTTGCTTGCCTTCCCTGCTTCTCTCTGTCCCTGCCTTCACGGTCCTTGGAGAACTACAGGCACAATTTGTCAAGATAAATGTAGCCTCTGTGGATCTACACTCCCTGATGCACACCCATACTTATTATTTAGGATGAAATGTCCATAGCACCTAGACGAGTTGAGAACATTTGGAAAACCGTCTTTATCACATACCTTTGCCCACATCAAATGCCAGGGGATGTGTGTGGTCTGCGGAAAGAGTTAACAGCTTGCCAAATAGATGGAGACGTCACAGCATAACCAGAAGTAGTTCCTGGCAATATTAAAGTTTGATTTTCCTCTTTTTGTTTTCTTTTGTTCTGTTCTGTTTTTAAAAGTCCATTCCCTTTCCTTTCCAGGCCACGTGGCTGTGGATCTTGATCTTCTCTTTCTGACCAGCCACTGTTGAGCTTATAAAGTTTTGTAGAGGCCACACTGGAAAAGAAAGCCTGTTCTGTTTGAAAACCACTTTTATTTGCATTTTCCTTTACATGGTATGTAAAAAATTAGTCAGTCATGTGTGAGGAGAAAAGCTAACATCCCTTGTAACCAAGCAGTTGAATGCTCCATATACCTGGGCAAACAGGTTGTAGAAGCTGCAATTAACCACCTTTGACTGTATAGTAACTTCAAGTTTTCAACTTTCATGGCCACTCATTGGTGTTTGCAGAGCATTCCTAGAGCATATGGTAACCTTTAACCCAGCACTAACCTTCAGGAATAAGTGCAGAATCTCTGTCAATCCCCTACGGGGCATATGGTTAATATTACACTCTAGCTGAGCTTTTTTGTTTGTTTGTTTGTTTTTGCTCTAAGTACATCTGAGTCTATCAGCCCTCATTCAATATCAGCTCTAGGGCTGCCAGAAGAGATACATTGATACTGAAATAAAAAAGCCTCTCGTCTGCAAGACCATCACACATAGGGTTCTCATTATGTTGGGTGCCGTGCAGACATTTAAAAAGAAGCAGTTCCTGCCCCACGACGTGCTCACCATCTGAAGAAGTGCCACAGAACAAGGGGAGGAAGCAGCAGCAGAGAGTAGTCCTGCGGGGACTTGTGTGCGATGACACAGCCGACGGCTGATGGGGCCAGGCTTAGGACCCAGAAGTCTTCGGCCGAGCTGCCTCCCTCAGCCACTGTGTTCCCAGGGTTGGTTGTTATTTTAAATGTTTGTGAAACATCTGCATGTATAAAAGAACAAATCATAATCCAGTTGCAGTTTTCAGCCTTTCTGTTCTGTCATAAGCATTGTTTTAAGACCAAGGAAGAGGGACAGAAAGATCTGTTAAGCAATATCCCATGAGCAATATAAATCTCCTGAGAAAATAATGTGGCTTCTTCATCCTATCTGGCTCCTGAAAGGCCTCCATCCCTCGCAAGATGGTACACGCTTGGTGTCCCAACACCGCTGTGCCGGGCAGGCGGTGGAGCCCAGCTGTGATCCTGGCAGGGCTCTGGAGAGGGGACTGGAGGCAGCGGGTGTCCTTGCCTCCTTGCTAGCCTTTGGACGCTGCTTTCTTTTGCTGCAGTTTAAAGTAGACAAGGGCAGCTGTATGGAAATTAAATCTTCCTCCTAAGCATTGAATAGGGGTGTAGTTATGCCTGTGCATCCTCATTTCAGTTGTCGCATTATGTTTTACCTTCGTGCCTGACAAATGTTTATTTTGCTCTTCTGCTCCCATTAAAAAGAGCACATGGGTGCTCAGAAGCATGTTGCTGTGAATGAACCAAACCAGGCAGTGCCTTTCATCCAAACTTATGACACAGGACAGTCACAGGAAGGCTGGCAACAGAGCATGCACCAAGGCCTTGTACCTACAGAGGTGGCCAAAGCGGTCAGCAACACCCACATCCCCATTTCCCTGAGATGCCTCCTTGTAGGGGGGCAGCAGCAGAGGCAGAGCCACATCTCGATCACAGCTGTTCACAGCTGGGAGCATCAGAGCTGCCCCCTTGCACCAGCAGCCAGAGCTGGCAGGGGTGTTCCTGAGATGGGAGAACTCAGTTCCTCCCAGTGCCACCCCACACGGGGACTGCCAGGACAGGGGGGATGGCAGCAGCAGATAATCATGTTTGGAGTTGCTGTCTGTCTACAAAAATGCCTTGATAAGACCTTCTATCTGCAGGTTTCTCAGCTCTGAGAGCACCAGTGCTCCCCACGGCGTCCCCACTGATCAAGTGAATTTTGTCCCCATCTAGCACAAATCTAGGGTCTGGGTGCCTCAGAGAGCCAGGCTGTAGACTTTCAAAATTAAGCACCCCAACAGAAGATGACCCAAATTAAAAGGACTTTTTTAAAAATCTGAATTCTAGCAACTAGAAGCTAGAGTGAATTGGCGTGAAACAAAACCTATTTCAAAGTGCATAGAGACAGGCAGCTAAATGTGTCAGTGCTCTCCCCACCTGATGATTTTAGCACTGAAAAACTGCTGGTTTTGGAAAATGTGGGTCCAAGCTCTTCGAGTGCAGACTGAAACAAGGTTGGGAGAGGAACTGCAAGAACCAGTTGGGTGTCCTTCCCTGCCCTCCCCCTGGCTGGCCATCTAGATTAGGATAAGAGCCGAGTGGGTTATTTTTCCCATGACTTTTTTTTTTTTAAAAAAAAACAAAACCTCTGTCATGGAAGCAGGGTAACTGATGGAAAAGTAAGTGACCTGAGTAGTTGCTGAAGGGACTGAGGTGTGGGGAAATGTAGGAAGGCAAATTGTTGGAGAGTAATGATTTTTGATGTTTCTAAGTCAGTCTCCCTGATTGTGACTGTGCGCTGATTTAAAACATCAAGAGGTTAAAAAATGGCTGCCTAAACCTAAAGCCCTTCAATGTATAGATAAGCATCTAAGTAGAGGGTCTGCGTCAGTATGTGGCAGGAGACGCGTTCACTGCAGTGGGTTTGGGCTGGATTTCTGAAAAAGCCTCTAGCAGCTCCCACTGAAGTCTCTGTTAAAGTATTTTTCCGTTTCCTTAAGTGCTGAATTATGGACTTAAAACCCCAACTTCAAGCATCAGTTTTGTCTGTGTGAAAGATCTTGTAACAAGTATAATATAATAAACTGTACTAATATGATTTATTTATTTATTTTTATTATTTTTATTTTTATTTTTTTTAATTTCTTCTAGTGAATAGATTGGAAAAATCATATACTTTTTTAAAAATTTATTTTTTATTTTTATTTTTTTGCTATTTCTTAGCCAGCAGGGATTGTACTGGGAGTAGTGCTAGCAGCTCTGGCCTCTGCTCTCCTCTGAACCAGGCTTATGTCCCCAGGCCCACATAAGCATAGGTCCTGCAGTTGGTGCTTTGTGCCAGTAGGAAGTGGTGACGAGCCGTCCCTGCCCTCACAGATGAAGGATGTGTCAAGGAAACCTTTGAAATATCCCTGCTCACATCTGCATTTTTCCAAAGATAAATCTTTCCCATCCAAACCCTGCCCTCAGTGCTCCACTCTGCCTACCATGTATGCCAGAGAAGAAGCCTTTGAGAAAAAAGACAAAAATGCACCCAAAAAAGGCCCCTGGCCAGAGCAGATCTGTTGAAACCCTGCTGCATCTTTGCTGTTGCAGCTTCACCCTCCAGCTGGAGGGCCACATTTTGTTATTCCTAATTAATAGCATCGCGCAGGGCAGCCGGGCAGCACCACAGGCCCCGTACCAAGCACTCCCTCCCACCGTGCCCCCTGTCCCTGCTCTCTGCTGCCTGCCACTTTGTTCCACCTTTTGTCGCCATCTGTACCTGGTTAGCCAGAGAATGTTTATTATATAATTTAGTTAACTCTCGACTTGCGAGTCTGCCTGTTTGATGTGTCCTCCTGTTAATGCAAAGCACACCATTACTAGTTAATGATCATGAACTGTCATCGCAGTCACTTTGAAAAGGTGACAGTGACGAATGGAGCCAGCGGCTCCCAGGGAGGTTGATCACTGAATGGACAGTAAAGTTTATTTAAGCCCAGGCCTGATAATGGCTCTGCATATTTCAGATGGGTTGTTTCCAGTCCCTTCGGGGATAGCAGACATTCCCCAAAATGATGCAGCCTGCTGCCCCCCGGCCCCCTGTCTCCGGCTCTCCTATGGGAAAGACAAAAAAATCGCCCTGCATTTCTGCATCTGCTGGCCAAACGAGGGGAAATCCCTGGGTAGAGCTTCCTCAGAGCGTGCAAGAAAGGCAAAGCCCCTCGTGGGGTGGTTTCCACATCCCAGCGGCTCCTTAGGTTGGGGACTGGGCCCAACTTTAATGTACTAGGGCTTGTTGGCTGAGCTGGGGTCTCTTCCCTAGTGTGAGCAGATCAAAGCAATGATTTCTTTTCTCTAGGACAGACTTTATCCCATAGTGCTCTACCTGGGAATCTAGTTTCTACCTTAAGCCGCAGATATTTCAACACTTTGGGTCTATCGCAGGATTTTCACTAGGACCAAGCGCTACACATGAGAATACTGGCCTCAGTGAGAACCACTAAGCTCAGCTCTCCGTGGGCTCTCTGTGCCCCATTCTGGCACAGACACGAAGGAAAGGGGCTAAAAACAAACCCCAGGCCTTGCTGTACCTTTCTGAGTGGGGCTGGTGGGAGAAAAAGCGGTGCTCTGGGGCTGGAAGCCTCGAGGTCCCAAGATAAACAAAACTGCCGGTGAGAGTGACCAGCGCTGGGTCAGGCGAAGGGTCGCTCGAAGGTCAAGCCGCCCCACAGCCTGAATGTTTCGGTTGTGTATTTGCCTTCCCGAAAGGCAGGCTGTGCTGGGACAATCCCCAGCATCAAGGACACCCCCGGGGACACCCCCTGGGAAAGACCCCCGGCACAGCAGGGTCTCGGTGGCATTGCAGGGAGAGGGAAATGGCCTTTGCATGGCCGCCGCTGCCAAGGTGGGCAGATCTGGGGGCAGATCGAGGTGCGAGGGGTGATTTATGTAGATTTACCCTCCTGGCTTTCATTTTAATGTATGCTGAGTGGGAGACACTGATGGTGAACACCAGGCAGGATTTCTCAAGCTATGTAAAATCTGGAGCCTCAGCACCTGACAGGAGACTGTTGGACCCAGCCAGGCTGCCAGGTTGCGCTGCCAGAGCATCACATGTGGGGAAATAAGATCTGGCTGGAAGAGCTGGAGGTTGCTGAATACCTGATGAAACAGGGAAAACCCTGAGACACTCCTCACTGTTCTCTCTCTGACCTCTGAATCTTTAGAAGATCTGTCTTTCAAGTTTTTCTGTGCAGCCAGGAAGGCTCAGATGGCCTCTTCTATTTTCTGAGACATGCAAGTAGAGACATTTGATGGAAGGACCCCAGTAAAAACATTAGGGATGGCATACCCGTGCCCACAAAGGTTGTACAGCTATAACACTGAGAAGCTCAGTGGTACCTGCCCTCACCCAGGGTGCAGTTCTTTTTGTTACTCTGATCAGGGCATGCTGGCTACAAACAAGCCAGTGATTTCTGCAGTTGTTACCATACAACAAAGAATTAATAGCAAATAGATGCTCTGGGGCTAATCTTCACATTAGCTAAAAGTACTCTTGCCTTTCTGTAGCAGTTCTCGTCCACATATCTCTGGCTGAGCCTGATGGAGATGCTGACCGAACCTAACATGAAGGAGCTTTTCCATCTGCTTGCCAGGCTCTCTAAGACCTGTTATTTGTTGCTCAGGCTGCAAACCAATTTTATGCTTGCTTTGTGCTTTGCCTCAATAAGCACATGGTAAAAGTCCTGTGAATGCCCGGATGTCCAGCTTGCTCTCATGGCTCATCTGGGATGGTGCTCCTCTACCCCAAGTGGCTCCATGGACACACTCACAGGAAGGCTGGCAAGGTAAGGTGAAAAAGAGAAATCCATCTGCAGAGGACAGGTAGTCCTTGAAGCTTTAATAAAAGTGCCCAGTTGAGAAGAGGGCAGAAACTGGGGGGACACATAAAAGCTGTGCTAGGGACAAGAATGACTGTTTGTGGCAGCTCGGGTAGAGTCAGAGCCTGGAGGGAAATGGTTGGAGAATTTCTAGAGACACACATAAATGTCTGAAACAATTACACCAAGAGCATTTATTGCTACATAATTTTTGTTCACTTCTCCATCGTGGTCACAGGATACATGACAATATTCTGGGCCGTCATCCACATTAGGGGGATGGGAGGGAATTTGTTGTCCAACAGCAGCTTCTGGATGATCTGCTGATACGTGGTACTTGTATGGTGTGATCAAAACTGGAAGGTGTTAGGTCCTAGCTGCACGAGAAAACCGTGTCAATGAAAGCAAGCAATGATTTGTCTTGAGTTTAAACAATATCAAGCATTGCTTTCAAAGCAAAATAAGGACACTGCCACAAGGGAGGCACATTAAGTAGCCCATTTATAAACTGACATGGCTTTTTCTGGTAGACAAGCCTATAAACCACTCGCTGGTATCTCAAATGGCAAGTTATCATGCACATTTAAGCAGCAACAATGGGCTTTTAGGAAAAATAAATCAATGAGTGGAATTAATGATCGCTTTCATTGTCAAAACAAATGTTTTAAGTGAGCCACAGGGAGGGAGGCAAATTATTCTCATGCAGCCCTGAGGTTTGGGGGCAATGCCAGAGAGCTGCCGGCCGCCGAGGGCTATGGCACCCAGGCAGCGCTGGTGTTGGCGGCAGCGTTTCAAAGCAGAGCCACATCCTTCGCATCACCTCCCAAGGTGCCTTCATCCGACGGGGCTGAAGGTGGCTGATCTGGTCCCCCAGCTGCTCCGCCAGCCCTGTGCACAGAGGGAAGGCGGGGAGGCAGCTGTCCTCTTAAATTTGGGCTGAGACATTTTACCCAAAGTGTCTGCAAACATTTAGACACAGAACTGCTGCTGCTAACTGCCAGCTCATTGTCTGCCAGTGACAGTTTTCTCTGAAAGTTACTTACCAGGGGGCGAATGTTGATTGAGCAAATGAACACAAAGTGGCCGAAGCCGCTGGCTGTGAATTGTGCTGCTGTTAGTTTAAACAGCTTGGAGAGAATTGCCTTTATTCGGGGAATGGGGAGGAATATTCACAGAGGGCAAAATTTGCCGGCAGTGACTAGCACGAGGGTGAGATGGATGGATTGTTCTGCCCTGATTGAGAAGTGACCCTGGCCGTGCTTATTGTGCAGGCTGTCCCTCCTTTCCCGTGTGATTTAACGCAGGGCTTCTCCCCCTCTCATGGTTGTCATCCTTCTGCAGCATTGAACCTGTGCTCGTCCCTCCTGCAGAAACAGCTCCATCAAACTGGGCTCGGCCAGGTGGTTTCCTCCAGCTCAGATGCAATCAGGAGGCTCCCAAAGGTCTGCACCAGTGTGCTAACACCTGAATAAGCACTCTGGAGGTGGGGATCAAAGGGTCTCTGCTCCATGCAAATGCACATTGAATCCCGCTGGCTGATGGTGGTGCTGGGGGAATGTGGACAAGAAACTACTGCCTGTGCCACGGCTTGGCCACTGTCAGCTTTGCTGTGCATGCGTGGGGAAGGGTTGCACAGGTAAGAGGAGTTTCCATGCTCAGACTCACACTGCTGTTGGTGTTAGAGGCTTTGTACAAGAGTGGATGCTCCGTAGTTCTTGTCACAGCCTTATCCTGAGACCTTTTCTAGCATGTCACCACGTTCGCTGTGCCTAGATGCCTAGTGTGAGATGAACAACTTGGCCTACGAAGAGGAAGGTGGAGAGGAATTAAATCCCTGAGCATTCAAGGGGGTGGGGAAACCATGACCCAAATGGCAGAAATGGAGAAGCCTGATCAAATGACAGAAAGATGAACATTTAATAGAGATAAAACACCTGATAAAGAGTTGCATTAAATGGGATCTGGGATTATTCCACCAGGTAATTAGTTAGTGTGAGATTTGTTAGCTGCCAACAGACATGAGCAGAAAGAGTTATTTATTTTATCACATGAGTTGCTCAGAAGAGGGGGGACCTTCCTGCCTTGTGGCCTCAGGGGGGTGGCAGAGTTGGTGCTCTCCGAGTTTCCTGGAGAGCAGGATATGAGATTACAGGAGACAGAAGCTTGTAGCTGATGACATTACGGCTGTTTTCCCAAGCTGGTGTGAATGCAGTAAAGAAAATTCTGGATAAAAAGGAAAGTCTTGTATGCTGCCTACCTGGAGGGCACACTGGTTTGGCTTGCTGCAAGAGGAATGTGACATCCCACAGCTTAGAGCTCTGCACTGGCAGTACTGGGACCCAACAAGCTCCTCATGGAGGCAAAAACTGATTTATCTCGTGCATGGTGAGGTCTAGCCACCAGGACAGTCAAGCTGTGGCTTGCGTTAAGGAGATGGGATGTGGAGCTGGTGGTGTCCCTGTCCTCCTCTCCGCAGGTGCTGTCTGACAGCCCAACCCCCTGTGCAGACCATGTCTGCTCACCTTGCATGGGGGAGGAGGAACAGGATGAGGGGTGGCACCAGGGACTCATCTTGGTGTCCCCGAGGGATGTGGGGGGGCTGTCATTTGTTCCTTCAGTGTAGCCACAGGGCTCAGACTCCTGGGTAAAATACGGCTGCTGGTTAAGAGCCCCCTGCCAAAGCAGGGGGTGCCAGCCTGCCCTTCAGCTTGCTTTGAGCTGGTGCTGGGAAAATGCACCCGGAGCCAGGGTCAGGGCAGTGGAGTCTGCCCCAGCGGGGCTATGGTCCTGCTTGTGCAGCTGGTGGGACCCAGCAAGCGTGTGTTTTAGTACAGGGCTGCTGGGTCATGAGTGCAGCTTGGAGAACCGGTATGGGATGTTTTGGCACACAAAGGATCAAAAAAATTCTTCATTTCAGAGCATGATCTGCCTTTTCCATGTTAACAGGTAAAGCTTCCACATCATGGGCAATTTCCATGCCAATAAAGTATGAGTCCAGGGCATAGCAGTTACATGCCGTTAATTGGTTAGCACTGTGCCTGCATGATTTTTGCACTTGCCCTTACCATGCTCTGAGATGAGAGCATTTCAGGTGTTTATAGCAGCTTCTCCCACCAGGCACTTAGCTTGTGGCTGCCTTGTGTTGAGAGGCAGGAGAGATATCTGTATAGCCATGCACTGCCTGAGATACTCACCTCCAGAGGTGTAAGCATCTCCGTGCCTGGTGCTGGGCTCCCTGCAGAGCACGAGGAAGTACCATGCAAGCTGCTGTGCAGCAGGAAGGCGTCGTGTTTGGGAACAGAGCTTCATGGAAGCTCTTCAGGGGCTCCTTGTCCTTTGGTTTAACGCTGTGCTGGGTAACACCTCTTTGCTCCTCTGTCATCCAGGGAGGTGGTGGAGTCACCATCCCTGGGGGTGTTTAAGAAAAGTTTGGACGTGGTGCTTAGGGACATGGTTTAGTGGGTGACATTGGTGGTAGGTGGATGGCTGGACCAGGTTCCACTCTTTACAAAAACATATCTCCTCGCATGGCTTTTCTGCTTGAGAGAGCCACGCACAGAGTCACAGGGCTGTGCTGGTGTGACTGCACGGGCGTTTGGGACGGGGCTCACCTGGCACGACAGAGACATCGCCCTGGAGCTGCCCGCACCGACACCGAGCTGGATGATTCAAAGCAAGCTTAATGCTGTTTTCACTGCCAGACCTTCATTTGCACCTCAGCCAGCACTGGGCTTGCTTTTAGGGACTGATATAATCCTTTTACTCCTTGTGTGAAGGAATGCGTGCTTACCAGCACCGCTCCTTGGCACAGACACATCCTCCTCTGCTCCCGGAGGTGGAAAGCTCAGGGGACGCAGTGTGCAAGGCTTGTCAGCATCCCCTGCTTGCCCAGGGGATGCTCAGCGTGCGGTGAAGCATCCTCAGGCATAGGAAGCAGGCTGGGCGTATGCAGGCTCTGCATAGCTCTGGTCCCTGACAAAGAGAGCCTGTAAGGCTGCTGGGATTTGCCTTTATCAGCGGCTGGGGCAGGAAATGTCCCACACCACAATAACCTGAACTCCACCTTATGTCAGCAAGCCCTACAAACAGAAGGACCCGGCCGTGGGCTTTTGCACCGCCTGGTACTGTACACCATAGGCTGCTCACATGGTGAGCGGATGGAAAAACAACACAACTGGCCTGTGCTGATGGCAAGCAGATAACCGCTCGCTCCACTCAGACGGGTATTGTTTCCTTCCCACCGGCCTTCTTTCTGCCACCACCGAGCGCACGATAAAGCTCTGGCTTTTTATAGGGCTTCTGTTTGAGTTTGTGCTGATTTCAATGCAGTCATTCAAAACTAACACGCTCAGTGAATTGTTAATTCAAGTTCCCTGGAACACGGCAGCTAGGGAAAATGTAAAGATTATTCTTAACCTGTTAGCGCCGGGTGGGAATTCCCACCACTGCTGGCTGGTGCTGGGGTTGGAGCTACCTGATCTCTCTACGGTTAGTGATTTTGGAGCCAGGGCTGGAAAGGAAGGAAGAGAATATGAGTGGATATAAGGAGTGGCATTTTGGGTTCTGGGCCATTATTTTGGTCAAACTCTGCTGATGTTGCTGTTTTACATCCATGTGCAGCTAGAGATAGCAAAGACCTAAGGGACTTTTCAGACCTGAATCCTTGTGCTGGCTATACTCTGAAGTGCTAACAGTGATTTTAGATATTTTGCTGAATTCTCAGTGTGTTACATCAGCTTCCTGGGCCACCTGCTAATAACCGCTCCTCCCTCACTGCAGCACCCAAATGGCAACAGCTCATCTGGGCACTCTTGGGCAGGCACAGAAAGAGGTAAAACACCCGGCACGCTGGGGCAAGAGTTTGGGTTTGTAGCGGGATGGTGCCACAACACGGCCTTTTGGAAACCATGCAGTGCAGGTACTGGTAAAGGCCTGTCTCCTTTCAGTGCACGGATGTGGGTGTTTGCCCCCATCAGTGCTTCCTACACTATTTCCAAGCTGAACACTCCCCCAGGAAAAATAAATGGATCACAAAATCTTGGCAATGCGAGATATCAAATGCTTCTCTCTCATATACAGCTCAGCCACAGACCCATCCCTTGGCAGGTCCTCCACACTCTCTTCCCTCCCACCCAGGTGGATCTCTACAGCTGCTCTGTATTTTGCCCTGGATTATCTGCAGCAGTTTTTTTGTGTTTCCTGTGTTTGTGAATAGTTTTTTTTTTTTTTTTTTTTTTTCTGCTCCGCTCCCCCTTGCCGCATTTGCTGAGCTCACCGTAACTCACTGCACACTGTATCTCTGCCTCCTGTGAAGAGGTTAATTTTGGTTGCCTAAAATATGTGGTGGGGACATGGGAGAATCTCCTGTCCTTGTAGTCATGTGCTTCTGCTCTTTTCCAAAGCCAAACAACACAATACAATTGGGAAAGACACAACAGCCCGGGCTCCAGCGCAGTACAAAGTCACCGCTCCGTCAACATGGGCAGCAGCGCTACTTGTCAACATCGAGCGTGCCCAAAGGTTTGGTTTGGTGCTGCTGCTGCTCGGATTGTGGAAACAACCACAAAATGGCTTTGCCACCCTGGTAATATGCAAAGCTTGAGTGAGAAGCAGCCTCTGGCGTGAGGAGCTGCAGTCCTGTTAGACACGACATATGCAGGCAGAGAGGAGAGGCACGGAGACAGCAGTGGCAGGGCCAGGAGTAATTAAAGCCAGGTTTCTGCTCATGGAAGGCTCTCCAGGGCCCTGGGTTGCTCACCAAACCAGGCACCAACTCTAAACAGACTTTTGTAGCCATTTTTACTTGATCAGTGAATGTTTCAGGCAGTGTTTTGATGTCCCTGTACTGATTTTACTCTGATTTCTGGCAAGTTATTTTCCTGCAGCACCAGCACTGCAGCACTAAGCAAGCAGCTTCAAGCTGATCCGGTGACTCCTGGCTTTAGGGTACTTTTTGGAGATGCTGTGGTTCACCTGAGGGAGGGCTTTGCCCCAGTGTGTTTTGAGACTCTCTGGGTGGCATATGCAGCTTGTGAAAGGTGCTGAGAGTCTTGCCTAAGAGCCTAATAAAATTAAGCACTGTGACAATGATTGTGGTCAGAGCAACATCTGCTTCCTCTGAAAAATCACAGGCGTGGAACATACCAGGCCAGAAGGGGCAGGAGAAGGAAAAACAACAACAACAACAACAAAAAACACCAAAATATCATAAAGTTTTTTAAAAAATAAAAAGTCCTCCAGCACCTTCAGAGCATTTGTGGTACATGCCAGCAGACACGCCTCTTGCCCTCGTCATGGTGTGGGGCTGATGGGACAGGAGCAGGGTAGTGCTAAGCACTACTGTTCCTCACCTCTCCAGTCCTCCCTTGTCCTACAAACCCAAAGCACGGGGACTGTGACCAACAGCATGTAAAACTGGGAGACTTTTTACATGTACATGGACATTTAATGACCATGTGCATGCAGACTTCAGCCTCAGGTTAGATTAGTTCTGTACAATGAAGTCAGGTCCTCTGGTTATTTCCACCTATTGCTCTTCCATTGCCTTCACAGGAGGTCTGCAGTGACTTTTCTTGCACCTGAATCTTCACCTCCACCACAGAAAATAAATGTTTGGAAAAGTTTTCAGCTTGCTCCTCCTCCTCCTTGTTAAATTTAGCACAATCTTGTAAAGCACCGTCAGGAACAGCAATTAGAGAGCCGCATGTTTTGGTTCATGGTTATCTGCAAGGTCAGCGAGAAGAACAGTTTGTGTTGGTGAAGGTTCCTTGGTTCTCCTGCAATTTAAACACAGAGGCAGCACGTTAAAAATAGAAAGAAAAGCAAAATGTGTTAGCTTGTCATGACTCTCACAAACTTATCCTCCTTTGTAAATCCCAGAAATTATTTCTTTCCTTTGTAACACTGTTGAAATTTAATTTGTTGTGTTTGATTGAGGTCAGCTTTGATGGAGGCCAGGAAAGTCAATGAACCACCTGCCTTCATGCAGGGGTTCCAAAATATACCCCCAACTGCCTCTGTCTAAATGGAGAGACCTTGAAGCTAACAACATCCCACTTGACTGCGGATGAAGCCAAAGGATTTTCATGCTAAGAGTATTTCACCATCCTTTTTTTTTTCCTGTTTGTCCTCTTCTATCCTTCCCTCTTCCATGGTGGTGGTGGTGGCAGGACACGTAGCAGGTGTGAAAACAAGCACGCTTTGCAGCACAAGGAGGGAAGGGGAGCAGGATGGTTTGCCAGGGTCTGTGCCCATCACCCTGGGGACGTGCGACACCTCCACCCCGTGCCACCACTTCGACTGCTGGGCAGCGCTCCAGCCTGTGTCCCATCCCACCCCTCCGGGCCTCCTCCTCTTCTTCCCCCTGCCTTGCTTCACGTAATTCCCATTGTAGCCAGAACACACTCTCTCTTTACTTTCTTTAATGGACCCCAGCTGAAATGTGCCTTACGGTATTTTTAGCCGAAAGCTTGGCAGCCTGGCAGCCCCTGGGCGTTTTGCCACCTCCAGCAAAAAATGTGCATTGGCCCGATAAGGATTACAATGAGGTGCTTGGGGGGCCTGCGCATGGGCAGCGCGGTGCTGGCTGCTTACCTGCTCTTGGGGGGGCTCAGGGAAGCCCCCCAATTAACCCACTCATCCCTTGCCTGTTGCACATGTCTAGAGGTATAGCAGGGGGCTTTCCTGGGGAAACCATCTGAGCAAAATCCCAGAAAGCTGTCATATGGCTGGAATAATTTTTTATTAGACAAGGTGAATGCAGCAGCACGCCCCAAAAACTGCCGCGACATAAAGAAGATGGGGAGGAGGGTATGCACGGGGAGAGTGCTGGGTGCTGGTGGCATTTTCGCCAGTGATGGGCACGGCCAGCCTCGGGCTGCTGTTCCCTGACATGTCAAGCAAGGTGTCTGCACATGGGGATGGCCTGCCGTGTTGCCTTCCATGTGCAATCAATGAGGCGCTGTCATGGGTTTTTAATTTGAAAAATAAATATTGCTCTCAGGCTGATGTTTTTCGTTACCTAATTTCCCCCTTGCTGTTCTAGGTTCTACATCTCACTGAAGAAATGGCTGCAACAGAACTACATGTCTTAGGAAATGTGTGCAGAAATGCTGCTTTTGCTGAGCAGGGCATTTTGGGGATGAACTTTATGAACCAAGAGATGAAGCTTATGAACCAAGTAAGCTTATCTAGCTTCCTGATCACCATGGCTACCCCCATAGTCAATGAAGGAAGAGAAACTCCCTTAGGAAACATTTTCAGGGGTAACACAGATGCTCTAAATAGTCTTCAAATAGGCCTATCTTCTCCATCGATGTTCTGGGGAGAGTAGGTGGCTGGCTGTGCTGGGGCCAGCAGATGTGCTGACCTTTTCCAATCCACACCGCTCCGACCAGACCTGCAAGGATGGGCCAGGCAAGCATAATCCCTGTCTCTAGACAAATGACTCCATCATTGCTCTGTGAAAAATTGAATGATTTCAAGGGGAGCTGGGCCTGGAGACTGGTGGTGAGGATGGTTATTTGGTGCTGGGTGGCTGATGGTGTGTTCATACCTTTGTCTGTAGGCACAGAAATGGACAAGGGGATTGTAAGAGGCCTACAAAAGACATCTCTATGCCCAAGAAGTGACCAACTATGCATGCACCATATGTGAAAGATATCCTCACACTCCTGTTAAGGACTCCCCCTTAACATCAGAAAGGTTTTCTTCCCTGGCCATTATAAACACAGGAGTAAATTTATCTCCCTCTTCATCTGAGAGCTCTCTTATGTAGCTGAAGATCATTGCCATGTCCTCACCAGTCTTTTTTGATCTAAACTGTTTTTTCAGACTGCCTTAGCAGGTCACATTCCCCAGACCTCTGCTTATTCCCATGGTCTCTCCAAGGAGTGCCGGTCTCTCCTGAAATGCATTGACCCAAACTGCACACCACATCAGCAGCCATACCAGGACTGCTCTGAACAAAAGGAAAATTTCTTCTGTTTTATGGACAATTATGATCTTTTTTTCCTTCCAATATTTTTTGTAAATGTTTACTTTTTTTTTTTTTTTTTTTTTTTTTTGGTTTTTGGTTTTTGGTTTTGCTAATAGTGTGATTCAGTCTTTTATACAGAACTGATGCCTAAGAGGCATTTTGACAATGAACCACCACCAACTGCTCCTTGGACTGGGTTATCCAACTAGTTTTGCACTGAAATTGTGTTTTCCTGTTTTGCTTAGAAAGATATGAGACAGCACCAACCCTACCTCCAGGCAGAGAGATGGCAAGGTGGCTGGAAGCACACCTTCACACAAAACCCCATAGGGTTTAGATGTTTTGCCACTCAGCTTGGTCATGCATTAAGAAACCAGGTACATCCCAGGCAGAGAGTAGGTGACCATCTGAGGTGGCATCTGGGCAGAGAAGTGAGGCTCCCAATTACTGTACTTTTGTGCCTCTGGGACATTTAAGGTTTGATTTAGGTACCTGTGCCTGTTGCTGGTTCTTACACTGCAGCTCTCCTGAGTAGGCCAAAGGGCACAAATTCAGATCAAACAGAAATGTTTCTTTCAACCGAGTTCACCTGCTTGGAGATGTTATTTTATAAGTAAAAGGCTCTAGACGGAAATTTTTCTTTTGTAAAACGTTTCTGTCCAGGAAAACACTTAATACTGAGAAACTTTATTCTAGCTTACCAGAGTGAAGAAAGATCCAGCTACTGGAGAGTGCTGCAGCCTGCGAGATCCCGACTGCTGAGCAGCTGCTGGATTTCGGTTACCATTAGTGGCTTGTACTAAAGGCCAGCAGGTTGCTCCACAAACCAGGATTTTGAGTTACCACGAAACCTGCACCTCACCTTCCCCTCAACCCTCCCTGGTATTAAAACCTTGAAGAGCTGCAGCACCCAGAACAAAGGAGAAAGCAATAGGAGAGCCGCAAGGTCACACATCTGCTGCTTTCCACACTTTCTTATCTCTGACATCATGGGCCTGAAGGTCTTTCTTCTCATTAAAACAGCTGAATAACTGCAAACTGTACACAAACTGACTAAACCTGTGGCCTTCTGCCTTAGTCATAATATGGGCTGTCTCGCCAGGAAGACGTTTCTTGGCTCGGCTGGGCGGAGGGGCTGAAGGAACAAGCTGGTCTGTGTGCATGCAGTGGGAAGCCACCTCTGCCACCGTCCCTTGGGCTGACAGGTCGCAGGACATCCTGCTGGGGTGGCCTGGTGCCATCCATGGTGCTAATCCTTGAACGCACAGGGATGTGGCCCCGTCTTGCCCTAGGGAAAGGCAGGGCCAGAGGTGTGCTTTGTCGGTGTTGGAGGAATAATAGGCCAGGGAGGGGATGGGGAACTGTGGATGAGGAGAACTGGGGAAGAATAGGCAACAAAGCATGATAGGGGTGCAGATGCATTAGAAAATAAAAGATCAGAGGGTCAAGTGCCCTGAATCAACAGTACCTACATGCAGCTTGGATTTATTCAAGCAATGCCAGTCTCAGCTGGTTCCACACCTCTCTGCCTCTTGCATCTGGTCATGTCTCTGCCTTTTGGAGAGTCCCTTCTCACGGCTGGCCACTGCACACACCTCTCCTAGCGTCTCTTGGCTGCCATACCTCAAACAGCTGCCTCTGGGATTTCTGAAAAACACCTGAGACCACCACCCCGCTAGTCCTGGTGAAATTTGTTAATGGCAAATCATTTGTCATGGCATCAAGTAGGATGTATGGGATCTGTTTCTGGTGGTTGTATGCAACCCCCCGCCTAGTGATTCATGTTTAGCATCTGGAAATCCTATGATCTGGGACAGCTGAGGGCACAGCAAGCAGATGGGGGTGGTCCAGGCTGTGAAAAATTGTATGTGCACTGAGGTAAGTGGATAAAGATGCCCATGCAACTCCAAGGCTTTTTCTGAAGGGATACCAAGGATTGCTAAAGATGAAAATTGGAAAAAAAAAAAAAAAATGTGTAAGAGGTGGCTCCTGGCAGCAGCAGTGAAACAAAAGTGTTAGTAGTTTTAGTCCTTTCTGTGTTACTTGTGACCAGTTGTGAGGCACTGGTAGCGTAGTGCTGTGGGTCTCCTGCCTAGCACTGACCTCACAGCTCCCCCCTGGACTTAATCCCTGTATCGGTATCAAAGGCAGCTTGTTTTTGTCTGCAACACACTTACCAGCAAGGTTGTGGCCCTTTTCTGGCATGTTCTTCATCCTCACTGGTAAAAATACCTTTCTTAGTTCTCACATAGGATTTTTTTTTTTTTTAATCTGTATTCAACTTCCAGCTATTCTTGTCGCTTTCTCTGCCAAAACCAGGAGGCTTTTGCTACATGACATCGTCTGCTTGTGAATGAATTTGTACTATCATCAAGCCAACTCAGCCTCCATTTTAAAAAGCTGAACATTGAGATGATGCCTTTGATCTGTAATTTCCTGCATAGCCTCCAATTTTTTGGCATTTTTGGAGGTGCAGACACCCTGACCAAGAACCAGTAACCCATCAGTGCTCTCTCCACTCCAACCAGCTCTCTGCTCCTAGTTGGTGGGACCCCATTACACCATGAACAACATACTAGGAGCAGTGGGGGCAGAGGGAGAGCTTTTTGCCATCACAAGAATGCACAGTTCTGCAGATGCATTACAGTTTTATTTTTCTCAGCCTTCTTTCTTTAAATGGTGAGTCTTGACTATTGCTGGAAACAGATTGACAAAGTTTCAAGTGGGTTGGATTTTCTTTGTAAGTATATTATCTAGCAAAGTTTCTCTTTTTTTGACAGGTTCTTAGATCAGCATGTTGCTTATCTGATGAAACATTTATCACAGACAGCTTGTGGCACGTTGCCATAGTGGCGCAGCTCAACTGCTTGAAGACAAAAGAAGGTGACACCGCAAACAGTAAACAGCAAATATTGCCAACGTGCAGGTATCATTCAGGTATCACTCCCTAGTTCGAAGAAAACCCTGCTCAAATATGGACTGAAAAACAAGCAAAAGATTGTAGGGCTGAGTGGTCGTCTGGAATAATGATGCTCCAGATGTCTGGGAATACTGTGGGGCAACTCACCAGTCAGAGTTGCAGGACTGCACCAAAACTTGTGGCTTCTCTTAGACAGAGATTCTTTACTCACAGATTACTAAATCTTCTAAGTGATCTGTCTCTGGGCTGTGATTTTGGAGTGTTAGTACCTGTGGACTGATGCCCACGTGCAGCGGAAAATGAGAAGAATAAGAAATACGCAAACCAGCAACAACTAACAAACACGGTGACGCCTGGCATAACTGCAGGATATAGTAAAGCCTGGGTGGAACAATTTCTCCCTTTGAAAATTCTAAACATTGCATGGAAAATTTCCAGTCCTGGTGGCACTGGATATGTTGAAACAAATCATTAAGTCTGCATTTAATGTGGAGGCTGAAGTTGAAATCTGCTATTTCAGCCTTTTGCTCCAAGTAGCTGTAGGTTCTGTTTAACCCTTGCATTGCCTTTGGCAAAGTGAATTTTCCTGAAATTATCCCAGCAAAGCCCTCCATAATATCCATTCTGAGATTTAAAATAACAATTCAGTTTTTACTTTGGTATTGAAATGGTGCAAACACCTTTAAAGGTAAAATGATCTGCAGAATAGAAACAATTTCTAAACACCATTGATGAGAAAGAACAGTGATCCAGGTCTGTCAGAGCTGTTACACCTGGAATATCCCTTAGATAAGCCTATGGTTAGTGCATATCTTCTGATCCGGGTACAGGCACATCTCTTTCACAGTTCCACACTGATGCGCGGGGCTGTTGATTGCTCTAAGGCTGACCATCTCTGGCTCTCATGGTGTATTACAGCAGACACCAAAAACGACAAAGCACAAATTTATATTTTGCTATGCAGACAGATAACAGAGCAGATTTAAGATATTTGGGATCAAAGCTAGGGGTATGTTGGAAGCCAACGGTTGCCCATGCAGTGCTGCGACTGGCGGAGGGAAATAAAATGCTTTGGTTGTGCAGTTCAGCCTCTCCTAAACACCTCCATTTCTCTCCTCCTCATGTGCCACTAAGCTCAGAAGACAGAAAAATACAGCTGGAGCAAGTATAAGAGTGTCAGGGATAAAGAACCCCAGGAGTACAATCTCACTGGTAGGTCTTTGCTGATGATCAAGGTGGGACTCCCATGAAGATTTGAAAGGTGTTCCCTATGCTCTGGCCTTCCAGGTTTGCCAGCATTTCCTCAGCCTTTGGCTTGAAGCTTTCAGCCCGAACATACTGCCTGCCCATCCCCAAACATTTCTCCCCCACCAACAAAGGATTATCAGCATTTATTATAATGTCGTCTGTAATGGATTACAGCTGCCCAGGACCCAGGGAAGCATGACTTCACAGCCTCTCACCCCTCCTCCTGTTAGGATCAGTCATGCTGCTGCAACACATTGAGATGTGGGGCTCTGCTGGCCTCTAGGATGCTTATTAATTAGATACTATAGGGTGCAGTCAGATGAGCTCATGTGAGGTCCTCGTGGCAGGTCAGAGGGACAGGACCTGAGATTCCAGACTCCCACCCCAGTGCCTGAGACATTGGTCTCAGCTTTCCCAACACCCACACATGATCTGGAGCAACAGGCACTGCTCCTGGAAGACCTTGTCTCTTTTTTGTTTTGTTTTTTGTTTTTCCTCTTCTGACAGTGGTTTTCAGATCTTCAGCCTCTTGGCATCACCTGAGATGCTTATACCTGGAGTCTTCCCTCAGGAAGCACCAAGCACCACGGTGCCTGTAGATTTGATACTCACCTTCTGCCCAGTGTCCCCCCACCTTCCTGCTCCCCCCACAGTGGGAGCACTTCCAACTTCATCCCTTAGCCAGATACTTGCCGGAAAGCAGTGCAACAAGGAGGATGTCCTGCTAAAAATAACATTAGTCATATAACACACTACTGACTACCCCACCTGTGAACACTTAACGAGGTTTTGCAGGCTGTATCTTGCCCAAGAGGAAGCTCTTCCTCCTGTTCAGAAGCTGTAATGATGTAGAACTGGCTGTCATCCAGAGCCTACACAAATGTGCGGCCTGAGCAGGATTAATCCCGTGCAATCATCCATTTGTAATGCTTCCCTGCACAGCACCAATATCTAAACTGGACACTGGAGCTGCATCTTAAGAGGGCTTAGGACTGAGTTTTGGAGTGGCTTTGATGACTTATAAATGATGTATGTCATCCAGATCACTGCAAAGCCTGTAAAACAGATCAAGAACTTCTTCCAAAAATTAATGACTTCTTCACTTTCTTCATGTGTTACTGGGAGCAGAGACACATTTGTGGTTAGTGGCGACTTCCATTTTTGTGTCCTATGTTTATACCTCAGAGTACCATAGCTCCTTGTGCCTGTCCTGCTACCACATCTATGCCAGAGCTAGCAGGGCTGCCCTTCACATAGGGACACCCAAAGCACTCTTTCTGGGGTAATAGCCAGTTCATTAATGCAGGGAATTTAGTATCCCAAAGGCAGTCATATCAAGAACCTATCAAAAGAGTGGGGAGATGGGAGCTCAAAGTTAAGGCAATGAACAGAACCAGGCAGATCAGACTTTTGGGCTCTTGAGTCCCAAGTTGGTGCCTCAGGCTACAAGAACATGGCTTTCCTTGCCTACATGGCCCAGTCCTGCAACCAGAAGATGGAAGAGGTAAGAAGACATCCTGACTGGAAACAGGGAACCCTGGAGGTCCTGAGGGAGCAAGTTCAGCTCCTGTGGGAGCATGAGGACATGGGCAGGAAATGGAGTGGGATGGAGGGAGAGGTGACAAGCATGGCCAGAAGAAGGTCGTGCAGGTCCCACCTGCCCGCACGTGCTGGGATTAACCTCCTGACACCAGGCAGCTGGGGAGTGGGCAGGGCTCTGCAGAGGCCTGTTAGCACAGCTGCATGCAGACGGGTTTTGTAAAAGGGAAGTAGTTGCTGGAGTCAGAGGGAAACGTTTCTCTGCATGCAGATGGGGAGAGAAAGAAGATGGGTTGTGGCTGAGTAATTGGCCAGGGAAATTCAAACAAGGAGGACAAGGTCTGTGTGTTAAGTTTCTAGAGACATGCAAGAAAGAAAACTTGAGGTAATGTATTTCAATAGTCCAGACCACTGCTTTTTTTAACAAAACCTGAGGACTGAACCCCATCAGAAACTATCCTATGCTTCTTCCTCCACTGCAACAATCTCTATTATGTTATCAAAAGTCATCTGTCACTCAGAACAGGCCATCCAGGTAGCTATTGGTTTCACAGGAGGTTGGTGGTGAGGGTGGTTTGCTGCTGGAGATGTAAGCCACTTTTGAAAAGCAAAGGGAATCAATCATCTGCAGAAGTCAAACAAGAACCCTGAGAGCAAAACTTAGTTGAGTTACAGAGTCCACGTTCTTTCTGGAGACCAGGAGTGACTGAAGGTAGCAGCAGGATTTTATTGGTGGTGGGTCAGAGGAAATGTTGCAAACTTCTGACTCGGCTTACGTAGTGCTGTATTAAATAGGTTTGTGAATTGATTTGGAGAGTCTGACTTTCAGTGTAAGGACACGCTGCCACAAGAGTATTTTGAATTCTGTATGGCTCTTTAGAAAATCAGCGCGGATGTTCTCTGCGTGCATAGTTTTGGGTGCCCATCTTTTGAGCTGTGATCCAAAAGTATGTACTCTTTTTACCAGAGCAGCAGCTCCATGCTTTGTTTCCACAGGTGCAAGGTAAAATACTAGAAATGGCTGCTGGCTACAATATAATCTGTAGGACCAGATCCAGTAAGAGATTTCTGGAATGGAAAATGCAGAAAAGCTGCTCTTCGCAGAAGTTCTGGAATGGAATGAGAAAATGGGAATGAAGAACAGTGTAAGCGCTCTTCTTGAAAAATAAGAGGCAAAGTAAGGCTAAAATATAACATGTGGCCTAAAAATAAAGCTGAAAAAAAAAATCAGAACTGAAGTGAGAATTGTGCACCCTCCTCTGAAGCCAAGTTGCCATGCCACTGTAATCCCAATACACTGCTTCAGCCTGTAGGCTTGCTGTTGTCTAATCTTTTATTTTTATTGGGATTCATTGTCTATGATTAGGCCCTTATTCTGTAGATATTTAGGGATTTGAGTTAAGTGGCAATTATACAGTGTTTCTTGAGAAGATTGTGTTTTGACATAGAGCCTGTGACACAGTTTCTGTAAACAAAAAATGTTTTTGAGGGTAATAATGGTTTTACAGAAATAAAACAGTTTTGATTCCAGTTAAAAGCAAAGGTGTGGGTCACTTTTTTTTTTTTTTTTTTTTTTTTTTTTTTTTTTTTTTACCTCTCCCCAAAGTACTTGCAGCATTCTTTTGAGCCATAAATGTTGATTCTCATTATTAGGGCAGCTGTGAACAAGTGCAGGAGGGCAGATATGTTCCTGATCCCAGGATTTGGCCATGGACTGTGCGGATATCAACTGCAGTATTTATGTGCTTCCACAGAGATCTGAACCCTGGTGTGTAACTATAAATATCTGTGATTTGGTGTTTTTTCAACTGGTGCAATTTTTATAAACCATATGCTGCATTTTATACTGTTGTAATATATTAACTGGGAAGGTAACTCAGGGCACGTCTGTACCACGTGTACCAGTACAGTCCAGAGCTAGGCATGTTTAGAAGGGCTTGTCAACTTGGACCCAACGTGGCTTGGACTCCTCCTTATAGCCAAGATGGTTCATGTCAGTCAAGAGCAGGATCCCTCTCTGCAGACACTTCTTCAGAGAAAAATCACCTTGCTTAAAGTAATCCAGATATGTAGGGGCCTTTCCACAGAGGGAAAATTTTCCACTGTAATGTGTTCCTGATGAGCTCCTCATCTTCCAGAGCAGCAGATTCTCTGCCAAACCGTGTAATACACTTTAGAGCTGGCTCTGGGATTTTCTGAGCACTGTGCCTCCTCTGGGAGGAGAATGACCACAGAACCTTAATTAAATGGCTCTTTATTTATGTATGTATGTATTTATTCAGACTACACATCCATTCACATTGTATTCATTGAGCTTTAGGTCAAATCTTAAGTCATTGTCTGCATGCACACAAGTATTTATCTAAAGGTATGGGTTTAAACTGATTAGCTCAAACCAGTGTGAGCTCCTATGTTGGCTTAATACCTTACACAGAAGTACTCTGAAGTTGGCTAAGGTCTTTTACAGATCCTCTTCTTTGAGAGTAAAGTGTTTGCACAGTGGCAGGACTTAGCTTTACTGGGTTGTACAATGGGTGAGTTAAACTGGTACTGTGCTGAGTCGCATCAAGTCCCTGTGTCTGGGGGAGCAAGCTGCTAGGGAGCTTGAGATGAAGGACCTTGCAAAGTGAGTGGGAAACTGCCTTCTTGGTAGTGGAGGCTGACTTTGTTCTTTCCAAACTTTCAGCATGATAACACAATTTCAGATCAAGGTGAGCAAAAGCTGCCGGTCCACTCCCGTGTGTCCTTGCCCTGTCAGGGAGCAAACTCATTTGCTTTGCAAAGCGCCTGCAGATGCCTGGAAGTGGAAAAAGGGTAGAAACGCACCCATTCTGCCCCAGCCCCGCTGCAAAAGAAGTGCACACACGTGTGTTTTTTGTTTTGTTTTGTTTTGTTTTGCCTTTGGGGTTGTTTTCCTGCTTGGGTGTATTCTGGCTGCCTCCTGAGTAATTTA
This sequence comes from Nettapus auritus, assembly GCA_011076525.1. Lineage (NCBI taxonomy): Eukaryota > Metazoa > Chordata > Aves > Anseriformes > Anatidae > Nettapus > Nettapus auritus. The sequence continues at coordinate 104,011,854 of CM021766.1, read as the reverse complement.
ATCCTCCTCACCCACGGGAGAGACGGGAGTCGCAGAAGCACCCAGCTTTATCAGCCGCGTTTCTTCCCTCGGCTTATCAACAAACGAACTCCCAGTTGGCTTTGTTTGACTTCTCTGCTTTATTGGATTTGCTGCTTCCCTTCTTCATTTTCATATTAAAGGCTAACGTGGGGCTGTGATCCTGCCATGGCTGCCTCCAGCTCAAGCGCTGATACTTGGGACTCTAATTGCTCAGCTGCCTGATGTAATCACCAGGAGGTGCAGCGTGTGTGTGGCTACAGGCACTTCATATTTTCTCCCCAGCCAGATTAAAAAAAAAAAAAAAAAAAAAAGTCAATTGGCTCTGGGTCTGTCAATAGTGACTAATCAGGTGCTGTACAATTAATTATGAAGGGGTGTCATTTTAAAACAATTCTGAGGTGGGAAAGAACAGGCCCGGGCCCTTTACCTGCTGGCACTGTTTGTGTTGCTAAGCCAATCCAGGCTGCGTCCTCTATTTCATTTACCTTTTAAACTATTGCCCCCGCATAAGTAAACACTTTCTATAAAGTATATGTGCATGCATGTGTGTAAGTGGGTAGAGGGTGATCTGGGAAGCTATCCACTCTAGAAAAGAAATTAATAATGGAGGAAGAAAAAAAAAAAAAAAAAGGCAAAATTTGGCAGTAATTTCTGAAGAACAGCAGAAGATAACAGGTGGATGAAACAGCAACAGCACAGCTGAGGCTGAGTCCCCATAACCTGAGTTGCTCTTAGATGGGGGAACAACAGCTGTCCCCACAGTGATGGGTGTGCAAATGTGGGACTGGTCCCAGCTCCTTGTGCTGGGCTCCCCTGGTGGCCACGGGCCCCGTGTGGTGGGGCAGCAGCTCCTTTCCCATCTCAGCAAGCTCTCTCAGCCTCTCTTGGTGGTGGCCAACATCTCCTCCCTGCTTGCCAACAGACAGGCAGGTGAGGGTGGGATGGTGCTCCTCCTCTCCATCTGGCTGGCAGTCATGAAATATCCCTTGAAAGCCACGCTCCTTCTTCAAGGAGGGTGAAACTGGTGTGGGGGAAAAAAAAGAAATGCACCATCAGAAATGATAAAACCTTTTGGTATTAGTGCAGAGACAAGGTGGCGATGTTAAATGGCTGGCATCGAGCCAGTTCAAGATTGCCACGTGCTGGGACCATGCTCACACCTCTGCTGCCCATGTCTGGCACTGGGGGTGGCAGAAGAGATGGGCAGGGAAAGCAGAGCGGGGGGTTCCCATTGGGATTGCCTCCGTGAAGGTGCTGACCTCAACAGGCATCTTCTGGGCATGGGTTAGGGGGTCTGATAAGAGGAATTGGAAGTACCCTCTCAAATTGTTTAGCTTCCTAATCCAAAAGCCACAAAATGCTCTTTGTACAAAATCTCTGCCTGGAGTGCTTGCAATTCTGATCATTCATAGGCATGAAAAAAAGGTAAATTCTTGTGTGTGTGTAATTACTAACACTGCTTTTTGCTATAACAAATGTAGAGTTAGATGGGACAGTCTGGATAGACAAGTGATTTACTAAAACATAATTTAGGAAGTAAATTCCAAGGCACAACATATTTTGTTTTGAACTTTTCAAAACTAAGCTTGTTGGCTTTTATTTTTTTTCCAGATTCAGTTTTTTTTTTTTTTCACTTCATCAGTTAACATATTTCAAATGAAAAGATTCATTAAAGATCGAGCAAAACATTTGATTAAAATGCGTGTATTTTCGTTTTGTCAGAAGACTTCTAAACACTTATTCAAAGTCATTTTCACAGCTTTGCATCTATCTCAGTGTCACTGCTAACAGCTTCCTTCCTCCCCCTGTCTTCAGAAAAAAAAAATACATCACACTGGCTTTGCTAATGGTGAAACATTTAGTAAGTACACTTAGCCTGAGTTTCTGTTAGCATTTTGATGACAGCAGCTACCAGAGCTCTGCTGCCCCGTTTTCTTGCCATAATGAAATGCTGGGGCTGGAGCTCTTTGCTGGAGGACTTTGCAAGGCAAAGTGAGTGGGTATAGTCCACCGGGACTGTGCAACATCCCAGAGTAGGGCAGAGATCTGCTGCATCCAGCCTCCTGGTTTTGAAGTAAGGAGAACTGCCTGCAGAAGCTGCAGCAGGTTTTGTGCTGAGCACATGGGAAGTACATTACCCAGAGAAAGAGCTTTTATCCGAATCGTCACAGCAATTAAATACGTCCCGGTTGTGCAGCTCCTGCTCAAAACCCTCTTTAACCGCTAGTGGCGTAATTGTGGCAACTGCAAGAACATCTGCTCCTCTCCGTGCTGCCGAAGCCAGTGGCATTTAGTGACAGGGAAGAGCTCTGGGTGAGGTAGGGCAGTCCCTGCAGCAGGGAGGCAGTAGCACCGTGCGATGGGTGGGTAACACGGGCTGTGCAGCGAAGTAAAATTAACAGATGTAGAAGTGGAGGTTACAGTGTAAACACGCGCTCAGATACCAGAGTAATGAACGTAGTATAAATATTTGGATGTATTCCTACATCTAATTCTTGGCCTCATAATTCTTGTGTCAAATGGTTTACAGAAGGCAAAACTATATTTCAGTTGCAGGCATGGGTTCATAATTCTTAAGGTTAATTAAAACAGCCAAATGCTCTTCGTGCCTCAGTTTTGTACAAACCTGTGTCTAATTAAAGGCTTTTCCTATCAGTGGCGTAGCAGCAGTGATTATCAGCACATATGTAGCTGAGACTTCAGTCTAGGTGACAAGTAGCAGCAAGGTGAGCTGTCCCTGGGTCTCATGTAAGCATATTGTTGCCTGTGTACAAACTGCGTGTCTGAGAAGAATTAATCATGGTTTAGAGTCCTGTTATGTTACATAATATTATATATATAATATAAGTGAGTATATAATTCTCAGAGTATCGCTGCCAAAATGCAGGTAGCACAGAGGCAGTACGTCTCCTACGCCTAGCCTGTGCCTGTTGCTCCCTGTTTGCAGCCAGCCAAGGTCTCCCCTTGCGAAGGGGATGGGGTGAGCAGGCGTGCGGGTGCAACCCTGTCACCCACTGCAGAGGGGACAACAGAGCATCTCCCCGGGGGCCGGCGCTGGGCTGCTTGTGGTGGTCCCAGAGCCTGGGATCAGCCTGGTGCCAGGCAGGGAATCCACCTTTGCCAGGGGAATCCCCAGCTGGCACTCCACAGCGTTTTTAAGGACATGAGGAGCCTTATCGAGCCTCCACATCTGCCCCAGATGCTTCGCATTCCAGCGATACTCCGCAGATGTGCTGAGCCCTACAGCATCCCGCTGTCCCCAGGGCCAGCAGCTACCGCCCAGGCTCTATCCCAGGCACAGGGGACGGGCATGGCATGGCTGCCAAGGATGTCCCCGCAGTGTCGATAGCGGGTGACACAGCCCTGCCCCTCGTCTGTGTCAGGGGGACCGTGTGGCAGAGGGTACCACCTGCGCAGAGAAGCCACCCTCTGCACAGCCAAAGTTCAGGCAAACAGAGGGAAGAGGAGGTTCCAGCCCGGTGGCACCGAGGACATGTTGGCCACCATTGGGTTTCACCTTGAACTACAGCTGCCATTGCCTGAGGTCTCTGCAGCAACGAGCTGGCAGTGGGACATGCCCCTGACAGAGCACCCTGCTCCCAGCAATTAGGTAAATTAAGGCTTCTGACAGCATCTTCCCAAGTGCTGGTGTCTGCCAGTCCGGAGCCAGACCCCAGTGTTTCCCCATCACTTGTATGAACACCACTTGTGCTCTAGTGTTTCCCCATCACTTGTGCTCCATCTCTCTATCTTCCATTTTTCAGTGTTGTGCTGTTCTGGGGCTTCTTTCTCTTTAAGAGGAAACTCAGCGGAAGCCGAGCTATTCAATATTGTTTCGTATTATTTGGTTGTGAAACAATTTAATTTGTTTATGGCTCTAAAGGTCAGATTTGACTGTTGCCCAAATTTCTAAAGAATAAAGAATGAATCAGGCTGAAAGGGACTTTGTGGCATGATAAACTGGAGAAAGAGAAGGGGGCTAGTGAGAATATTTAACTGGAACAGCAAGACAAACTTACCTTCAGTTCAGGTTTAAAAGCCTGGTCAATCATTACACATTTTTTATTATTTACCTGGTACAAAATCCCCCCAGCAGAAGAAGTAGAAAAACTCACAGGCCACATTCTTTCAAATTTTTAGTAGCTTGCTTGGCAATTTTAATTTTTTTGTTAATTTTCTGTAGCTCAGGAAATTTGAGTGGTATGGATTGCATTGGTGCATTTATAGATTAGAAATAAAGTGGAAGTGCATGGTGGCTGTGACTCCAGGCAGGGAATGTTTGTAACACTGATGAGAGCAGGGCCAGCCGGGGACTTTGAGAAGGAAGGTGATTCTCACACAGTGAGCAGAAGACAAAGGTTGCATTTACACCTGGCCAGAAGGTTTAATCATCTACCATTTCCAAACATTGCAGGCTCACAATCTGTTGTGTCTGAGATCATAAAACATATCACAAACTGGAGACAAGAGAGCTGGGGCTTGATTGACCAGAGCTTATCTTTTCTCTTTTCTTCCTTCTTATTTTTCACTCAATTTTCTGCTTAAAAAAAAAAAAAGAAAACGGAAAAAAAAAAAAAGAAAAAAAAAGAAAAAGAAAAAAAAGGATGCTCTACTGGTATAGCAGGAAACATGATGCAAAGCAAAGCAATTCTGAAAATCCAGGATGAGTGGGTGATTTCCATTCCTCTGTGCTTCATCACACCAAAAACTTGGGAGACAGATCACCTGGTTGCTCAAACCTTCCTCCCAGGCTTGCAAGGAAAAGGAATTGTGGAAAAGAACAAGAAATGGAGAGGAGTACTCAAAGAGGAGCAGGTAGAAACCTCTCATAGGTTGGTTTTCCAGGTCCTACCCTTGAAATATCTAACACTGAACCATCTGAAACACTGGGTGTAGGTGACTTTCATCTTTTTGGGGGGTGAGGTTTAAGTTATGGTAACATTTAAGAAGAATCTATCTGTGATGGGAGGGTATTTTTGCAACATTAGCAGCATTTTCGCACTTCTGATGTGCTGTTGGTTTCTCCTGTTCCTGTAATCCGTTGCTGACAGTGAGGTTGGCAAGTTTATTTAGCAAGACCCGAGCAGCTTCCTTCTGATGGCCTCTGCACAGTTGTCACCCTTGGTTGTGTGACGGTGGTCAGGCTGTGGAGGGGAGTGGGGGCTTAATACATGTAGGATTTCCCACTGTTACCCGTGATGGGCCCTAAGAGCAAGCATGGAATGGCCATGCCCTGGCCACAGCTCCATCATCCCTTGTGAGGGTTGGGCCTGCAACGCTAGGGAGGAGATGTTGCTTTGCACCTCATTTGGGTGTTTCAGAGCTGATTCATCAAAGCATTTAGTGCTGGCTGGGGGGGGGAATGGGCCCGGTTGGGATGAAGGTTTGCACTGTGGACTTCAAAGGAGGCCTAGTTTAACCCTTTGACTTCAGCGGGTTTAGAGCCTCTGTTTGGAGGTAAGCATGTGATAAGCTGGGTTGGGACCACCCTCTCTCTGTTTGGAGGGTGGTGTAAATACCTCGAGTTTTTGGGGTATGATCACCTGTCTGATGATGCCTCTGTGAGTTTTATGCCTGCCAGCTCTGTAACCTGCTTTAAAAAAAAAAAAAAAAAAAAAAAAAAAAAAGGAGTGCAGTAGGAGCAGTTTCACCAGGACAAGCTCATCAATCAAGGCAGGATGGAGGGCCATCTGCCCCTGGCATGGCCAGGTGCCCTCAGGGTGTCCCTAGCACCCTGGGGCTGCCCACAACCTGATAACAAGAGTGGCATCTTTGATGTCACCTGGGGCAGCAGCCACACAGAATTGCATAATCAAGGTCACTGGAAAATTACACAAAACTTTGCCCACATCTATTGGAAAAATGTGAAACACTTAAAAAAAAAACTCACACCATGCTGTGAATGGCATACTACAGTGCTGAGCTTTCCCCTTACTGTACCCTAGAACTATTTATGAAAAAATGTAAGCGGACATAACAGCAATTAAAAATTTTCACTGATAGCCACATGAAATCAGCTCTGTGGTTTCCCCTCTCTCTTCTTCAGATAAAGTTTTAATTACATGATGGTGTGTGAATATGATAAGTAATCATCTCATACTTTGCATTACTGAGTACTGTCTCTTTGAGGAGTTTAAGGGGTGAGTCGGGTTTCATGTGCCCTCAGGAGCTACTAAGCATTTACATGGCTACTTGCAAAAAATAAATACCTAAACTGAAAATAGGTAGATGAAAATAAAGAGAAGAAGAAATTTCAAAACTCATCTTTGTAAGAAGAAATCTCTTGGAGAAATTTCTGATATTCTCTCAACATTTTCCTATTTTATTTATTTTATTTTTTTTTTCCATTAAATTTTACATTAATTTTTACATTAAAAAGCACTTTTTTTCTCCTGTGTTCTTGCCCTTTTGGTTTATATTTATCCACACCTCCACTTCATCTTTTTTTTCTTTCTTTTTTTTTTTTTTTTTTAATTATTAATAATTTTCTCATTTTTTGTTTGTGAGAAAAAACAAGTAATGGAGGAAGCATAAAGAGGAACAATTTCTAGCATGAAAGAGGCCAGGGCTGGAAAGTGAATCAAAAAAGCCTAAGCATAAAATGTTAAAAAAAACTCTAAGAAAAAGCTTTAAAAGTGCTTATAACCTCTAAGAGGTCTTGTAGGCTGGGGCCTGGTGTTGGGGATGCCTCACAGCCTGCCCTGTTTGCCCGTCCAGACTGTTGAGGGCCACATTTTCCTCGTGTACCCAAGGGTTCAGGTTGTACCCCAGGGCTCCTGTTGATCCAGCAGGATGTCCTGGCATCAGGTGCAGGATGGGGCTGTCTACAACACCCATCTTTCCTCTCCGTACCACTGAAATGGAGAGGATGCCCCACATGTCGCTGGTTTTACATCACCAAAATCCACATGGTACAGAGGTCCAGGAGCTGTTGCACAATGTATCACGATGCCACTTAGAAACACTTATGCCATTAAGTCTGAAGGCTAAAAGATTTGCATTTCTGACTAGACCTTCTCACAGCCAAGTCCTTTCCTTGTAATTCAATGACTTGTATGTCTTCCTAACTTTAAAAGTTCAGTGAACCCTTTTTCCCATTTTTTTTCACATGACAATTTGTTAGGAAGTTGTTAGTAAACATCCACATTGCTTTCCTAGCCAATATGTCATGCCATCTAAAACACAGATTGTCCCCCCTAATCACATCCATAAACCAGGTAACTTACTTATGGAACAGGAGTTAAAGTGTAGACACAATTCATCCTCTGGAGTTTGCATTGTACTTTAAACAACAACAACTACAAAATTTGACACAGTGGATATAAAATCCTTACGTTCAGGACACTGAAATTAACAGGGTTGTACTGCTTATACCATCTCTGATGGGCACTTTGTTGTGCCTTGGGATTAAATTTCTGTTGTCTCATTGCATGCTACAAATGAAAAAAGCTCTTCTGTCCCAGAGAGCTCCTAAATGCATGTGGGAGACTGCCTGATGATGGAAAGTCAGACATTCAACTTGATATCAGCTATGAGTGCCTCAGTCATTGAAAAGAGAAACATTTCCCAGTTATTTAGGTGCAGCTCCAGCTGAGCTATTCAGGCAGCACCTTGTCCCCATGGCCCAGGGGTAGTATTGTGGTGGAGACCTGCATCTGAGCTTCTGCTGGCCTGCTCCGGCCAAAGATGGCTTTTTTCACAGAACCACAGAGTGGCTGAGGAAAGGGACTTGTGGAGGTCATCTGGGCCAGCCCCTGCTCCAGCAGGGCCACCCAGAGCAGGGTGCCCAGGGACCCTGTGCAGGCAGCATTTGAAGATCTCCAAGGAGGAGACTCCACAACCTCTCTGAGCAACCTGTGCCAGTGCTTGATCACCCGCACAACACAGAAGTGTGGCCTGATGTTCAGAGGGAGCCTCCGGTGTCCCAGTTTGTGCCCATTGCCTCCTGTCCTGGCACTGGTCACCACTGGAAAGAGCCTGGCTCTGACCTCTTTGCTACGTCTCTTCAGGTCTTTATACACACTGATCAGATCCCCCTGAGCGTCCTCTTCCCCAGGCGGAAGAGTCCCAGCTCTCTCAGCCTCTCCTTGGAGGAGACATGCTCCAGTCCCTTCATCATATTGGTGGCCCTTTGTTGAACTCTATCCCATGTGTCCATGTCTCTTGTACTGGGGAGCCCAGAACTGGACCCAGCACTCCAGGGGTAACCTCACCAGTGCTGCCAAGAGGGGAATCAGAAGAAATCCAGTGAAACCCGCTCCTGAATCATGGGGGCAGTGGGGCAGCTGTGGGGCCCTGGGCAGGTTAGGGGGGTGGAAAGCCAATAAATTCAGTGATACCTTTTGGCTGCTTTGTGCAGAGATGTAGCGGCACCGGCTGGAGTACACTGCTCTACCACATACCACGAGCGGCTCCTGTCAGCCGCAGAACATTTCCTGGATCAGCAGAACTGCTCATCAGCTATAATTTTTGTTGAAATATCTTGCTTTAAACCTAGAGAGCACCAATGAAGGCCTCAAATCTGTAAATCAGCTGCTCTTTGGAAAACAAATCATTGCTGTGGAGTTTTGCCAAGCTAATATGTTGTACTCATTCATTATTTGGTTTTCATTTTCTGAACTGATTTAAACAGACCATGCTCTAACTGTAGCAGTTGCATCCAAGATATGAGCCTGATTTACACTTTGAAGATGTGAGCAGCCCCGTGGCTGTGCTTCCAAGCTGAAGAAGTGCTGCAAAGAGGAGTTGTTGGGCAGCAACTGCAATCCCTGTAGACAACAGCCTGCAGGTCAGCTCTGCTTCCCTGATTAAACTAGAAAGGTGTTATTACTGCAAGGAAAGCAGTGATCTTTCCATGTGCTACACCAGCACTGGTGTCTTCCAGGAACAAGATGGTAAGACATTTTCAACTGTGAATTCCTAGCAGGACCCTGTGGGATGATACACTGGGATAATCATCTGTGAAGGTAAAGCAACAAGTGAAAAAATTGAGAGGTGATGGAGATGTGACATTAACACCTGCAGTCCAGAAATCAGAAAGGGTGGAGAGGTAGCACCATGGGAAGCTCAGGAAGAAACCAGTGGATATTAAGTAATTATTTAAGTGGCCAAGCTCAGTGAAACCAGGCTACCACCCAGGACACCTGCAAGGGGCAGGGAGGTAGCCAGTGTGTGAGAGAGGACAAGAAAGGTTTTTGGCTTCTGTTCTTGGGTTTGGGGGTTTCTTTAATTCTGAGGTTTGCTATGGTATAATGAGACAGATCTGGTTAAAAAAAAAATGTACTTGATTCATACACTTATCCTGAACCATAAATAAATGCTATTAACCTTAATTATGTATTTAACAGAAGTCAACCTATTAAGAAAACGTTATTAATTTTCAGCCTTATCAACACTACTTATTTTTCTCTGAGACCAGAAATACAGGTAAGATCAGATTTTTTTTAATTGCCATAGAAGACCAGAGCTTCACCTAATGTAACCTCGTTCTAGTTAGAAGCAACGAAATATGAAAGATTAATTGTTGTGATGCAGTTCAGTTTCAATAGTATTTTTACAATTCCTGTAAGCCTGTGTAATTAGACAGGTTTTGAGATCAATCCTGGATTTTCTTTCTTCGTTCAAGTGAAAGCCTCTCAGGGCTTCCTGAAGGTTACCACAGTTATGCTATTGTTGCATGTTAAAAAACACCTATCACATCTAATAACACAACTATTTACACATCATAAGGCTTTTTTAAAAACAAAGGGTCTTTCTTCAAAGGAAAATGGGCTTCCTTGTTATTATTGCTACATGCTTGTTTCCCCATCTTGGCATAAAAGCAAAATTAACATAAGTGATTCCTGTCTTGTGTACAGAAATATAAAATTCAGGTCTGACATATGTGCATGGCTGAAAAAGAAAGAAATAAAAAAACCTGGCCTTGTAAAATTCTCATATTTCACACTTGTCGTGGCATAGGATTAAGGTGATTTAAAATAGATGAACAGGTTCACATAAGAACAATTGTTATAACTTCCTTCATTGATATCCTCTTTAAATTTATTGTGTTGCCAGAAGCAGGATGAAGAAGCCTTTGTGTAAATCCACATCAAGTCCCCTGTGCAAAGATTGCACAGACCACAAAGTGCTTGGAAGAGCAGCTGCTGGAGTTGATGGGACCCTGTTTATTCCAAATTCTGTGAAGTTTCAGGTACATCTCTCCAACAGTAAATAGCAAGGATAGATCCCCGTGCTTTTAGCATAACAGGGAAAAAACATAGCTCATGTGAGCCTGTAGTTTCATTTCTCAAATTTCAACTTATAAAATTAGATTGTAAAATCCAATAAGTCTATTCTTAAACCACAGATAATCTATTTATTTTTTATTTTTTTGCTAACAGGCAGTAGATCATTGTGGATATCCAGAACTCATTCACACAGATACGGTATTTGATGCTAGCTTTCAGGGAAAAAACAAACATTCCTTAGTGTGAAGCAATTTTCTCCTGATTTTTACACATGAACCTCAGTGAGAAATCAAACTTTTATGTGAATTGATCAAGTACCTGGAATTTGTGATACACACAGAAAAGTGGGATAGTAGTTAGTAATGATAACTACCCCACTTGATAATGTGAGTCATGACCCCATTGATCTAGCTCTGATGTTCCTGCTGGTACCACTGTTCTCTTTAAAGTCATCAGGAGCGCATGCCCCATCGTCCTCTTTCTATGGAGATGGCGGCAGTCCTTTGTTTTGGGTATATCCTTCTAGAGCTTCAGGTGTAACCCTTGAGACATTGCTATCTGCACTTCAATGCCTCTCGCCTTGCCACCTCTGTAAGAGTTTTGAGCCACAACTTCCTAGCATCTTCCTTGTTCTTAGTGTTTCCAAGAAGTCATCCTGATGAGACGTCCAGGAATTGAATGTGGTGCCAGGGGCAGTATAAGCTCCCTACAAAGACAAGTGCCTGCATTTTACAAGAGCAGCCTTGTGCAAGGACAGGCGGAACAGATGGCTGAACCTGCAGAACTAGTTTCAGCCATAAATGCTCTGAGCACCGTAAATGTTCGGTGGGCTTTTTTTTTTTTTTTTTTTTTTTTTTTTTTTTTTTTTTTTGGGAAGTACTTATTCAAACTACAGACCCAGTCAAATATTAACAAGTGGAAACTGAGCAAAAAGAAAAAAAAAAAAAGAAAAAGAAAAAGAAAAAAATATATATACTTTGAAGGGCTCAGGCTTGTGTGGGTTCTTGCAGTATTTGCCAAACTACAATTGCTGGGGCCACACTTGCGACAGGCTAAAACGTTGCTGTGAATAGAAAGTATATCATAAGGGTTCTCAAATGCAAAAGTGGGGCTGGAACAAAGAGCAGGCACCAGACAGACTTCCCCTGTTGACGACTGCTGGCGTGTCACCCTGGTGCCAGCAGTCTCAGCAGCACCGGCGGCAGTGGGCGGCAGGATCGCACCCAACACCACCGGGCTGCTTTGAAACCCTGCCTGCAGCCTCGTCACAGGGCAAGGAGCTTTATCTCTCTCGTTTTGAGAGTGTTTGCTTTAAAGATGATTTACCACACTTGACAATTACTGAATTTCCTAAATTGGGCCTGAGGCATTGTTGTTGTTGCTGCACGGGGCAGTGCCGCAGTGTCGTAGATCCAGGAGGTTGTTCTCGATGAGGTTGCTCTCGATGAGGTTGCTCTCGATGCACACTGGAGGTCCTCCAGCACTGCTTCCCTCTGCCATCTTGCTGCTCCAGGTGCTGGTGGAGACATGAAAAGCTTCTGACTGAAGGGATGAAGCCAAACTGCTGCCCTATCTTGTGGGAGCAGCATCCCACCATTGAGTGAGGACTTCTCTTACTGCTGTTTTCCAAAGAACGTGAGCCACAGAGTTCACATAGCAGAGGCAGATACACAGCCAAAAGTGCTGTCAGAGAACTTTTCTTTTCTTTTCTTTTCTTTTCTTTTCTTTTCTTTTCTTTTCTTTTTCTCTTCTCTTCTTTTCTTTTTCTCTTCTTTTCTTTTCTTTTTCTCTTCTCTTCTCTTCTCTTCTCTTCTCTTCTCTTCTCTTCTCTT
>CM021766.1:103971073-103994450 GCA_011076525.1 Nettapus auritus | reverse complement strand
TCTTTCTTTCTTTCTTTCTTTCTTTCTTTCTTTCTTTCTTTCTTTCTCCCAGAATAAATGTCTCCCATGAAGTGTGTCTGAAAAATTCCAGGAAGCCGTCTCTTTTTTAACCCAACACACCCAGTATTTTACCCATCACACACTCTAGACCCAGTGATTTAGTTCAAACAACAACCAAGGAGGTTTTATTTCTGCTTTGGTTCTCCTTTGCCTTCCCCCACATCTTCCATTTTCCCCCTTCTATTATTACCTCAAACAATGCCTTTTTGGAGAGCATACTCTTTCTAAAGGTGCTTTGTTAAAAAGCAAAACAAAACCACAAAAGCAACAGCAAATAACAAACTTCTCCCTAAATCCCCACAGAAACAAATAAGACAACTTTGAAATTTATAAGCACTGGTGCATGGGGCTGCTGAGTTGGATGTTACAGCCCGGGTAAACTGCAGTTGCCCTCCAGTTGCTCTGCTGACTTATTTTTTGCCTTCCATTTGATGCTCTTCCATCGAGCTTCAAGGTTTCCAGGCTTAGGTACCAACAGCCACAGAGACCAGCTAATTGGCAATGACAGACAGGAGTGTATATAAAATCATGTTTCCTGTGCTTCTTGACTTCGTTGCTTGCCATCCCAAAGGTGCTAAGTAGGGCCAGGGCTCTCAAGGAAGGTGGCTATGAGGAGAAAGGCATCATAGAGACTATATTTTCCCAAGTGTGTAGTCAAAGGGAAGCTGAGAAAGACCCCACTGAGTACGAGCAACTGGCAGGTACCAGGATTTTTTTTAATTTTTTTTATTTTTTTTATATATATATATATATGTATATATATGTATTTCCCAAAGAACAGGACCTGCCGTTCTTTCCCCCCCCAGCTCTCATGAGCCTTCTGGGAAGAAGAAAAGCAGGTGCCCCATATGCATAGCCCTACATGTCCTTAGCTAACCCTTCATCCTTGTTGCACCCAGAGGACAGATGAGCAGTCCACTTCCAGGCAGGACCCTGAAAATCCCTCTTTCTTTGCAGCTTAACTCCCAGCTAATTATTTTATGGTGGGCACCAGCAAAATGACCATGCCATGGGAAGGTGTAGGCTGCTGCCCTCTTTGCACTCTTTGCTGTTCATGAAGGACAAACAGAAGGGGGAACAAAGGTAACAAGGGGATCAAGGGAGAAAGGATGCATAATCTTCTTTCATTCCTTTTTAAAACCATACATGACTCTTAATGTTACAACCTCACAAAATATTTGGAGGCTATGTTTATTGTCTTACTTTTGGAAGGACCTTAGACCTAGTGGATTTATTATATCACTGTTTGTAGAGGAATTTCTGTGTTTCAAACTATCCTCTGGGCCTGGGGCTGCGTAAAATGCTTAGACATTTTGATAGTACACGGGTATATATTAATTGCAATGTTCTGCCACATTTGTGGTGTTGATATCACGGGACTTATTTCTCCTGACAGATACTCCTGGGTGGATCTGAAGTAGCTCATGCAAGGACCATGCAGCATATACAACTCAAGTGCAGGCAATTGTATATGGCCTTCTCTGCATTGTCCTACCAATGACCCCTTCTGTAATCAGGCAGAAATCATGCTCCTGAAGAGTGGGAGGTAATACTGCTTCCATGCTGGTCTGTTCCTGGGCCCCCGCTGTAGACATTGCCAACAGTAACAAATTGCTCTGAGTTATGTGCAGTGGTTTAGTGATGTGGACCAGTTATTTATTAGAGAGGGAGCTGTGACAACAGCAAAGGGCAAAAGAGGGAATTAAAAAAAAAAAAAAATCCAGATCAAATGAAATGAATTTTCTTTGTCTAGAAAGCTTCATGCAAAACAAATCTTCCATTTCTCACTTCTGGATCACACCTTATTTATCTAAAGGGGGGTCACAGGCAGAGTTTTGAATGCAAACTCCCTACAAATAAAGAAACATCCCCGGGGGCTGTAGATAAAGGTGACAGGGCTGTACTAAACTGCATATCCAGGGGTGACAAATTAGTTTTATTGCTTCTTTAGTCATAGTTTCCTAGGCATAAACCTGGCTCCAATATTGGTTTCCTAGCTCAGAGGCACCTTTCCATTTGGAGAAGTATGATACAAATGAGGGACCTCCTCCCTTGCACTTGAAATGAGAAGAGGGGTGAGTGAGGACACTGTCTGGGACAAGCCAGGTCAATGGAGGTCACTGGAACAATCTTGATTGCCAGGAGCAGAAAGCCAGACCCTGTGTTTGTTTTGACTTGAATAAGAGACTTCTGTGTTTAAGGCCATGGGTCTATAAGGTAGAGGTTTCAAAAACGAGAGAGGAGCTGTTTATGGTGACCCTTTAATTGCTGTAATGACATACAAAAACAATGCCATTAGACTACTGGTCTGCAAAGATAACTAAGTTTCGGCCTCATTGATTCAATTCAGTTTGCCCAGAATAGGATTCTTTCTTCCTTGCCTCCCATGTTAAGGTCACTGGTATGAATGCTCTGTACTTTTACTTGAGGCAGAAGGCTGAAGAGTTGGAGATGCTCTGGAGAGGTATCTGTTCAGCAGGAAATTGCCAGGTCCTGGGGAGCAAAGGGCTGCACAGGCAGAACGAGACTTGGCAGCAATGTGACCCAGCCTGGAGCAGAAGAGATGGGTGAGAAGAGGTGTAGGTGCAGAGTCAGTGGCTCTACTTGTGTGAAGCACCAGAGAAGTCAAATGAGAGATTGGCTTGATTCAGGTTGAATCAGCTCCTTCCCAACAAAAATACAGTACAAACACCCTGGGCATCAGTGAAGCTTTCAGTTAACAGCTACGGATGGGCTGAAGCCTGTATCCACAGGGACTTGCTTCTGAGGCTGAGCCAAGCTGTACGTTTTGCACTGGTTATCCACCCATATAAAGGCAGGGATCTTCCACAGGCACCACCTTCTGCAGGAAATCACTAGCAGACAACTTGTGAAATTGTTAATTCTCTAAAAAAATACACATATATATTTTTAAAATATATGTATAACCATAAAGCTTGAAATACTGGCTTATCTTTTCTTCCCCCCCCCCTTTTTTTTTTTTCCCCTCCATTATCTCTTTTGCTGGATAATGCAATAAATGAACACTTTCATCTTCACTCCTTTTGCCTCTCCCTGATGTTTATACATTTCCTCAGCTTTGGAGGCACACTGACCAGTTAAAACAAAAATAGACGAATCCTGATCACCTGAAAAATCAGAAGAAGAGAGATTAAAACTTTTCAAAGTGTTTCACAAGTGCAGGTCTCAAAATGATTTGACAAGAAAATCTGGTAAGGACCTGAAAACTGGAAATAATGTTGAAAGTCCAGCTCAGTCCTGAGATGGCATTTCTGTTATTTGGCCACTATGAGCAGAAAAGTGTAGGATGCTTCTCACCACCTTGTGAGGATACAGTAAAAATTTATGAAAGCTGCAGTGTTTCCAGTCCTCTGTAATGGACTTTAATGCATTTTTTATAGACATCAGTAACAATGTGTCTAGATCCACCCAAAACTCCAAAGCCAAATCAGCTTTGGGATAGAATAGAGGAATTTACTTTTTCCTCACTTTCACTGCTGGGACAGACAGCCTTCCTCCCTTATGAGGTAATTTAATTTTCACATTATGCTTTATGGGATATCCTTTATTTACCTAATGCTTTCCTGTCGAGTCTTTTCAGACTATGAATCTTGTATATTTTATATACACAAAGGTGACTTTTCCTTCCTTTAATGACCATGGCTTATCAGTGCAGGCAACCGATACTGGACTCATAAATATGTCACTCTCCAGGCTGCGGCAGCCCCTTCTGCATCATAAGGCTGCTCCTTGCTGCTTGCTCCTCCCTTCGCTCCCCGCATCTCCATGGTCCACTCATCCCCTCGACTCCACTCAACTTACCATTGGCCTCTATAAATAAATCACTGATTTAAGCTATAGGTGAAAATCATTGTGAAAGGAGCACGCAGAGGAATGTAATACAAGGTCGGTGGAGCCAGCGCCTTCCGACTCCAATTAAATATTTCCTGTAAGCCAGTGCCAATTGTGCATCTTGTAAGACCATTTGAAAGCAGGAGCTTGAACTCCAAGGGACCCTCTCGCCTCAAAACCTGTTTCCTGTTTAACAAGATTTAACAAGCAGAACCAAACATGCGCCATCAGCAACAAAAGTCATTGTAAACGGCTCCAATGTGCAAAGGTGCTGTGTTTCCTCTCTGCCCTGAGCGCCTACCAGCCCTGCAAGCCCAGCATGGGGTGGCT
Source organism: Nettapus auritus (assembly GCA_011076525.1). NCBI lineage: Eukaryota > Metazoa > Chordata > Aves > Anseriformes > Anatidae > Nettapus > Nettapus auritus. Next base: position 103,990,208 of record CM021766.1, on the reverse strand, counting down.
GCAGTGCGGTGCCTTAATGCCATGGGACAGCACAAGTTAGTGTAGGCTGAGCTGTTTTGCTGAGAGAGATGTAAGGAAAGAGAGAAAAGAGCCTTCTCCAAAGGGGTCAAAGCTTGTGAGGTGAAAGCTTCAAAGCTTTGCCCTACTCTCTGAGCTTTTCTGTATGTAGGTTTTGTATAGAGGATGATTTCTGACTGTGATAACATTTACTATGTGCTGTCTACCTCTTCAGCTTGAAACACAGCTTTAGTGCTTACAAGATGCCATTGCTGTGGTGCTTGAGACAGGCTGTATCCTGGGCTGAACTCCCTGCCCAGGCAGAAGAAAAAGCCCAAAGCAGAGATCAGCCACCACCAGCCTTTGGATGCACAATCAGATATGGAGAGTCTGGTCATGGTGGCCCCAAAGTTTAGGAAATCCATGTGATACCCATTTCTGGCTGTAGCTGCAAGGGTAACACTGAAAAAATGCTCACTGTGGCCAAGGACTGGGCACACAGGGATGTTTCTTAGAGGGCTGCACAGTGGTAAGAAACATCCACCCATATACTCATATGCAAAATACATATGTACAAAAAATGTGTATGCATCTGAATCTTTTTATATATAACAGGTACAAATTCCAATGTATTATGCTCCCTGTACCTCTCCCCATAAGCCAAAATGTCTAGCACTTTGCATAAATCCTCCAGGTGGTCCTGAGATAACCATAACAACATCTGGGGCAACAGTCCCATCCATTTCCTGCAAACAGTAGTGGCATTCATACACCAAAAAAATTACAAATCTTACTGAAGTTTCCAAGTGCACAGCCTATGTCTTGCCACTCTTCTGGAATCAGCTGCTATTCCCACCTGTGACACCCTGACACCAGCCAACATCCAGGCAAAGGCCTATGAGTGAAGAGGGGATGAGCATGAAAAAGAGCAAGATAAATGCCATGAAATTGAGTTTAGTACAGTGAAAGCAGCTCTGTCCTCAATGCTGCTCACACACTGCTCAATAACTTTCAGCCGTGGATGTTGTGAGCTTGAGATATGAGACACATTAAAGCTGACTGTCCATTGTTAGGGTGGAGTAGAAGCTGAGAAATTGGATGCAGACTCTTCAGCTACATGTTAAAAGGGTTGCTCTTTATTTGGCCTTCCTCATTTATGAATATAGCTCAAGTAGGGTCATCACTAAAACAGCTGAATAAAAGTAATGCATCCAAACTGGGGCAGGAAGCTCCCTCACCTCTCCCTCCATGTACACACAGTGAGGTGTTATCTGAGAACCAGGCTGGGAGAGGAGCTTGGGGCTTCTGAACTTGCATGAAACCACCTGGGTAGACATCAGAGGGACAATATTTCCTCTCCAGGCTGCAGTGTAAGGGTGTGCTTTTAATTGCTCATATTTGCTGATAATTGTTAGTACTGACAGCTGAAATGTTGTCAGCACCACATCTGGGAGTGGGAGAGGTGTGAGGAGAGCATCCGATGCTGCTGTTCTTCCCTGGAAAGCAGAGAAGTGAGCAATGCAGATTGTGCTGGGGCTGGTGCCAGCCAGTGGTTTAGTCTGGGGCAGAGCTGGGGTCTGGCTGGAAATGGACATGCTCCCAGTTTTCACAATTAGGTCATGGAAACTAATAATCTAGATAGCATTTCTTGTTATTACTTTGGTACCCATGTGCTGACGTGGCCAGTTTTATCATCCTAAAGTGACTCCAAAATCATGTGTAAAAAAGGGAAGAAGGATGTATTAGTTTTCCCTTGTATAGAAGGGAAACTGAGGCAGGCTGAGACCCTATTTTTTTAATTGGGTTTCTACAATGAGTCTGGAGCACAGCTGGGTGTTAAAATCGGAAACTGTGTCTTGTGTCTCTAACTGGGAGGAGGAGGGGACGGGCAAACATTTCCAGACAGGCGGTGGGGTGGATTAGCACTAAAGACGACGCAGACCTCAATCATTCAGCTGCCAGCAGAAAAAGGGGGAGTGCAGCGAGGCGGCTGGTGGAGAAACAGGTGCAAAGAAGGTTTCCTGATAGCTCTGCTGTCATCTTGCTTTGAACCCTTGGCTCCTCCGTAAATCTTCCCTTTTGGAAATCTCTCTTCAAAGTTTTGTTTCCTCATGTTGCTAAAATAGTTCTAGATAAGCAGCTTGTCCTGATGGTAAGTCCCTTTTGGTTACTTTTCTAGTAATCTGTTCTCATGTTTTCTCACTGTGCTTCAGCTGCTTGCTTTCCCATTTGGAAAAAAATATTGATGAAAGAAAAAAAAAAAAATCCAGCCAAGGCTTAACACACACAAAAAAAGGAAAATGTTTAGGTTTAATAGCACAGCAGGACCTTGTCTGTCAACTGAAATTCCATGAAATGCCATAGACATGTGTTGGTAGGACCTGTACCTAACCTCTCACTGGAGAGACACTGGGGCTGTGCTGGCACGTGGCCTCCTGGGCAGTCCTGGGTGGTGGGGGAAGAAAAACAGCAGAGCATATGGGGACTAACATCTCCAAACTGCCTTGAAACCCAGTCCACATCCCAGTTGTCTCCACCATGTAGGAGAAAAGTAGGCAATCACTGTTATTCCCAATTAATGAACTTCTGCCAGGGCTCCTCCCTCAGCTTTCTGGTGCCTACGGTGTTGTGTTGTCCCGCAGCTCCCATATGGAAAAGATTTTGACATGCAGGTATGTAAGTTTGCCTGGGAGAAAGTTGGCCATCCTGCTTTGTAGGGCAAGAGTTCTCACAGAGACTCATAACACATTGGGAGCCGAGGGCTACTGCAGGAACAAAAGATTTGCAGGTGAGGGACACTTGTTTCTTCATGTTCTCTTCAGGTGAGCTCTCTACCATTCCTTGAGACAAGTGCAGAGCTCTCTGTATAAAAAGCCACATCAAGAGGTTGAGACCTGGTAGGGATGGCACCCAAAAAAGGATGAAGGGCTCTTCTGGAGTGGTTTGGATGCATGATGTTATACGAGTGGGTCATCTGGTGAGAGCAGCCAGAGAAAAGGGCTCCATCTTAGCTTGAGTGCAAAGCTCAGGCAGCAGCTTTCTCAGTTCTGAGGACCAGGAAACATAATATCAGGACTGTCGGCTTCTCTTCTGAATAATTTTCATCTGATTTTGGGTGTCTAGCCACTGATGAAATAATTAGTGCCAGTTCTGAGGCTGTCATTAGAGGCTGTTTCCATATAATGTGCCAGGGCTGCTTCAGAACAATTTATCCAGGTTGTTCCCTGGCTCTGGTAGCTTTTACTCCTGGGAATCCCTTGTCAGCCTGGATGAGCTGTGCTGGTATCGCAAACAGTCACCACTTCTTTCAGTGGACCTCTTTCATCATCTTGCCAAGCCACACATCCATCTGGGGCCAGAAAAAAGACCTTTTCCCTCAGAGACTTAACGGTTGGGAAGACCCCTCAAAGGGCGAAGCCCTATCAATGCTTCCCTAACCTCCGAGCATGACAGGCTGCACCATCTTCCCAAGGCAGCAGGCAAGGGACACATGCATATACACGAGCAGCAGATTGGGAGCTGCTGGATGCCTCCAGGAAGGCCAAGACAGACTGTGCCTGTCCGTGTGGGTCTGGTGGTTTGATGGGGAAGGGGGGCGGAGGTAGCCCCTAGCCCTCTGCTCCTGCCGAAGGAAGATAGAGGGCTCTTCTGCACGGAGAGGTGGAATGAAGCTCTCCAGCTTTGACAATATTCCTTAACAGATAGGTCACCACGGTGTAGCTACCCCATGAGCAAACAGCATGCTTCTGTTTAGTTTTCATGGATTTCTTCCCACTCAAGTCTGACACAAACAGAAAACACTGCCCCCAGCTTAGCCCAAAGGTGACCTCGTGGCAATACCATCTCAGAAGTACCCAAACTGCACACACCCAAAACACAGATATGCATTTTTCTAGAGTCAATAAGTCTTTTTTGTGGGCTTACAGTGAATTACAGGCATTTGGGAGGGAATCAAACAGGAACCAAGACAGTAATTCCTCTAGTGTGCATCAGATCTCAGCAAAGTAGCCCTGTGTCAGCCTCTGTGCTCAACCACCCTGCAGGCAAAAGCCTAGTTTTTCTGGGATCAGAGACTTCCACCATGCTACACAGTATCCTATAAAGTCACCTTAATTTGTCCTGACTATGAGCTGCAGATCTGATGGCAGTCTCATTTGGGTCAGTGGTAGTTTCTTGTTGTTTCTCACTGTTTCTTGTTGACTATCATGACAGCACAAGAAGGCTCCATCCCAGAATGCCTCTAAGAGTGACATTTAAGTCATCTTAGGATGTAAACATTTAAATACCAAACATTTAAATGCCAAGGTTGGTGTTGGTTTCTCATGTTACTAAATGTGGGTTCTTTAGTGCTGTGAGGGTTTTTTTTCAGTGGTGCCTGACTACTGCAGAGAATGTTTGTTTCTGCTCATCTTAACCCTAATAATTGCAGAAATATGATTTTTAAAAAATGGAATCAGTAAAGATTGCGTAAACGATTCACTTTTTGTCTATGTTGCACATGTTAAACATGCAGAAGGAAGAAAATTTAGAGTCATCAAAGCACAATTTCCAAACAGACTTGCATCATTAAAAAGCCATTTAGCTTCATAGTTCAAGGTTAAGTTTGTTCCCAGAAGATGAGGTAATTTAGTAAAATAATAATGCTCCCATAAAACAAACCCCATAATAGCATTCAGCCTTAGCGGCTGCAAAGGAAGGAAACTGTAACCTCTGTCAAAGCACAGGGATGAGATTAGCATTAATAAAGCATTCCTCACGAAGCAGAGTGATAGTATACGGGGGAAGGCACATCCAAATAGCTCTCATTTCCACATTTCCTCTCAGATATGGGCTTTTTAATTAGCCATCGGAAAGAAAACTGAAAGTGCACTTTCTCCTTCTCAGCTTCTCCCTGGCTATTAATCTTGGTGCTGAAAACGGTGCCACCAGTCCATCATATTGTTATGAGCTAGTGGAGACGTAAAAGAACTGCATTCATATTCCTTATCACAGCCCAGAGGTATTTCCTTTGTGTAGCTAGGAGTATTTTGATTAGTTTTGGCTGTGTCTGCAGGGAAGACACAGTTTATATTTTCCACAGCTAGCATCATTTCTAGAAATAAAGCATCTTTCCAGCACTCACCGCTATTTATTGGTGGGGTTTAATTGCTGAAGGGGGTTCATTGTTGAGCCACAGTTGTTCCTTTTTTAACTCCTGTCAGTTTCATGACTAAGTTTGAGGCAAAACATTGATAGCAAATTGTTCCTGGAGCCAGGCAGTGATTTTCAATGAATCATTTATTTGAGGAATGTAACATTTCCCCATGGAGACTCCACTGTCCACCAGCAGACGTGGATAATCACTCATCCGCAGAACCACAGAGGTACTCTCTTGGGAGGGATTTCGAAGGGCTACCTAGGCCCTTTTTTCCCCATGTCTGGCCTTTCCCTAAGGTTTTGCTTAACCTGCTCCAAAAAGGATGCGTGATGGGAATTCTGAAGTCTCTGGCCGTCCTTTAATATTGTCTGTACCCTTGCTGACAGGTGACCCATCACTTCCATCTGCCACAGAAACAAAGTTTCTCTTTGCAGCAGCCCACTTTACACTTTTGAAGACCAATGCCTGAAGACCTTTGTCTTCCTTTTTCTGTTGTTGGATGGGCAGCCCCCAAATACTGAATTGCAGTGCAGATGATGCATGAGACAGGATCTGAGCCCCCATGGGAGCCTGGAGGTGGTGGCACTTCCTGGTGGCTTTCCAGTAGGAAAAGCTCCCACACAAATCTGGTGGCATTACTTCAGGGTGGCACAGCCCTGAAAAAGCCTGAAAAAGTCTGTGGCTTTTTACCACATGGAGGGGAAAGGAAAGAGGAAATGTTCTCCTTCCCCTCCACAGAAAGGGGATGTGGTGACAGCCCCTAGGTAAGAGCCCTGAGAGCAACCAAAACCTGAAAGAAGGCTTGCAACAAACTTTGTTTCTTGCTTGTTGATAAAGCTTTGCCACAAAGAAAGAAAGAAAAAAATTTGGTGCTTCACAGATGTACAGGCTTTGCTCAAGGGGACTGATGGGAAACATAACCCACTTTGGGGTATTACAGGCTTAACACACACTTACACTTTCCTTTTTGAGGTTGCTAATTTTACGTGACCAAATTAGCTGAGGAAACCAGATTAAAAAAATTAAATGCTGGCAGAGTTCCTGCTGGCTTAAGGAAAAGTGAGGCTGTGTTCTGCTTTGTTTTATCTTTTGTTTCACGCAGAAACCTGAAGCAAGCAGAAGCCTTAGGAGTGCTAATTGGGGATCGGCACAAGCCTCTAAATAATGTTATGACAACCCGTATTGTTTTGTAGGTGGAAAATGGAAAGAAAAAAAAAAAAAAAAAAAGAAAAGGGAAAACAATGGCAAATGGGCCACTGATTCATGGATTCCTGTCACCTCAGACATTTCCTACATTAGCAGCCTATGAATATAGCTCCAGATGAAGTACCAGGGTACAATTCCCTGTGAACTTATTAGCTGGAGCTGTTACTAATACTCCAAGTGCTTTTACGCCCTGTTGTTGCTACCCTCCTAAACCACACAGGTTAGGGCTTTGCCTACTGGAGCTACACTTACAGACAGCAGCCCCCAGAACAGCTCTGCTCCCATGCAGCATCCCCCAGGTTGTGGCAACTGGCCAGAAGCATCAGAGACACTAAGTGATGCACCTCGGTGCTGTGAGGACACTGGGTGCTCGAGCCACCCACTGCTTCTCTTTGTCACCCTGTGTCCCCAGCCCCCATGGGGCACACAAGAGCATTGCTCCTGGTGTGGAGGCATCGAAATAAGGTAAGCTAGCCCCATGTGTCTGCTTGGAGTAGATTCCTTCTGCCCTCCTAGCATATGCCTCAGAAGAGTCCTTGTCTACTGCCAAATTCTCCCTATGCCCTAAAACCCAGGGAGCAATTAAAAAGGTATCTTAAAAATGCATCAACATTGCACAGTCAGCAGGTTTTTAGATCAAAACAATGTCTTCAGTGAGAGAAAGGAGCTTCCCACTCTGGAAAAATTCCTGGTCCCCTGTTTCCCACAATGCTGTCACAAAACATCCTTACCTCGGCTCATCCTATCTCCAGTGTATCACTGGGATGGCGTGAATGAAGTCGCTATTTGCAGCATGCAGCTCACGCGAAGCTAGTGTCAATGAAGCAACTTAATTCCTCTTCTTCACAATATTATGCAATTGGCTCTTCTCTAGTAGTTCTTGTCAGTGCTGAGATCTCATGACTCAGTGTCATGAGGGAGGCTTCTCCTTCCTGTGAGCAGTAATCAGCTCACTAGCAAATCTCTGTGTGCTCCTGCATATGTGAGGACACCTCCTTTCTTTGTTGCTGGCTTCAGGAATGCAGCAATCAGACGTGCATCAAAAATAATTGTATTCAAACGAGGATAGTGAGGTAAGGCCCTTTGCTCCTCTAAGAAACACTGCAGGATGCCATAACGGCTATACTTCCTTTTACCATGTATTAATAATGAAACGTTTATTGAAAAGCTGTTTGGGAAGTATTTCCAGGGCTTGCTTTGGAAGCTGGAGACTCTATAGCCAATGCTGTGCTTTTAGCAAATGCTAAAATTGTGCCAGATAGTGCTAGCACCCAGAGAGGTGGCTGGGCACTGCCTGTTGCATCAATCATAAATTTAACTCTTGCTGGAGAACAACCCCAGGTTAGAAAGCTGATTGTGGAGCAGCTGTTCAGAAGAGCTCAGTTCCCTCCATGCCTTTAAAATAGTGTAAAGCTGGTGCTTTAAGATTCGCAAGTGTAAAAAGTGCATTCCTCAATGACAGCTAGTATGAACAAGCTCTCCTGAAACTGTGAAAGTTGACTCCTTTATGAGATTCTTCTTCCAGTAATGCACTGCTAAAACTCAGGAATCTCCTTCAAATCCTGGTGAAGGTATTTAGATTTGGAGGTATTTAAGATGTTGGGAATGGGAGGAAAAAAAAAAGGAAGAACATTTTTTTTTTTTTAATTTTTATTTTTATTTTTTTAGTAGGATTTGTTGAGTGCTGCTGACTGCTGTCTGGGACAGAATGTTATGCCAGTTTTGCCAGCAACCAGAGCTTCTTCTGCTGCACGCCTACATAATAATAATAAATAAATAAGTAAATCCAGGAGCTGTTTTTTAGGGGGTTGACCCAATTCACAAGTCCATGAACCACCCTTACAAGATTGGTGTGGTGCCAGCAGTGGTGGAATGGAGCTGGGTGAGGTGCTGCAGGGTGCAGATGAAACGTTCCCTGGCTTGTGGTGATAACAGCAGCACCCTTAGGAACATTCTCCTTCCCACCTACAACCACCACCTTCTTCTCTCTCTCAGAAACACAAACAGGCCAACCTGATTTACATTTTCATAGCTGGGAGCGATTGCCAGATTATTGAGTGCAGCTATTTATATCTAAATAGACACAGCCCTAAACAACTGGTTGTGGGGCATCAGTGTGGAAGGCTCCATGCTATGATCTGGAGGGATGCAGGCAGACCTTGTTGTCAGAAGGAGGAATGCATCCAAACTACACGAGTACTTTAACCTACTTTAGACAAACTGAGGGAAGCTGTAAGAAAGATGTGTGAGCAGTGATACAGTGTGTGCAGACTTGGCTGGTTTACCAGATTACACCGGTCTCAGTCCTATTCATAGTAATTCCTTTTGCTAAACAGCTTCCTTTGGCTATCTTAGGCATTACAGCCCTGCTTGGGACCTGGGACACTGTGCCACCTAATCCCATGGGTACCAAGCGCCATCCCCCCTAGCCCAGAGCTTGTGAGGCAGTCCTTGCAAGAAAGCTCTCCCTGCACTGTTTTGGCTGAGTTTCTGCTAAGTGAATCTCTTGGCTCAGTGCAGAGCTTGCAAGGCCACTTAAATCTCTCTGACCCTTTAATGAAGTTTTTAAAAGGGCTTCATAAATCTTCATCACTAAGAATTGCTTAAAGCCCTGCAGGGTTTCTGTAGTGGCATTAACCACTAAAACAAGTAGACAGGCTTGGGTATATTTATAGCATTCATCTTCATTATTCCATGGGTTTTGCTTCTTTCTACTCTTTTACATAAGCTACAGTCAGGGAAGGGATCCCAGGAGGGAGATCTCTGACTCAGTATCACTCATCCAGCAGCTTGTAACCATCCACTACAACTGTGTGAGACCAGTCCTCTTCTTGAGTATGCTTTCTGAGCAGGCAGCAACTGTATGCACATCATTTAGACTTCCATATTTGTTTGTTTTTTGGGGGGGTAGACCTGTGTGGAGCCAGGAGTTGGACTTGATGATCCTTGTGGGTCCCTTCCAACTCGAGATATTCAATGATTCTATGATATGGGAAAAAATCTGACTTTGCCTTTCCTACAAAAGCATGCCTCAGGTCATAGCCTGGCAGCTCTGAAATGGATCAGCTACCTGTCTGCCCTTCTCTGTCTCTTTTTTTTTTTTTTTTCCCTTACAATTTTGGCCGGCTTTGTTGATGGCTTTTTATGAGTCATATGATTCACCTCTGAAATAGCTGTCAACTTGGTGGCTATGTAAACGTTACTACGAAAATACACTATATATATATATATATATACACCATGTTGTGGTCCCCAGAGTGACTGTATAGATTCTGTGTGCCCTGGATGGGTTGTTTGACACTTCACCTCCGGGAAGTGAAGACAGAAATGACATGGGTGAGGTTCACAGGCAAACATAATAGAGTAGAGGTAAAATCACTGAAATCAGGGAAAGTGTATTCTCCTTGTGTGATGGGAAGGGGTTTAAAAATGGCAAATAAACATGAAGTAGGTGGACATGGAAGGAAGTTTGTATCTTACCATATTTTGAAGGTACAGATCCATGGCTAATTCTACAGAGAATGAAGGACTCAGGCTCCATAAAGGTTTTTTTAAGGACTGCAGGCCCTCAAGATGGTCCAGCCATGCCTGGGCCACCCTTCAGCATAATTCCATCACAAAGTCTTACTTTCAGGAGCCAGATCACTTTCAAGGGTTACTTTTTATTATGTATTTTGCTTATGCCATTATGAGACAGTAAAGTGCCATTGAAGAGCTCCATTGTAGTCACCATGACATTATTTTATTTTTAATTTATTTGCATTACAATAATGCATGCTAATCTCAGGGAGGACTGGAAAAGTGCATGTGGACCTGGAGAGAATAAACATGCTTGTGTGGGCAAACAAGGTCTTATTGAAAAAATCAACACTGCTTAAATTTGGTGAAAGCACAGGTCACAAGTAACAAAATCTTCTGAGTCCCTAGTTTATGTCAAGACTGGAAAGAAAAATAACAGCTGATTAACATGGTAGAAGATCAAAAAGCAGATCGTGATGTGAAGGTGAGTTACTTGAGGCACTAAAGGAAAATTCCAAACCCTTGTGAATTGCATCTTCTTCCACTGACTTCAGTGGTTTCTGGATGAGGTCACGTGATGCTGTCACATGTGAACAAGCTGGATGATTGTTTTTCATCTAGGGAACTGTAGAATGGGTTATACTATGTTGTCTTCTCTAGAACGCATTGGAAGGGGGTAGGAACACACTTTTACCCTAATGCAGAGTAGATTAGATACTATCTGACTTCCTGTGTGTTAAAGGTCATGCAAGTTTGCCCAAGAGCTTACAAAACCGTATGCAAAAATTCAAATTAGGTTATAGCTTTTGAGTCCTCAAGAGACAGATATCACAGGCAGAGGACTGAAGAAATCAAAGGGCCACCATCACCTGAGGTCCATGGAGTGGCAGGAAGCTGGAGAGATAAGAAAGGAGGCCTGGGAGATTTCAGCAAGTGACTCATGGCCTTTACTTTGAGAGAAAAGATGGAAGAAACCTAAATCCTGGCCAGGATGACTTAGGAGATGTTCTTACTCAGTTCTGAATCACTTATACAGCTTCATCCTCAGCATGTAAGCAAAATAAATAAGACTGTGATCAGAGACCCACAAGGAATCACAGCTGGGAAGTGTAGGTGGCTGTTACCCAATGGCCAAGGCAATGTCTCCAACTTCATGACTCTTATTAAACCCATCCATTTAAAACTTCCACTGATTGAATGTTAGCTATCTAAATAAATGTCTTTAAGGATACAGGCCTCATGATTTGTCTGAGGCTTTGCCTACGCTGTATTTTCCCACGATAGAACTCACATGACTGCAGATCTCTAGTGTAAATGAACTGCATGGGGATAGAAATTTCTTTCTATCTTCAGTACCAGCGATTTGCAGCAGAGATGCTTTGTGACTATGAAAACAGTCAGGAAAGGCAAAGTTTAAGTTCATGCAACGAACTGTCACACCATAGTCCCATGATCCACTGCTTTTGGCAGCAGAACTGCTGTAACCAGCCCCTGCCCCAGATGCTTGTTCCCACCTCTGGCCCGCAGTTGTCACCTCCTCAGTCATGCCAAAACAACTCCATGTAGGACAATGCTTAAATCAGAGCACTGAAGTGATGGAAGTTAAAAATAAACCTTTTGCAGGAGGAGGAGAGAGGGAGATGTTTTTAATTGTAACCACTTCAGTGGTCTTTCTCCCATGCTGGTCCCACACAGAATTCCATTAATACAACTGGAGAAGGCCACAGATGGCACTGGTATGACTCTACCAGCCAGAGGAACCCCTCCAGGTACTGGGAGGTGTTTGCTTAAGCCTACATTGCACCAAAGCCAGTGCACTGTAGAAGGACACCCTCCAATACAGAGAATTATGCCTTCCCTACCTGGGTCAAAGTGAGACCCAAGGCTCCCAGGCTCTCCATTTGCTATTCTAGCTCCTAGACCCTTGTGGACGTAGTTTGAGAATGTATTGCATGCAATCCAGGATTATTATTAATAGACACAATTAGACACTGATGTTTTCCCTGTTTCTTAAATGAATATTCATTATAATAATTAGCCTCCCTCAAAATTTGATAGTATGGCTAGATGTCACCCACTAAAATCTATTTAAATACAAAATGCTCAGTAAACAGAACAAGAAACATCAAAAAAAAAAATGAAAAAAAAGCTTTATTTATTTATTTTTTACATGGTCAACAAAGAAATATTTGTACATTCCTTAAATAGCACAAAAAGTTCAAGGAAAAACTCATCTGAAAAGAGTTCAAAAGGTTGCAGTGTAGATATGACTTGGCAATTTGAGGAATAATTCAGCAATTTGCTTTTGTTTTGGTCTTGGTCATTTCTGAGCTATGATGAGCTTTGCTGTGAGAGAGTGTGTTATATGTGTATAGCCTTGGTTATATGTTACAGTTCAGACACTTCAGTGATTTGCTTCTGTTTGAACAAGAAACACATCTGCTTGCATAAAAATATTACTGCTGGATTGCTCCAGAGAAGCACTGCACCAGCAGAAATACCAGTGAAGCATGTAAAATCCAGACATTTTTCAAACTGCTGTCAAGTTCTGAAATCAATAATTAATTACTTAAATATTTTTGGTGTTGAAATGTTGGTGGACATTTCCTAAAAGACCCCCTGTGATATTGACTGAGTTTCAAAGTATTTTTCAGCAAAACAGGCCAGCATTTTAATTTCCAGTGCACTGAAAAATTAAGTAGTATCCTGAGTCACAAATCAAGGAATGCTCCCTCAGGTCTCCTGATCTATGTGCTGGATCACACCAGTTCCTGGATGCTTGGGTATACGGTCAGGATTTAAATTTAAATTACTAGGCTCTCAATATGTTTAGTATGTCCTTCAATTCTCTTCTACTAAATAGAGCCAAGGGCATAGTGAGTCAGTTTCGTAATTAGATGATATAATTGTCTCATGAACTCTGTACAAATTACCTCTTCTCTGTATTGTTTTTGCAGTGTATTGTTTTTCTTGAATAATATGGCACATATCCAGTTTATATTGCAGTCAATAAATTACCCTGGTTTATAGCTTGATGGCCCAAAAAATGAATAACTGACATCAACAAAAATAATTAAGTCATTATCTTTTTTAATACTGTCAGTACTGTTCATTTTGACCACTACATTTATTTTAATTATAAACACATTTCCCTAAAAGTATCTTTTTGCCTCTTATATTTTTACCAAGAGGTGACCACAGATGAGCCACTTTGCTCAACTTTTAACAAACTTGGTGATTCTTAGCTTGACGCTAGGGTGTAGCAATGTAAAGGAAACTGCATTGTAGTACATTTTAATTAACTAGGTCAACTTGTGCAGGCCTTTCTCCAGCAAAAATCCCACTGGAGCTCGGTCCTTAATCATTAGGCTTTATTTACTTCTGGAGCTTTACACATCAGAATTCTGCTTTCTAAATAGAGGGCTGATAAAATAATTCAGTCCATTAAGCGGTGCAATTTTGACACACACTGGGAACCACCGTAAAGCTGAATACTGTAACAGATATGTATTGCCAGTCTTTTTAGTGGAGCGTGATTCTAGATTTGCTGGATTCTGCTTTTATAAGAAGAACTGGGTGGGTTCAAAGCAGCCCATAAACCAGCCTCTGAAAGTCCCTGGGGTGTTTTCCCCCAGCTCCAGTCAGCAACAGAGCCCTGAACGAGATGGTCCCTTTTAGCCCCCCTCCCCACCTGCATGGCATTTCTCTCCCTTAACCATAACAAAGCAGGGAACATACACTGCTTTCACTGTGATAACACTAGCTCTATCCAAAATGTCCAGCCAACGTGAAGGATTTGGCCTAGCTGCTGTCAGTTAGCGCTCGGCTCAGCTCTCCAAGGGCCGGGCTTCATTTCGTCCAAGGGAGTCACCCTGATACCTTCAGTGGGCCTCCTTTTCCAGCTCGGGTTTGATTGTTTTGCTTTCTGCTTCTCCCTGCAGCTTCACCCTTGTTGGCTCTATGTTCCCCAAATTTGAGTGAGTAGATTTAGGTAACATATTTTTTGTAGAGAGTATTTATTTCCATCTTTCTAGTAGTTACAGCCCACAGCCATTAGCTTCTCCTCTCTACACTTAAGAGAGGAAACACTCGTGGAAGATGTGTCACCCTCTGGACCTCACAGGCACACGTAGTTCCAAGCAGGCACAAGCAAAATATGTTTTTCTATTTCTTGCAAGCAGAAACGAAGTTAATTTGTTTGGAAAAGTCCTGCTAAAGGAAATGTCATTCAGCGACTCTGTTGAAGCTATCAAAAGCAAAACTGAGCTGATATGAAAACTTAGCACGGGCAACAGGCAGGGTTTCTGAGGTCACTAATAATTATTCTTGTAGGGGGTAGGAACTAGAAGAAGAGTACAGCTTAAAGTCTGGATTTAGGCTGAATTACATCCCCCTCAAGTTCCCCGAGTGAAACATGTTGGAGAGTATTCATTTTGGTCCCTACTTTTTCCAGAAAATAAAATTTCAGCTTTAAACCTGAAGCATGGACGGGATAGTTTAAGGCAGTTCAGGGACTGTTGCTTTCTGCACACCCTGGTCACCAGGCAGAAAATGAGAGGCTTTGCCATGGTTTCTGGTGCCTGTATAGGGCCAAGGGGCTGAGATCTTGGCTTCTGATCCAGGCTGTGATGTGCCAGACGTGACAGACCTTTCCTGCCACCCCAGGTGTGACCCCATCAGCCAAACCGAAAGGGAGAGGAAAATTCGAAGCACTTGCACCGTTTCATTCCTTTCAGAATGAACCCATTTGTTTCGCAGTTGGTCCTTTACCAGGTTAAATAATTCAGAAACAGAGAGAAAAATTTGTTTTGGGTAAAAGGAAATGTTTTAACTGATATGAAGGGAAGAGTTATAGTTTTGTGTAGAAGCTGAAACGCTTTGGTTTACGTGACATTACCTACAGCTGTGGTCATTATGGACTGGTTTGTACTGCGTGGCTGTCATGGTAGGGATATTTGGGGGAATGCTGACAGCTTCCCTCAGCTGTCCCCTTCCTTCTGTGCAAGCTGTCAGAAATCTGTGCCCAAAATCCCACTATAGCCTCTGCCTACCTAATATGTAAGAATTGAATATCAGTGTGAACATTTGCTGCCACCTCACTTCCTTGTGCCTGTCTCCAGCCTCCTGCTGTGTGCGATATGTACTTCACCTCACAGAAGAAAACTCTGGACCATGGGAGCTGCCTGGATCCAACACTGGAAGGACAAAGGACTTCGAGTTCAGCCCACACAATCAGCCCGAGGACATGGTGTGAGCGGGGACATAATAGCAGCTGCAACCTCAAGTCCTCTGCTAGAGAGAAGCCCTCGAGCCAGCTGAGCACTGCTGAGCTTTCATCTGCAAGCACGCCTGGGGCTCTGTTAGTTTTAGCTGCAATGCCACGAGATGCTATTGCTGCAATTGCTCTTTTCACCTTGCTGTCTAGCAGCAAGATCAACGCAAGTTTATAGGGCTCTGCTAGCCACAGGGCTGGGAGGTATTCACTCTGCCATCCCTAAAAGGGTGCTGTTAACCTGTCAGAGCCCAACATGAAACAAGGAGCATCTACCTTGCCCTTGAAACTGCTAAGATTCTTATAGGAACTATGGGAGCTACTGAGTTAGACCTGCCTGGGTTTGTTTGGGAACAATGCCTTCCCAGCTGTGGCAGCAGAAACCTCTGCCTTAGACATCCATGTATGGATCTGGACTTTGGGACAGGATCTGCTTGAAGCCAGCTTGGTTAAGCCACAGTCATGACCTGAAGGGCCGTGTGGCAGTTTGCACTGCTAACCTCTCAACAGAGCAATCTGCAAGGTTCATTGCTTCTCCAGGTATTTCCACAGAGTTCTCCAGGACTAGTTCTTATTCTCCAGTCATTGTGAGTGAGGACAAATTCCAGCTGAATGAA
The DNA here is from genome assembly GCA_011076525.1 of Nettapus auritus. Taxonomy (NCBI): domain Eukaryota; kingdom Metazoa; phylum Chordata; class Aves; order Anseriformes; family Anatidae; genus Nettapus; species Nettapus auritus. The sequence continues at coordinate 103,974,460 of CM021766.1, read as the reverse complement.
TAGCCTTAAACCGTTTTAAGGATCAGATAAATTAGCAGAATTACAGAAGCAGGGCTTCTCTTCAAGCACTGATTCACATGCACTCAAATCTGTGTATGATTTCATTGTCAGAACAAACTAACCTACAGCAATGTCATAACAATGAAAATGCACTGCTGCAAAGCTGAAGGAAAGCATATAATATGTGTAAATCTATCCAAAAACATTTTTTGTCCTTATTTCACAGCTAGATATTAGTTGTGTATGGCTGAACTTATATTGGATTGTCATCACTAAATGCCAAGAGCATGATCCAGATGTGATCCTGGTTGCAAATGGATGTTAGCTGTAAATCCCCAAGGGTATCTTGTTATACAGTTGCTTGGTTTTATGTTCGGGGTTTATTGAAAATGCCTAGGTCCTTTTATTTTATTTTTTCTCGGAAATGCTGGTCACTGTACAGCCTTGCCATCACATTGATTTACTTGAAGGAGTGGTTACTCAAGAAAAGGATTGGTAACTCTGTCCATATTACGAATACTGAAGAGCAAAAGAAAAAGAAAACACATTTGGATTATTCCCACATACTTTGCCAATACTGTGTTACTTTAATTCCTTGCACATGTATTATGCCCATCAATGACAATAAATGTAAAAAATTATTACAAAGAGTAAAAACCACCCTTATGTATAACTGACCGCAGCACTTCTTGCTCATAGCCATCTAATCGGGATGTAAGCAGAGTAGTTTGGTGCCTTGAAATTCATTCAGCTGTGACCTTTTAGAACACATCAGTAACGGCAACGGAACAATACCTTGCAGCCACCCCGTTACAACCATCTCTGGGGACAGCCGGCTTTCTAAACGCGCTTTTCACTATTTGAAAATACGGATGTCCTTTAAGAATTAGTTGCAAATTCAATGTGACCGGCAATAACGGCGGTACAAAGCAGCATTTTCCTAAAAGAATCGAAAAGAGTGAATTATTTGCACAGACCCTTCGCTCCTGGAGGTTTAAGGGAAAGGGATGAACACCTCGGGCGTTACATGTACGGCGTGGAAATCGCGGCACATTCACGTATTTATTTTTATTTATCCTTCTGACTTCGCACAGGTCGTTAACACCGACGGGTAAAAGAAAAAAAAGGGGGGAGGGGTAGAGTGAAGAGAAGCAAAAGGGCGAGGGGAGCCGGGACCTCGCTTACCCAAGGGGCGGGGTGCGCCGGCCCCTTCCCAGGAAAGTGTGGGGTGAGAAAGGAGGGCTGCTGCTCATCCCCACACCCCAGAGCCCCCTCATTTTTTTAATGATGCTCCCGAGGGAGCATCCAAATGGGGGGGGGGGGGGGGGGGGTGCAATCGCGGGGAGATGCTGCCCAGCGTGTCGGTGACATTTGGGGTTAGCCCGACCTCCGGCATCCCCACACAGCCCGCGGGCGCCTGCCTCCAGGAGCACCGGCCTCCCTTGTAGGGCGACGAGGAGCGAGGCTATTTGTTAATGGGCTGCTTAATTACCCCGAGCCGCTAACTGCAGCCTGCCGCCCTCTGATGTGGTGCCTTGAATTGTTTGGCGTCGGGTTTGTTGGTGCTGGTGTTGTTGTTATTTTTTTTCGAGCAGGAGTTTAATTTACAGAACTGGTCGGACCCGCTCTGGGAGATATTCTAACGTTTTCTAATGAACCGTCAGCCCCAGCAGGAGCAAAGCCCCCCCAGATTTTGACATTATCCAATAAAGAACAATTTGAGAATTGCAGTTTTGGCGAAAGGGAAGCGTTTTGCTGAAGTCAGATTGCAATTTTCGTTGTTTTTTCTTTTTCTTTTTTCTTTTCTTTTTTTTTTCTTTTTCTTTTTTTTTTTTTTTTTTTCTTCTTTTTCTTCTTCCTTTTCTTCTTTTTCTTTTTCTTTTCCTTCTTCTTTTTCTGTTTCTCTTTTTCTTTCTTTTTTTTTCCTTCTTTTCTTCTTCTTTTTTCATTCTTCTACTACTACTACTTTTTCTTCTTTTCTTCTTCTTCTTCTTTTTTTTTTTTTCTTTTTCTTGTTTTACCTTTTTCTTGTTTATCATTTTATTATTTTAAATTAGCTTTGTTATCAGACTCTTCGGTAAAGCGGCTAAATTGTCATGAAAATTGTTTCCCAACGAGAGACGAGCCCTTGCGACAAGCGCCAAGAGCAGAGGTGCGGTTTGCTCCGATTTTCAGAGGAAAACCCCCCAAAACGGAGCCAGTGTCGCTAGGTGGATGGATGAGCAGATGGATGGACGGATTTTGTCCCATGGCAAACATCTCTCTGGGAGCTTTTGCCCGATTCTGCTGCTTTGTGGCATTTCTAAGCAAAGCCAAAAAAAGAGCGCAGCGATGCACAGCGGGCTCGTTTGGAAGCACAAAACGATATTTTCTTAGTGGTGTGAGGTAGAGCCCTGGCAATAGCTATCAATGGCGAAATTTGCCTGATTTATTCTTTTTCAAGGAAAAATAGAATTGAGTCCCTGCAACCTCTGCTGTGGGGACGGAGGGGAGGCGGGATGGGTTTGGGTGTAGGCTGACAGCGCCGTGACAGCGGAGGACAAGGACGAGGGGCTCTCCTCGAGGATGGGGAGGCAAATCACGGCTCCCCTCTGCCCCCTGTGCCCCTCTCCCGGCTCCCTCCCCCTGGGAGCTGCCGCAGAGAGGAGCCCGAGGACCTTTCCCCGGGGCTCTCCGTGCCCGAGAGAGAGGGGTGAGGGGGGGGTTTTGGGGCGCTGGGCTTGTCCCGGAGCCTGGGGGACATCGCCCTAACCCTGCCTGCCCCGCCGGTACCGGGGCTGCCTGGCGCGGCCACCGGAGCCTCTCCTCCGCGCCTTGCGCTGCTTTTAACGCCGCCTTTTTTTTTTTTTTTAAAGGTTGAAATCATTAACCAGGCGGAGCTCGGGGGCTGGAGGAAGGGCAAATAAAAAAGAAGCTACAGATCATTACTAAAAAAAAAAAAAAAAAAGAAAAAAGAACCCGCTCTCAGCCACCTATCCCATAAAACGCTCTGGTTGTGAGCGTCAGGGATCGAAAGCCGCCGGGGAAATCACCCCGGCGGAGGGGGGCGGTGGCACCGACAGGCTGTAGGGGGAAAGGATCCCCCGGATCTCCCCCTGTCCGCCGGCCGGGGGAGGCTGCCCGGGGCCAGGGAGCAGCCGGAGGGGCCGGATCCTGCCGCCTGCAGCCGGCGGGCAAGGCTGGGGCTGAAGGCCAGCCTCGGAGAGGGAGTTTTGGGGCTAAGAGAAGTAAAAAATATAAAAGAAATAGAGTGAAATGGAGTGAGGTGAAGTGAAGTGAAATGGAATGGAATGAAATGAAGAGAAAATAAATAAAATAAATAAAATAAAAAATGAAATACTAAAATAAAGTAAAATAAAGTAAAATAAAGTAAAATAAAGTAAAATA
>CM021766.1:103939803-103969290 GCA_011076525.1 Nettapus auritus | reverse complement strand
GGGGGGGGGGGGAAAAAGGGAAGAATGAGAAAGAAATAGCGGAAAAATGCCTACCGCCTGCTGCTGGCTTGGCCACATCCTACGGCCGGCTTTGGCTTCACCTGACGGCTGGGGCAGCTCGAGGAGGAGCCACGTTTTTTTCCTCTCGGATAGCTCTGATGATAAAAATCGGGAGATTTGGGGTCGTTCACCTGATCCCTTACAGCGGGAGCCAAGCGCACATCCTCCGGGGCACAAAAAATCCCTAAGAAAATGTGAATATTCCCCTTAAACGGGGGAGGGAAGGGGGTGGGGGGGGGGGAGGCACCCATTGTGGTTTAAATTAATAATAACCATTTATCCGAGCCCCCTCGGCTCAGCCCCGGGCAGGGGGCCGCTGCCCCCTCCCATCACCGCGGTGCCCCCCCGTGTCCCCGTGCCGTGTGTCCCCGGCCTCCCCCCGGCCCCCCCCCTCGACGGGGCGGCCTCCAGACCCACCCTCCCCCGCCGTGGCCGCGTCGCGGGCCGGCTCGCCGGCGGGCCTGGCACCCCTGCGGAGCTCCGTGTTTGTTTTAGGGCCGGCCGAGCCCAATCAGGGCCGGCTGCCTGCACTTTTCCGGCAGGGCTGCGAGAGGCGCCTCCTCCTCTCTCGTTTTTATACATCGGAGCCGCCCGCCGGACTCGCCGCCGCTGCTCGCCCCCCTCGGCACCGGATTTACCTCCCGAGGAACCGGCCCCATGAGGGCCACCGGCAGCAGGTTTGGCCCGGCCCTTCTCGCTTGTCCCCGAGCTTTCCCGGCCCCGTTTCCCACTCCCCCCCCAGCCCACCCCGGGGCCGGCCGCCGAGGGGAGCCGAGCTGAGCCCGGCCGGGGGAGCCCCGGTGGGCAAACATCCGATGCCAGTGGCTGCAGCCCTTATCTGGCCGGCCCTTATCTATCTGCCCGTTATCTCGCAGGGGGATAGGGAGAGGCGTCCCGTGCCTGGTCTGCCTGGGGGGGGGGGAGGTTGCGTGGGGCCGGTTATCGCGGTGGGCTGAGGGAGGGGACCCCCACCAGAGGCTTTGCTCGCTGTCACCTCTCGGAGTCCCTTTTCCCTTTCTGCTCCTTGCTCCCGAAGCGCCGCGGGTGCCCGCCTGCCTTCGAGCCCGGGATGCCAGCGGTGCTCGGCTGGCGGCGGGACGGTGCCGACCCCAAAAGGACCTGCTGGGGTCGGGGCTGTCCCGCTGGCACCGGGCCCTGCCCCACGCACAGCACCCCGGCCCCGACCCCATCCCGGCCCCATCCCCGCCGCGCACAAGTCGGGGCCCAGCCCCTGCGCATCCCCCGGCTCCCGGGTGCCTTCCCACCCCCTCCTCCTCCCCGTGACCTTGGGCTGGAAAGGAGCGAAAGAGCGGGGGCTCCTGGCGGAGAAGCTCCCGTCTCCCTCCGGAGAAGCACCCTTCAAGGGATCGCCCTGCTAATTGTTTTCTCGGTGGAACCGAGTCAAATGACTCATTCATTGAGGCAGCGCTAACAACAACAAGGGAGGGTAGCGGCGGCGGCCAAGGCAGGGGACACGTCCCTCTGCCCCCCTTCGTCCCCAGACCCTCCTCCCTAGCCCGGTGGGGACGGGGGGTGCAGCGACGGGGCGGTGTGAGCCGTGGGGCTCTCGGAGGGTCCCCGCTGAGCCTCGTTGCGGGAGGGAGAGCGGCCGTCCCGCTCGCTAACATTGTTGTTATTTCTCCCCCCCTCCCTCCCTCCTTTTTTGTGCCCTCCCTCCCCGCCCTGCCCTGCGGACCCCCCTCCCCTCCCTCCCTCCCTCCCTCCTCCCCCTGCCCTCCTCCCTTCCCCATCCCCACCCAGCGGCTAGAAGGGGACCTGGATGGCCGTGGCTGAAGGCGGCTGCTGCGTGCTGAAGCGGGGCGCTGCGGACTCCGGCGCTTCCTCCTCCTGCCCCTTCGCGGGCCCGTCTCCTCCTTCGCCTTCCTCCTCCTCCTCCTCCTCCTCCTCCTCCTCCTGCGGCGGCTCCCCGGGCGAGCGCAGCTCCTCCGAGCCTACCGACGGCGGCCCCCGGCCCGCCCCGCCGCTGCCCTCGGGGGTCCCGCAGCCCCCCGGCCGGCCCGGCTGGGAGGACGTCCTGCTCCTGGCGGATTTCGAGCGAGCCACCAAGCTGATCTGGGCCGGCCGCGGCGCCAAGCCCAGCGCCGCCGGCTCCGAGCAGCCCGAGGAGATGTACCAGACCTTGGCCATCTCGGCCGCGCAGGGCCCCGCGCCCTACGACGGATCCCCGGGCGGCTTCATGCACTCCTCGCCCGGCTCGCCCGTCTACGTGCCCACGACCCGCGTGGGCTCCATGCTGCCCACGCTGCCCTACCTGCAGGGCAGCGGGGCGGCTCAGCCCAGCCACCCGGGGGGCGGCCACGCCGTCTGGTCGCAGCCGGCGGCCGAGAGCCCCTCGTACGGAGCCGGAGGCGGCTCGCACCCCTCGGGCCGCTTCCCCTACTCGCCCAGCCCTCCGGTGGCCAACGGGGCTTCCAGGGAGCCCGGAGCCTACGGCAACGGCCTGGGCGCCCGGGACCAGTACAGCCCGCTGGCTCGGCCCCTCAACGGCTCCTACCCGGCGCCCTACACGTCCTACGTGGGGCCGCAGCTCACCCCCGCCTGGCCAACGGCGCCCTTCGAGAACTCCATGCTGCACTGCCTGCAGGGCCGGGCCGCCCCCATCCCCGTGCGGGCCCCCAGCGCAGGTAGGAGCCGGGACGGAGCGGGGGGACAAGGGGATGGGCGGGCAGGGCGACGGGACGGGACCCGTGCGTGTCCGTGGCGGGACACTTGGGCGGCCTCTGCATTTCTTCGGCTTTTATTATTATTATTATTATTTATTATTATTATTTTATTTTTATTTTTCGGCCGTAAGGGTTTCCCCGCTTTGGTGCTTTTCTGCTCGCCCCTAAATACGGGAACCGGGATTCGCTGCGGGGTTTTCGGTCCCGGGGCGCTCGGGGAAGCTCGGCTCGGCCCATGTGCGGTTATGTGTTTCATCTGCCATCCACTCCGTTGCTTCGTTAAAAAAGAAACTTTATTCTATTTTTTTTTTTTTTAATACAAAAAATAAAAACAAATCGACCCCGCTCCTCCGACAGGAACGAGAAACCCCGTTGAAATCTTGCTGCCTGAAGTGCGGCACCTTCCCGAGGGAATTTTGCTTTCGCCCCAGAGGTGCTGTCACCTCTTTATCCCGAGGGGAGGAAGCTCGCGGTGGCGGTGTTTTAGCCGCAGAAGCGGCGGCCGAGCTGCAGCGATGGAGCAGCGGGCGGCGAGGTTAACGATTATTGCAGCCTCTGCAGCCTCATGATATATCTAGGCAGCTCTTTAGAATATATCGAGGTAGCTCTTTAGAATATATTTAGGTAGGTCTTTAGGATATATTTAGGTAGCAAACACGCATGTAAATACAGAGACGTGAGGGGGTCCTATATAGGCAAGTAGAGATGTGTATGTGTACCCACATTGGAGCAGCATTTGCTTTAATCACGAGCTGCCCACTAAGGAGGCACATTTACTCCCGCCGTGGTTTTTCCCTCCCGGTGCACCGTCGCCGAAAATTCCTCGATCCCTTTCCCCCTGTCCTTGCCGGTGCCACGGGAAGGGCTTGGGGCTCCTGAAGGCACCCGCCTGGTGCTCGCTGCAGTGACAGGGGGACGGGGGGCGCGGGGCAGGGTCAGCTTCAGAAGTGGGAGAGGGACAGCAGGGCAGAGCCCACACGAACATCGAGTTTTTGACACAGTTTTCCCAAATTCCAACGGAAAGCTAAGTGATGGGGGGAAAATTAAAATATTATATTTTCGGGGGGTGCCCGCTGCCTCGCTTTTTTCCAGAATAGTAATAGCACTGGTTATGTTTCCAGCAAACCTCACGGGTGCCACTGCCCTGTCCCTTCGGCTGTGGGGTTTTTGGGTCCTGGGGGACGAAATCCCGCAGCGAAGCCGGCGGTCGGGGGCTGCAAGCTGCCGCCGCGGCCGGCAGATGCGTTCTGATAGCGAGATGTTCCCCGGCCTGATACGGCTTCTTTGACGTTGCTGGAAGGGTTGCTAAATATTTATCTAAAAAGAGCGCTTTCTTTTGCTGCCCTCCGAGATAAATCTGTTTCTCACGCGTTAAGGGGAAAACTACTGAAAATGAAATTAAAAAAAATCAGCCCGGGCAATATTATCACGGCGGGATTTTCTTTCAGGAGGCACGAAGGTAATGCTATCAAGTAAATAGCAGAGACAAATAACTGTTTAACTTCCAGCGTCCCTGAGACCTTAAGCATTTTTCCTGATTACGGTAGTCAGTGGCGCTTTTAGTGCAGAGATTAATAACTCCTGGTGATGTGCTGAGAGCCACAGGCTGACAGCGTAATTTGGACTGTGCTCTCCCGACCCCGCCGCTTTCCGATTCCCGTAGAACTTGCAATAATTTGCAAATGAAGGGACGAGAGAACTGTAACGTGGTGGGCACGGGCCAAGAGCCGTTTCTTTGTAAGAGCAAAATGCCATCAGAGCCCCGTGCCGAGAGCAGCCTGACATTTACAAGCTCCCTTTCGCTTTACAGCCTGCCAGGCTAACAAGAGAAGGAGAAAAGAACAACCAGACGGTGAATTCAGGCAGGTAGCGGAGGGGATGGAGGGAGCAAAAACCAAGTGACGAGGCTGAAGTTAGAATCTTTGAATGGTTTGGGATGGAAGGGACCTTAAACATTATCCACGCTCCGTAAGAGGCTTGCCCAGCCAAAGCAGCTGCAGAAATCACAGCGCTGCCTTCAAATTATTTCTGCTCAGTGCGATGCATTACATGGGAAATTCGTATTTCTTTTTTTTTTTTTTTTTCTTTCTTTCTTTTTTTTTAAATATTATTATTATTATTTTCTACGAAACATAGAGAGGTGAGACAGAACGAGTATATAAGGATTGGCAGAGAGGGAAGGTGTTTGCTTTTGCCTGTGAGCTCTCTTTCTTCTCTGCCGTGCATTTAGACATTTATTTTTTTTCAGTGGCTAGTAGCTGTCCGAGCAGGATGGCAGAATACTCCACATTTTTCCATTTCCTCAGCTTCCTAACAACGGGGTCGGATTTAACCAAATAAACCAAGTGAAGCTGTCTCTCCCCGTGGCTGCCTCAGCAGCTCAGGTCCCCAGCCGCCCCCCGAACCTGAAGTTCAGGCACTTCGCAAAGCTCTCCCGACGGGAACCCCCCTACCGCAAAACGCCTCGCCCGGCCTCGACGCGGGGCAAATATCCAGAAACCCACCCGCATTTCCAAAACCCTCTCCCCTTTTGCACACCGGCCCCCAGGTGCCAGCCGGTTTGGGCAAACCACTCGAGGGCCGGGAGCCGTCAGAGGGAGCCCCCCGGAGCCGCCCGGAGCCTCCCGGGCAGGGCTGCGGGCGTAGTGCTGCCCTCCGGGCCCCGCCGCCGCTTAGGGGGCGGCAGCCTCCGGGCACATCTCGGGGGGGAAAAATAAAAAATAAGAATTTTTTTTTTTTTTTTTTTTTTAAATCACCCGAGGGCTCCTGTCGCTGCTGGGAGTTGCTTTTCCGATGGCTCAGCAGCGCCTGGGGCTCGGCCGCGCTCCTCCGCGAGGCTCCGTGGGGCTCTGCGGGGCTCTGCGCCCCCCGGTGCGGCTGTCCAGGCCGTGTCCCACCGCCTGTCCCCTCTGCTCCTGTCCCCAGAGCTGCTGGAGGACCTGTCCGAAAGCCGCGAGTGCGTCAACTGTGGCTCCATCCAGACCCCGCTGTGGAGGAGGGACGGCACCGGCAACTACCTGTGCAATGCCTGCGGGCTCTACACCAAAATGAACGGCCTCAGCCGGCCCCTCATCAAGCCCCAGAAGAGAGTGGTGAGTGGGAAAGGAGTGGGGCAGCCCCACGGGCTGCCGTGGGGGGCGAGGGCTGCAACGCTGGCGTCCCCCATTTAGTGCAGACAGGCAGGGAGAGCACGCTCGAAGACCGTGCCTCGAGAGCAGGCTCGAAGCCTGGGGACCCCCTCGTTGCAAAACCTCAGCGGGGCTCATGGTTGGATTTGGGGAGCAATGCCGTCGTGGCATGGGTGAGAGCTAACCTCCTGGGCCACCTCTGGGCCCTAAGTGGGCAAAATTGCCCTCTGCCCCTCACAATCCACACGCCAGGTGCAGGATGGCTGGGTTTTGGTTTTGTTTGGGGTTGGTGGACCCTGTCAGTGAGGGAATATAGCTGGTTTGGAAGGATTTGGTGATGCACATGTTGGAAGTTTCCAAAAGGGGGGGGGGGGGGGAAATCAAGGTTGGAAAGTGTTTGTTCAGAGGGCTAGGAATTTCTCCAGACCTGCTTTGTTTGTTGAGAGCTCGATCCTTGGGAATGTAAGCAAGTTTTGTATATAATTCAAAGAAAACCAATTGTTTAAACAATGATAATAGCCTTTGTTTTGTTTCACTCCTAAGAAATGAGCGGCAATTTTTCTAAAAATACACTCCTAAAACTAGGGGGGGAAATAAATAGTACAAACCAGAACCCCCTGTTTATAACTCAGGCTGGCACTGAATAGGCAAAGAGAAAATTTAACAAGTGGGAACTGCACATTATGTTTAGCAAATCTGGGTGGAGGTCAGCGGAGAAAAAGAATACTCTCCTCCGTAATGGCTGTTACTGAGCGAGCCACAATAAATCATGCCGGTATAATCCGAGCTGATGTTTGGACCCTTGTGTATGGAGACAGCATATCAAACCGATCAGCCCTTCAAGACCCCTTCAGTCACGCCAGCTGCTTGCTCTGTCCCTATTTTCGTAGCATTAAAACACATCCCGTTCTTTATTTCACAATCATCTGAATTTAGTGCCCTTACGGGGGAAAACAAAAAGCAAGTGAGCAACGACTTTAGCGGACAGTAAGGGCTTGCGATCCCAACCCAGGTCTGCTTAAACCTAAAAATTTGATTTAATATTAAGCCATGAGTTGATTGCCTCTGTGTGCCAGGCTTTTTTGTATCTGGCCGTCCCCTAAACCCCATCAGGGGAGGTGTTACCTCCTCGGCAGGGATACAGGTCTGCAGCCCCTTAGCAGCCTTGGAGCTCGGCTCCGGCGCAGATTTGAACTGGCTGATACCTGGCCCCAGCCTTTCTCTGTTCCTCCTCTTTTTGGAAGGGGGTGAAGGGTGAGGAGACAGACCCAGAGTCAAACTGCGGCCTGATTTCAGCCCGACACCTCGTCTGAATAACTCTGAAATAGTTCTGTGCAACAGTCCGCACCAAGTGTACTGGCCATAGCTATAAATCAAACATGACTGCATGTTCATGCGGTTGGAAATATATAGGTGAGAAGGGAAAATGTTTTGAAAATGCTAAACATGTTTAGATTTCCCTGAAGTTTCTGATAAAATTCCTGCGGCAGAAAAGTCATTTTAGATTCAAAACTTGCCCAGAACCTCACTTTTGTTTAGCTATGGGAATGAGCGGAAGGTATTGAAATAAAATACATGAAGATTTAGACTAGACTGCACATAAAATAAAAATAATAATAATAATCAAAAAGATTTAACAGAATGAAATTTCTGACGACATTTCATTTGCAAAGAAAGAAAATGCAACATATGTGTCAAGATCAACTTTTTTTACCCGGCCCATGTAAAACTTGTATTGAATCGAGGAGCACAATTTGGAGCACAATTTGGACGTTGTGCACATACGTATTTAATAATGAGATCAGAAATCATGTTTTTGTGAGAACTCTGTTTTAAAGAAATGTACTTATATACTTCAGCCGATATTACATTTGGCTGGTTTTCTCATTGTGCAATTAATAATGAATTACTGATTGAAAGTTACAAAAATCCTATTTAATCTCTAGTTTTTTCCCATTGAAATTCAAGGAACTTGATTATTACTCTGGAATATTCTTCATTCTTAAAACATTTCCATCCGTTTCCCAAGTGGCAGGCAGCTCTGTGGTATCAAAGGTGACCGAGCTCTGTCTAACAGCCCAGCAGTAAATGATTCAAGAGGAAGGGCACAGTACCCTCAAGTCAGTAATTTCAGTTATGGGTGCTTTATAGGTAGAATAAGATTAATGCAATTGTCTAAAACTGACTTTTCCACGTAAACTTGTTCAGCTGCCAGACACAGAGCTAGTCGCGTTTCTTTTTTATTATTATTTTTTGACAATGCGATACTTTGAAAAATAATAGATTTATGATGCTGTTGGAATTCTTTGCTTGTGATGAATGTAAAAGAGATCACTTGTTACAGGAACTTTTATAACCCATTCACCTTCATTTCACATGTTTATGAGGACTGCCTTCACTTATGATATACAGCCTGCGGCCATAAAGTGCTGGGTTATACGGTTATTTCTGATACAAGGTTGCTTCACCTTGGCTCCAAACTCCACGGAAGAGTGTCATAAAACAGCTTGTTTGCAGTGTGAACCCTGCTGTCCCACACCAGTTTTTCTGAGGGTCGAGGGAAAGCTTTCTTCTGTAAAACACATTCCTGAGGCACACTTTTTTTTTGCGCGTGGATAAAATGTGAGATGATAAGGAAGTCTCTTCATGGAGACGACACTCTTTGACGTGCTCCCCCACTCTGAAAGCCCTCCTTGACCCCTCTCCCTTGCCCAAGCCCAAGTTTTAAAGCCCTTTTCCCTGTGAACTGCATAGACACAAACCATCCGCTCCTGCCTGCCTGTTTATGCTTGTTTTTACCTCTGCTTGCCTGCAGCCCTCCTCAAGGCGGCTCGGCCTGTCCTGCGCCAACTGCCACACCACCACCACCACCCTGTGGCGCAGGAATGCTGAGGGCGAGCCTGTCTGCAATGCCTGTGGACTCTACATGAAGCTTCACGGGGTAAGAATGTCCCCTCCATCTTGGCATGTGTGCCCTGTCCCCAAGGCTTGGGTGCTTGGTCTCCAGGCCACTCAGTGCTCTGTCCCCAAGAGTCTTGGTGCTCTGTCCCCAGAGCTCTGGTGGCTTCACGTGCTGTGTGCGGGTGGCATCGGTTTTCCTGAAGGTTGGGGCAAAGTTTCTGGTGAAACTTTTCATGGTGTCATCTTGCAGTTTCAGACCATAAAGTTAAAAAATGATAAAGCTGTATAAAATCATTAAAACCACAGAAAAATTCTACGCGTTGGAAAATGGTTGTCCTATTTTAGTGAGCTATGGTTTTATCAGTGCCTGAAAGGATTTGTAATTGAAAATTTGTACCGATTTGTACAAAGAAACTGCCTCTGGTTATGTGGCAGATCTCCTCTTGCCACCATGATTTTAGTCAGCTCTTCAACGGAAAAAAACCCTAGGCTTGTAGTACAACAGTATTTCGTGGTATGGACTGACATAGCCACTACAGCAAAATTTTAAATGTAATTCCAGCCAGTCCTGCAAAACTTTAAATGTGATTCCAGCCTTTGACAGGCAATAATGAAGGAGGAAAATAACTTGAATGTAATGGAATAAGTTTGGGGCAAAACTTGGAACCTGTTGTGCCCCGGTGGGTTAGGTTATAGCCATGCACAAGTGTTTGAGGAATGAAAGCATTAGGACTGGTTGGTACTTGGTCTAGCCCTCGAGTAAAAAGTAAATTATATCACTGGTTTAAACATCCTAATGATAGTAAGCACATGGCTGAATTGTATTTCTCCAAACTGGTGTTATCACAAAGCTAAAATACCTTTTAAGCCAATGTTTTCTGTATAACGATTATGGTCGTAATAACAGAGAACACAAAGCTGATTTTTGAACACGTTTTCTCTACAAACAGAAATTTGGATACAAAAGCTGTATCATATGCAGAACTGCTTATAGGAGCAGACGCTGTGCTGATTACGGCATGAAGCTTCTGTCCTAAAACACTTACTGGGGACAATCCAGTTTGCATAGCTGGTCCACAGGAAGAGGAGAATTTTTTCCCTTGTTTGCATTCTTGCTTTCCAGAATGAACTGCTAAAGATAATTTGGAAACTGGCTGGAAAAAGAAATTGGGGACCAGGTACACCCAGTCCAATTTAATTTCATATGACCTACGTCCAAAAAATGCATTTTTTCCTTAAAATTGTCCTGTTAATTTGTGGACTGACTGAGGTGTTGGAAAAATTACATCATGAAAAACATTTACCCCCCCCCCCGTTTTTTTTTTTGTTCTGAAAAAGCTCCCCTTGAAACAACTCATTGCTTTGCCCAAATAAAATACAAAGGTTTTTGGAATTGCTACGGTTAGACAGGAAAAATGACTTGCTATACGTGACTTCATTTCTCATATATTTTGTTGTGGAAATTTAATTTTTTTCAGGTTCCCCGACCCCTTGCTATGAAAAAAGAAGGAATTCAGACCAGGAAGCGAAAACCTAAGAACATAAATAAGTCAAAGGCATGCTCTGGTAAATATGAAAGGATAAGGTAGTTAAGCTGCGAGAGTTTGGCTTTTTTTCCCCCCGCTGGAAAATTCGTGTTTTTAATGCAAGATCCTGATCTTTCAGGTAACAGTACTACTGCAGTTCCTATGACTCCAACATCCACGTCTTCTACTAACTCAGACGACTGTAGCAAAAACGCTTCTCCAAGCACACAACCGTCAGCCTCAGGGGTAAGTACTGACAGAGCATCCGTGTTTGTAAGCAGGCTGATCACTGTGCAGTGTTATCACAGCTTTTATCTTATCTAGCAGAACAATAATCTAAACAAACTTTCCAGTTTTGTTAGCTGATACTGGAACAAGATTTTCAGAGGATATCACATATAGCTGTAAACAGAGTGAGGAGCTGAAGGACTTTAAAAACCCCTTAATTAAGACCTATATAATTTTTATGATTAAGCTAAGACATTTTGTATTGAAGTGTTTAGTTTCTTCTCTTTCAAAGGTTTTCCTTCAGAACAACAACAAAAAAAAATAATTCATGCCCAATTGATCCTTTCAAGAAACAATTGCGCATGTGCCCCGTTTTTTTTTTTTTTTTTTTTTTTTTTTTTTTTTTTTTCTCTTGAAATGGTCTGATAAGGGTTTATCCTGCTGCCTGGAGGGAAGCATAATGGCTTTCTTTCTGAACTGAGACATGTACTTACACCCAGCTCCAGACCTTGCTGAAACCAGGCAGGGGACCCTGGCTGATTGCGGTGCATGAAGATCAGCCCTCTGCTGGCAGGGGGCTTCTCTGGACATGGGTGCTCAGCATCCCACAGCCCCAGGCTCTCAAGTTTGTGATCCTGATTTTACATCATATGCTCAAACCATCTCACAATGCCTTTCTTCCCTCAGTTAGCACATCTGATATCAAATACTACTGTTAAAGTTGAGTAGCTTAATATAGATTAATTCCTAACCTTTAGGCTATACATACCTATATCCATACTTTCTCCTTTGGCCTTCTGAATCTTTCAATCTGTCACATAATTTCTTTGAAAAGCTTTCCTAACGTGGCCTTCACTACTCCTTTATTAATTACAAAAAGAAAAAGGACATTGTTTATAATGACTATTTTTCAATATGTCTCAGCGTTCCCACATCCAAATTCCTTTCAATAGTTTAATTCCTGACATACAAAGTTTCATTGTAGAAAGGGAAAAAAAAAAAAAAAAAAAAAAAAAAAAAAAAACATTTTTAGCAAATGCGATTGTTTGTGTGGTGGCAGGGCCACCCAGTTTCAGCAGCACTGGGCTTTTGGTTCTGATGCTGCCAGGCAAGGATATCATTAACAGGGCTCCTCTTAGACATGAGAAAACCTTGTCAATCCAATAAAATAAATGGGTCACATCAGAAATAAAAAGAAACAATAACCAAAAAGTGAGTTGTTCGGGCTTCCTCTGGAGAAGCTCTATATATTGCTTTAGATTTTCCCCCTAATATTAGCTAAGTGTGAAAAATCAGACAAATTTTCCTTGCCCTTCCTGTTTGTTTCCTACTGATCTGAGAAACATCATACGATTTATACAGTGGACAGAATGATAAGCAAAATCCATCCTGAGCCCCAGTGGTACAGTTGTGTTCTGCTCTGGAAGGAGAGACCTTAGAGATCCCATTTTCCCTGTAATGTTGCTTTTTTGGCTGGCTGACTTCTGCCTTCCTTTCTGCAGCCCGTCCCTCTACAAGTGGTATTACCAATTTTTGTGTTATAATTTTAGTGGCACAGTCTGTGATATAATTTTGGCAGAGGGAGTTGTGTGCGTAGGGTATAAGCAGAGAGAGTGTTGGAGGTTCCCAGGACAAAAGGCTAGTTTGGTGATGCTAGCTACTAAGAGTGATGCACAGAAACCCTGAGGCTGCTCTTAATTACAGAAAGGCATCCCCCAGTGCCAAGACATCCCTGATTTTTCCAAAGATGATCAGTCTAGGAGAGGATAGTCACAGCCTTTTCTCCACCGTGATTCCATCAGATCTGCCCTGCATGTACAAAGCACGTGCAAAGTACCTCTCATGTGCAAAATTTCTGTTAAGGGGACATGACGGAGACTGTCCTTGTCTCCTGGTTGTGCCCAAGCATCAACAGGGGAGCCTGGAGGCTGAAAGCAGGGACGTGGCTGGTGAGACTCATTCCACATCTTTTGGGAAGTGGTCACCAGCTCTGAGGGGAGCAGAACCATTGCTGGTGGGCTGCAATGCCATGGGACAGCTGAGTGCTCATAAGGCTCCTTGAAGCTGTCGGGAGGGAAGGGAATTCAGCATTTTAGAGCCCGGCAGCCTTTAATCTGATCACATGCTGAAGCACAGATTCTATACTGGACTTCTATTTTCCTTCTTTTTTTTTTTTTTTTTTTTTTCTTTCCCATTTGAGTTTATACATTGATATCCCAAGGGTTTGTATTTAATCTTAGCCCAGGCGACGGCTTTGCACAAGGAGTATAAAATTCTCCAGGCCACGTCAGAAGGCAAAAACCCCTGGATAGATGAATCCAGGCTCTCTAATCTTTGGTCACTTTAAGAAGAAGGGTGACGTTGCCGAAACACAGGCACCTGTTTGGAGGACATACCTGGCCCTTTCCCCACGCGTTACACAACTGGCATGGCAACTTGTTGTTGTCTCACTCTGTTTTTGCTTCTCTGGCTCTTCTATAAGGAGGCGAAAAATGCCAAATTGACATTAGGCAGAAAAATATGATGACGTTTTAGAAACTGTTGTCTGAAATTCACAGCCATGTTGTTGCTAAATGAAACAGAGAAAATGAATTCCTCTACTGGTACAAAAGTAATTTATTATGCCCGTTGTGGGAGGCTGCCAAAAGAGCTTCTAGTTATGTAGAAATCTAATGGAAATGAAATTCAGCAGAATTCATTTGTGTCAGTAATACTCACTTTTTGCCCTACCTTTCTTTATCTCTTACAAAATAAAATAAAGAGGGGAGGGCAGAAAAAGAGAAGGGCAGCAATTACTCACCAAAATGTCTTTGAGACTATCCATTTCATGAAGGGAATTTTATACGATGCCAATTTCGAGACAAATTAGCGAGAACCTTAAATGTTGATTTTATGTTCTAGCTGAAGTTTAAACATTTTAAAGATATGATTAATGAATTGCTATGGGTGCAAAGTTGATTTCAAACATCCCAAAATGTAGAAGTGTTTGGATCGTGCATGTTTCGTTGTCCCATTGTAAAGGGGCTATTTGCCAAATTCACATCTGGATCTAGGATTTAGGCCCATTTCTGTTTTCCTAAGCAGTATAAGTACTGGGTGTCCTGTGTTACTAATATGGAAAAGGTCCAGCTACATGATATATGAAGTTGCCTTACATCCCCATAAAAAGAAGATTTGAAGATTTCAGGCAGCCTGCATCTGTGTCTATACCTGCTCTCCCTTTGATGCTGCTGAAACTGTACAGAGAAAAGCTGCATGGAATAATTTGCTAAACGAAGGGTACGGTCTTTAGTGCACACCCATACATTTCCATGCAGGGGCTCCAACTGGTGTGATTACCAGAAGGGTTTGTTCCCTTATTAGGATAAAAGGCAGGATGAAAACTGCTGTAAAATCTGCTTTTCATGGCAGGGCATGGAGGCTCTTTGAGCCAGAGCTGATGTCAGTAAAGGCTGAGCAGCACTGAAGCAGCTCCTCTTACAGAGGACCATACTGCACCCTTTGCCTCCGATTCGGAGCTGTCTCAGAAGGACCATAACCACACACCACAGAAAAACTGTAGAATAACTTAGTACAGTGGTCTTGCAAGTAAAATACATTTACTTCCTTTGGAGGCTGACCTTTAGAAGTGGTCCAAGACTGGCTCTTCAGTGTTGTAGTATAGAAAGTGGGAGAGCTAAGGGAAACAGCCTTAGTAGGTGAGGAGCTAGGGGAAAAGTACAGTTCTAGCTGCCACCCAATGACTGACAATCTGGGCTGAATTCACAGAATAGCTTCTTGTGTGTTTGTTTTATTTAATTTTCAGAAGAGGAATCACAAGATTGTTAGATATATTATTTGCTCCCTTCTAGGCAGAAGATCAGTAGGACATTGAAGCAGGGGATGGGGGAACATGCCTGAGTACAGTATCTCCCAGAGTGTGGATTAACCCACAGACTTGACCTCTTAAAAAATCTCCTAACCACCTGGATATTGGAAAGCTGAATGGCCAAGGTTCCTTCAGACTATCTGATGATAAGATTTCAGTTGGGATAGAATAATTCAGTAGCTGCCGGGACAAAGTTTCCACGAGAAAGCCTCACCAGCAAGGTTGTTAGGACTTTCACCTGGAAAATGGGAACACAGTGCCTCAGTCCTGGTATGACTAAATATTTATCTAAACCAGGTGGAATAAAATCAACAAGAGGCATGAGAAACATGGCAACCTCAAATATCAAATAGTGTGGTAGTCAGGGCATTATGCTGGGAGATGTGATACTCCAGTTTAAATCTTCTCTGGTTGCGAATAGAAATGAATCTAGGTCTCCTACCTCTTCTGCAGTATTCCTCGCTCCTGGACAAAATAGGTTGCTGCTTTCCTCTCCCCAGTCAGTTTCATAAATTTAGTCATTCATTTTCTTTGCTGTGTGTATATGTATTCAAAAAAAAGCATTTATTTTTGTATCAAATTAAAAAAGGCAATCCAGCTTTTTTTTTTTTTTTTTTTTTTTTTTTTTTTTTTTTTGCTTCAGCAGGGAAAACCAAGGAAAAGGAGTATTTTTGGTTCTATCCAAACCTTATATATGCACATAGACACATACATTTTGCTTTGTTTAGTTTTATTGTCAAAGCAATAAAGCCAATTACTCACACAGCTCTCGACAGCAGTGGGGTCATCAGCTTTCCCAAGCCATGCTGGAAGTTGCCTCCCTTAGGAAATTAATGAAGTATTAACCACAGATTTATGTTGCTATAATACAAAGGAGAGATTAGAAGATATGTAAACTTACACATCTGCAATATAAACAAAAGGATCAATTGGACCAGCAAGAAATTACATCTTTGTGTAGTCAGGAGATCACTAAATCAAGAAAAAAGTTGTGGATTTGCAGTAATGAGACCTGTTCTTCAGAAACCAGGGAGTGATAACATTTGGAGAAAGTGCTCTTAATGGGGATGGCAGTTACCAAGGGGAGATTGAGACTGGAAAATTAAGGCCTTCACTGCTGTTTGCCAAAATACATTATATGCGAAAGATGTTAGCAAGTGTGTCTCAGCTGACCACAATTATTGTTTAAGTGTAGCAAAGCTAAACTAGGCTAATAGAAGAGGAAGGTAGTAGTTTATCAGCTGAGGCTCAGTTTACTACAGATGTAGTATGGTCCAAAATTTGTGGAGCATTTTGAACACTCGAAGCAGATGGAGCAAAGGTCTAACTGATGAAGCAAAGGTCCAGACCAAGGCTCTTGGCCACCCCCTCCAGACGTCAGCACAACTTCTTGACTGGAGCTTTTACCTCTCAGCATGGAGGCCTGGGGGGAGGCTGGGGTGGGCACCCCTCCCCTCTCCCTGGTCTCCATGCAGGATGGAGTGGGTGGAATAAAGCAGGAGGCCTTCAGATGGAGATGTTCCCTCAGTACTGGGCCAAGCAGCCCATTTCTGGTCTGGGCCTGCAGGAGTGTGGAAGATGTAAATGTCTAAATCCCTCTGTGGCTCTGGCCGAGGTCTCCCCATGAGCGTGGTGGGCAGGTCCTCTACAGCAAGGCCACCTCTGATACAACTTGCCTGGGGGCTGCCCCGTGTCTAGTTCCTGCAGCTTTGAGTAGAAAAAAGGTGGGATCCTTAAAGCACCTTTGCAGATAACAGGTACAAACCTCCTCTGTTTGTTTGGAAGGCAAACTCTTCCCAATGGATTTCGTCCATTTTTAGCTCAGGAAGTTGAGTTCCAGTTGATTATCTGTCTTGTTATCAGATATCAGCAATAACAATAAATCCATTCCTTTTTTATTGATAGAGCCAGCCGTTGTGAATTAGAATAGTCCCTTGACTTTGGCATTGTTCAGCTTATTTCTTCCAGCTGACATGTCCTCTAATAGCCAACTGTAACTTCTGCTGACTTTCCCCCATCAAAGCCGGAGCAGTAACAGCAGAGGCAGGCAGGCTCGGGTCGCCTAACTCAATGATTCATCCACCTCCTTCCCATGAGTTTGTTTTCCATGTCTCACTTTGGGAGCTGCCTGAGCTGACTGGATTTGTCATGACATTAACGGGGTGGGGTTTCCAGGCTCAGCTGTCCTGCCCAGGTCCTGCCCGTGCTAGCTTGATGGGGCCAGGATCCGGCCTCAGTTGGGCAGGGATGGGCGGCCTTCAAACAGGACGTGCTTCCACGTCCTCCCTTCTGGGGTGCCAGAGGGAGGGGTGGCTGATAGCCGGGCATGGAAACGGCACAGTGCTGAACCTCACCTTTGTGGGGCTGAATCAGGAAAGGGGCGAACTACACTTTCCGAGCCCAGAAAAAACAGGCAGAGATAAGATATTTGCCTACTGGAACAACAGCGGCGAATACGGGCAACCGGGAACCTTTCGGGGCAGCTCCCAGTGTTTTCGGCTCAAGTGGAGAAAATGCTGTTCAACTATAACTGAAACCCTTCTTCCAGTGTGGGGAGAATCAATCTGTTAAAAACCAGGCCTTTTGTTCAAAAAGGAGTCCACCTGATATATCAAAATTTTTTAAAGCATTGTTGAAAGTCTAGGTTGATGTGAGGCCCAGAAATGGAGCCAAAGTTTTACATTAATTTCACCTTATGGAATTATTTGTGCAGTCACAGAAGAGCCTACAGAGATCAGTTGTTACTGAGCAGAAGTTGTGTATCTGATAGAAGAATAACATAAAACATATTTTTTTCAGATTAGAGCCATTTTGGGGAAGTGTTTTTTTTTTTTTTTTTTTTTTTTTTTTTTTTTTTACTGTTTGCATTTTTGGGTAGCAGCTGAGAAAATGTTGGTGACTGGGTGCAAGAATAGCAGTCATCAGCCATTTTAATAAAAGATAAAGAAAATATTGGTCTCCAATAAAAGATAAAGAAAATATTGGTCTCCAGGTTATTTCAGACAGAAGTGACCACTGGCAAGGAGTATCTCCATCAGAAGGTCAGGTTTCAGCTGGGTTAAACATGGCAACAAAAACTCCGCTTGGAAATTGCCTTTGGATGAGCGAAGCCCCATTTCTCCTATGTACGAACAGCTAGCTTGGCACAACTCCAGGGCAGCCAAGAGCTCTACTCTAGTAAAATGATTAAATATGTATACTTTTCACTTAAACAGCAGGCAGGAAGCTTCTGCAGTCACAGTTTAGGGTAGTCTTTTTTTTTCTTCTTCTTCTTTTTAAGGAATCTTGTCTGAAGACTATCCATTAACAAGTAAATTAAGGTTTTAAAGTTGACATATCCAAGAGTTAATTTTGCATGAAGTCAGCTCTTAAACATTTCCTTTATCAGGTGAAAATGTTGCCCCTTCTCTGTCTGGCACTGCAAATTTTTCCTCTTTAGTGGATCTGCTCAGCCTCATGGAAAAAATGATTGTTTCTTTGTCTTTGCAACTCCCCATTTCTCTGTTAAAATAAATGGACTGATTACAGTGCTGGTCAGAGTTTCAGCTTCATGTCTACCAGGGCTTCCCTGTGCTTTGTCTTGGGAGTGTAGGTGGTGGCATGAGGGACAGAGCAAACGTGCTCCTGATTCATAGGCGTAGTCCTCTTCCACTTGAGATAAAAGGGGCTTCTCCCACCAGGGGAGCAAAAAAATAGGTACCACCCCACCTAGGGTTTGGAGGCAGGCAGTGGGAGGTTGCCCAGAGAGGCTGTGGTGTCTCCTCCTTGGAGATCTTTGAAAGTCACCTGGATGCAGTTCTGGGCACCCTGCTCTGGCTGGTCCTGCTGGAGCAAGGGGTGGATCAGGTGATCTCTGGAGGTCCCTTCCCACCTCAGCCATCCTGTGATGCTGTGTGATCCTGAGAGTGGGGCACAAAACCTGGCTTTTGACAAAAGCCCAGGAAAGCAGTGCATGCTAAGCTCACCCGCTCAGCAAAATCTCTCCTTGTTTTTCCTCCCTCTGCAGGCGAGCTCTTCAGTGATGTCCGGCCCAGGAGAGAGCACCAGCCCTGAAAGCAGCAACCTTAAATATTCAGGTCAAGATGGGCTGTACACAGGAGTCAGCCTGACCTCTACAGCCGAGGTGACAGCATCCGTGAGACAGGATCCCTGGTGTGCCCTGGCTCTGGCGTGACCTGGTGCCAGCCAAGCTGGATCCCGGAGCTGTGTGGCAGCCCCTGGATGTCCACGTGGGATTTCTTCTCTGGAGCGGTGGTGGCAGCAGCGAGAGTGCTGGCAAGGGACGCTCCTCTGAAATTGTTTCCGTGCCTTGGTGGCAGAGGCGGCTTCCAGCCCTCCCAAAGAGGTGCTGCCGAAGCATCCTGTTCCTCATCTATGCAAGAAAACTATAGGGAAAGCAAATGCCCACCGGGGGATAGCTAATGCAGCCTTACACACCTAATAAAAAAAATTAAAAAAGAAAATGGAAAAAAAAAGAAACTTAGAACTATCAATAGTTTCCAGAATTACATCCTCAACTCACACAGCAGTGCTGCCTTTCTGATTGTATATTTGTTTTCACTCTCTCATCACCTTCTCCCCCAAGAACTGATGGACGCCGTCAGCACTGGGGAGGGAGTAGCGGAGGCTTGAATTATTAGACATAGCCAGATACTTTCTGAAGAGCGCTGGAAGCACGTATGTACTGCTTGAGTCAGCACAGGCACCCCAAACTGGACATTTGACGTCTTCACCTGTCCTGCACCCTCCATCGCCAGCGCCTGCCTTGCTCTGCTCCTCTGTGCCAGAGCCCAGCTTCACCCGGGGAGGAAATCACAGCCTTTGGTACAAGCCTCACGGGGTCAAGCTGGTTAAGGAGATTTTGTTGTTGTTTTAAGATATTTACTCACGTTGCAAGACTGCATTATAACTTTTGAAGTACACTGTGACTGAGGTTTATGAAAGTTCATATTTTGCGGCTGAACTGTATAGAGTCAGTCAAAATTTGTAAACAGGGTAGCAATCAGATATTTTTCTTCCATATATACAATAATTTTTTAAAGAAGTGCAATTTGCGTTGCAGCAATCAGTGTTAAATCATTTGCATAAGATTTAACAACGGTTTTTATACGAATGAATGAATGTAAACATTTTAACTTAATGGTACGTAAATAATTTAAAAAAAAAAAAAACTTAACTAGGCAGGCATCCTTAGGCTTTTTAGTGCAACAACAAAAAAATAAAAATAAAAATCCACTTTCTGTATTTCCAGTTGTTAAAGCAAGAGTTTCAAAGAACAAGCCTTCTCTCAGGAAAATTGCCCTAGCCATTTGCTCATAAGTTTTGTACAAAAAAAGCAAATGCATCCCCATTTTTTTTTTTTTTTTTTTTTTTTTTTTTTTTTTTTAATTGAATAAGTATGTGCTGGAAAGAAAAAAATTGCAATGAAACTTTACTACCTAACTGATACATATGTAAATACTCCATGAAATATTGAGGCATCTTCAAAATTTAGGATGCAATCTGTATAGTGTGACTGATGCATAGTTAGGTTGGTTTCCATTGTTTTTCAAGTGGGATGTCATTTGGAAAGTTGTTTCATCAGAGCTTTACAAATAAAAGGGTATCATTTTTTTTTTTTTTTTTTCTGTACACTGTGCCTTCTTTGTCTCAGCCGCAGTTGTTATTAAAAGCTGTATTAAAAGCCATGGAGATGTATCTGATACAGGCAGCATGCCTGATGGCTGCAGTGATGTTCTCACGTTGAAGTGTCTGCTCTGTCTTGCTAAGGCAGTGTGGTGTGTGGCATTTCTATAGTTCCCCTGTCTATGCCTTCCAGTTGTATGTAAAACTAGGGTCATGTACCTATCAACACAAGAGCATGAGACGTTTTTTCTGATGAAAGCCTAGGGAACTGGTCCTGAACCTTGTGAGCACTACCATGGTTTTCCTTGGCCTTCACACCATTGCTAACAGGTCAAAGCGAGGTCTCCTGTGTATGCAAAAATCTGCAAATGGTGTGGCAGAGCCCTGCCGTGTCCTCTGTCACCCTCTGGAGGTGAAGCCTGATGGGCAGCAAAAACTGAAGGTGCTGAAAAAAGGAAGATGAGCACTAAGAGTTACTGAGGGGAGCAGAAAACCTCTGCCTGGCTTTGAGGGAGAGTCCTCTGCACTGCTTCACAGATGGGAGCAAGACTTGATGTTGCATGTGTTTTCCAGCTATGTTGGCAGCAGTGACAGACTGGGATGCCCAACCACTGTGCCCAGCACTACCATCACCCTATGGAGTGGCTGTGATGTGAGTCTTCACCTCCCCAAGCCAGATTTTCCTTTAGGGTGAAGTGCAATAGTTCCTCTGCTTGCGGAAAAGCTATGCTGATGTACACCTGCTGAGATTCTGGCCTGTAAAAACCAGAGGGCTGAGGCTGCCTCCTTAACCCTGGAGCTGATGTGAGGACCAAGGGATGGACACAGCCCTCAGTGAAGAACAGCTTCTAGCAAAAAGGGTCAGACCAAGCCTCTCATAGGGTTTGGGCTACTCTGGACCTGCCCAGCAGCCCCAGTGGGGCTGTCACCCCAGCCTTGGTGCTGGGCCACCTTGCTCCCTTGCTCCCTGGGGCTTGATGTGGTCATGCACCCCAGTCCTGCTAGCCTGAGGGCCATGTGGGTTTGGGCCTCCTGACTTACAGATGGAAAGCCATATCCAAGTGCAAAGCGGGCCATGCAGGGAAACACTGGGTTTAAAAGTCAAAGGGTGTGGAGAAGAGGGTGAATCCCTTTCCTTTTGAAGCATTTGTTGGCTGAAATATCCTGTTCTGTGGTTTTCCATTGTTGACACTTAAATGGATAAAAAAGCTGTTGCTAATTGGTGTTCAACAGCTTTCATGCTTAGCTGGTGTGCCACTTCTGAATAGCACAGTGCGAAACTCACTGCTGGGCAGGAAAGGGCTGAGTTTGTTGGAGCTACCTTGCTTAGGATTGTTCTAAACCAGAGAGCTTTAGGATACTAAAACTAAACCAGGAAATTTTAGGATACACACACATCCAGCAGTCTGCAGATGGTCGCATTGCTTTGAAACCCCGTGACATCTTTGAAGAGGGCTCCCGGAAAGCTCTTCTCCCTTCTCAGCACCACCTTTCCCCAGGGTCTGACTTAGGGTGGTTCCTCCAGATAATGAGTCCTGCAGGGCATAGAAGAGTGCCCTATGTAAAAAGAGTCTTTTTGGATCTGAGGCTGAAAATGCTCTTTTAGGTGACATAAGCAGGAAAGAAAAAAAAAAAAAAAAAGGAGAGAAAATCAGCTTTTCATAGGGAAGGTGTTTCCCATTATTTCTCATCAGCAAAAGAATCGAGAACGAAATACTTTGCTTCTCTGGACCAGAAGCAGGGCTAAAGCAGGTTTTTATCCCTCTGCAGGAGGGAAGGGGGATGTAGTACCATGTTGCCTTACTCTACAGATGACAAGGAGGTTCTATGTTACGACTTTACATAGAAAATTCTACAAGTCTACAAGAACACTTAAAAGAGTAACTCCCTACTCAACAAAACTGCTCTCCAAGTGTACTGATTGCTGGGGCTGTTTGGCAGAATAAAGGTTTCTCTCTCTCTCTCTCTCTCTCTCTCTTTTTTTTTTTTTTTTTTTTTTTTTTTTTTTTTTTTAAATTTTGTCTTTTAGTCCTGCTGAGCCGGCACAGCTCTGGGTGTGTGAGCTGGACTTTGCTCTGGCTCATACATCACCAATAGCACTGATACCGATAGACAGCCTGGCCAGATGCTTTCCTTACTTATCCCTGTTTCTCTTCAGTGACAGCCCTTGGGATGGGCTGAGAAAGAACAAAGAAAGAGTTCGACTGTGGGTCTCAATTACTAGCAAGGCTGAACAAGCCAAAATGACCCCAGAGCAGTTCTCTAGTACCAGGAAGAAGCTTCAGAGTTGACATTTGGAAAAAATAATAATAATAATAACAACATATAATTACTTGTTACCATAGCACCTTTTCTCTGGAAACAACCAAAATGAAAGAGCCAATGATTCAAGGCATCTGCTTTGGGCTCCCATGCCAAGTAATACTCAGGCTGACATTTTGCTTTGCTGACCTCTTGAGAGCAGACCAGTCCTGGATATGTGTTACCCCAGGCTCCTGTCTTCCCTAGGTCCCAGGTCCTAGGTCCTACTTGTACAGTTCCTGTTGCCCTCATCCATAATTATATATATATTTCTATTTAGAGTGCTTGAAATCAGCTGCAATCCCTACCATGGTGCAAAGTGGTATTTTTCAGCATGGCACTGAGGGCATACACTGGTGTGGTATGAGTGCTGTGGAGGTATGACAGGGTGCAGCAACTGCTGGGCTTAGGCTGGTGAATGGGGTGAAACAGAAACAACCAGTCCTGGTGGTGACTTGGGAATGTCACCCAAAGGGAGAGGCACCTGGCTCTTTCGAGCACCACAAGTGGGTTTTGTTACTTGTGGGCCAGCAGAATGCAAGGACCAGATGTGAAGTGAGAAGCCAAAGTAGCTGATTTGGTTTGGTTTTCTTGCTGCAAACCCAGATAGAGACATTTGTCAACCCTGCAACATTTGCTATATAGAACTTGGGTAATTTATTGTCTGCTCCTGCGTAAAAATAATATCGCCTCTTTTCTTTTCCAAGAAAAGAATGGATTTAGGAGTTACATCTAGTCCCTGTTACCAAGAGCTTTAGCTGAACGCAAGCTGCAGGAAACCCCAAATGGATTTCAGCTCCTTCTATGTGCTTGCAGCTCCAGATCTTCCTTACCCAGCTGTCCTGAACTTCATTCCTCACAGATCCTTCAGTTCCTAAATCTGTATACATTGGAAATTCCAGGGTTGTGTCAAACACACTGAAATTCAGTATTAAAATATAGGGCAAGGGTTATTGCAGTTGGCCAGAGGAGAAGGAAACTTCTTGAGGGGCTTGAGGGGCAATTCCAAGTGGCCTCAGCTCCACATGTTGTTAAAAGCTTTGAGATCCTTGTTACATGTTTGTAACATGTTTTGGAATCACTTCTTACCTTCTTTCCTTAAAGATATCTGAAGAAAATTTGAATAAGACGTATGAGAGGGAAGGAGGATTTAGGTGCCCTGGTGGACGTGCAGCCAAACAAGAGCTGTCAGAGCAGTGCAGTAACCAAAAATTCTATGTTGCCTGAAAAAATAAACAGGAGAATATTGAGTAGGAGTAAGGAGGTAATTTAACTTTGGGATGCTGCATCCAGAGCTGGCATGCACATTTGAAAAGGATGTTGAAAACGAGAGTGTAGGGAAACAGAACCACAGAAATGATTTAAGGGCTGGGGAAAATGTCTGGCCCTGACAAGTTTAAAGACCACAGCTTGCTTAAAGTATCCAAAAGGTGACAGGTTTAGACAGTCCCTTCACGGGGAGAAAACATTTGGTACTTAAAAAGGCTTTGATTCTACAGAGAAAGACATAAGTTCTAGTGGACAGAAGGTGAAGCCAGATATACTGAAATGAGAAATTAGCCTCAGCCAAAGCAATTAACATAATTAGCAATGGGAGTGATGGCAAGGGAAGAAGAGGAGTGCTCAATCTCTTGATGTCCTTGCAACAAAATTGGAAGAGCAGCTTTAGCTGAGCAAAAGTGTCTGAGCTCAGGACCAAGTGTGTTACATCTGCTTCTTCGTAATTTATGGGTTGGATTAGTTTCCATTTGGCCCGAAACTATATTACTTTTTGGGATGAGACACAGTGCTGAGATCTTGAATTTTTGTCATTATTAAAACAAACAAACAAACAACAACAAAAAAAAAAACATGGCACTTTTCCTGTGAGTCGTGGTAAACACTGTGGTGTCTTGACCCAGTTTCAGCATAAGTAATTATTTTTTTGCCTACCTAAAATATCCTACTTCCTCCCCAAAACTGTCCTTCAGCTTTGTTGTTTTCTGTTAAATATGTCCTGAGTTGCACAGAAGAAAGGGCTGTGTTTTAAAAACGAACAAACAAAACTTGAAAATATCTCATCTTATAATGGTGCAACACGCAGGCAGGGCCTATGAAGCAGCTTGCTGTTGTTGGAGAAGCAGGAAGGAAACATTTGCTGAAGACGATGGTCTGCAGGTCTTCCATCTGTGACCTTTCAATACTGTGAAGACTGCAGCCTGAAAAAATGAACAGAAGCATGTGGGACATCTTGCAAATGGGGGGATTTTATAAAGGGGGAGCAATGGTAGGTTTGTACAGTGCACCAAACCCCGGCTCTGATCCATACCCTACTTGTTTTGCTCATGGGGATAAATATAATAGAAAAAAAAAATAGAAAAAGAAAGCTGCATTTTGTGCCTTGCTTGCTGGGGACCCAGCTTTGCGGCACAAGAGGCAGTGGGAGAAGATGTGACTTGTGTATTTGGCTCATCGTTTCTCTGACCCCTTTGCAGTACAAAAGAGTCCCAAGGCAGATGGGCAGATCCTGGGGAGTGCTCACACACTGGAGGAGTTTTGCACAAGCCTGTCAGATGTGCCTCTCCCACCTCCTGCTACAAAGCCAAGAAGGGAGTGTGTTTTTGCAATGGGCTTGGGGATAGGAGGGGAGGGGATACCTGGTGGAGGTCTGCTGTACCTCAACCATGAGGCAGGCTCTGTTTGCTCTGACTCGAGGCACCTGAGGGCCAAGAAGCTCCATCTGGTCTTCACCAAGCCCCCATGGCCTCTAGCAGGCTGGGGTCCTCCTCTTCTACATGTCAGTGTGTGTGCATGCACCTTTGTTTTCAAAAACTAGATCTTTTCCTCTTTTTTTCCTTTTTCTACCATATCCCACAGTGGCCCATAATTCACCTGATCCCATGTTTAGGAGACAGAAGTGCTGGGATGTGGGGCTGTATTTTCAGACCATAGTCTCTGTTCTGTCTCTGTTCTTTGCAGAATAAACTAAGTCACAAGGTTCATTTTATTTTAATTTAATTTAATTTAATTTTATTTTATTTTATTTTATTAACTATTAGGAACATTTTTTTTCCAGCCTGGAGGAGGCTCCTGAAAGAGCAACACACCCTTCTCTTTAACACGGTGATGTCCTGTAGGTTCCAGAAACTTTGACTAGCCTTCTTTATCAAATCAAGGTGAGAACTCGAAGACTGGAAAGTAGCATTTTTATTTTATCTAATGGAAAAACAACAAAAATATTGCTTAAAAGTTTGACCAATAAAATGTTTATTCTTTCTTGTATCTACAAAGTGATTCCTTCAAGGTTTTAAATTGCATGCTGGCTGCAATCAGAGTAGGCATGGAGAAATGCCTACTCTCTGTGCAGTTTAGCAACTCTCAGAAAATTAAAAAAACGTATCTTCTCCCAAAGTATTGCTAGGATTATCTGTGCACTAGACAGAAGGAAGCCAGTGGTGTCTTTAAAATTAGAGCTCCCATTTTATTACTGGGTCCCATGCTTTGCTCAGAGTAGTGATAAAATTCCTTAGACTAAATGAAAGCTTTGTATAAGCAGGAAATTCAGGAAAAACAGCTTGTCTTACTAAGTCTCCATGATCAGTTTTCAGCAAAAGTAAGAAACTTCAAGGACGGATCCCAGCAGACTCAGGCTCTGTAAACAAGGCACTGATATCTTACCATTTCTCTGTGTCTGAGCTCATCGGGGAAGAAGGGGATAGGCACCAACAGCTGTGTGCCATATCCCTTCTGCAGTGTGAATTGGTCCCGATCCTGCTGCCTTTAATGCTTTTGCAGTTTTTCCTGTGCAAGTAAGTAGGTGAGTAAGCTAGGTGCTTGCTTCCGGATTGTGTGGTAGGGTCAAATCTGTCGCACTGTGAAACCATTTCTTATCTAAAGCAAAGGATTAACACCTCTAAAATGAGCCACATTGAAAAAAAATAATAATAAACAGAGTGAATCAGAGAGAAACTCGTATTTCACACCTGCCATGTACCGAAGTGTGCCTGATATTTATGTACACTCTGCTTTCCTGGCCCCAGGCAACCTAAAAGGTGATCAGGATACTTTGCTCATGATTTAATGTACTTCATCCAGGAGGAAACCTATGTGAATATTAACTCTGAGGTTTCAGCCACACACAGTTCTTGAGAAATTTTGACCTTGCCTCTTTGTCCATGCAGACTGAGTCTGGGACCTCCCATAACTCCCCCAGCCCAGGCCTGCGCTCACTCCTCCTGCAGTCAGGAGCACAAACCCTGGCAGGTCAGTGGCAGAGGTGAACTCTGATTTATAAGGACCTTTTAAAGATGGGAGCCCCAGCCCTAAATTATGATAGGCTAAAGTAGTACCTAAATTATGTCAGGAAAGCAGTAAGCCGTCCATTTCAATGTAAGAGCTGTGTTAGCTACAAAGGCAAGGAGTACATGCTTGACACCTTTGTTAATTAATGAGGCTCCCGATGGCAGCCTCCTAGATCAAACCCCAGCCGCTGGGAGGAGCCTCGTAAAACGTAGAGGAATTGAGGACAGGCTTCAGCTAGCTTTTCCAGATGGCTTGAGTGGAGTAGTCTGTGTTTTAGGGACTTGCCAGGTCTATCAGGCAATCTTGGCCATCAGAAGTCCAGGCTAGCCCCTGTCCCTAGGGGAGGACGTGGTCACCCCTCACTGTTGGGGCATTAGGCATCCCACTCACCTCCACCACTTCCACAGAGGACTCCAGAAGGACAGAGCCTGGACTAATATAGCCTGGTCTAGAAGAGATTAGAGATGTATAGAGGAAAAAGAGCCCAGTTTAAGTGGCTCTTTTAGGTAAATTCACTCTGAACAGAGATGGAACTTCGTTATGAAACCAGACAAGGTAGAAACCTTGGGGAGAGACACTGGTGACTCTCTGAGCTCCCTTAATGACCTGACCTCATTAGACACACTAGCTTCAGCCTCATCAGCAGTGAGGAAAGGAGAAAGCCCCTGATAGCCCTGTAAATGGCAATTTAGAGACTTAATGGTTTTCTGCATCATAGATTAACAGATGGAGAAAATAATGCTGGGGAAACTGATGTCTTTGTGATTAGAAATAAAAATAAACTTTGGTCTGTATGATAGTCCATGGATCTTCCTAGACTCAGTTTCAGGATGTTTGTGTTTGGCATCTGTATGGGTGTAATGGTTTCAACCTGCCAAGGTTAAATCGCAACAGTGGGGATGGTTCTTTGTCAACCCCTGGATTTCACCAGCTTGTTTTAAAAGGGCACCTGTCTGTTTGCTGTTGTTATTTCTTGTGACCACTTAAATAATACAATAAATGGGCAAAAATAAGAAAGATTAGACCCATGGATCTTCCTGAGCTGCTTTCTTCCACCTTTACACGGCATCCCCCCAAATCTGCTCTCACTCGTACTGGCAACCCCAAGTCCCAGAGACATTTCCTAGCTCTGGGGCCTGCCAAGGTTGGTTATGCTTTTATTGTACCCTTCTAAATGTAACCTAAACCAGTGTGGCCCTCACAGTAAAGGAGAAAAATTTAAATGCAAAGTACAAATAAGGTAGCAAAATTAATGCACCTGGACTTTATTTCTTGTCTTCAGAAAACATTTTGAGGCACTCTTGTGGTTTGAATGTTAACCCCTGAAGGATTCAGGACTGGCAATCCCCTAGTCACAGCCCAGGCTGAGTTGCAAGATGAATGAACTCCAGCTACTCCCAGGGAGATTTTATTTTATTTCATTTATTTATTTATTTATTTAATAGCAGCAGAAAATACAGGTCCCATTTTTGCCCTTTGTACCAGAGATAGGGACATAATAATAATGACCACTGTGGAGATAATTCTGATTTACGCTAAATAAATTATACCACTTCTAGGCCAACTGCAAGTATCAGCCTGAGGCACACAGCTCACGTTCCCAGCTAGAGCAGAGGAAAAAGACAGGCTTGTGGGACACCTCTGTGCCTTTCTGGCTGTGATCATTTCCCAAACAAGGGTCTCCAGGATGGTCTTATGAGAGATTTGAAAAATGCAGAGCCCCCATCATCACTGCCCCCAGGCACACACACTCTCCTCCCCTGTCCTCTGTGCAAATGCTAGAGCATCATTGGTGTGGGGGTAGCATCCATAAGCCCTGTCAGGAGCAGGGAGTAACTGCACATCCCCCAGGCACCATGGCTTGTGTAGGCACCTTGGAAGGAAGGGGAAAAGATGAGTTGGAGTTTCCCAAATTATTATTATTATTGGGGTGCTACCTGATATATGAATGCTGGTGCTGTGTCTTAGCCAGCAGGCTTGGGCTGGGAGGGTGAGAAGGGGACTTCCCTTGTCCCATGAAGAATGGGGATCATTTATCAACCACAGCCATGCATATATTAATTCCTCTGTTTTGTGTGTATTATTGGACTCCTGTGAATTAACTGTGTAACCAGAGAATAGGACAGCATCCTTCTATTAATAAATACAGGGTCGATAAAAAGAGTCGTGAGAGTTTCATTGTTTCAAAAATTGAACAGTGGACCTGAGGCATGCAGTATGTTTTTAATTAGAATTATTACTTAAAGTGAGTAATAAAGTGAAAAAACTCCTTGAGTTCTCTGATAGCATATTCATTAGCTAATCAACAGAACTATTATTTTCTTTGAAGTGTGCCCTACTCTGTTGAACTAAAGTGCACACACTGATTTACTGGTAAGGGTAATTAAAGGGCATGTCATAAACACCACTGACGTAATGGAATATTGTTCTTTAACCGTCTTTCCAGTTAACTCTTCCACGTGGAAAGACAGATATTTTGCAGCTGACCCTTACCTGGTGTCAAGAGTTCTCCATCTCCTGGTGTCACTGCAGTTTTGGGAACCCACGACACTGGAGGATGTAGGCTATCATTTATGGTTTCCTGCAGCCGTGAAGTAGATGTGTTTGAAAGGTTTCCACATAACAGCCTTAGCAAAAGCCTCACTGCTGTGCAGAAGCTTTTTCTCATAAAGGAGTTTCAAGGAGAGCCTACATCTCTGTAACCTGGCTAACCAGGCAGTGAAGCTCTACTGGGGTGGCAAGCACTTCAGAAAACAACTTCCCAACACACCTCTCTTGCACCTGCACCTTTCCTGAGATAGAAACATAGCCCCTGGCTGGGCAATATAGCTGGTATACACCTTTCTGTTTTTTTTTTTTTTTTTTTTTTTTTTTTTTTTTTTTTT